>OY998181.1:18579613-19812113 GCA_963921935.1 Galeruca laticollis | reverse complement strand
ACACACAGCTATGTATCGGCAACGATACATGGTTCGTCTTCAACATTCAAGCTCCAATTCCATACACTTTTTGTCACTCTCTCCGCTCACTATCGAGCTTCGCTGCTTCCAAACATCACCCTCCTAGATACCCCAATACAAACAACCCTCCAGTTACTTTCTGGCGAAAAGCCCACTCAATTCCCTCAAAATTCTATACACCTTTAAAAGCACATTTTCTAGACACTTTTAAACAAATCTTACTAGACACCTTTTTACCCCTAACTCAGTTTCTCGGTCAACGCGCACAAAACCACCCAACACACCCCTCAACCAGCCCTGAAGAGGAAACAAATCCTATAACAGGGCACCCAAGAAAAGTTCAACTTCATCCAAAAAATATTCCACTCAACAGAATGGGTGTATTCCGATAGCGCGCAGCGGTCAGTTTAATCCTTACAGATTATAAGAGGGTTCTAAAAGGGACAGGTCGATTGCGCGCAGACATGATATTAGTACCTGTCCCTAATAGCAAGGGGTCTTTCAGTCTTATGATTGTACACATTAAATTACATTTACTCACTTACATTATTCAGAAGAAGTTTACGTGTAAAGATACCGAAATGGTGACCATGTTAAGTGAGCGCGGAAAAAAATTATTAATAGTTAAAAGTTATACTTTTCGCAAAGATAGAGAAACTATATTAGGTGTTTCATATCGCTGTACAAAGCGAGGATGTCCAGCTTCGATTTCTGTGGATAAATCAGAAGAGGTGTTGTTACAGCAAAAAGACAATCACAGTCACGCATTTGATGAAAATTTACACGTTAAGGTAAGTGTTTAATAATTATATTTCTTACTACTAACCTTAGAAATCGTCATTATTAACTCCAAAGCTCGAATGAGAAATAATATTTCTCTCCCTAGGTAAATAATGAACTTTTTTTATATTTTCAATGAAATATAAACAGAAACTCTTATTTCTAATTCTAAACAAAATCAAACTCGCAAATTCAGCACTAGTAGGTACACTTAATTGGTATGATAAAATTATAAAAACTTATTTGAAATTAGCATCATTTCTGCCTTTATCAAAATCTAATTAAATAAAATTTTAAAATATTAGTACAACTCCTCGGTTAATAATGGCTCACTACTCGACCTACGTATATAATATAATATGATTAATTTTATTCGTATAAGTTAAATATTTCGGATATTCATCTAATTTCTTAAATTTGTTATTTTTCAAAAATACTCACTCTTATAAACCTCAAAAATTATAGTAGATATATATTATTTATATATTTTAATGTTGTTTCACAGAAATTACAAAACGGAATTAAAAGGAAGGCTGTAGAAGACATATCGCAAAGACCTTCTAAGATCATCAATACTGAGCTTAAAGAAGCTCCCGCAGAAGTGAATCTCACAACACGGGACCTTGATAATATAAGAAAAAGTGTATATCGATCAAGACGAAGCGTTTTGCCAGTTTTACCTCAATCATTAGAAGACCTCCAAGAAGCTCTAGAATCTATTGTTATTAAAACAAATAAGGACGAAGAATTTTTATTGGTAAATAACACGAACTTAAATGTAATAATATTTTCCTGTCAAACAAATTTACAGTATCTGTGTTCACGACCTAAAATTTATGTAGACGGAACTTTCAGTTATTGCCCGAAATTTTTAACTCAGTTATTTACGATACATACAGTAGAAAACGGACATTATATACCTTTAGTATTTATTTTACTGCCAAACAAACAATCTAATACTTACTTTGAGGCATTTAAGCTTTTAAAAAGTTATTGTGCTAGTATAAATTTAAGGTTTGAGCCCAAAGAAATCGTTAGTGATTTTGAAAAAGCGATACACGTTGGAGTTAAGAAAATTTGGCCAGACATAAATATAATAGGATGTAGGTTTCATTTGACCCAGTCCTGGTATCGTAAAATTCAAAATCTTGGGTTGGTATCTGAGTACAGGGATTCTAATTCAGCAATAGGTCTTTGGTTGCATTACACTTTTGGATTATTATTTCTAAATCCTAACGAAGTAGGGGATTGTTTTGTAGAAGACCTTTACTCAGATATACCTCAGAATGCTAAACTAATTGAATATGCTGATTATTTAGTTGATAATTATATATCTGATGATTCCGTTTTTCCTCCAAAAATGTGGGCTTCTTGTAATAGTGATCAAGAACGTACAACAAATGCTTGTGAATCATTCCACAGTCATTTTAACTCCAGTTTTTATGTAGTGCATCCAGATATTTTTAAATTTATTAATGTTTTAAAACATGTACAAATTAATACATATATTAAAATAAATAGTGTACATTTGCCTAAAGCTTGTAATAATATTAGGTATAAAAAACGCAAAGATTATGTAACAAATTTAATTAATTTATATGTAAATAACCATATTGAAAGATTTAATTTAATTAAAAGTGTTTGTTTTAATTTTGCAAAAAAATAAAAAAAATATATCTTATAATCACTATTTTATATAGTTTTCTTTTCAGGTGTTTTCCTATGGCATGTTACGTGTTAAAAAAATTGTTTAAGACGAGCATATTTCTATAAAGGAACCGTTCGCGCAATTGACCGGTTTACCGATTGTATACCGCGCGCTATTGACCCATAGAATTTCAACTACCTGAAAACATTTCTGACCGCTGCGCGCTACTGACCGTTGCCCAACAGAATCTCACACGAACTTCTCTCTCTCTCACAATATTTAATATCTTGTGTTGCCTCCCCTTACCCTAATTACGGCTTCACATCTCCTCGGCATGCTTAAAATTAGGTTTTGAATTTCAACTTGATCAATCTGCTCCCATATTTCAGTGAGCCTTAATGACAGGTCATTTAGGTTCTCAGGTAGGGGCATTAAGGCTCTAACACTTCGACCCATGTTGTCCCATAAGTGCTCTATGGGGTTAAGGTCAGGACTTGTAGGTGGCCACGGCAAAGTTGAAATTTCGACTTCCTGGAGGTAATTTTGTACCACTCTAGCCACATGCGGACGTGCGTTATCGTGCATTGATAAAAAAGATTCTCCAATAAATGGGGCGTATGGTACCACACGCGTTTCTAAAATGTCTGTTATGTATCGGTCAACAGTCAAACGACCTCCCTGAATCATAACCAGCTGCGTATGGGCCTCCAAAGTAATGCCACCCCATACCATTACAGACTAGCGTCTAGCGAGCTGCAAGTCACAGATGATCCTGACCAATCAAAAACGACCGATGTTAGGATCCGTTGGCGTGAAAATTTGAAAATAATAGCTGTTTTCTATTGACAAAAATATGAAATTATTTCAATTAAAACGCATTGTAAATTGTTTGTTACTATGCAATTAACTAAGATTATTTGATAATCGGCCGCATTTACTAAATCATAGAGACATTGCTACACTGAGAAAAAAGAAAAGTTTAGAAAAACTGTTTCCCAGTTGAATCAACTTAAGAAAATATGTTAAATTGGAATGAAAATATTGTTTGACGGTTTAACGACCTATTTTGTAATTTTAATTCACTCATTTAAGATTGAGTTTTAAAAAAACGTGAACTAATATAGTAATTTCATTTTTTAAATTAAAATATAAATCGTTAGATAGAAAACAAAATAATTTAACTTTTCTTTTTACACGTGGTATCGCTCAATTTTCTGTTATTGCTATATCAACAATAGTTGATATAGTAACAACAAAAAGTCGTTTAACAGCAATATCGTTATGTTTGACTTAGTGAATACTGCAGATTATCTGGTTAACTGAAATTTAAGAAATGGAATGGTTAAGTCTAATTCTAACGTTGATCAAAGTAGAAACTAGGAAAATACTGTTGACCTCTGTATCTGTTGTCATAAGGAAATATGTATATTTAACAAAACAAAGTACTAAGTCTATATTGGATTGTCTTATAAATAATTATAATTTATTTATACATTTTTTTATTACAAAATGAAATCAATTTTTCTACTTCTTCATCACTGGGCTTACAAACACCACTTTTTTATATTTTTTTCTTCTTTTTAGTAACAGAACAACATCATCTGATTCTTTTTCATTTTGTGGAACATCAATATAGCGATAACAGGAAATTGATCGAGAAAGAAGAAACGTTAAATCATTTTTGTTCCTACTTAACGATTTATATATTAATTTGGAAAAGCAAATACATACCTATAGTGGTTCAAATTTTTTGAAAACTCAACTTTGAATGAATAAATTAACATTCCAAAAAATTCCTTAAACCGTTAAACAATATTTTTATTTCAATTCAACATATTTTCTTGAATTGAAATAACTGCAAAACAGTTCTCTCAACTTTCCTTTTTTTTCAGTGTAGCAATGTCCTATAATAATAATATAATTTAATATTTTTGTCAAAAGAAAACAGCTATTATTTTTAAACTTTTGCGCCAACGGATCATAACATCGGTCGTTTTTTATTGGCCAGGATCATCTGGGACCTGCAGCTCGCTAGACGCTAGTCCATTACAGACCCCCCTCCATAGCTTACTGTTTCTACAATGTTGCATTGGGCGTATCGCTCTCCAGAGCGTCGGTCTACGTCGATCAACACTAAAACGACAAATCTGGACTCATCGCTGAACAATACATTGCCCCATTCATGATTGCCCCAGTGCTGGTGTTCTTGGGCAAACTGGAGTCGCAGCCTTCGATGGTTTGCGGTTAGAAGAGGGCCAGTTGCAGCGCGATAGGGGGTAATTTCGGCTTCTGCCAACCTTCTTCGCACGGTATCTTGGCTAATTTGGTAATTATACCGACGAGAAAATTCTTGCTGCAGTGAAGTGCTTGTAACAAATCGAGTTCTTAATGCTTGCAATCGCAAAAATCGATCTTGATTGTTAGTTGTGACCCTATTCCGTCCTTGTCCAGGTCTTCTTTCGTTACTACCAGTCTCCCTAAATCGTGCTATAGCCCTGGATATGGTAGATTGTGTCATTCCTAGACGTTGTGCCACTTCAACTTGTGGCAAGCCTTCTCCTATTTTTTTTTTGCTATATTGCTATGCCATACACAGCAGAATTATCAGAAAAAATGAAATATATCTTAGGTAAGCATGATATCATTGTATGTCACAAAGCACAACATCTATTATCATCTTTGTTCACATAATTGAAAAGTAAAGTTCCAACTAAAATGAAATCGAATGTCGTCTACTCAATACCATGCTTAAATTGCCCCAATAAGTACATAGGAATGACTACACAATACCTTAATAACAGGCTAAACGGACACAAATACACTAAAAATGCCTCAACAGCTTTACATAAACATGAATCTAGCCAAAACCACGAATTTAACTTTTCAAATACTAAAATTCTGGCACAAGATAACAATTACCAAAAACTTTTGATGAAAGAAATGATTTACATAAAAAAGGAACAGCATACTGTCAATGATAAACAAAACACAAATCATTTAAGCCATATCTATCACAACTTAATACTATAAATAAACAATGAATATTATTTCAATTTTTGTGACCACCTCGTATATTCCATTTTAATAATTAATATACACCTTATCTCTCTGCCATTGAAAAACTAAGTAACATAAACCATAATACTTACTCAAAAAGGAAAAAAAACGAAAACAATAATAGAACCTTCATTCTTTCCATTCCTAATTTTACCATTAAAATGTAAACATCGAGGTACGTACCATAATAAAACTTAATTTCAAAATTTTATTCCTGCATGTGAGCTGGAAAACCTTTTAATTTTTGACTTTTAATTTTTAATTGTTAATTGTGAATGTCTTCATTGTAAGCTACCAAATTTCATTTTAATTCTTTCCACTCGTAGGTACTGTTCCACAAAATAAAACAGATTTTGATAAAACCTACTATGATGGGCGAAACGTCGTCATAAAATTTTCGTATTATTCACAAGAAACCTATACCCAAGAACTATCCAAAAAAGATAAATATATAATGGTTTAAGAAATACTACAATATATATATATATATATATATATATATATATTAGTGCCTTTTTTACTAGATAATTCTAGATTGCGGCTTACACAAAAACAATGTCTAGATAAGATAGTCACAATCGTAAAGAATTCTAAGAATTCTAATAATTAATATGCACCTTATCTCTCTGCCATTGAAAAACTAAGTAACATAAACCAGAATACTTACTCAAAAAGGAAAAAAAACGAAAACAATAATAGAGCCTTCATTCTTTCCATTCCTAATTTTACCATTAAAATGTAAACATCGAGGTACGTACCATAATAAAACTTAATTTCAAAATTTTATTCCTGCATGTGAGCTGGAAAACCTTTTAATTTTTGACTTTTAATTTTTAATTGTTAATTGTGAATGTCTTCATTGTAAGCTACCAAATTTCATTTCAATTCTTTCCACTCGTAGGTACTGTTCCACAAAATAAAACAGATTTTGATAAAGCCTACTATGATGGGCGAAACGTCGTCATAAAATTTTCGTATTATTCACAAGAAACCTATACCCAAGAACTATCCAAAAAAGATATATATATATATATATATATATATATATATATATATATATATATATAAAGAATCGACCAGGGAGAGTTCAGTGAAGTGTTGACATAAATTAATAATTAAGTTTGTGTGTAAATAAATTAAATTTAAGTGAATAGTTAAGTATATATAAATAATTTAAATAAATTAGTACGTAGCCATACCGTGTGTTTAAAGTTTATCCCACCTGTAATAAAAATGTTTTAATAAATAAGAAAAATATTACATTCGTGTCAGGTGTGGGGTAATATAAATAAATTGCTACGTAAAAATGGCCAAGAGACTATGTGACTTGAAAGTGACTGAGTTAAGAGCAGAATTGGAAGATCGTGAGTTGGAAACGTCCGGTAAGAAAAGTGAATTAGTAGAAAGACTTAAAGTGGCACTGGAAAATGACGGCTTCGATCCAGAAACAGTTTTATTTAATGACGAGGATTCCACCTTAATCTCGTCAATTTCTGCTAATATTTCTGGTAACATGGACGAGAAGATTTCTGCCATGGAAGAGAACATGAACGAGAAGATTTCTGCCATGAAGAAGGATATTTCTGCCATGGAAGAGAAAATTTCAACGAATGTGAAAAACGATATTTCTGGTATGAAGAACGACATTTCTGCTAATATTGACAAGATTTCTGCTTGAAGAACGATATATCTGCCGATATCTTATTAATGAAAAACGACATTGCCGCTGACGTTGAAAATGAAATTTCGTCTCTAAAATCTGAAATCGAGAATAAAATGTCAACGATGGACGAGAAAATCGAGAATAAGATTACAACGATGGACGAGAAGATTGAGAATAAGATGACAACGACGGACGAGAAAATCAAGGAGTTAGAAAAAAAGATGACAGATATAAGAACTCAAGACACGCCAGCGGAAGAAAAGAAGACCGAGCAAACAAAACCTTGCAAGCCAGAAACACACCCTAAGTTAGAATACATTGGTAGTTTTACCCGAGTCAAGGCCCCAACGTTCGATGGAAAAATGTCGTGGACCAATTATGTGAAACAGTTTGAAGCAGCGGCTAGAGTGAATAATTGGTCCGATAGAGAGAAGGCAGGGAACTTAACTATCGCGCTTCGGGGAGATGCCTTAGATGTACTACAGACGATACAACTTGAAGAAACGGATGACTTCGAGCAGCTGAAGAAAAGGTTGTACATGCGATATGGTCACGAACATTTGGAACATTTGTACAGATTCCAGCTGAAGAACCGAAGGCGGAAACGTGACGAAACCCTTCAAGAGTATGAACTGGATATTGTCCGACTAGTTCGATTTGCTTATCCATCAGCACCAGAGAACATGATGGAATGTTAGGGCATCCAGGCCTTTATTGGTGCCTTATATGACCCCGATACGCAGAAGACGCTTCGTTTAGCCTATCCCAAAACATTGGTCGACGCATTGACACCTGCTCTTGAATATAAAGCAGCTACGAAGGCTTCGGAATATAACAAAATTAGGAACATCCAAGAAACGGGTGACGAAGACAGATTTGACCAGATCGTCAATTTGATAAAGAATATGATAAATAAGAAGCCGATAAAGATCAAATGCCGGAAGCGTGGCGAGCTAGAGCACGTACGCGTCTAAGCGCCCGAAGACTCCTGTAACCCAACAATTCCAGTCACAGGAGAAATCAGACAGGGGTGGAGGTCCAGCTGATGTGAATCACCGAAAAGCCAACTCTTTGCCTAGACGGTCATGCCCTGTAGACTATTCACAATGCAACAAGTCGAAATCTAAGGAAGTTGCAGTTTCAAGAATTACAGTAGTCAATGAAGAACGGTCACCTACCAGGATCATAGAAGATCAGGAGAATTATCTTTGCCTAAAGAAGATTCGGCAGTGGAAGGAAGAAAATCGGCGACCTACCTGGCAAGAAGTGTCAAGATTTTCACCGAAACTCAAAGCGTATTGGGCTCAGTGGGACTCCCTTGTCCTGGAAGAAATGCTGTTGAAAAGAGTCCTTGAAAACGATGATGGTTCCGAGATGAGGAGACAGCTAGTTATTCCTAGAACAAGAGTAGCTGAGGTACTGAAGAAGTTACACGACAGTCCATCGGGAGGTCATCTGGGAGTGAAGAAAACCCTTCAGCGAGTCCGTGAAAGGTTTTATTGGATGAACAGCTCCGACGACGGGAAGGACTGGTGTAAGAAATGTACGACTTGTGCTACGAGTAATGGACCAAATCGCAAGAGAAAGGCACCTATGAAACAGTATAATGTTGGAAGCCCTTTCGAAAGGATTGCTTCAGATATCGCTGGATCATTTCCGACGACAAAAAATGGTGGCAAATACATACTGGTTGTAATGGATTATTTCACCAAGTGGGTAGAAATTTACGCTATCCCAAACCAAGAGGCCACAACTGTCGCGGATGTATTGGTGAAAGAATTTATCAGCCGATATGGAGTGTTATTGAAATGAGGCTTCCTTGTGACCTGGAATTTGGCTGTCGGCCTGGAGAAGATCTAGCGGGAGAAGACTACGTGATCCAATTGAGAAGAAGGCTGGACGATATTCATGATTTAGTTCGAACAAATCTTCAAGTTGCCAGCGACAGAATGAAAAGTCGGTACGACCCGCAGGCTACAGAAGGCGGCTTTAAAGAAGGGGACAAAGTATGGTTACACATCCCGACGAGGAGAAAAGGATTTTCTCCAAAATTACAAAAATCCTGGGAATGTCCATACTTAATCAAGAAAAGGATCAATGATGTTATATATCGCATAAGCAAGATATCCAATGGAAAACCAAAAGTAGTTAATCAAAACCGACTAGCGCCGTTCGAAGGAGACCATGACCTAGATAAAGGAGTAAACCATATTCGAGATGTGTCTGACCCTACCTTCGATGAATTTATGGGCGCGTATGGAGGTACCGTGAAAGCTATGAGTCACTTCAGAGCAACGACAAGATTTGTTCACTCTCCCGGAAGATTATTCACTGGCATACAACATCCCCGCCCGTCTCAAGAACGCACGAGGGTTGGCAACCGTCTTTCGAAAGAAGTTCGGGCAATTAGAAAAACTTGAAGACCAGATTCCAGCCCCTGGCAAGACACTGAAACTGAAACATAATTCGCGGTACGTCTTCTACGTGGTAACTAAAAATGAATTTCAAGATCGATCTACCTACCGCGATGTGTGGGAAGCACTTCGACACCTCCGAGACCATGTGTTAGAATCCAGCGTGAAGAAACTGGCTATGCCTAAGATAGCGAGTAACCAGTTGGATTGGCGAGTTATCAGGAACATGGTAGAGATTATATTTCGATACACCGGTGTCCAGATATTAATTTGCAGCTACAACCCCCGTTATTAGTATCCGATGAAGACGGTTCCCTGCTATTTCCATAAGATCGGAAAGTGTAGAAATGGGGCCGGTTGCCGATTCAAACATCCAGTCTCGGCTACACAAAAGTTCCAGGAGGAACTGCCATTTAAGGAGGGGGTAATGTTACGAAACAGCACACTGGTATAGTCCCTGAATCAGACTCTGTCTAAGCCATGTATGAAAGTTAAAATTATGGCGGAGGCGCAGGGATTTCTTAGCATTGTTTACGATTGTGCCTATCTTATCTAGACCTTGTTTTTGTGATCAGTCTTATCTAGAAAATACCAGAGCCAATTGTTTTTGTGTAAGCCGCAAGCTAGAATGATCTAGTAAAAAAAGGCGCTATATATAAAGGACAGATCAGGCAGAGTTAGTTTAGTTGATAAATTGATCTCGTGAAATAAACAAGAATACACCGAAATAGCGAACAGTAAAGTGTTGACATAAATTAATAATTAAGTTTGTGTGTAAATAAATTAAATTTAAGTGAATAGTTAAGTATATATAAATAATTTAAATAAATTAGTAAGTAGCCATACCGTGTGTTTAAAGTTTATCCCACCCGTAATAAAAACGTTTTAATAAATAAGAAAAACATTGCACTATATAAGCTTTATATTCAGGAAAGAAAAATGGCTCTTCCGCCTCCTTTATATTCATCCTGGAACTCAAGGAACACTTGATCTCATTTTATAAGATCCTTCTAATCATTGCCAATTTGATCAATATGTTAATTCACAGTTTGGTGTTGAGTAAATTTCCATAATTTGGATCTTTCTGTTGTTAGGTATACCCAAATGGATTAAACCTCTCTTAAGCTGACAGGACCAACTGGGGAACTGGGCAGAATCAATTCAGAGCTATTGCAATATTTAGTACTTATTTTGTACCTACGATCCAAAATTTGTACCATGTGCCGTTTTTAGAAAAAACGTGGCGCTGCTAGCTTAATATAAAGCTAGCAGACCTACATTAAAAAAATAAAACAAAGGTAGCAATAAAAAAGATTGAATTTGTACTAATTTCTACCATCGATTCAAATTTTGTACCATGCGCCGTTTTAGAAAAAACGTGGCGCTGCTAGCTTAGTAGCTAGGCTAGCAGGGCAACATTAAAAAGTAAAACAAAGGTAGCAATTAAAAAGACTAAATTTGTACTAATTTGTAGGGGAGGATGGGGTAATAGCGTTTTAACCCGTTTCTCACAAAGTATGTTAGGTGGCCTAACGACTTTACTATAAGATGATGCAATCGTAGTCAAGATCGTCAGTTCTCCTTCGATATTCAGCCGATGTGTATGAACTTTTATAAAATAAAAACTTTTCGTGGCGTCATCCCGTTGAGTTCTCCGAAATAATTTTTGAAGGGATCAAAAAAATTGTAAGTATTAACTTTTTTACTCTTGGTATTGGTGGAATCGGTCGTCTGTCCTTTTATTTTTGTGTTTTCTGATATCCAGTGTATAATTACAGATTTTTCAATTATATTTAGTTTCATATACGAACGGGGCAATAGCGTGTTTTTTATTTGGGGTATTAGTGAGTGCTATTGCCCCAATGATCAGCATGACAAAAAATGTTTAATATTTAATTTTTTTTCTTTCAGATGGTTCGTAACTACAAAAAAAGGCCTCCGGGCTTTATGGTCCGCAGAAAATTTGGCAGAAGCCATAAATAACATAAAATCAAATACTATGTCAATCAGACAAGCTTCTTGTGAATATAAAATACCACAAACAACCTTAAGAGACCATATTAATAACAGACGTAGGAATTCTTCAGGAATATCCGTTGTTACAAAAAAAGTTGGAAGAAGGACAGTACTTTGGATTGTCAATTGATGACTTCAGACAGGTGGTATATAGATTTGCTGAGAAGATAGGTGTAGAGAGCAGATTTATCAACAAAAAAGGGGAAAACTTGGCTGGCTACGATTTCTATTATTACTTTAGAAAAAGACATCCAGATATATCGTTAAGGTCACCTGAAGCAACTAGTTTAAATAGGGTAGTGAGCTTCAACAAACCTGAAGTGGATAGGTTTTTTGCAAATTTATCAGCTTTATATGAACAATATAAATATGGTGCAGCAGATATATATATAATGTTCATGAGAGTGGTGTACACACGGTTCATAAGCCCTCTAAAATATTGGCCAAAAAAGGAGTGAAACATATTGGTAAAATAACCAGTGGAGAAAGAGGATCTCTAGTAACAACAATATGTTGCGTAAGTGCAGCTGGCAATTATGTTCCGTCATTCTTAGTTTTTCCACGAAAATTAATGAATGACCGTTTGATGAAAAATGCTCCACCTGGTTCAAAGGTAGCTTGTAGTGGTAATGGATGGAGTAATGAAGATATTTTTGTGGACTGGATGAAACATTTTATAAGTCATGTAAGGCCTTCAGGTTCAAATCGTGTTTGTTTAATTTTAGACAGTCCCGAAAGCCATATATCTTTACGGGCCTATGATCTCGCTAAAGCAAATGGAATGGATGTGTTATCACTACCGCCACTTACATCCCACAAGATACAGCCGCTCGATTTAGTTTTCTTTGGACCATTGAAAACAGCTTTCAATAATCAATGTGATTATTGGATGAAAAACAATTATGAACAACGAACAACAGTGTATGAAATTGCAGAACTGTTTGGTCAAGCATATCAAAAAGTTGCCACTGTGGATAAAGGAGTTAAAGGTTTTCAAAAAGCTGGTATTTATCCTTTTCAACCCACTGTTTTCAATGAAGAAGATTTCGCGTCAGCAAATACATTGATGAAACCTTCTGTTAATGTAACAAGTAATGGGACTGAAGCAAAAAAATCATTTATGAACAGGAGAACGGTGCTACACCATCAACGTTCACTGCATCAACTAGAGAACTGCACAATAATACAACCCCACCAAAAATGGCAACTATGAATTAAAATCAGTCAGGCAACCAGGAACCTTATAGAACTGCTCTAACAACTTATAACAAAGAAATTAGAAAGGCGAAACGGGAGTCTTGGAAGAAGTTCTGTGAGAGTATATCTGACATACCTCGCAGTACTAAAATACACAAGATTCTCTCTAAAGAGCCGATTGCCAAGATAGGGTCGATGAAACGACCAGATGGCACTTTTACGACCTCTAGAAAAGAAACGTTAAAGCTTTTGATTAAAAACCACTTTCCCGGAAGTTTAACTCTGGATAATAATCGACCTCCCCACTTTGAGGGCGCAAGGCGGCCCAAAAAGAATGATTGGGTGGTCGCCAAGAACGTTATCACAGCACCGGCGATTGAATGGGCAATCAAATCATTTCAGCCCTTCAAATCTCCCGGTGAGGATGGCATCTTTCCAGCTCTGCTACAAAACGGACTGGAATTACTTATACCCATCCTCATTAAATTGTATAGAGCTAGTCTGGCGTGGAATTATATACCACCCAGTTGGTTGGCGGCTAGGGTAGTATACATATCGAAAGTGAACCGTACAGACCCACACCCTAAATCGGTCATACCAATTAGCCTAACATCTTTCCTGCTTAAAGGACTTGAAAGAGTACTGGACTGTCATATCAGGCAGGTAGCTTTATACAGCTCCCCCCTGAGCATCCACCAGTACGCTTATCAAACAGGCAAATCAACAGATTTAGCATTACATAACCTTGTTGAGAAAATCACACAATCCCTTAACAATAAGGAGATTGCGGTGGCCATTTTTGTCGACATCGAAGGAGCATTTGAAAATGTACAACCGGCCTCCATTGTTTCAGCTTTGACCGAAAAGGGCATTAAACCAACGATTACCGGCTAGATATATGCCATGCTCACTAATAGAACAGCCACTACATCTATTCAAGACGAGGCCATCAGCTTTAAGGTTTCCAGGGGCTGCCCGCAGGGTGGAGTGTTATCTCCCCTTTTGTGGTCACTCCTGATGGATGACCTGCTTGGTACTCTCGTGGGAAGAGGGGTAGATCTGCAAGCGTATGCAGACGACCTTGTCATTCTGGCAAGAACGAAGTCTGGACGGGTTGCACATAATACCCTCCAAAGGACTTTGGACGATGTCTACAATTGGTGCCAGAGGGAACAGATGTCTGTTAACCCTGGTAAAACTGTAATAGTTCCCTTCACTAGGAGAAGGAATTTGGCGAACCCTCCGCCACTTTCCTATAATGGTGAGGTTATTCCATTTGCAGCGGAAGTAAAATATTTGGGGATCATCCTAGATAAAAAACTTACTTGGAACGCTCACTTGGAAAAAGTCATCCATAAGGCCAGACTTTCCTTGTGGACATGTCGCAGGATCTGCAGAAAATCTTGGGGCTTGGGTCCCAAACAAATCCATTGGATATATGTGATGATTGTTAGACCAATGATCACATACGGAGCCATTGCTTGGTGGTCAAAAGCTTTACAGAAAACGGCCCAAGCAAAGCTCTCTGGCATACTGAGACAGGCTAATTTGGCTATAACTGGTGCTATCAGCACCACACCGTCAGCAGCCATGGAAATCCTCCTGGACCTTCCTCCTCTCCATATACTTCTGGAAAAGGAGGCCAGATGGACAGCATATAGAATTGTGCATATTTCTAAATGCACAAAACAGGCTTATACAGAGCAAAGTAGAATACTAGCGGCCATCGAAAGTCATAGTGTTCTGGGAATGATCTATGATATAATGCCCCCAACAGTAAACTATAATCTGCCTTATACCGTCCTATTTCCAAATAGAGATGAATGGGTCCTCCGCAAGGATGAACTCTCAAGAGCAGACATCTGTTGGTACACTGATGGATCAAAGACACCCTCAGGCTCTGGTGCGGGTGTATACGGTCGAAGACCTAGGACAGAAACTTCAACCTCTCTGGGATCCTATGCTACCGTGTTTCAGGCGGTAATTTATGCCATTGCTTCATATGTGGAGAGTTTGGGGCAATCCAACCACACACACAGATCAATAAAAAATTTCACGGACAGCCAAGCGGCCTTGAAAGCACTTAGCTCGTATCATGTAACGTCGAAATTGGTTCTAGACTGCCAAAAAAGACTCGCCTCAATAGGAGAACGCAACAGGGTATCGCTGGTTTGAATCCCTGGCCACTCTGGTATGGATGGTAATGAGAAGGCTGACTCTCTTGCAAGAGAGGGTGCCGCTCATGACTTTATCGGACCAGAGCCTACAATTGGCATTGCAACACGTGTTGTCAAACAAATACTAAATACCTGGACTACAAGAAGAGTTTTAGACTTCTGGCATAATATACCAGGATTGGTTCATTCAAAGGCCTTCATACATCCTTCGAATAATGTATCCAAACAAATGTAAGGCTATAATAGACACGATCTACGGTGCCTAACAGGCCTTCTAACAGGCCACTGTCGTTTGAATCATCATATGCTGAAACTTGGACTGTCGGACGATCCGATTTGCCGTCTTTGTTTGGAAGATGATGAAACAGCAGAGCATATAATTTGTGCCTGCCCCGCCGCGGCTCGAGTCAGGTATCTGATGTTTGGCAGGGCCACTCTCTTGCCCTCGGACCTGAAATATCATTCACTGAACAAATTAATCAGCTTCGTTAAGAAGCTGAATTTGTTTGGTGAAATTTAAATAGGTATGAGCCACAATAGACACTCGCGAGTCGCAGTAGAGGGCCTCATTCACCCACTCATTATGAACCTAACCCTAACCTAACCTACTAGTAGATATGGGGCAAATGCGTTTAAACTATATTCTATTGCCCCAGCCACCTGGGGCAACAGCGTTTTCGATGAAAAAAGTTGAATCCATATATTCAATAGAATCCACTGTGAATGGCTGGCTTTGCCATCATTTCAAATACGTTACAGTTACTGAAGTATGTGTGCCAAATCTAAACCAAAAATTCAAACAATCGTAGATTCTACATTGAAAATAAAAAAAGCGAGCGCTATTACCCCACCTTCCCCTACCGTCAAAAAAACTTGTTACATCCAACCAAACTGCTTGAAACAATCTTTAATTGAATTCAAATGTATTATGCTGCTCAATATCACTAAAGTGCCTCTTGGCATGAACAGAATCAATCATTATTTTTACTTAAGAGACAACATAATTTGTACCGAAATTTACTGTTTCAGCCCTTACTCTGTGGAATCTACTCATATTACTTTTTTAAATGAAACTGTTTCTAATTAATTCCAGTATATATTGAAAACATGATAAAAATTCTAAAAAATCGACAATTGTTTTTATATTACTATCATCGTCAGAATGACAGATAATACATTTCATGTCATTCCTACCTGATGTTTTTTTTAGAATTTTTACCATTTTTTTCAATATATTGTGGAATTATTTAGAAACGGTTATTTTTATTTAAAAAAGTAATACTTTGTACCATTCAATTATTAGGTTTCAGATTTTGTACTTTCCTTGTTCATTTGAAAACTATCCTGACCTGCTATTAATCTCAAGAGTGAAGTACCATTTTGCATGAGCAGATTCAATCCTTACTCCTATAGTAAAAGCAATATAATTTGTACTGTGAAAATATAAAATTTCATATTTTGTACCTTCACCATTATTTCGGACATTATCGTGTTTACTCCTACTTATTGTTTCTAATTAGATTACAAAATGCCCAACTCTCTAAAAAGTGCAAATTTCGGTCTATGTGATGATATTATAGAACATTAATGCCTATTAAAAATAAAAAAATTTACTTTATTAATCATGAAAATTCTACAAAACCACTTTTATATCTATAAAATTACTGTATAGTTTAAAATTTTAATCACCATATATTTATGTGTAATAGCTTTTTTCTATATCATACATCAATAAACTAAATATAGCAGATATGAATATAATAAACAATCCGAGGTCATTCAGTTTAGTTTAAAAACATCTTTTCCATATAGTAAATATATGTAATATTTTCTATATTTGAATTGGACTCTGATCTTTTAGTTTCAGTTAAATTAGTCTATGTAATGTGATAATAAAGTACGTTTAATAAGTAAACAAACATACATGGCGGTTCTATGCAATTCATACATGAACAATACATTAAAAAATGGTTTCTATTGAAGCCGATTGCTCAGTTTATTTTTTTCCATATATGAACAAATATTGGTTAAAATAGAACAAGATGGAATCAAATTAGTCCTAATATTCCTAATGCTAATTATAGTACCCGTGTGAAGTTAGCCACGGATTTTTCCCCATCCAAGATTTTTTTTTACAAAATTAACTGTACTTTTGCAAAAAAATGTTAATAGAGGAAACATATAATGACATTTTAATAGGCTACATAATTTTACTACAAAAAATTAAAGATCAAGTGAATAAATAGTTTTCAAATAATTGTTCCTGTACATATTTCACGATTCTGAATCGAATACCCAAAAATAAAAATAAATTATTCAACAATTACAAAGAGTATCTAATTAGAAACCAATTGACAAAAAATTGTGATGTAAGTATTTTTATAAGATAAAAAAATTTCATACAGATTACGATTGAGCGTCGACGCGCTTCGTTCGTTTTGAACTCGAAGCCCCCATTTTTTTTTAAATGTTCTTTAACTATTTCAAAGGACACTTAATTAGTAACCCACTAACAAAAAATTGTGATGTAAGTATTTTTTATAACGTCAAAAAAAATTCATAAACATTACGATTGTGCGCCGACGCGCATTGTTCGTTTTGATCTCGAAGCCCCAAAATTTTTTCAAATTTTCTTTAACTATTTCGAAGAACACTTAATTAGGAACCTATTAACGAAAAAATGTGATGTAAGTATTTTTTATAACGTAAAAAAAATTTTATAAAGATTACGATTGAGCGCCGATGCGCATCGTTCGTTTTGAACTCAAAGCCCCAAAATTTTTTCAAATTTTCTTTAACTATTTCAAAGAACACTTAATTAGGAACCTATTAACGAAAAATTGTGATGTAAGTATTTTTTATAACATCAAAAAAAATTCATAAAGATTACGATTGAGCGCCGATGAACATCGTTCGTTTTGAACTCGAAGCCCCAATTTTTTTTTTAAATTTTCTTTACTTATTTCAAAGGACACTTAATTTAATTTTTTGTCAATTGGTTTCTAATTAAGTGTTCTTAGAAATAGTTAAAGAAAATTTAAAAAAAAAATTCGAGTTCTAAACGAACGATGGGCGTTAGCGCACAATCGTAATCTTTATGATTTTTTTTGACGTTATAAAAAATACTTACATCACAAATTTTTGTTAGTAGGTTCCTAATTAAGTGTCCTTTGATATAGTTAAAAAAAATTTTGGGACTTCGAGTTCAAAACGAACGATACGCGTCGGTGCTCAATCGTAATCTTTATGAATTTTTTTTGACGTTATAAAAAATACTTACATCACAATTTTTCGTTGATAGGTTCCTAATTAATTGTTCTTTAAAATAGTTGAAGAAAATTTGAAAAAATTTTGGGGCTTCGAGTTCAAAACGAACGATGCGCGTCGGCGCTCAATCGTAATCTTTATGAATTTTTTTTGACGTTATTAAAAATACTTACATCACAATTTTTTGTCCATTGGTTTCTAATTAAGTGTTCTTTGAAATAGTTATAGAAAATTTGAAAAAATGTTGGGGCTTCGAGTTCAAAACGAACGAAGCGCGTCGACGATCAATCGTATCTTTATGAATTTTTTTTGACGTTATAAAAAATACTTACATCACAATTTTTTGTTAATAGGTTCCTAATTAAGTGTGCTTCGAAATGGTTGAAGAAAATTTGAAAAAATTTTGGGGCTTCGAGTTCAAAACGAACGATGCGCGTTGGCGCTCAATCGTAATCTTTATGAATTTTTTTTAACGTTATAAAAAATACTTACATCACAGTTTTTTGTCAATTGGTTTCTTATTAAGTGTTCTTTGAACTAGTTAATCAAAATTTGGGGCTTAGAGTTCAAAACGAACGAAGCGCGTTGGCGCTCAATCGTATCTTCATGATTTTTTTGACGTTACAAAAAATACTTACATCACAATTTTTTGTTAGTAGGTTCCTAATTAAGTGTTCTTTGAAATAGTTAAAGAAAATTTTTAAAAAATTTGGGGCTTCGTGTTCAAAACGAACGATGCGCATCGGCGCTCAACCGTAATCTTTATGTATATTTTCTGACATTATAAAAAATACTTACATTGCAATTTTTTGTCAATTGGTTTCTAATTGAGTGTTATTTGAAATAGTTGAAGAAAATTTTAAAACATTTTTAGGGCTTTGAGTTCAAAACGAACGAAGCGCGGCGGCGCTCAATCGTAATCTTCATGATTTTTTTTGACGTTATCAAAAATACTTACCTCACAATTTTTTGTTAGTAGGTTCCTAAACAAGTGTTCTTGGAAATAGTTAAAGAACATTTGAAAAAAAGTTGAGGCTTCGAATCAGAATCGTGAAATATGTACAGGAACAATTATTTGAAAACTATTTATTCACTTAATCTTTAATTTTTGGTAATAAAATTATGTAGCCTATTAAAGTGTGATTATATGTTTCCAATATTAATATTTTTTTTGCAAAAGTACAGTTTATTTTGTAAAAAAAGTATTCGTGGATGGTAAAAAAAAATCCGTGGCTAACTTCACACGGGTAATAGTTCCATTAAATAACTGAACATATGTGATTTTCCTTTTAGCAATATTTTTTTTTTATTTTAGCTTAACGTGCCTCGACAGCGCAGGTCATTGGCACAGAAAAATAATTACAAATATTTACATGATATTAAATAACAACTGTTACTATTTTTAAATTAGATTTTATGGTAGAGATGCGTAGCTTTCAGAAACTGTAAGACTTTCTTGATCTCGGTGGGACAGTGGAGCATTTCCTTGAGGTTAGGCCTTAGGTCGAATCGTTTATATGTAGCGGAAAATTGTTTGCAGTCAGTAAGTATGTGCTTGACGGTCAGTATAGTATTACAGCTATGGCAAACAGGACGATTTCCTGAAGACATCAGATGACCGTGTGTGAGTTTGGTGTGGCTGATTCGAATTCTTCTGATTATAGCGGCCTCTCTCCTTGTTAAAAAGCTAAGGGAGAGAGGAGAAGTAGATGAATGAATATCGTGAAGTGCTGTCGTACTGTTGCGCCACAGATGTCGCCAAGATTCTTGCGTGACGTTTTTGAAATGGAACTTGAGGTCGCTGGCGAGTTGGACTATGTGTTTTGGATTGTCGCTAGAGGCAGCTTCTTTCGCGTGGCGATCGGCAGTTTCGTTACCAGCAATTCCAATGTGTGATGGTAGCCAGATGAGAGAGACTGTTATATCATGAGCAACGTGAGTTTGATATATATCATGTATGCTCTGGACAATTGGGTGGTCAGTGAAGATTGCTTTAATTGATAAAATGGATGAAAGGGAATCAGTGCATATTGCAATATTTTTGTGGGGGAGGGAGATATATTTAAAAGCCTGAAGAATGCTATGAAGCTCACCTGTATAGACGCTACACACTGAAGGTAAAGTAAAGGAGCCTATGAGTTCATGTTTCGAGGTAACTGCACAACCAACTCCGGAGTCAGTTTTCGAAGCATCAGTGTAAAGTGTTAAATCGTAAGATTTTTTTTGTAATAATTCAAGGAATGCTTTCTTTACAAGTGCAGTGGGCGACTCATGTTTATTAAAAATGGTGAGTGAGGTATAGATTATAGGAATAATTTTGGTCCAAGGAGGAGAAGAAGGTAGTGGGAGCGGGGATGTCAGAGAGAGGTCAGTATCTTTGACTAAAGGAGTGAGCAATTGGGGAAGAGATTTGATAATTGTTCGAGGGTTAGTAGGGAGATTAGTCGTTGAAGTGAAAAGTGAGTGAACATGATTGAATGGATTGGAGGAAACTGAGGCAGCATAAGAAAGAAGTAGGGATTGTCGTCTTAAGGGGAGGGGTGATTCATTAGCTTCAATATGGAGACTATCAGCAGGGCTAGAGCGGAAGGCACCAAGGCAGAGACGGAGAGCGGTATTGTGAACAGAGTTCAGCAAATCTGTGACAGATTTGGGGGCTGACATGTAAATAAAGCAACCATAGTCAAGCTTCGAACGGATGAGAGCTCTGTAAACTCTTAATGATACGATTTCGTCGGAACCCCAGTGAAAGTGACTGAGCGTTTTTATTATGTTTAATCTCTTTAGACAGATGCCTTTGAGTTCATGGATATGGTGTTTCCAGTTAAGTCGAAAGTCGAAGGTTATTCCGAGAATTTTACATTGATTTACAGTGGGTAAGGGTGAATTATTAAATAAAATGTGAGGTAGAGGAGAAGATCTTCTTCTTGAAAACTTGATTAGTTTGGATTTACTTGGAGATAAGGATAATCCCAGGTAAGAAGATCTATCCTGTAGAAGGTTTACTGCGGTTTGAAGGAGTTTGCAAGTGGATGAGATCGATTTACCATGACAATAAACAATTAGGTCATAAGCATATTGGACATATTTTATGGGAGCAGGAAACTTGCAACAGAGCTCGTTTATTGTGAGGATGAATAGAGTAGAACTTAATACTGATCCTTGAGGGACACCAGCATTTTGTGGGTGAGACAAGGAGAGTTTGCCATTAGCGGAAACCCTGAAGGTTCTACAAGTTAGGAAATTATGAATGAACGATAGAATGTTGCCATGAAGATTATATTGGGAAAGTTTATTTAGTATTGCCGTTCTAGATATCGAGTCAAAGGCACCTTCAATATCAAAGATGGTTGCAACGACGTCCTGGTGATTGTTTATTGCTGAAGAGATATGTGTTTGGAGAAGAACAAGGTTATCGCGAGTGGATCGATGACGCCGGAAGCCGGATTGGGCATTAGGAATGATTTTGTACTTTTCAAGAAACCAAAGTAGTCTTCTATTGATCATTTTCTCCAGGAGTTTGCAGGTAGTGCAAGTGAGTGAAATCGGTCGGAAGGAATTGGGCGATAAGGTGGATTGCTCTGCTTTTTTTATTGGAATAATTATGGATTTGCGCCATGCGTCAGGGAACTGATTAGTATTCCAGATTAGGTTATAGATTTCGAGAAGCTTAGAGAGAGATGGATTGGATAGTTTTTTGAGAAAGATGTAAGGAACATTATCAGGGCCGGCGGCAGAATTTCTACAAGTAAACAAGGCAGATTTGAGTTCATTTAGGCTGAAAGGGGCGTTTACGGAAGCAACGTCATGAGGGTTTGACTGAAAAGTGGAGGAAGGCTGAATATGAGAATTGTGATAAACAGAATTGGGGTTACGAATAATGAATTTGTCATCAAAATTTTGTGCGAGTGACTCGGCAACTGTTTGGTTGTCGGAGATAACAGTGCCATTCAATATTAAGGAGGGAATTTTAGTATGGGTTTTCTTGCCTTGAATTTGTGAAATTTTTTTCCAGACTTGACTGGGATTTGTATTATGATTCAGCGAGGTGGTATAACTTTGCCATGAGGATTTTTTGCTTTGCTTGACTACGAATTTAGCTTTAGCTTTGAGCTGTTTGTGTAGGAGAAGGTTTTCTTGTGTTCTATTTCGTCTAAACCTGTTAAGAGCATGTTTGGACTCTCGGATGGCATTTTCGCAAGCTGTATTCCACCAAGGCACAGTTTTTTGTGCAGAGGAAGTGACTGATTTACCGATGTGAGTTTCTGCAGCGGCAAGTATGTTGTCAGTAAACATTTTTAGAGTGTCATTTATGTTTGCAGAAATAGCTAAAGATGATAAATAAGTTTGGGAGAGAGAGGTAAACTCAAACCAGTTTGCGTTTTTTAAGTGCCAGAAGCTTCTAGTTATAGTTTCTTTATTATAATGATTGGATATAATGATAGGAAAATGGTTGCTATCATGAAGGTCATCTGAAACTTGCCAGGAAAGGGAAAGTGCAGTTTTAGGGTCACATAAGCTGAGGTCAAGGGCAGAAAAGGAGCCGGAGGAAATGTTGAAGTGAGTGTTGAGTCCAGTATTCAACAGGCAGGTTCCGGAGGAATTTATGACGTTTTCAATAACTTTGCCCCTAGTGCAACCACGAGTTGAGCCCCACATGGTGTGATGTGCATTAAAGTCACCAACAAGGATGTATGGGTGGGGGAGCTGAAATATTAGGTCGGTTAAGTCTTCTTCATTGAGGGGGTGATCAGGTGGAATGTAGATACTGCAAATGGTAAGCTTATTGGGGCACCAAGCAGTTACAGCAATTGCCTCAAGATTTGAGGTTAGTGGGAGAGTATACATCGCTAGATACAAATATTGAAGTACCCCCACTGGCTCTCATACAGTTGGTACGGATGTAATTATAACCTTCAAAGTTTTTTAGCTTGCATTGTTGACCAATTTTGAAGTTGGTTTCCTGGAGGCAGAGAAAGTCAGGGGTATGGAGAGATACGATTTTCTGAATTCTTTCTAAGCGAGGATAAAATCCATCGCAGTTCCATTGAATTAGAGAGAATGGTACTAATTAAAGGGGGAAAGAGGTTAATTACTGAGATAGTGTAGAGGAGTCAGTGGTGGTACCGTCATCAGAAAAAGGATCGTCAGTAAGATTGTTTTGGTCGGGGTGAAGTTTAAATTTAATTTTATTGGTCAGGCGTGTAATGCGATTTTTCAAAGATCTTTCGTTGATATTAGAATAAATTAAGGATAGGTCTTTCAGTAGGGAAGCAGTGTCGGAGATAAATTTATTGGCTTCAGGTAGAGGGTCGTTGACGCGGAAAGTATTTTCGAGGAACGCAATAAGTTGGATGCTATTAAGGGAGAAGGATTTAGGAGACTCTTCAAAAAGTTTATGTATGATAGAACGTGATTCGGGGCTTATATTGTGACAATCATCTTCAGCCAGTTTGGATTTTTTAGTTCTTTTTTGGCAGATTTTTTTGAATTAGAATTTGGGAATTCTGGGGGAGGCATTGGATTGGGATTATCGAGAGGAGTATTGGAAGGTGATATAGGCTGCGGGGAGTCAAGAGTGCTATTATTAGATCGTGGTCGTTTTTCGCCAGGTACAGGCGAGGAGGGAGCGTGTGGCACTTGAGAGGGTAATTCGGGATTGTCTGAAAAGGTATCAGTAGTAGCTGGGTCAGCTGAAGTGGAGGGTTCAAGATTGACGGAAGTATTTAATAGTGGGGGAAGGTCGTGGGAAGTGTTGGGACATAATTCAGCAGTATGTCCAGCCTGCTTGCAAAGAAAGCATTCAAGTTTATCAGTAGAAATGAATATTCTGTGTGAAGTATTTTCATGCGTAATAAGAATCGAAGTTTGCAGTGAAAAACCGTTACTGGTGGGCAGAACGTAAGTCACACGGCGGAAGCTCAGGACATGTGCGTATTCGTCATCAGGCGAGCCACATTTGACGTAAGAAATAGGGGAGGTAAGTGTTAATCCTTGGTCATACAGGGCTTTTTCAATAACGGAATGTGGAATGGAAGGACTGACATTGGAAATAAGGATTCTTTTGGTGGGGGAAATAAGCAGACGAATAGGAATGACATTGGAATTAACTAAGATGTTTTCATTCGATTTTAGAAGGTCATCGACTTGAGTGGTAGATGATAAATAAATACATATGCGGCCATGAGAGATTCTGGAAGGGAAATGTACGTTTTTGGGAGAGACAATGTTACCTATTGCTTTGATATAATCGAATAGTACAGTGTTGGGGATAGAAGGCATAATGATGGCTTGGTCTCGAGATGGTGCCGGGGGAGGAGGTAGTCTTGCGGATGTAGCTGCGGCATAAGTTAAGGGTGTTGAAGGGAAATTTGTGATTATTGAGATAGATTGTTTAGTGGGGGTTGAAGAAGTGGTGGTATTAGAGAGCAGTGGTTGTGAGGGGAGGTTTGACATATTGATGTGATCCTGGATACCAAAATCACAGTCAATAGCTAGAAATAGAAATGAAAATATATAAGTAAATCTCAGCTCAGATAAACAGTCTGTAACTCAGTGACTGGCCTATTTATTTCCAACACAAATAAGTAAATTTAAGGAATATTTACCAATTTTATAGAGAAACAGCACTTTACAAGTTTTGTTATCACATTTTAATGATGACAAAAAACACGTTTTTAATTTGTTATGATATTGACGACTTAATAACGATCCGACTCTAATGAGGTCTGACTCGTGAATGATTTTAGCAATATTTAATATTGCCAAGTACTCACATTTTGTGCCAAATTCAAATGTATTAATAAACAATGTATATTATAAATACGATTATTTTAGACTATAGTAGAACTCAATAAAAGGTTTTGTACCATTTCAACCGGCACACTGTAAACTTGTGGGGGCCTTATTATATTACTACATAGATATTTCTCTGCACATATTGCGTTAGAAACGAGGTAGAGGGATAAAAATATTGTAGAGGAAGAGGAAATGATACTAAATCATACGCAAATACTTCAGTTACGAGAAATTACAAGTATAATACTCATAATTTCCAAGTAGACTCTCTAAAATAATCGTTATCATATCAAAAAGAAAATGAAACAGTCTATCTGTAAAGCCAGAAATTTCACACAAGACAAGGAGACCAAATCCTTTGAGCTGGTATGAAATCAGAAACCAAAAGTTAAGTTGTTAAATTCTAAACGCTACTATTGTTTTCCTTTAAAATATCTACTTCATATAATTACCATGATCTGAGGTAAACACAACTATAGTGTTTTTATCAACATATTTCAGCAATTTTCCAACCAAATCATCAATGT
Source organism: Galeruca laticollis (assembly GCA_963921935.1). Lineage (NCBI taxonomy): Eukaryota > Metazoa > Arthropoda > Insecta > Coleoptera > Chrysomelidae > Galeruca > Galeruca laticollis. The sequence goes on along the minus strand of OY998181.1, from coordinate 19,786,548 downwards.
AAGTGACAGATGAATAATATGCCTGTTTTATTTTTTTTATAGTCTCATCAGGTATTGGACCAAACGGAAAAGAAATATTTAACTGCTTAATATCCTCTCTCCATCTTATATCTATCCAAGAGCTCCATGCAACTGTGGGTAGAGAGGGTGGACGTCTTCTGTTGATTGGGATAGTTATATTTTCAAATGGATGATATTCTAAAATATGAACAATACATATTATTTACAAATTTAGTTTTAATATGTATATGTGCCAGTAATTTTCCGAAAATAAACAGAGGAGTCAAAGGAAGGCCGTTATAATTTGCTTTTTTCATTTTAGTTGAAAACTGCCCCAGTAAAGAAGATGCTAATCAATAACGTTTATGTATTATGGTCAAATTGAAGGTTATTCATTTCAACAAAGTTTTAATACATTGTTCATAATTATTCATTTTGCTGTTTTACAATAAGCATTGGTATTTCAGATTACTGCTTTGGTTCATTCAATAAAGCCATACCTACTGATATTAAATACTGTGGAGAAAATAAATAGTACTAATAGATTACTTAAAACTTATTTAATCATAAATATTTACAAAATTATACACTATTTTGGTATGACAAAATTTCTATACTGATTGCCACTTTCGTTAAATACTTTTTCTAAGAATTCACAAGTCAACTTGAATTTTACGTTTTTGTTTGTCAAATGTTCAAATACTTTCTGAAATAAAAAAAATACATATTATTTTCTTCAATACATTGGCTAAAACTATGGGATTTCAAATCAAAATGAAGTAAGAAAATAGAAGGCTTTAATTGAATATTAACCATTTACCTTTTTGTATACAATAGATAAATACTTTTTCCGCCTACCTCTATCCAAAGTATACATTTCCTGGCCTCATTGTAGGGAGCAAAGTCGTACTTTTCCTCCCTAGGGAGGAAAAGTAAAAGTTATGTCCATAGTACGTTATCAATGAAATAATTTTTGTAATTCCGAGACTAAAGTAGTCACTTTTTAGTCTCACATCTTAGAAACTAAGTTAGACCCAAGGGATATAAAGGGACAGTTAAAATCCCAAGGGATTTGAAGTACAAATAAAAACGTACACCCCCAATGCATAGCCAAGCATTTTAGAAGTCTGTCCTCGATGCCCAACCAAGTTTCGTAAAATAAGTAGTATTTATTAATTTTGTTTGTTAGTTTCATAAATAAATTATTGAAAATGTCTTGTTATTTGAGGGAGGCGGAAAAATCGTATGTATAACATGGGTGTAAAGTGCCTTTTCCTCCCTCGAATGATTACTGCCCTCAGTAAACTTCATCCTCGGGAGTAAAAGTAGCACTTTCCTCTCTTGTTATACAAATAGCTATTATTGTATACTTACATTAGCAAATAATGTTCCAAGTCCATACCCATGATACTGTTCGGGTATATTCGTATGTATTAAATCATACGCATTATCACCTATTTTTTCGTATTGTAATGTTGCAAAATCACCATTCAAAGAAATTTTTAAAACCTTTTCGGCACTAACATCTTCAATATTATTAGATATCAGTTTAGACTTAATAGCAGACAAATTTCGAATGCCCTTCATAACAAAGTTTTAATGATATATTAATAATGTGATATAAGTGGCATAAATTTGAATTTCAAAATAAACAATGGAATTGTAAACATAACCTTCAATCAATATTTTGACATATATAATTCTGTTTCATCATCCATAGGCGTACAATAATGAATTGTAATCAATTGAAAATTATTAATTATACACTCAGTGACATTAGAAGTGTTACAGCCAGAAAAAATAATTTCTAGACCTCGATTTTTTGCCAACATAATGACCATATTGAGAGCAGACTGTGATAAAAATATCAACGTTTTATCTTTGACCATGCATGTTTCCAAAAACAAATTTTTTCTTATATTTTTTTCTGAAGTAACCTGTTTAGGAAAACGGAATAGTACAGATATTGTTAGTTAAGGCACGTTTTTTTACATCATTTATTCATCATTGGTTGACCGACGTCAGTCACCGCTGCACCAACATGTTAGAGTCGCTATTGGCAGATAAAAAACGCAGTTGTTGTTATTTACATCATTATATCTGACAACTGACAATCAATTTCCAAGTTGATTGTTGTTATTAGAAAAAATTGACGAAATAAATGGAAATACTTTGAAAAGTGTTGTAGTTATTTTAGCCTCCAGATCTCGGAATAGCAGCTCTTTTGATAGTTCCGAGGATGAAATAATAGGTATGTTTTTTTGAAGTTAAGCTGTCATTTTGTAAACCACCAAATTTATCCACCACCTCGAAACAGCGGGGAATGGTTTGCAATTTTGGTTGATGCAACAGTAATAAATGAACGCGTCATTTTTTCAATTTGAAATGAATATGAAAACGCTGTTGGTGGATTGATGGATCTACCGGTGAATAAAAAAACATGCCTTTATTGCGGAGTTAATCTACTTGTGTTAATCGTAACAAAATGCCTCAAGTTCGAAGACGTCAAAATGATGGCCATATTAGCGATTTTGACAGGAGTAGAATTCTAGCCTATCTAGATGTTGGTTTATCCTAACGTGAAATTGCCCGTCGTATTAACTATACTGCACTGATGGCCATGCGTGTAAGTGGGCAGAAGAAGGTAGAGGTACACGAAGAAGACAAACTGGTCAACCGAGGCGTACCACCGAGCATCAAGAAGGGCACTTCAGGCAACTATCTCTGCGAGACCGTTTTGCTACTACGCGTCAAATTGCTGACCAATGGCTTGAAGAGGAAGATAGACCTGTTACACTATATCGCCGCATTCGATCATTTGGTCTCTTTTCATACTTTCCAGGATTAGTGCTGCTTATGTCTGCGGACAACACTCGTCATCGTTTGTTTGAGCTGGTGCAGAGAACGGCAGCACTGGAAGGCAGAATGGCGTAATATCGTATTCAGCGACTAATCATGATTCTGTTTAGGTGCGCATGACGACCGTAAAGGGGTAAGACGCTTCCGTGGATAACGACGTGATTCATTTTCATTTTAAAATCTCTTTATTTACAATAGTTTATTACGCCCATTTTACAACAGAATTCAAGAATAAAAGGAAAATGCCGGTGGTCTGGCGATTCTTGAATTTGATGAGTGCTTCGTCCATGAGAGTATATGTGGCTCCTTGCGTTCACCGCATTATCCATAAGTTGTGATTTTCGAATAACTTTGTCCCCGGTATATAATTCTCGCTCCTACGATATTTCAGCTGGGTTTTCCCTGAAAAGCAACTGAAAAACAGGGTCTTATAACGACGTGATATTGAGTTTGGTGTTGAAAGGTTGATAGGCATATGCACAGGACTGTTGTAGTAATGATTTGGGGGCTATTGCAGCCGATCCCCACTTGTGTTTATTCAAGGCAGTATAACAGCTGGCCGTTATCTTATGGTATATAGATATCCTACAAACCACTATACTACCTTTTATTTAAATGTGCATCCACCAGTTCTATTTCAGTAAGAACGCACGTCCACATATTACACGTCGAGCTGTGGAGTTTCTCCAAGAAGCTGGCGTTAATGTTTTGCCGCGGCCACTCCGGTTCCCAGGTGGGGAGGAGACTGTCTCATTTGCACCACCCTCCACAGACTCTGGCGCAGTTAATCCACGAAGTTCAAGTTACTTGGAACGAGATGCCACAAGCAGACTTCGAACACCTCCTTTTGTCGATGCCTATACGTCTACAGGAGTGTACTCAGCTAATGTGTCACCAAACACATTATTAATTGTTTTCTGAGTACATTTTAATAAAATTTCTTGCAAATCTTATCATTACAACCTTGATGTAAGGCTATCGCATCATCAAAAAATCGAGGTCGATAAATTTAACACTCCTAATGTCACTGCCTAATGTCACTGAGTATATTAAAAGAACAAATCAAATGTCTAGAATATATTTTATATCTTCTCCTTTGACTCGACTTTATTATAAATGAATACTTACTGAGATATTCTTGTGGAAATTTAAAAGGAACATGCGGTTTATGAAACCCAACCGCCAGAAAATACGGTTTGGACTGCGTTATTTTATCTTTATATTTTAAAAATCGAATTGTTTCGTCCAGAGATTCTAAGTCGGGTAATGTTCCGTGTGGTTGAAATTCAGTAGCAACAGGACAAATTAAATTTTTATGAAGTTTTCCATCTTTTCCAACACAAACTTTGGAATTAATAAAAGTCTCAGTTTTAGGGTGAAATGGTTTGGTACTCCAACTGTATGGAGAATCATCCGTAAAATTCGATGTACTTCCTGGATGAAACACTTTTCCTATAGAATAAGTATAGTAGCCATTTTCTTTGAAATGTTGAGGAATCGTAGTATAATTTCCCACAGTATCTCTCCAATAATTGTAAAAACCATATAAATGTAGTGAATCTGGACGTCTACTAGTTAATAAAGAGTTTCTGCTAGGAGCACAAATTGCTTGCTGTAAATAACAATTAATTAACAGTCTAACTCGAATAAAGCCTATCAATTATTCTCGTCAAAATAAACAAATTTGTATAAAAAATCGACCCTCTTGTCCAGACAGCCTCTCCGCCCATGAATAAATCAGCTGAATAGTTCATTTATAACTCTTTTCATTTTTTAGCTTGGACTGGACAAATAAATGATTTTTTAGTGAGTAAATGTATATTATGAAGATGTTGAAAGTTCTTGATAAACTTACCTGAGCGAACGCGTTTTTAAACACAAAACTCATAGACGCAAGATTATTGATATTTGGAGTAAATGCTTCATTATCTCCATAACATTCTAAACTGGGTCTTAAATCATCAACAATTATGAACAGTACATTAGGACGTTTGCAAATTACAGATCCAATTGACAACACTAGTAATATTAATCTCAACATTTTATTTCGCCATTTCTTTCCTCTTGCTCGAAAATAACTTTATGATATGTTTTGGTTGTTATTGGTCAATGGGTGGGTGTATATAATCTTTGGTCTATGGATATACGTGGGATATACGTATCGTCTTGTTGGTAAGGTTGGTCACAAAATACGGACGATGACCGTTATCTGTGTTGTTGGTTATCTGTGGTCTTAGATACATATCGTGATTTCAGTGATTTATTTTATACAAATGACATAGGCAAACCCAAATCACAACCGAATGTAATAAGAATTGCCTGTAATTTCTGTATTACGAACAGCTGACAACATCGCATCTGCTATTTTTTATTTTTACATAATGATAATTAGGTTATGTTTATATTTGAAGATTTTGGATTTGCAAATTTGCAATAAATTTTATATGTAATTAGCTGCATTATAATGAAGACAGTTTTTATGGTTGCTGAGAAACCATCTCTAGCGGCTTCTCTGGCAAATATATTAAGCAATGGTAAAAATAGTACTCGTAAAGGTATAGCTCAAGTCATGATTAAGATTCAATTTAATCATTACAGTAATTTTTAGGTTTTAATGGAGCTTGCTCTGTTCATGAATGGACTGGTACTTTTATGAATGCACCTGCGAAATTTAAAATGACCTCAGTATGTGGTCATGTTTTAGGAGTAGATTTCATAAGCAAATATAACAACTGGGATAGAGTGGATCCTGTAGAACTTTTCTCATGTCCTATTGAGAAAAAGGAAGCCATGCCAAAATTAAAAATGCCAGCATTCTTAGCACAGGAATCCACAGGTGTTGATCACGTAGTTTTATGGTTGGATTGTGACAAGGAAGGAGAGAACATTTGCTTTGAAGTCATGGGTGCTATTGCTAACAGTGTTATGGGAAATGTTTATTCACCAAGTGTTACTTATAGAGCCCATTTCTCTGCAATAACTGAAAAAGATATTAAAGCAGCTTTTAATAATTTAGGTGGGTTAAAGATTATTAACATGGAATGTTTTAAATAAATTTATTATGAAACTCTTAGGTCACCCAAATGAAAATGAAGCAAGAAGTGTAGATGCTAGGCAAGAGCTTGATCTTAGAATTGGTTGTGCTTTTACTAGATTCCAAACAAAATTTTTCCAAGGTAGATATGGAGATTTAGACTCTTCACTTATATCTTATGGACCATGCCAGACCCCAACATTAGGATTCTGTGTTCAGCGTCATGATGATATCCAGACATTTAAACCTGAAACATACTGGTGTTTGCAAGTTACTGTTACCACTAAAGAAGGACAAGAAGTCCACCTCGACTGGCAAAGAGTCAGGAGTTTTGATAAGGAAATCGCAAATTTGTTTTTACAACTGGTAAAGGATAAAAAAGAGGCTAAGTAAGTATCTAATTTTTTTATCAGATTTATTGTATACATTTGATAACTTTGTGCCTAACCGAGATGTCTCAGTATCTACATAAAATAATAGAAACTAGGTAAAGATTGTATCTATTCACAGGTTTAAATAGAGTAAAACTATACTGTTCCAGGTGTCCCAAATTAGAGACGTATCACTGGGATTTTGAAAATGGTGAGAGATAGAGCAACAGTTAAATTGTGGCAAAGTTGCTCATCTAATGGAACAATTAGACAGTAGTAGATCTTCTTTGAGGTGATTTTTCAATCACATCAGGTAATCAGGTACTTCAGAAGAACTCCCACTTGGATTTGTATTCACATGTTCAGTTGCAGAAGTAATTGGTGAAATATCATCATTGAGCGAATGGGGCATTGAATCTAGATTTTGATTAGCACATGTGTATGTGTCTATGTACCACAGTGTTGTAGTGCTGTAGTGGTACTTCAATATTTTTCATAACATTTGTTGATCTCAATGGATCTACATGTTGTTTCATACATTTTCCGTCCATAGTTTCGACTAAGTATTGCAGTTCCTATTTTTTATGGATTCTTCCAAATTTCCACTTTTCATATTTATTGGCGAGTTTATTGGTATAATTTTTGGATTGCACAGCATCACCTACATTAAACTCTCTGGTTTTCAGAGTTTGTTCAACGGGATGTTACTTGTCAAAGATGTATGTCCTTTGATTAGATCTAATTATGAACAATAGGTGAAGTTCAGGAAATATTCTGCTGGGCTTTCATTTGTGGTGGAGTTTGTTGTTTTGCTGTACTGTCTGCTCAGTTTTAAATTCACACCTCCGTTATCTGTCAATGCAGATCTCAAACCAGTTTTAAAAGTCTGTACATATCGTTCAGCAAGACCCGTTGCTGTAAGTAAATGTTGGACATCATTGGATTTTAAGAAATTCTTGAACTCATAGGATGTCAAGGACGGTCCGTTGTCTGTCACTATCTCAGAGGGTATTAGTGATGGGCAAAACCAGTACACTTGGTTGTACTAGCACACACTGTACAGTACATCAAACGGTACCGTACAGTACAAGCTGTACAATTGTACAAGCGAGGGAATAGCGTAACCCGTCCCGTATCTCATACTAAGCAAATGAGAGCAGTTTTAGGCAGTTGTTGGGCTCTATTCTGTTGCCACACACAATACTTTCTAGTGTGGTGGAGTCTACAAAATAATAATACCTCTAAATATTGTTTTATTATAATTATTATATTCATAAAATAATGCACTACAATCTGAAATATTTTGGGTTCAAATTATTAAGCTAAAATTTGTTATAATAAATTACTTGAATTTAATATGAATTTGAAAGTTTTTACTTTAAATTGGAAGATAAATATGTAATCGTTTTTGAAACATATGTATTTGTAACGAATTAAGAATATTGTTTTTTATTACTGTTCTTACTTAAAATATTTGAATTTTTCAAATATGCGCATCAAAATAAGTTTCAGTTCTTAGTGTGCAAAGGTTATTAAATTAATTGTCTTAATTATTGTAGCTGTGAGTGTGTTGCTGGATGCCAGTTGGGTGCTGGCAAATGATTGATTGTACTGTCAGTACAGTAAAATTGTACGGTACGCACATCGTACAATAAAGTGTACCACACATTTTGTACGACATGCATGCGTACTTCCCATTTCTAGAGGGTATATCATATCTACAAAAAAGTATCTGAGGATATTAATTGTAGATTTGCTCGAGACTGATTTCATTGGAAATACAACCACCTAGACTTGGCATCAACTAATATCTTGATTAATATCAAGAAAAAATTATCTATAAATGACAAAGTCCAGATGTATTCTCTGCCATATGCTTTCTTAGATTCTGGTCATGAAAGTACAGGCACCTTGTTACATTATTTTTCAACTTTATAGCACACTACACATCTCTTTGCTAAGTTTTCTATATTCTGATCAATGTATTTTCAATAACAATAATTTCTTGCCGAACTTTTCATTTTGACAATTAAAATATGCACTATGTGCAATTCCTTGAGTATATCTGCATGTAGAACTTTTGGAATAATTACTTGAAATCTGCATAGAATACATCCGCTTGCAATTGAAAATTCACCTTCTTGATATGCGTATTGTGTACCAGCAAAATTTCCAGTTTGAATTGCTAAATATAGTTTTTCTACATTCATGCAAAAAACAACACTTTTGTGAAACACATTTAATGGAAAAAGTGGTTCTTTTTTGCACTAGTGCAACAAAATTTTTGTTGCACTCACCTGTCATTCTTGTCAGTTTTGTGATGAGTTATGACAAACATAAACATTTAAATAAAATAAAAATCCAGAGCAAGTGTCTGATCCTGCTCTAATACAGCAATAATATATGTATATCTCACTACTTAGTTTCAACGAGTTACAATTATTGCAAAAATCTTTGATTATTTAAAATTTAAATGGTCAAAGCGAAAACCAGCTATGATTAAGTACTGACAAGGTAGAGGCCATAAAGATACAAAAAAAGAAGAACGGTTAAGTTTGAGTTCCTAACATATTATATTCTAATTTTCCAGTTTTTGCATGAATGTAGAAAAAATATTGTATGCAACTCGTGCAAAACGTGTTTTTTGCACTCGACGTGTTGTCCAACTCGGCCTAACGGCCCCGTTGGACAATTTCACGTCACGTGCAAAAAACACTCACTTTTTGCACTTGTTGCATAAATAACTATTGCTTGATTCTGTATCCTTTTGCTATGCTCTCTGCCGTGACCTGTAAGTTCTCTTCGCATAGTTGTAATTAGAGATGTAAAATTCTCGGTAATAATCTTTTGGAAAATATTCTCAAGTTGGAGAGTTTTCGGAGAATTGTAAGAAAATCGCATTTTTCACATATATGCTAGAACAGAATTTGCAATTATATACTGTCTTCCCATGGACATTTTTTGTATTAAAATATTTCCAAACATTACTTTTAGGTTTTGTGGAACCCCTCAATTTATTTTGCTCTATGTTTTTATACTTATAGACGGTCTAAACTGAGCCGAACGGAACGCCAAAATAAAACTAGTTTCACCACGTAATTTACAATTCACACAGCTGTATAGAATATATGTTCATGCTTCTAGGGGATTTCCCCGAATCACTGTTACTAGCCAGATGTAAAACACTGTTGCAAGAGTTATAGAACAGGTTAGAAATACTGAAAAATTTTAAAAATCATTGCAAAATTATTCAGTGTAAATTATCTAGAAAAACTTCTCGGGAGAATTTTCTTACAGAGAATATTCTCCTCTCACATCTCTAGTTGTAATATATTTGCTTCATTATAATCTTCTTTGACTGTTGCTGAGCGGAGTGGAAATCTTGAAAAATAATCAACATTTGAGTTCAATTTTGTATTTCAGTACTCAGTATTATAATCAAATCCAGAAAGAAACTGTACATACTTATTGCAATAAACGACTTGATACCATGGATGGAAAATGTTTGTCAGGGCTAAATATTGCTGTCAATGGTTTATTATCAGTAACTAATGTAAAGACCATAACAGTAGTGGAATCATTTATGTAGTGCCCAAAAAAGTGCACAATTAAAAACTACCCCAAAAATATCTCAAAAACATATGCTACATACCAAACTTAATTCATATGCAAGTCTTTATATCAACTTCTGGTATTGGGTGTCACATACATTTTCTCACTACTATATATTTCAATCTAGTGGATTTTTAAATATCTAGGTTGGAAGAATCGTTTTCAATTATGTCTTTCGATTTTTATTTTCGTACTGGCCGTTGAGTTGGATTTTTGGCAAGAAGGTACTGCAGAAAAAATTGTCGTCGTGCAGTGGTTATAGTGGTCAATCCATTTGATTTTTAAAGCGTCCTTTGTAAGGACAACTTCACATTTAATTCGATTGAGTTTTGTTTGGTGTAGTATAGTCTGCCTTGAAGTTAACTCTCCAACCACCTGAGGTAAGTACTTTTTCGATTATTCGAATTAGCATGTTACAGCGTATTTTTCAACGAACTTTTGATATAGGAGAGAGAGGGGGGAGAGAGAGAGAGAGAGCGAGAGAGAGAGCGAGAGGGAGAGAGAGAGAGAGAGAGAGAGAGAGAGAGAGAGGAGCGAGAGGGAGATTCAAATCTCAGATCATCCAACAATTTGTTTCCATACAGAGGGACATCTCACAGATGAACCCTATTGATTTTCTGCTCACCAGAGCCAGTACAAAGGGTGCTATGGTACTTAACGTACGACATTTTTGCCATTTTTTGAGAATATTCAGTTTGTTAGCACCATATAGCCTCCGGAGTATATACAAGTGACCAATTTTATGATTGGATATTATTCATAGCGTCTCAAAGATAAACCCTATTGATATTCAGCTCACTAAAGCCAGTACAACCACTGCTATGGTACTTACAGTACCAAATTTTTGTCATCTTTGTAGAATTTTCAGTTTGTTAGTACAATACAGCCTCCAGAGTGTATACAAGTGACCAATTTTATGATTGAATATTCAGGGCGTCTTATAGATGAAACATTGATTTTTAGCTCACCAGAGCTAGTATAACGGGTGCTATGGTACCTGAAGTGCCACATTTTTGGCCATTTTTGGAGAAATTTCGGGTTGTTAGCACGACACAGCCTCCAGAGTGTATACAAGTGACCAATTTTTTAACTGGATATTTTTCAAGGTGTCACACAGATGTACAATATTGATTTTCAGCTGACTAGAGCAAGTACAGCGGGTCCTATATACTACATTTTTGGTTATTTTTGGAGAAATTTCGGTGTATTAGCACGATACATCCCCCGAAGTGTATACAGTGATAGAATATTGTTCAAAGCATCTCACAGATACGGAAAAGTTAGTTTTAATCTTTAAAACCTTTTATTTAACCAACCATTGTTAATAAATGGTTAAAATCCCCCCCAAGTCATGTGAGTAAAATTTTGAGCTGTCTCGTCTACATATTCAAATCTCAGATCATCCAACAATTTGTTTCCATACTTTAAGCGATTTTTATACAAATGCTTCGTCTACCAACGTGGCTTTTGTCGTTCAAGATGCTCTTGCGTTTTTTTTTCTTATATGATTAATTAGAATAAATGCGGCGACATTTTTGCCTCGTGATCACAATTAAATAAACGGCTCGAGGCTGCATCGTGACTGCTGCACTTTGTTGTCTACATTCGCCGAGGCAGGATCATGCTGAGGCTGCCTCGGGAGGCAGCTTCGCAAAGTTGATACGCCTCTTTAAAGAAATATCAAAAAACAATTGACATTTTTATTGTCTTTAATATCACGTCATTTGCTATGTACCTATGGAAAGAAGTTGAATATTTGTTTCATATAGAAAACGCAATAAGAGCATAAGTACATGGAATAAAATACAATGAAAACTACTAAAAACTAAAAAACATGTAAAAACCATTACAGCAACTATCAAAACTATTAAATACTAAAGGACATATGCAACACGTAAAAACCATTACAGCAAATGCTCAAAAATGTATCCCCTTTTCATGAATGCAGCATCTTACCTGATGTTTTTACTTCTTGACAGCTCTTTCAAGATGTCTACGTGGAATGGCTCGTATTCAATTGTTTCTTAAAATGTCTATATCTTGGGGTATATGTTGGTTTCTTAATGACTTACATTCAATAAAATAAATAATGAGAATTTCATTTTTTTAATATTTGCAATGTTCTTATAGCGTTTTCTATAAGAAACAAATGTTCAACTACTTTCCAATAGGTGTTGTGATGGCCATCACAATAAAAATCTTCAAAAATCCTTTGAAAAATTACAGAGCCGTATTAAAAACAATTATAGTTATATTAGTAGTTTGCTGTTTGAGTACGAAACAAATACATACTCACAATGAAATATGTATAAAAGTTAAAAAAATCCAGGTCTGTATTTAAAAAAAATTGAATTGATATATGTGAGAATCCGAAACGTCAGATGGATATGTAGATGACATGATATCAAAGACAATAAAAAATGATAATGAAGAAGTGTCAATTGTTTTTTGATATCTCTTTTAAATGGCTATACAAAAAAATAAAAACAAAAATCCAAGAAATCACTTGTTTTCAATTATCCCAAAAACAAAAGAAAACATTTGACGTCTGATCGCATCTAATTCTTCCCACAACTGCGCTACTTTGCTACAATTTATTCATTTCACTATCTCTTACCGTTTTCGAGATCCCAATGATACTCCTCGAATTTGGGGCGCACCCATATACACATTGCACGTTCCATACTATGTACATAATCAAATTAAAGAAATATTGAATAATTGTACTTCCTTTAATTAGATTTACAAACTGTAAATTTGGTGTTTCTTAGAGTGGTAAGTGTAACATCGAAAGAAAAAGTTAAATCAAGACCACCTGCCCTTAATACAGTTGAATTGATGAGAGTGGCTAGTTCTGGATTAGGAATGGGGCCTCACCATGCTATGCAAATCGCCGAAAAACTTTATACCCAAGGTTATATTAGTTATCCAAGAACAGAAACTACGAAGTACCCAGATAATTTTGATCTTTTGTAAGTATATTAATGGTATATAAAAATCTAAATAAATAAAAAACAAAAATAGCAGATTATAATTTGAAATAACGGTGGACAAAATGTATTAAGATTGTTCAATAGAACTTTAAAATATTGAAAAGAGTCTGGAATTTATGAAATTGTGTTATATAAGTTTTAACTTTGATTAAAAATGTTTAATTTTAAAATCAAGCTAATTCTTGAAAATCTGATTATTAATCAAACACGTATTTTAGAGGTACTTTGCAACAACAACAGAATAGTAGTGAATGGGGACTAGAAGTTAAGGAAATATTGAGAAATGGAATAAATCGACCTAAATCAGGACACGATGCAGGTAACAATTTCAGCATTTATTAAAAGCGTAGCGAAATTCAGATAAAATTAAAACAATTTCTTACAGATATTTTTTAAAACTGTTGAAAAACATCATATTATAAATTTCAGTCTAGAGACTATTCTAAATCTGTTTTATGGTCAATACCATTAGGAAGGGTTCCAAGTTTCTAGAGATTTTAAAATATATGAATATCAGTGCAAAAGACTAAATCGCAATTATTTTTGAAGGTGACCATCCTCCAATTACACCAATGAAACCGGCTAGCAGGAACGAATTTGATGGTGATGCTTGGAAGTTATATGACTACATTGCTAGACATTTTATTGGAACTCTCGCCAAAGATTGCCGATACCTTATAACTACAGCTGTTCTTACTATAAATAATGAAGAATTTTCAGTATATGGTAAATCATTAATAGAACCTGGGTTTACAACAATTATGCCATGGCAGGTAATTTCATTTTGTACCATATACAGTATTGAAAATAATATATTTTGGGTATTGTGCTTTAATGAGAGTGTAAAGAATATTGAGAAAGCATTACAATTTTCTCTTGAATTGCTTGAAGAGGCAGGATATGTTCAATGTGACTACACCGAGACAGGTTAACACAACACTTCAGTATCATACCAGTAGTCGCCGGGATGACGTTGTTGCGGCAATAAGTAAGAAATGTTTACGTTAATTTGACATCAGATATTTGAATAAATTAAACTGAATAATTTATTCATTTTAATTTGTCAGACGACAGGTAGTTCGAGTCTTTGTTGCCGTAGTGGCCGCGAAAAAGAATATTCTTAAACATCAAAAAAAATTATTTAAGAAAAATAAAAACAAAAAAGTTATTTCCAAAAGAAAAACAATCTTTTTCGGATAGAAAAAAAACTATTTACCATAGAAGACAAACAAAAGTAAATATTCTTTTTAAGAAATGGTTTTATTAAATGTTCGAATAAACCACCATTTTGGACGAAACAATAGCCAAATCTATTGTACAATTCTGTTCTAGTAATCCGTAAGGGAAGCTCAGCACACAACTGAATAATTTTTTTCTCTCAGTCGTCCAAATGGGTGGCACGTTCGAACCGAACGATATACCTAAGATTTTAACATGCCCGAGAAATACAAATCGAGAGGTGCTAAATTTGGTGATCGAGGTGGCCAATATAATGTACCTACCATGCGTACAAATTAACCGATCGGGAAATAATTGATTCAAACATGTCATCACCGTGCGTGCATTATGGGCAGAACAACCATCTTGTTGAAACCACACGTCGTCAAAGTTAATCGGAAGAGCGCAAACTGCAGAATTTGATTTTTCAAAATTAGCAAATATTTTGGGGTATTTAAAATCCCTTCAATTGAAAATGGGCCTAAAATTCCAGTCCACACATTTAATTTTCTAGCATACTGTGTCCTAAGAGTATAGTATGTACAAAAAGTACGAGGAGTAATAAACCCTAATTAAGTATGCAAAACCTTTACAGGGAGCACCATGAAATTTTTGATAAATCTCTTACTTTAAATTACATTTCTTCCGTAAATCTAAAAACCAGGTAGATCGACCCCGTATTTGTTTCAGTTGTAGCAAAGTTTAGGGTTTATTCATTGTTAAAGGATTAGCAGATAAGCAATAACGCAATGCAGTGGTGTGTATTTTGGGAAAAAAATACGTTTTAAATTATAATATAATAAAAAATGAAAAGAAATAATTATTGGAATACATTTATTACTTACATTTTATTCTATATCCGACTCGGAAGAGGAAGAATCGTTGTTGACATTAATAATAATAGGGTCGATTAAATCATCACAAATATTGTCAATTTTCCACATATTTGCCTCTACTTTGATAACATGCTCGATACAGTTTGTCCAATTTTCCTTACTCACATGACTTACAGCACTCTCAAACAATTTCACAACATCGTTTATTTTAAAAGTAGTATTTTTTTTCCAACTTCCCCCTTTACCTGTGCCCATATTAATTCTATGGGATTAAGTTCACAATGATAAGGGGGAAGTCGAAGAACTGATATACCACGAGAAGAAGCCATTTCTTCTACAATGTAGGTTTTGTATTTATTCTTGTTCATTTTTGCAATTCTGTAAAGTTCTTTCCTTAGTGGATCTTTTGGAAACTTAATATTTTTCGAAATAAGCCACTCCAAAAGCTCTGCTTTACGCCAATGACTTGTGGGCAATGCTTCTCGTAACCGTGAATGGTAACTTGCGTTGTCCATAACAATAACAGCCCCTTTTGGAATCAGATCCAACATTTGAACAAACCATTCCTCGAAGACATCCCCATTCATATCTTCGTGATAGTCCCCCGTGCGTTTTGAAATAAAAGTTAATAATCCACCATCAACAAAACCTTCAGAACTTCCAACATGGACAATGATAAGTCTTTTTCCTTTTCCAGATGGTGGCTGCAAACCTAACGACAAACCTTCCACGAATGCCTGCCTTCCGCTTTTAATGTTTTCATCTTGCCAAGATTTGGAAACTGTATATCCAGCATTTATCCATGTTTCGTCTAAGTAGAAGATTTTCAAATTTTGTTCTCTGGCATGTCGAATGCTTCTTAAATAGTCTCTTCTCCAAAAAACTATTTCCGGTTTATCTATCAAGAGAGATTTTCTATTATGTTTTGTATATCTGAAACCCACATCTTTCAAAAGTTTGCATAATGTCATTCTGGAGAATTTTGGATAGTCCGTATCTTCTTGCACTGATGTCATAATTTTGTCAAGTGTTGGAATTTCCTTTCGTAAGTAAAATCCATGGACTTTACGCCTTAGTCTTTGTTTTAATGACTCATCGATCTCAATTGGTTTTCGGCCTGAAGGAGTTTTAGGGGGTTGAAGAGTTCCATTCTTGCTTTCTTTTAGTAATCTATAAATTGTTGATTTAGCAACACACAACATAGCAGCCGTTAATTCCACAATATCATCAACACTTGCACTTGGATCCTTGTTTTTCAATGATATATAACAATTCAATATCAGAGTTTTTTCATTTAAAGATAATGGACCTGTTTTTGGTCGTTTAGATGGTCCTTGGCTTATCGACATTGTTTGGTACTTGCACAATTAACATTCAACAAATGTTTTAAATATATTCCAACTGTTTACAATATTATGACAACCATACAACTTCATACAACTTTACTCAAAGAACTAATACTAAGTACTGATTTAATGTACCTACTTTCTTTTAAAATAATATTCCCGATACTGTTTCTAAGAAAACTGGGTTGTTTGGAAAATCCCTCTCAATAATCGAATAATCTGTAAATAGGTGTAATCGTATTAAGCCGATTACAGTAGGCCACTTGCCATTTAAAATTTCTGAGAAAAATTCCCCAAACACTACATATAGGAGTAATACAAATAAAAAATATTATGAATAAACGGGCATATCCGAACTCTGCCACAAAATAAAATTTTACCTAACTTGTATCAATTTGAGGACTACTGAAATGTTCGAACTGTGCCGCAACCATTTAGTTTAATCCTATTAGAGTAATTAGGGTTTATAATAGATAAAATCGGAGGCCCATAGAATTATGTATATTTCTGAAAGGTTTCAAAGATTTCTTGAATTAAATATTTTGAAGAAATCTTGATTGTTTTGATCGATATTTAGGGGATTAGGGGAAGGATGTTGATGCACTTACACTATTGCCTAAAAATCAGGAAGAAGTATTTAATAGTGTTCGTGAATTACAATTACGAACGAACCGAGAAGAGGAATTTCTATTAACAGCAGACCAGGTATTTAAAATTATTGTGTTCTCCTGTTTTTCCAACCTTAATTTTTTATGTAATTCGGATTGTATTTTGATGGATGGGACTTTTAAATACTGTTCAACTTTTTTTTACCAAATGTTTACCATTCATGGTTTTAAAAACGGCTATTACGTACCTCTTGTTTTTTGTTTGCTGCCGGACAAATCAAGTCAAACATATTCAAATTTGTTTTTAATTTTAAGACAAAAATGTAAAGAAGTAGGCTTAAATTTTCAACCTAAAGAAGTAGTAGATTTTGAACTAAGCATTAATAACGCTATATATGAATGTTTTGGCAGAGATCAAATTCTTTTTGGTTGTAAATTTCATCTCTGTCAAGCTTGGTTTCGTAAGATTCAGGAGTTTCATTTGGTACAAGAGTAAAGACAGAAAGGTTCTGTAATTGGCGAAAACTTAAAAGTACATTTCGGTATTATGTATCTTAGTCCTGAGGAAGTTGTAGAATTTTTTTATAATGAACTACATTTTTTGCTTCCGAATGACCTCTACCTCTATCACTTTTTTTTATTAAAATTAGTACATCCCGTTACCTCTGACCTAAATCGTATATTCTTTAGCATAGCTGCAACTCATTCGTTCAATACAAAATGTACCTTACGGTATACCCTCTTAAAATATATTTTGGTACGTCTATGAAATCTACTTAAATGAATGATTTATTACTCCTTGTCCTTTCTATATAGACTGTAGTACTCAAATGTTTATTTTCCCGTGATCTATAAGGTAAATTATATTGTAACTTGTGTGATCATATCCTTATGAATTATTTATTTTATGACTATTTATCGGTTCTGTAGGATAATAACAAAACACTATACCGACGTTTCGGATTTATTTGAATCCTTTATCAAGACTACAAAGATATATATGCATTTGGTAATAATGAATATTAAATAATCAATAAAAACTTTAGAACCATCAAAAACCTTGAAAACTTTAAAAACAACTGTTCATGTAAAAATTTTAAAAAAAAACTAAAAACATCCTTAAAAAATTTCTCTAAGAAACATAATTAAATAAAATTTAAATTGCTGACAATTTAAAGTTCCTTATGGTCTCATTCTTACCTTGTGAGGTTTGTTCTCTGTTAAGCACAAATTATTTTTCATTTCCTTGTTAAATTCAAAACAAACGAGAATTATGAAAAATTTCAGAAAGTTCTGGCACGTCATGTAAAACAATGTAATGCAAAATTTTCAAACATTATCAAAAACTTCTTTTTTTTTCATTGAGATTTTATACACAAACTGTACCTAGATATTTGGATGTTAAAAGTAAATTATATATATTCATTGATAAACGAAAACATAAACTGCAAAAAACTAATAATGATGTTGGTCTGGGACAGCTTCTTGAATACAGTGTGTCCTCGAAAAATTTTTAGCGAAATTGTTAAAGAACCTATTATATACATATATATATATATATATATATATATATATATATATATATATATATAAATAGAAAGCAAAAAGATGCTTCTGTTGTTTATCGACCGTACTTGATTCAATATAGAGGGGATTTATCGGGTATGCGGTCAGTGAAATGAAATGAAACTATTATCCTATGCTCAATATTTCGCTACCGTTTGGTAGCTTCATCAGGAGATACTACAAAATTTATTTAATAAAGAATTGCACACAATAACAAATGGTTAACTTACAGATTTTAGAGTCTGGAATTTAGTGACGTCTAGACATTAAAAGGTTTAGGACAAGACTAATTAAAATAACTTTAAAAAACCAATAAGGTATAGATATAAAAATGTTTACAAGAAACTGACAAGAAACTAGTGATGGGAACCATCGAATAATTACTAAATGAATAAATCTAACCATCGAATGAATTAATTCGAATAAATTAGTAATGAATACATTTGTTCGCATATTAACAAGCAGTGTCTCCCTCTGTTAGAAAATTATTTAGTAATGTATTGAATATTGATTATTTTAACGTTACGGTAGTCTCGCGTATTTAGGCAACCAAGATATCAAATAATTGTTTTGCTGTTAAATTGACGAGTAAAATGCGTTTTACAAATGTGAATCCGTGGAACTCCCCTGTTTTTGTTTATAACATTGTAACTTACGTAGCGTCATTTCGTTTTCGTGTTTGATTGTGTAGTTAGTATATTAATACTGAATATGCGTCAGAAGTGTGGAAATACTTCACAAAACGGTCCGAGAGAGATGTATTTTGTGAATTGTGCAAAAAAAAACTTTAAATTCTCTGGCAACACATCTAACTTACGTGAACATCTAAAAAGGAAACACCCACATACAGGGGACACGGGTAATTTAGATAAAGATCGTCCAGGTCATCGTAATTAAGCATCTTCATCTACTTCAGAAGATGTTTAATCAGCCATCTACATCTTCATCGTGTTTATCTACTCCTACTTCCTCTGTAGATGAAAATCCAAGCAGGAATATATTACAAACCCTCAAACGGAAAAGACCACATCAGATGGAGCTACTGATCACAAATAAAAAACAGGCATTGTCTGATAGTGAACGCGATATAATCGATAGAAGTTTAATTACACAATGATCGCTATTGATTTACCAGCCTATCTCTGTTGTAGAGAATGTTGGATTTGTGAACTATTCGAGGCAATTACAACCACCGTATACGCTTCTTAATAGAAAACAAATCTCATTAAAAATGATACCTGCTGCATACAACAGTATTAAAGAGCAATTACGTAATATGTTAGAAGATGTTAAGCATGTATCTGTAACAACGGATATATGAACTTCCGATAGTACTAAGGCTTTACTGACCTTAACGTGCCATTTTATACATAATGATAAGTTATGGAGTAACGTTTTATCAACGAAAGAATTTCCAGAGCGTCATACCGGCGAAAATATTGCCAACGTTTTACAGTCAATATTTCAGGAATGGAACATTGACAAAAAAGTTGTAGCGATAGTTAGTGATAACGGTGCTAACATTAAAAACGCGATAAAAGAACATTTAAAACTACGGCATCACCCTTGTGTCGCGCATACCTTAAACTTGTGTGTAGAAGAAGCGCTTTTTAAGGACGAGACGATTAAACAATTAGTTACAAAGTGTAGGTCTATAGTGACACATATAAACATAGTGCAGAGGCATCAAAACAATTAAAAACTATGCAAAAGCAATTTGGGGTTCCTGAACTTAAAGTGAAACAGGATGTCTCTACGAGATGGAACTCAACCTTAATAATGATGGAACGATTATTAAAGATAAAACAAGCCTTATCAGCTATTATTTTGACACTACCAAAAGCTCCTCCTTTCCTAACTGTCTCAGAATGGGAAATAATTAGTGACTTGGTGTCAATATTAAAGCCAGCAGAGGTTATGACGTCTGAGCTATCAGGTGATAAATATGTAACAATGTCAACAATCGTTCCCCCTTATTAGAGGCATCCAACATGCTGTAAAAGCAAGAAAACCAATAACTCCGTCTGGACAACTTATCCAAAACTGTCTCTTGGAAGTCATTAGCAAACGACTGGGAATGTTGGAATCAAATATACTGTGCGCTAAGTGTACTTTTCTTGATCCCAGATTCAAAAAATCAGGTTTTGGAATCATTTCAAATAGTGAAGATGCCCAAAAACTGGTTACAAACGAGTTGAGGGATGGTCTTACCTTAAAAAAGAATGTAGACGAGGAAAAAGTAGTACCTACA
This sequence comes from Galeruca laticollis, assembly GCA_963921935.1. Classification (NCBI taxonomy): domain Eukaryota; kingdom Metazoa; phylum Arthropoda; class Insecta; order Coleoptera; family Chrysomelidae; genus Galeruca; species Galeruca laticollis. The sequence goes on along the minus strand of OY998181.1, from coordinate 19,765,854 downwards.
AGTTCTACCAACGAGGACAATGAAAATAAGAAAGAAGAAAATGAAGAGGAGATAAGTATCTGGTCTCAATTTGACCAAAAAATAAAGCAAATGCATGTTCAAACGACGCCACTTTCTGCAGCTCACGTTTTAATCAAAAATTATGTTGATATGCCCATTGCAAACAGACTGGAAATGTCATAAAAGTGCTTTAGGTGGATTATACGATTTACATTTAAAGTATTCTTCCGTGCCAGCTACGTCCGTCCCATCAGAAAGAATTTTTTCTAAAGCTGGTCAGATAATTAATGACCGTAGAAATAAACTATGTAGTAAAACTTTGGACGGCATAATTTTTTTAAACAGCAATATTCGATGTTTTGAATTTTAAAAATTACAATTGTAAAATTTACTTAGTTGGTTTCTTTATTTAGCTACTTACCACTTACCCAATCAAAATTGAATTTATTTCAAAATAAAGACATTTCAAAAATTATTAATTTGCAACGCATTAGTAATTAATTAGTTAATAACAGAATTTGTTCTTAAATCATGAATAATTTGGTATTTATCCATAGTAATGCATTTTCGATGACTGCGTTAGTTACTTACTGCTACTACCTTAAACATTCATAGTTGACTGTTCTTAGCTACTACTAATTCATTCATTGGCGAATAATTTATTTTTATTGCATCTACTAATTCATTCACATTCATGAATACTTTTTTGACGTTAGTAACTTACTGCTACTACTAATTCATTCATTCATTCGCGAATAATTTATTTTTAATGTTTCTACTAATTCATTCATAGATGAATACTTTTCTGACTATCGAATAATCGGCAACCATCGAATTATTCGATAGTTTTTATTCGATGGTTCCCATCACTACAAGAAACACACTAAAACAAATTACAGGGTGATAAGACAAATCAATTCCTAAAATGATTTTAAAAGTTGACAATAAATATTACTAAGTCCATTAGTGTCTGATTTGAGGTTTATCGCGTTAGGGTTCCTTATGAGATGTATCATATTGCTAGGAACCCTAACGCGATAAACCTCAAATCAGACACTAATGGACTTAGTAATATTTATTGTCAACTTTTAAAATCATTTTAGGAATTGATTTGTCTTATCACCCTGTAATTTGTTTTAGTGTGTTTCTTGTCAGTTTCTTGTAAACATTTTTATATCTATACCTTATTGGTTTTTTAAAGTTATTTTAATTAGTCTTGTCCTAAACCTTTTAATGTCTAGACGTCACTAAATTCCAGACTCTAAAATCTGTAAGTTAACCATTTGTTATTGTGTGCAATTCTTTATTAAATAAATTTTGTAGTATCTCCTGATGAAGCTACCAAACGGTAGCGAAATATTGAGCATAGGATAATAGTTTCATTTCATTTCACTGACCGCATACCCGATAATTCCCCCTCTATATATATATATATATATATATATATATATATATATATATATATATATATATATATATATTATGTGCGGGATACTTTCTTTGACCTTTTATAGCATATATACATATATCTAAAGTTTTTCTTGGTTTTAGGTCGTTTTTATAAAATATAAACACAAAAAGACGGTTTAAGTTGGGATTACCATCATATATTAACGTTTCGGCTCACTCAAGCCTTTTTCAAAATATATCTACATCTAAAATAAAATAATTTCTTCACTAAGAGATAGAATACAACGAAAATATTTTTCACTCACCTCAAACGTAGAATAATTGATGACATATACATTAAAATATCCATTTACAAATTTCGTTAAAAACATAAAATATTCTTTTTACTCTACGAAAACTAGTATTCACAACAAATAATCCATAACGTACATACACATTAAAACTATTTACAGTACTGATAGATATATCTTACTGAGGTTGTTTAAATCTTTTTTATTGTTAATGGCATGCTGGTTTTTTTGGATAGCTATTGATTCTAAAATTTCCCTCTTTTTTGTATTGTGTTCCGACCCTATAATTTTTGTGTTTTCAAAATTAAATGTATGTTTTTTTGAGTTTTCGTGGCAAGTTAGAGCTGTTGTATTTTTTTTGTCGTATTTATGTCCTTTTATGCGATTTTCCAAATACTGGCTGGTTTGTCCAATGTAAACACCATTGCACTCGTTACACGGAATTTGGTAAATTATATTGCTTTTTTTATTTTTCGGCGTTTTTAATTTTAATTTTGAAAAATTGTTGGATAGAGTTTTATTTGCTTTATGGCATATGGTGGTAATATTGTGTTTACTAAACAGCCCTTGTATTTGTTGCGATAATCCGTTTATGAATGGCATGGAAATATATTTTTTATTACTGTTATTGTTTTGTTCTATATTTTTCGTTGAATTATAGAATTTATTTATACGTGTTTTAAATAATTTGTTAACAAATTCTGAAGGGTAGCTGTTAAGGTTTAAGGCTTCTTTGGCTTTGCTGATAGCAATACTTCTGTATTCCGGGTCTGATAGTTGAATTGCACGATCAGCCAGTCCAATGACAACAGATCTTTTTTGATTGATTGGATGGTGTGAATTAAAATTAAGGTACCTAGATGACCAGGTTTCTTTGGTATACCATTCAGTTCTAATATTATTATTTGTGTGATGTAAAGTGACATCTAGGAAATTTATTTTGCCATCTTGTTCATTTTCAATGGTAAACAGATTAAACAAGACCCCACAAATAAATATCAAAAACAGAACAATGATTTAATAGACCTTTGGGAAAATAATCAATATATCTCGCCAAATATTGCAAAAACATTAAAAATTCGAAATGCTGTACCACCAAAAATATATGGCCTCCCAAAACTCCATAAGGAAAATACACCATTGCGCCCCATTGTGTCATGTATCCAATCCCCTTTTAGTTTGCTTTCAAGATTTCTCAAAAATATCTTAAGTAACATAACGTGCAAAAACGATTATTATATCAAAGATTCTTTTCATTTCAAAAACAAATTAAAAAATCTTGAAATTCCAAATAACTATGTATTAATTTCATTGGATGTCGTATCCCTGTATACCAATGTTCCAATTGGTTTAGCTTTGGAAATAATAAGAAAAAAATGGAAGGAAATAAAAAAATATACTGACATTCCCTTGAACGAATTTATAAAAGCCATCGAACTTACATTAAATTCTACATATTTCATGTACGAAAATAATTTATATAAGCAATTGGAAGGATGCGCAATGGGATCATCAATTTGTAGTGTTATTGCGCAGATAGTAATGGAGGACCTCGAAACAACTGTCCTCTCAAAAATTGATGGTGAAGTCCCCTTTTTCTTTAGATATGTGGACGATTGTATCACTGCTGTCCCAGCACAACAGGTTAATAATATTTTGAAAAAATTCAATTCATATCATGAAAAACTTCAATTTACCATCGAAAATGAACAATATGGCAAAATAAATTTCCTAGATGTCACTTTACATCACACAAATAATAATATTAGAACTGAATGGTCTACCAAAGAAACCTGGTCATCTAGGTACCTTAATTTTAATTCACACCATCCAATCAATCAAAAAAGATCTGTTGTCATTGGACTGGCTGATCGTGCAATTCAACTATCAGACCCGGAATACAGAAGTATTGCTATCACCAAAGCCAAAGAAGCCTTAAACCTTAACAGCTACCCTTCAGAATTTGTTAACAAATTATTTAAAACACGTATAAATAAATTCTATAATTCAACGAAAAATATAGAACAAAACAATAACAGTAATAAAAAATATATTTCCATGCCATTCATAAACGGATTATCGCAACAAATACAAGGGCTGTTTAGTAAACACAATATTACCATATGCCATAAAGCAAATAAAACTCTATCCAACAATTTTTCAAAATTAAAATCAAAAACGCCGAAAAATAAAAAAAGTAATATAATTTACCAAATTCCGTGTAACGAGTGCAATGGTGTTTACATTGGACAAACCAGCCAGTATTTGGAAAATCGCATAAAAGGACATAAATACGACAAAAAAAATACAACAGCTCTAACTTGCCACGAAAACTCAAAAAAACATACATTTAATTCTGAAAACACAAAAATTATAGGGTCGGAACACAATACAAAAAAGAGGGAAATTTTAGAATCAATAGCTATCCAAAAAACCAGCATGCCATTAACAATAAAAAAGATTTAAACAACCTCAGTAAGATATATCTATCAGTACTGTAAATAGTTTTAATGTGTATGTACGTTATGGATTATTTGTTGTGAATACTAGTTTTCGTAGAGTAAAAAGAATATTTTATGTTTTTAACGAAATTTGTAAATGGATATTTTAATGTATATGTCATCAATTATTCTACGTTTGAGGTGAGTGAAAAATATTTTCGTTGTATTGTATCTCTTAGTGAAGAAATCATTTTATTTTAGATGTAGATATATTTTGAAAAAGGCTTGAGTGAGCCGAAACGTTAATATATGATGGTAATCCCAACTTAAACCGTCTTTTTGTGTTTATATTTTATAAAAACGACCTAAAACCAAGAAAAACTTTAGATATATATATATATATATATATATATATATATATATATATATATATATATATATATATATATATATATATATTATTTATTGAGTTAGTATCGATTGTTTTTTAATTTAATATAATTTATAATTATGTTTCTAAATTTTATTTAAGTTGTCAGTATCTGATTTTTTTGTTTACCGTATTTTCACTTAATTCAATAAATAACATTTCAGAAGTAGAAGGTTGATGGTTGTATTTTCTCAAAAGATGAAAATGTGTAAATAAATTTTATTATCATTTCGCTTAAACGGCGTTTGTGCTAGTTAATCTCTTATCTAGGATATTGACGGTTTCAAAGTCAAATTTGTGATTTTGTTCAAATGTATGTGTTGCTAATGCTGTTGTTTCTAATTTGTCCCTATGTGTTTCTTAACATGAGCTCTTGTGGGCATATATTCTGGTTTTTAACCTTTGCTTGGTTTGACCAATATAACATCTATCGCAATCCAAACAATTTATTTTGTAAATGAGGTTTGATTCATAGTCTCGGTAATTTGCTCTTCGAGGAATAAAAACAATTTACCGTTTTGGTATGGTAAAATACGATTTTTGTTCTTTTAGTTTGAAATATGTGTTTCAATTTTTCTCAAAGACCCTTAACATAAGGAATCTTGAAATATCTACATGAATTTCCAGTCAATACTGGTGTTAAAATTCTCTCAATATTTTTATTAATTATAATATTACAAACATTAAGGGGATAATCATTCAGCAGCAATTTTTCTTTGAACTTAACCATATTTTCTTGTAAATATTCAGGGCACTAAGTTTAATAATTTTATTTTTGATGGTAGTCATGATATTTAATTTTTGAGCAAATGGATGTTGTGAATTTTATTTTAAAACTCTCCTGGAACTAACAGGTTTTTCTTAATGATTAAATTTAATCTTTGATCTTCAGTTCTAATCAATAACACATCCAAAAATGGAATGGAGTTATTGTTTTCTGTTTCTATTATGAATTGTAAGCCCAAATGATAGGAATTGAAAGCTTTTAGTAAAGAATTAATTTTTGATTTCGGAACAGCTAAAATAGTGTTGTCAACATATACTTTAAGCAATGGTATTGCATCATCTAACTTTGAAATTACCGTAGAAATCAAATCTTCCATTAATATGGGGCTTACTGGGTTTTCCATTGTTGACCCCCCAAAACTGTAACTGGTATCAAACATAACTTAGATAATATTTAAAAAAAACTTGTAATGAAAGATTAGTGGATTGCTTAATTTCATCCCACCTTTTTGAAATAATTTCTAAAACACTTTGTTTAGGGATATTTGTAAACAAACTTATTACATCCAAACTAATCAGTTCATCATCTTTAGATAATTCTAAATTTTGAATGAAATCTGTAAGGTCTTCAGAATTTTTCAAATTGAAAGAAACCCGGCCATAAATTCCCTAAAATGTTTACTACAAAACTTGTTAGTTTATACGAATCGGTTATCCGGAAGACCATCAGCTAATATGGGATTTTATGGAGATATTAAGAATGAATTTGGGGAAAATACGAGCCTTAAAATGAAATCATGGCATAATGATAACAATAGATTGAGTTTTTTGCAGCATAAGAAAATTTACCTGTTACAATGCAGAAGAAATTATATTACACTAGACCATATTATTCACAATGTTAGGTGTTTAGCTTCGTCATTGATTGGCGAGCACCCTTATACTAGTGAGGTATATAATTTAGTAAGTAATTTTCAAAAACAAATTTTAAACAAAAAAATAAAAATAAAGTTTTGGCATATTCACAAACTAGAATCGAATATTAGTCATTACAAATCTGATTTATCAAACATTGTACTACAAGGTATGATTGCTTCTTTTAAAGATATATTAAACAAATCGTATGAAAATTTATTTAATACACACAAGAACAGACAAATACAGAAACTTGACCGGTTAAAAGAATCGCAAAAGAAATATATTCTAAATAATATAAATAACAATTTTTTGGTTAATTTAACTTCGGTTAAGATTCCAGATTAAGTAAAAAGTATTATTGAGTTAGGTCCAAAATTTAGTTTACCTCTGAGAAAAAATGAAATTCCTGTTCTTAATTTAAGAAAAAATGTAAAGTTTTGTATACAAAATAAAGTTAACGGTGATACGGAATAGTGTTAGAAGCAAAGCAACAAATGTTCTACAAAATCCGCTTAAAAAAACCATCAAACAAATATCTTGACTGAAAAACTGTAACAGTACCAAACGTTTTTTACAAGAACATCCTAATATTTTTATTACCAGATTAGATAAAGGAAACAAGACAGTAGTAATGTTTAAAAATGAATATACGCAAAAATTGAATGACTTGGTAAGTGATGCAAATGTATATGAATAATTAAAAAGCGATTCGACTGCTAAATATCAAGACATTTGCAATAATATTGTAAACAATTTGAAGGTACTAAACTTAATAGATCAAGAGATGTACAAGGTCTTGAAGATCTTTTTTTTTATACCACATTTCTTAGCAATCAAAACAAACAGTTCTATAGGCTAATTTGTTGGCTCGGGAACAGTGTGTTCCTATTGGCGTGGTGAGGTCTTCTCCAGTGAGGCTACCCCTTTAATCATTTTTCAGATCGGCTGGCCAGTTTCTTTTGAGTCTTCTGTCAATTTGCGGTTCTATTAGGGGATGGAGTAGAGGGTTGCTGTGCGATTCTAGTCTTTTGTGGTGCTTATTACTTTGTTCTGTAATTACATCCTGTATAAATGGCATTCTTAGGTCTTCGTGGAGTGTTAGATTTGACACGTACCAGGGTGCGTCAGTTATCATATGTAATATTTTAGACTGGCTTCTTTGGATTATGGTTATGTTCGACTTGCTCGCACATCCCCAGAGTTGTATACCGTATGTCCAGATTGGTTTGATGACAGCTTTGTACACGAGGATTTTGTTCTCTAGGCTCAATTTCGATTTTCTGCCTATTAACCAGTGTAGGTCTTTTATTCTTAGGTCAATTTGTTTCCGCTTCTTGAGTATGTGTTCTTTCCAGTTGAGTTTTGAGTCGAGGTGCACTCCTAGATATTTGGTGCTAGGGGATTGTGTAAGTTGGATGTTATTAAGTGTCACTGGAGGGCACTGTTCTTTTCTCAACGTGAAGGTCACTTGGACTGACTTTGTTTCATTCGTTTTGATCCGCCACTTATGTAACCAAGTTTGAATGTTATTTAGTTGTGCCTGAAGAATCGAAGACGCTGTAGCTGGGTTTTCGTGGGCTGCAAGGACGGCGGTATCGTCTGCAAAAGTTCCAGTGAATGTTTCATTGTTGGTTGGTAGATCTGCTGTATGTAGTACATACAACAGCGGACCAAGAACACTGCCCTGCGGTACCCCGGATTTAATTGGAAAATTATTGGAAAGACTTTCATTCATTCTCGTTCGAAATTCTCTGTCGCTTAGGTAGGATCTCAATAGTTTCAGGTAGGTGATGGGAAGACATTTCTTTATTTTGAATACCAGACCTGTGTGCCAAACCTTGTCAAAGGCTTGACTAATATCCAAGAAGGCAGCTGTACAGTACTGCTTGTTTTCCATTGCTGTATTTATGTTATGAACTATTCTATGAACCTGCTGGACCGTGGAGTGCTCTTTCCGAAAACCAAATTGGTGGTGAGGAATCCATTCTTCTGTTTCTGGATCTGAATTGATTCTTTGTAGCAGCAGTCTTTCAAGTATTTTTGATACCATTGGTAGCAAGCTTATTGGCCTGTATGAGGTTACTTCGTTTGGATTTTTGCCCTCTTTTGGGATTAAGATTATTTCAGCTGTTTTAAATAGCTTGGGCCAGTAGTTTAAGCGTAAGATGGCATTGAAGATAAGAGTAACGAGTATGATTCCTTTCTCTGGTAGTTCCTTTATCATCCTAGGAGTTATTTTGTCGAGTCCAGAGGCTTTTCGATTGTTTAAGTATTGGATTTCTTTTTGGACTTCATCTTTGGTTAGTGGTTTAATTGGTGGGATGTTTTCTGGAATGTTGATTATGTTACTTTCAATTTCAATATCTGGTGCGTCACTGTAGGGTGTAAATACTTGAGCTAGATGCTCAGCAAATAGCGCCGTTTTTTCATCGTCATTTCTGGCCCACTGTAGATTAGTTCCCTGCTCGTTTCTAATTGGGGGTACCTGGGTTTTAGGTTTTTTGGAATTTTTTATTGGTTTCCATATTGAGTTGTCTTGCCGGTTTAGATTCGTTATATAATATGTAAATGATCTTTCTTGTTCCTCTTTGAGTTTAGATTTTAATTGGTTACTTAGTCTATTCAGTGTGGTCTTGTCCGATGGGGCATGGCTACGATGCCATTTTGCTTTTGCCTTCCTTTTTTGGGCTACTAGCTTTTTAATTTCCGCTGGGATGTAGTGAACTTTATTACCTGTATTAGTTGCAGGGTTGGCATTTTGTGCGGCCTCTTTGAGCATATAGTTTAAAGATGTTAGTGTTCCATCTATTTCGTCTGATGTTTTGAGACTTACTTGGAGGCTGATATCCTCTTCTAGTTTGGCTCGGTATTTTTCCCAGTTAGTTCTACTGTTATGTAACCTTGGTGTTATCGTTTTGTAAACTATGAAACTACTGATTGTTGCTATAATCGGAGAGTGGTCTGATGAGAGGTCATAGTTTGGCATGACATCCATGTAAGCAGGGGAAATACCGTTGGTAATAAATAGGTCCAGCAGGTCAGGTGTCTTATTTGGATCTGTTGGCCAATAAGTAGGGGTGCCAGTTGCCAGGGGATGGTAGTTGTTTTCATGTATTAAGTTTACTAATTCTCTGCCTTTAGTAGTTGTGATACGAGATCCAAATAAGATATGTTTGCTGTTGAAGTCTCCCCCCGCAACGAATTTGTGGCCTAGAGTATCAAATAAATTCCTGTAGTCTTCCTTCTTCAAGTTGTAACGAGGAGGACAGTAGACTGCTGCAACTGTTAGGTCATATGACCTCATACTAACTTTTATAACTGTGGCTTGTAAACTATTTTGGGAGTATTTTGGTAGTTCAACATGTTTTATGGTGTTTTTTATCAAGATGGCCGATCCAGCATGGGCTGTATTGTCTGGGTGGTTTGATGAATAAGTTGTGTATTGAGGTATCCTGAAGTGAGTTCGACTTGTGAAGTGGCTTTCACTTATTAATAGAATGTCTATTTCATTGTGATGAAGAAATAACTCTACCTCGTTTTTATGTTGTGGAAGCCCATTGGCATTCCACTCTGCGATTTTAATGAAACTATTGAATTTTGGATACAAGCGTTGATAGCATGTTTAGAACCATGCTGTTTTGTTGTAGTAGTTGTTGGAACATGTTTTTAAACTCTTCAAGAAATTTGTTCATTATGTCATTAATATTAAAATTTGTCTGTTGTTCACTATCATTTCTTACTACGTTGGCATAGCTATTCTGTGGATGTATAGGATAGTGGTTTTGGGGCACTGGTTTCGTTGTATGCAGAATAGGTCTAGTTGTAGTGTTATTTGCATTTTTTTGTATATTCATACAATTGTTGTCATTGTTTGGTTTAAATAGACTATGGTAGAATGCACATCCCTTATAGTTGGCTGGGTGGGCACCATCACATAGAGCACATCTAGCAGGGGTATCTTTACTTTTTTTGCAGGCTGTCGTATTATGTGCTCCACCACATTTGACACACGCAAATGGTCTGTTGCAGTATGACCTTGAGTGTCCGTACTGCTGGCATCTCATACATTGTGTAATACCCTTTGTTGTTTTGGGCGGTTCTATTTGAATAGCTCTGTTTTGTAGATTTGACAGCTTGTAGATATCTCTGTTGTTGGCTGCTGGTTCTAGATCGACGAAAAAGATATTCAGCGGTTCTTTTGTTATTCGGCTCTTACAATTCATTACATTTCTCACCTTGTGTCCATTTTTGGTTAGTTCTGATTTTATTTCTTCTATGTCCGTAGTATGATGTAATTGTTTAATGACAATTCTATAGGCACGCTCTTCTTTAGGTTGGTAAGTATGGTGTATTACGTCGTTGTCCCTCATGTGTTTTATTACCTTCCTATATGTATCTGGTGTGTCACAACATATCTTTACAGTATTGTCGGCTAGGGATTTTGTGGTGTATTGTGTGCTTTCTGCTATTGTGCCCAGTTGTCCTATCATCTCCCCGTAGTTAATTACTCCGTATACGTATATTGGAGGTGGTTTTGGTGTTTTATTTTCATTTTCGTTGATTTTTGTGGCGTCTACTATCTCTTCCTGTGTTAAGGGGCTAAACTTGTTATTTGTTACTGTCTCTTGTGGTCTATTTGTTGCACTAATTTTTCTTCTCTTTGTGTTTTTAACCACTTGCCAACTATTTTTGTTGGAGCTATTATTTTGCTCGTACTCATTGTAACCTGCGAATTCTTCTTCACTAGTTGATGACATTCTACAGTAGTTTTGACTATGTGATGCTTGCTGTGGAGGGGATGGTTGGCTGACAGTATACTGGGGTTGTTGAATATGTCCATGCAATATTGGTTGAGGGTGAGTTTGAATTTGATGATATTGCGGTATTTGTGTATTGAAAGGTGGGACACCCTGTACAGTACTTCCATTGTTTTGAGGCATCATTTGTTGGCTATAATTAAATCCCGGCCCATTAAAAGCTGGTAATGTGTTCATTTTTTTTATCTCTTTTATTTACTAATGAGTTGTCCAGTTTTTATCATTAGCTGATAAGAAATTAATTTTGTTTTGTGATTCACTTTTTTTTTGTCGAAGCACTATTGATAACCGGAGCGATACACGTCTTTATGCTACGAAATTCAAATGAATACTGATCTTAAAGATCTATAACTCACAACCACCGAGAATTTATGGTTTAGTAAAAATTCATAAAAATAATTCATTGAGACCAGTGGTACCTTGCATTCAATATCCATCATATACACTATCAAGTTTTGTAGTAAAAATTTTAGGGAATTTATGGCCAGGTTTCTTTTTCAATTTGAAGAATTCTGAAGAACTTATAGACTTCATTCAAAATTTGGAATTACCTAAAGATTATGAACTGATTAGTTTGGATGTAATAAGTTTGTTTACAAATATCCCCAAACAAAGTGTTTTAGAAATTATTTCAAAAACGTGGGATGAAATTAAGGAATTCACTAATATTTCATTACAATTTTTTTTAAATATTATCAAAGTTATATTTGATACCAGTTACTTTAGTTTTGATAATATTTTTTATAAACAGAAGGACGGGTCAGCAATGGGAAGCCCCATATTAGTAGCCCTATTATTCGAATATTTGATTTCTACGGTAATGTTAAAGTTAGATTATGAAGCCCCATATTAGCAGCCCTATTATTCGAAGATTTGATTTCTACGGTAATGTTAAAGTTAGATTATGAAATACCATTGCTTAGAGTATATGTTGACGACACTATTTTAGCTGTTCCGAAATCAAAAGTTAATTCTTTACTAATAGCTTTCAACTCCTATCATTCGGGCTTACAATTCACAATAGTTTCAGAAAATAATAACTCCATTCCATTTTTGGATGTATTATTGATTAGAACTGAAGATCAAAGATTAAATTGTTAATTTCAGGAGAGTTTTAAATTATTATTCACAACATCCATTTACTCAAAGATTAAATATCATGACTGCCATAAAAAATAAAATTATTAAACTCAGTAGCCCTGAATATTTACAAGAAAATACGGTTATGTTCAAAGAAAAATTGCTGTTGAATGATTATCCCCTTAATGTTGGTAATATTATAATTAATAAAAATATTGAGATAATTTTAACACCAGTAGTGACTGGAAATTCATGTTGATATTTTAAGATTCCTTATGTTAGGGGTCTTTCGGAAAAATTGAAACACATATTACAAACTGAAAGAACAAAAATCGTATTTTACCATACAAAAACGGTAAATTGTTTTTATTCCTCAATAAAGGACAAATTACCGAGAGACTATGAATCAAACCTTATTTAGAAAATAAATTGTTTGGAATGCTATAGATCTTATATTGATCAAACCAAGCAAAGCTTAGAAAACAGAATATATGCTCACAAGAACTCATGTGAAGAAAAACATAGGGAGAAATCAGAAAAAAACAGCATTAACAACACATACATTTTGAAACCATCAACATCCTAGATAAAGAGACTAACTATCACAAACACCGTTTAAGCGAAATGATATTTATTGAATTAAGTGAGAATACCGTAAACTAAAAATCAGATCCTGACAACTTAAATAAAATTTAGAAACATATAATTATCGATTATATCAAATTAAAAAACAATCGATTCTAACTCAATAAATAATATATATAATAGATAATTTTGGTTCTTTAACAATTTCTCTAAAAATTTTTCGAGGATACATTGTATTCAAGAAGCTGTCCCAGACCAACATCATTATTCGTTTTTTGCAGTTTTTGTTTTCGTTTATCAATGAATATGTATAATTTACTTTTAACATCCAAATATCTAGATACAGTTTGTGTATAGACTCTCAATGAAGAAAAATAAGTTTTTTGATAATGTTTGAAAATTTTGCATTGCATTGTTTTACATGACGTGCCAGAACTTTCTGAATTTTTTCATAATTCTCGTTTGTTTTGAATTTGACACAGAAATGAAATAGTAGTTTGTACAACAAGTGCGCAAAGCGTTACTTTTCCCACGAGCGCAAATCCAGCGAGTGGGAAAAGTGCTTTGCGTACGAGTTGTACACAATATTTTTTCTACAACTACGTTTATTAATTAAAGAAAAAAGTAACTTATATATGTATTTTATTTAACTTAAACAGAACGAATTTAAGAAATGAACACAGAATATAGAAAAATTAGTTAAAAGTTGATAGTAAAATTGGAACAATTTCGAATTGTTATGCCTGGTATATTATCTATTTTTGATGATAAGTTATCGTTAATGCTTGTCAACGAAGATGTTGATGCTTGTTTTTCATTAGGAATAATATTATATGAAGTCGAAGCCCCAGGTATAATAGATTTTTCAATTTTGTTGGCAATATCAATTTTGTTTGATATCGAGTCGTCAATATATCCTTCCGCCATTGTATTTGAGCGCCATCCACCATGTCGCTTCAATGTTAATAAGTCTCTGCCTGAATTTGCGAAAATTGTAACTGAAGATCGTCTAAAACAATGACCCGTGTACAATTTAGAGTTAGGTAATTTTAAATATTCTGCAATTTGTTTAGGCATATTTGCGAATTTATTTATGCCCACTACTTGCCGCGTGCATTTTCCGTGTTGGTAATTAAGAAATAACCTCTTCTCATTTGTATTTTGTGGGCGCAGACGTGCATATTTTTTGTATAAATCATAGAATTTTCCAACTACAGTAAATGTACGTGGTATTTTTGTCTTAGTTATTGGAACAGTAACCAATAAGGCTTCTAATGAAATTAACTGTCTCGACCCTTCGTGGAATATGCTCATATTAGTGTTTTTAAATGAAACTCACAGTCTCTAGTTAATTCCACAATATAATAAAAGTTATTGAAAATTCTAAAAAATTGACAATTGTTTCGATATCATTGCACAGTTATACTGATCTTAATTGGAAAAATGATATCCAGGATATCACCATAAGGCTAATAATATCTAAGCTTGAATATTTGTAATATCACATCTTCTTTTTTCTATAAACATATATTAAGCCAAACACAAGTTAGGTTACTTCTTGGTCTAGCCAAAAATAACTACTAAACATCAGGTAGGCATAAAATGAAATGTAACTTCTGTCATTCTGACGATGATATTGATTTATCGAAACAATTGTCAATTTTTTAGAATTTTCAATAACTTTTATTATATTGTGGAATTAACTAGAGACCGTGAGTTTCATTTAAAAACACTAAAATAAGGCTTCTTGTAAATCTTTTACGTTATCAATAGTTAATTTCCATAATTCTTCCCTTCGACATGCTACGGCTAATCCAAAAGCCATGACAACCTACAAGTAAATTTGTGATTGAAATTAAAATTTTAATTTAGTTCCAAAATGAAAGTAAAAAGATTAAATAAATTGCAAATATATAAAAAAGTCGACAGGATTTGAACCCGGGCCTCTTCGTTCCAATGCTGGTGTGTTTTCCACTAAGCTATCGCAGCAACAATTATGAAATACTGTATTTAGGTCTTTCCGCTGCTTTATTTTATTTTAAGTTTTTTATTTCGATTTTTCTATATTATAAAGTACATTGGTTACTAAATAATAATAGATTGAATAACTAAATATATTTTTTAAAATTATGACTTACTTTGACGAGTAGATAGATATTGTCTGGCGCTTCTTCTAAAAATTTATGGATTTCAGCAGATGTCAATGTAAGGGATTTTTTTTGTCACAGCTTTTTTCGTTTTGCTTTTTTAAGTATGCTCGAAGTTTTGTATACTTTGAAATATCTATGTTATGTTTGATACTTATGAGGCTCCTTATCATTGAATATATAGACCACAGTGTAGACGGTTTAAAGTTTGCAGAAATTTCTTGAAAATAAGCCAACAAAACATTTTATGAGAATGATTTAATATTGTTTATTTCCCTCCAGTTCATAAATTTGCTGTATTGTTTTTGATATTTGTTTTTTGAAACTCCAGGTAACAAATTTTCGATTGCATTTTAAGCCTTTTCGATAACATCTGGAGGAGTATTCTCAATATCGGAATTCGACAACTCGAAAGATAAATTATGATCTCGGTTCATAGTTCCTAAAATAATGGGTAATAAATGAATTTGTTTATAATCTAGAATCAATAAACTGAAATACATAACCTAAAAAATAGTTTACTTACAGAATTTTTATTTTAAATTTAAAATTTGAACACCCAGAAATCCACTATAAAGTATTGCCAAAAAAATTTGACATTGACATTTCCGTGGGCAAAGTGACATTTCCGTGCGGAAAAGTACCATAACGTGTACTTTTCCCACACTCTACATTATTACTTTTCTAACGGATATCAAACTAATTAAGAAAAGGCTTGCTTTGCGCATAAAAATTTGTGTAGAAAAGCGTGTTTTGCATAGTAGTTGTAGAAAAAATCATTTGTGCTCGACAGAGAAAACATCTCACTAGGTAAGAGTAACACCTTAAGGAATTTTAAATTTTCAGCAATTTAAATTTTATTTAATTATGTTTCTTAGAGACATTTTTGAGGAATGTTTTTAGTTTTTCTCGAAATTTTTGAATTTTGAAATTTCAGATTTTTACATGAGCAGGATTTTTTAAGGTTTTAAAGTTTTTGAAGTTTTTATTGATTATTTAAAATTCATAATCACAAGAAGCATGTGCCTCTTTGTAGACTTGATAAAATATTCAAATAAATCCGAAACGTCAGCATAGTGAAAAATCTATTTTGTTATTATCCTACAGAACCGATAAATAGTAATACAATAAGTAAATTATATTTTTGTTTTTGAAAGTTAATTTTTAAGAACAAAAATTACAAATATATTACGTGAACTTTTACAACAGAAGTGAATTACAAAATTAAAATGTATAAAAGATTAAGTTAGATTCTACTAATGATGTCCATCCCGAGAATTTATAATCTTAAAACTGCGCACTTTGCACTACCACTACCACATATCGCAACAATGTATATTTTTATATAAGACACCATTCATTGTTACAATGTATCTCATGCTACAGATGGATTGTGTTTTCGATAAATTGAGAGGGACGATTCATCAGTAAATAACAGTTTTTTTAAAAGTCATCGTTTCCACAAAATGCCCTATTGCATTTATCGACCATAGTTTCACAAAACTCCCTGCCTTTGAAATTGTCTTCATACTGTTTCTCTTCAAAATATTCCTAACATTTCTGTCATTCAAATTAACTTTGTCAGCAATCAGTCTACTCGAACACGGTATCGCTTCTGCTAGCGTACACACTTGGGACATTTTTTGCAATGTGCTCTCACACACCCAAAATTCTCAAATTTATGAATAATTGAAAGTACAGTCGCTTCTGTAGGTATAGATCTATCTGCAAAAGCCACTATAAACATATTTATAGTGTCTTTTACAGAATTACTCCCAAAGTACAACTTAATGATTTGCACTTTCTCTATGGTCATGTTTCAATCGGTAATTTAATTTTAGTATGTTTGAGCAACCACGGCCGACACATAATGAGTTGTTCACTAGACAGTGTCTAGCATGCTACGATGCTCTGTAAGTGGCATAGTTACATAGTATGTTGAAGAGTCGAGTAGGGTAACAGGAGAGTATTGTCTCTCTTAATTATGTGGTACTATAATATAAATGTGTTATTTGTTACTCTTCTAGATTTCTGTGTATATTGCGACGATATAGGGTTTTTATTCCAATAAACGGGGAATAAGAGTCCATCTCTCTCTAAGGGTTGCTAGGGTCCGTATCCATCTACCAACCTTGACGGCGTAGCTACTGAATGCACTATTTTGGGGCTTTCAGGTCAATTAAGTTACCACTCTCTCTTAACAAGAAACAACGTATATTTAAGGATTTTAGGTAACAAGCGATACAATTTCAAATTGACAAAAGCTGCGTAAAAATACATAACTTTAATAATTCCCCGACAATAATATATACACTCCCAAATTGATAACGCTTACATAAAAGTGTTTAGTAGAAAATTAATAATTTTCCAGCAACTATACTTCATAAACCCCATACTTACACTAGCATTATACCATGACACGTCTTTTCCGCTTGAAGGGACACTTTGTCTTTAAGCGTGCTAAACACCCCTCGGGTAGGCTTTACTTCCCCAACTATACGCTTTGCTGGTTCCAAGAACCACTACGTTCGACTCGCTGGTCCGAAGAAGAACTCCCTGAAAAAATATATTTTTCGAACCAAGAAAGTGTTCTCTCGAAAAATGCTGAGCTCGTTGTTTTTTGTTTTCTCTTATTCCAAGAAACAGTATGCTTTCCTTTGTGAGTAATTACCAAAACATATTTTAAAACATTGACCTACTTTTACAAAGCCTAACATATACTGGGTATTATTTCTAAACGTGACAATATCCAAGATATATTTTTTCCGATACTGTATAAGATAACCAGATATAGTTTTTATGTCAGCTAAACCACTTAGGTGTAGGGAAAAAATCATTTTAATTGAACCAGAAAAATATATGGAAAATATATTCATTAATGTTTAGGCTATTGGGAAAGATGAAATTTTACCGGACTTATCAGCTAATGAAATAGTTCCAATAAAAGATGCCAAGCTTACTGAGCATCTGACTCAACCTCCTGATTATCTAACGGAAGCTGAACTTATAACATTGATGGAAAAACATGGGATCGGGACAGATGCTTCTATTCCAGTACACATTAATAACATTTGTCAAAGGAATTATGTGAATGTTATAAGCGGAAGAAAATTGAAACCTACTTCCCTTGGAATTGTTTTAGTACATGGATATCAAAAAGTGAGTATAATAATATTTTTGATAGGGTGTATCTTAGGATAAAAATAATCGCAATACGTACAAATTATTTCTGTATATATTCGTCAAGAAACATGAGGAATCTGAATTTTATAATCTAATATTTTTTTTAATTTTTACTTCACCTTATGTATAGTATTTATAATATACTGAGTGAGTTTTATGTATGGAACGACTGAATTATCTCGGAAACGGCTTGTACTATTCTATAAATTTTTGTGCGCAAAGGTCTTGTGATACGGCCGGTATTATGGTGCTATCTACATTGTTGTCAGATCTTTCCTTTTTCCGGAAAAATAATGAACTTTGTTATTTCAAATGGAGAGAAATCTTTAAGAAATACTGATTATTTTTTATGTAATATTCTCTATACCTAAATGCCATAATTTCGGAGTTATAGCTACATTTACAGTATCTACACCAAAGTTATAATAAATATTGTACATTTAGATGGCTATGATTGAATAAACTCGTTTAATTTGAATATTCTTTAATAATTTATGTGCTAATTAATAGAAATCTCGTAACAAGGTCCAGTGTCAGTAAGTTAGTAAAAAGTTTAACGAAACTGGTGCAGTAAAATATTTATCCAAAAGCTGAAGACAAATCTTTAAATGTTTATGCCATGTTAGAAGTAGATCCACATTTGTGAAGTAGAAAAATTACGAATTTTAGAAAATATACAATAAAGGCGATTACAGCAGATGCTCAAAATGCTGTCCCTTTACTTCAATACAACAAGCCATGCGATTTTTAAAACTTTGCAATACATTTGGCAACATCCTTGACTGCTTAATTCTTCTTATATCTGTGGTAATCCTATCTTTTAATTCCTGAATATTGGCAGGTTTTTATTTTATAAACGATGTTTTTTAAGTGACCCCACAGGAAATAGTCTAAAGGATTCATGCCGGGTGATCGCGGGAGCCATTCGGTAAAACCATGCCATCCAATCCATCTTCTGGGAAACACATTATTTAGGTATTGCCTCACCACACACGCATAGTGAGGTGGGGCACCGTCTTGTTGTAGTCAAATACTGTCGTTTGGGATATTGTTATTGTCTGAAAATTTCTAATAATGAAGTTTTTTAAATGTAATTGAAAATACTTACTTGGATTTCGAAATATCCGAGCCAACTCAGGTATAATACTATTTTCCAATAAATCTAAATACACCAGACCATTTAAGTTGCCCTCAATGAAAAAGGGACCAATTATTTTGTCGCCTATTCCAGCCCATACATTCAGTTTTTCGGGATATTGGGTGTGGAATTCACGCATCCAACGAGGATTGTTACGTGACCAGTATCTACAATTATGCCAATTTACCGTTTCCATTAAAACAAAAAGTGGTCTCATCGCAAAACATAACATTACTTAAAAAATTTGGATCGTTTTGATTGTAACATTTTTCCATCATTAGGTCTGCAAACTCTTCACGTCTATCAAAATCGTCATCTGACAACTCTTGAACCAACGTTACTTTGTATGTATGGAATTTATTATCACGTAAAATTTTCATTACGGATGTTTGCGAAATATCAAGTTCCCTGGATATTTGTCTAGTACTCAAGTGTGGATCGTCTTCTAACAGGGCACAAACATCTAAAGATTTGTTTTCAATTGATGCAGTTTTTCTACGCATTGATTTGGATAAATATTTTACTGAACCAGTTTCGTTAACCCGTAACTGCTACTACCGGGTATCCCGGGACTCAGTCGAAAGTTTGATCGCCTGCCTCTAGCGTTTTGGTGGGGACCTATTATTGATGCTACGTGACTTTTCATCAATTCTAGTTCTGTTTCGATTGCCTAAGCGGCTGTACCGTAAATTTTTATTTTCAGCGAGATACGTGTCGTTTCGGGTCCCGTGCACCCGGTAGTAGTAATAGTGTTACATTATTTGGATTACGACTTGTAAGTATAATACTTTATTTTTATTTTACTATATCTAATATGGTTCTTTGGTTTTTCAAATTTATACGCCAGATATATATATCACCGTAAAAATATTATCTTTTACAGTAATTATGGGAGGAAAAGCTTTAGACGATCAGCAGTTTTCTGATATACTGGCAAATGACGATTTTTGGTTAGATGAAGAGTTTCCCCCTGAGCAAACTTTGGAAACGGTTAGTGCTACAGTTAATGACGAATCTGAAGCTGTACGTTGTTTCTTGCAAGATGGCGATCAAAGTGAGCAGGAGAAGTCTGATCATGAAATATTCAGTGATCATGATACTGACAGTGAAGATGAATGGATACCTTCTGACTCGAATGACACTGAGAACAAAAACAATGAAGATCATGGTATTTTCGATGCGGAGAATGATGAACTCGAAGATAATTCAAGTAGAAATTTTTTTTATAGGAAAATAAATAAAAAAACAGGAAAGCCTTCTACGAAATGGGCAAAACAGCTATCTGATTCTCCATTACAAGCTTGGAGACTTTTGATTACTGACGACATATGAAATAAAATTGTCACAAACACCAACAAGAAAATCGATTCGATGAGAATGAATTATAGCGCATTTGAAACTAAAAGTAATTCACGAAATAAATTTGTTCCTCGTTTTGTACAATCAACAAATAAGGTGGAATTTGAAGCATTTCTTGGGCTTCTTTATTTACAAGGCCTTTTTAAATGTGGTCATAAAGATCTCAGGTCGCTTTGGGCAACAGATTGAACAGGCAGAGATATTTTTCGATGCACTATGCCACTAGCAAGATTTTTTTCCTTTTAGCTGCTGTACGGTTTGACGAAACGGAAACAATACCCGAAAGTCGAAAAATATATAAACTTGCTCCAATTTCTAGCATTTTCAACCAGTTTGTCCACAATTCTAAAACTAATTATACACCAGGAGTACGAGGTCTGACTATTAAATAACGAGATTCTTTATGAAAAAGGGTTTTATTATAAAAAGTATTCTACATTCGAATGCTCACCTTCAATATACTCCACTCCCCTCGCCACACACCTTTCCATACGTTTTTCCATTGATCAAAGCAGTGCTGGAAGTCTTCTTTAGTGAGGAGCTTTAGGAGTTCTGCCGTTTTTGCTTTACCGCTTCCATCGACTCAAATCGGGTCTCTTTTAAAGCAGATTTTATCTTCGGAAACAAAAAAAGTCGCATTGTGCCAAATGTGGTGATACGGCGGGTGTTCGAGCACTGGTGTGCGCTTACTGGCCAAATACTGAGTCCTTTTACTAAAAAAGAAATTCGTGCATACAAAAGCCTTGTTGCATTTGCTCATATGGCAGCGCGTTGGGTGGAAGATATCAAGGCAATAAAAATTGATACTTGTTACTGTGTTTTAGGCAAGGTATGAAAATTATGATAATACTTGAGAAAAAATATTAATATTACATTAAATGTTGTAGGTTATGCATTCACAGAAGATAAATGAAGCATCTCTAAAAGTGTGGATAACATTTTCAGGAAAGGGGGAAATTTTAGCAAGTCACTGCAACTGTGTAGCAGGATTAGGAGAGGCTTGCACCCATGTTGCTGCAATTCTGTTCACCCTAGAATATGCAGGCAAAGAACGGAAGTCTGTTACAGATGTTCTTGCATATTGGATAGGGCCAAAATCTAAAAAGACTTTTTTTAAGAAAATTGTAGATACAAATTTTTCAGCAAAAGTAACGCAAGATGTACCACCTCCAAAAAAGTCAAGTGATTATCCTGTTCCAATTTTAAGTAGTTTGGAAGCACACAATTTTTTGAAAGATTATAAAACGGATGGTGGTATTTCTGTTCTCAACTTGTTCTTCGAGGATGTTGTTAATAACTCCGATACCTCAATAGTTTTAACTGATTTATTCAAAGTCACATTCAGAGACTTGAGCCTAGCCCTAGCAGAACTTAAAGATGTTGCTAGTTCTATTACTCTATTTCTTAATGGAGAACAAATTAAAAAAATTGGAATATATACTCGAAAACAATCCCGAAATAAGGAATGGTTTTTGTTAAGAGCTGGCCGTATTACAGCTTCTAATTTTAAAAGTATCTGCCATAGAAAAATAGATTCACCTTCTATTTCATTATTGAAGAAAATTTGCTATCCACACCAATATAAACGGACATTTAATGCAGGTAAGTTTTTTCGAATGATTGAAGTGAACATATTAATATTTTAATTAATCTTTTAGGAATTTATCGATATGAGCATGAGAAAATGGCAATACTTAAAGGGTTTTGAAAATTATCACAAATCCATTCATCCTGATTCTGCAGTTACCAAATGTGGATTATTTCTCAATGAAAAATATCCATATTTTGCTGCTACACCCGATGGTATTTTAAACTGTGAGGTTTGTGGTATCGGATGTGTGGAAGTCAAATGCCCATATTGTGCTAGAGACACTTCCTGCTTGAGGACGGACGGTGCAACTATATTGGACCGCAAACACCAATATTTTTACCAAATGCAAATGGCATTGAGTAAATTATATTTCTGTTTCTTTGTTCTTTGGAGCAAAGAAGATTTTTATTTTGAACTAGTGAAATTTGACATAACTTTTTTGCAAGAAAAAAGTGATATTGCCCTCAAATTTCATCGTCAGGTAGTATTACCTGAACTCTTAGCAAAATATTTCACTTCTCCAAAGAAAACAGATATTAATGAACCATCAACAAGTAGAGTAGAGAAGGAAATAACAACAATTGAGAATATGGAAGTTGAACAATATGAGGTTTGTGTTTTCTTTTTTTGAAAGTATACATCTACTTATGATTATTATTCACAGATTTGGTGCCATTGCCGACAGCCAGATGATGGAGAACAAAAGGTGTTGTGTTCCAATAAACGTTGTATAGTAAAGTGGTATCATGCCAAATGTTTAGATCTCTTAGATTTTCCTAAGGGAAAATGGTTATGTAAATGAAAATATAAAAAGATTATGGTTTAATTTGTCCAAAATAACAAACAAAATCATTACAAATTATATGTTTATTGTGATAGTAGTAAATGTAAATTATTGGCTACAATATTATAATTATTTTTCAATTATTGAGGGGCAAAGATTGAATAAAGCCCTACAAACTGTTAATATTTGATCTAAAACTGCAACATCATCAATTTTTTTTGGGCTAAAAACATTGGTATTATATCATACAGAATTGTGTATTTCTGACGAAGAACTCCAATCACCCGTTCTACATGTATCCTAAAAAAATAAAAAATATGTCATTTCATATATTCTAGCAATAAAACGTTTTGAATTCATTTACCTTACACTTGCCAAATTTCTTGTCGATTCTATATCCTGAGGGTTTAGCTGTATTTTTCCTTTTAAAAATGTTGGAGTAATCACCATAGCCATATGCAGTCCCACCAGTTCTTCAATTAAAAATCCTCGATCAGCTAACACTACATCATCTGTATTTAAATGTTCTAGAACGCCACAATTTTCTGTAAGTGCTTTATCACTTATCCTTCCACCATATGCTTGTGAGATATATGAAATTGATCCAGCAGGTGTTATTCCAATCAGAACTTTAACTGTATTGTGGTGTTTGTAATTAGACCAAGTTGTGCTTTGGGATTCTAAATTTTTTGACGTTTCAATTCTGATTTCAAAGCAATCTATAATAATGATGGTCACTTTATTTCCAAACGCTTCTTTAAAGCAGTTTGGCATAGCTTTTATCAATTGTTCTCTTGAAGGCCATAAAATGAATGTACTAAGTCTAAAATACATAATTGTAAGTGTAGAATAAAACACTCTTGAAATTGTCTGTACACTAGCATTAAATATGTAGGATAAAAGAGTAAAATCTAAATTTAACCTAAGCTTAATTAAAACTATCAAAAAATGTGTAAATTTATCCTGAATTAAAGTTTGAGGCGTTATTTTAATGAACTTTTTTTTTTTTAATAGAAATGCTTTTTATTTCAACAAGTGTACAAAGTCACAGTACAATGTATGAAAAAACTAATCTCTTAGCCTATCACATGTTCAGACTATAAAGGATTCTTAAAACTAATTACACCTAATTACAATGTTCAGGACGAGCTCAATTAATAGTCTCGAAAAAATTTCATACATACATACGCATACATATACATACATACACATATACATGCACACACATATACATACAACAACAAAACAAAAGAATATGTGTATATAATCATAATTTTTTGTGAAGCATTGTTCCTAATCAGCAATAAATGCTGGCACCGGAACCTATATATTTTAAGTTTCATGGCCATTTACAAATTGCATCATTTCTGCTTTGAACGAGGAATAACTATCTTTATTTTTTATATAGTTTGGCAAAAGATTGAATGACTGAAGACATTTAGAAAAGGGATTATTTAGAGCAATTTTCGTTCTCACCTGGGGTAGATAAATTTGGTCTTGACTTCTAGTTTCATAGGAATGTATTTCATTAATTATATTCAATTTTGTGTTGCATTTCTGTTGATTTTTTGTTGTTTTGTAGATAAATTTACATTGTTCTATCTGTAGAATTTTTTCCAGCGGTAATATTTTAGTTTGATCGTAGATCATTTCTGTATTAGCCCTGTAACCATAGCCAAATAAAGTTTTTACCACCTTATTTTGCAGAGTTTTGATTTTTTTAAATAATGTCTGAGAACATACCCCCCAGTTTGTTATCAGATATCGGAATATAGAAAGAAAATAAGCATTATATATCATAATTTTATTCTGTAGATTCAAGTAGCTCTGACATCTATAAAGTGCTCCAATCATTGGTACAATTTTTTTATCATGTGCTCTGCATGTTTGTGCCAATTTAGTTTGTCATCGATACCCAATCCTAGATATTTGGTATAATCGACCTTTTGAATGGCCTGATCCCCAATTTTGATATCTGGGTCCCAGCTTTCTTTATTTTTATTTTTGAAGAGCATATACACTGTTGTACTCACATTTATTTGCAGCTTGTTAGCTAGGAGCCATTTACCATATAGTTGTAGATCACTATTTACCAAGGCTTCCAGTTCTCCCAAGTTAGATCCCTCATATACTAGGATGGTATCATCTGCGAATATGTAATAGCAAGCTTTAAGATTTGCCTTTTTCAGATTTAGGGTGTGTAGTGAATATAATAGTGGCCCAAGGACTGAGCCTGGTGGGACTCCGCAGTTTATGATTGCGATTTCACTATTTACTTTATGCAGAGACACATACTGTTGACGATCCTTTAGATATGATTTTAATATACTTGCACTTTTTCCCCTTATACCTAATAGGTACAATTTCTTGAGTAGTATTTCATGATCCACTACATCGAATGCTTTTTGTAAGTCAATAAATATTGTTATGACAAATTTTTTGTCATCCAAGTTGGATACAACTTGGTTCAGGAAGTCTGTTGTATCGCTTTGGGTGTTCGAGTGTTTCTGAAAACCATATTGATACTTGTCCAATTCAACATACCTAGTAAGAAAGTTCATGATACGTTTTTTGAAAAGAATTTCCACAAATTTTGACAATGCACAAACTACAGTAATTGGGCGATAGTTTTCTAAATTGTTTTTTGGTCCTGTTTTATGGATAGGGGTAACCTTACCCACTTTCAGCTCCTTCGGAAATTCCCCTGTTTCAAACATTTTATTAACCAAGTTGACTAAAATTGGTATTATTACCTCCTGTACTCTTAACAAATCTTTTGCAGAAATTTTATCATTACCCGGAGCAGAGTTTTCATTCATTTCATTCAAAATTTCTCTTACTTCTTTGATATTAGTATCATATAGGTACAAGGAGTTTTTTATATTGATTTCCTCGAAACAGTGTGAAAGTGGGTTACTTAAAAGTTTTGCATTGATTTTATTGACGATTGATTGACCTATATCACAGAAATATTCGTTAAATTTGTTTCCAATTTCTAATTTATCAGTTAATAATGTTTTATCTACCTCTATTGTATCTACACTAGTTTGTTTCTTTTCATGTTTTATTAGGTTATTTACGAAATTCCATTGTTTCTTTGGATTTCCATCAGCGTCATTCCATTTTTTTCTGAAAAAGTTAGTTTTTAGATTTTTTTTTTCGTTTTCAACTTTCTTCTTTTTATTTCTGAAGTCCCCTAAGATTCGTTGATCTTGAGGGAACTTTTTTGTTAGTTTGTATAATTCTTCTCTTCCTTTCAATAATTCTAAAAACTGGGGGGTTATCCAATCATTATTTTCCCTAATTTTCATTTTAATTGTTTTTGTAGCCTTATTTTTAGCTTCTTGTATTAGTTTGATCAAGGTTTCGAATGTATCAACCGGTATAGAGGTTTGCAATAGATCTTTCAAATTGTCTTCATATTTTGAGTTATCTAGTTTCTCAAACGTTTTCTGAACTTTACAATTATAATTTTTATTTTTCGTATATAATTCTATTTCTAATATATTGTGATCCGAAACTGTGCTATATCCAATGTTTACCTTACAGTCTATGTTACTTGTTGCTAAAACATGATCGATAATAATATGAGAGTGTTGTGTAATTCTGGTTGCATATTCTATGCCTATATTGTTTCGGATTTCAAAACCATTCAATATAACACAATTCCTATAGTCACTGGTGGTCTCATTATTATCTAATAAATTTATGTTAAAATCACCAATTTTTTTCTCAGGCTGTAGTATTTCTTCCAATATTTCCAGGAATTCCTTCACATTGAATGATGGTGGTCTGTATAAGGCTATAATTTTTACACCATTTACCTGTAGATTCATCCCAATCATGTTGAATTGGCTGCCACCACCAACATTGTTCATCTCAATGAACTTGATGTGTTCTTTAATATATATTGCGACTCCTCCGGCTCTAGTATCTACATGCATGCACTGCTGTATATCCATTAATTACGAATTGGTGTACTTCATTTTTATATAACCAGGTTTCCACAATTACTAATATATCATAATATTTCATTTTCACGAGACACTGTAGTTCCTCCAACTTGTTTCTGAGACTTTGTGCATTTATATATAAAATTCTTAGTTGGGCTTCTGCTGTTGGTTTACTAAATTCATTGGATTTTTCTAGTTTTTTAGATTACTGGTGTCTTCGATTGGCTGAACTGGGCTATGTTCATCTTTGCGCATATAAATTTTCCCACGACTTATCCATGCAAATCTATAGTTATTTTCTCTCTTGTACTTCAGCACTTCTTTGAATAGGTATTGATTTGCTTTTGTTAAATCATGATTTAGGTAGATAATGTTTTCTTCTTCGTATCCCAGGTCTTTCGCATTTATCATTTTCTTCTTTCTAGCCTCCAAGAATTCTTCCTTCTCGTTTTCACTGGTAAAACATACTTTTATAGGCATCTGTCCATTGTGGTTTCGCCCTTTTCCAATTCTGAAGCATTTCAGTTTATTTACTGTTTGAACTTGCAGTGCTTCTCCCATTTTTTTGATGATATCTTCGATGTTTTCTCGCTTGTCATATGGTACCCCATTGACAATTATGTTGTTTCTCAGCTCATTTTGTTCATTCTTGTTTTGTTCCTTTCCTAGTTTCGACTTTATTGTCAGGATTTCTGCTTTCAGAATTTCGTTGACTTTAATTTGTTCTTCATATTTGTTCAGTAGATCGGTATATTTGTTATCCATATCCATTAATTTTTCCATTATATCATTCAGGGTATATTCCTGTTTGCTATTAGTATCATTTGAGTTTATTTTTGGAGGTTTTGAAGGGATTTTGTTTACATTTTGTACTGTGGTCATAACCTCATTCTTTTTACAAGATTCACAATTGTATCTTTCACCTTTCGGATTTTTCATTTCACTTGCAAAATGGTTGAATAATGCGGTTGGTACCTTTTCGCACTTTGTATGATACCATTTCTGGCATTTTATGCAATTAATAGCATACGAATTTTTGCAGGAGCTTGCACAGCTACCACACAAGTCGGCCATCTTAACTGTTCTATTAATCGTGTAAATATGCTATTCAATGCTTCATAAGTAGGAATTCCTGTAAAATATCGGGTTTTCTAATCATCATTTATGAATGAGTTCGGCATGAAAGTGGAATTTTCTCTAAATAACCGTAATTGGTATAATTGCTGATGCAAAATAGTGTCTTCAGCTTGTAATTCAGTTTGTGTATGAACACAAATCTTCTAGGTATTTCGGCACATTCCAATGAAACCTCTTCTGTAATGTTTTGAGGCATTTCTTCTGTGGCTGTGCTTCGAGACACTTCTTCTGTGGCGGTGCTTCGAGGTGCTTCTTCCTAAAAATCATATAGGCGATTCAAACACAATTATTGTATCAAAATAACTTGCAAAGGATTCCAAACACCAATTTGAAAAATATGCAAATGTACAAAGCAGAATACATATAAATAAAAAATAAAGTAGTATAAAAGCCACACCAAAAATTTTATTTACATGAATACCTGAACCAACCAAATCAATTAACAATTATTACTTTTAGCAATTTTCATAGACAAAATAGACGCCATCTATTTATTCACATAAATTTTCCCTTCCGCTCATAGTTGATCAGGACTACATTTCTGTAACATTTTAGAAAAGAAGTAATTTGTATATTCATATTTATTAATAGAATTATAACAATAATATAATGTAATCTGATATATGTAAAATCGTATGTTTTAAAATAATTATTTTGTAACAAAATTATTTTAGTGTAATACAATTTCCTTATAAAATTGTAACTTTATTTATTTAAATATATATTACCTCAACAGATAAATCCAAGCGTCTCTTTTTTGCTCTTTGATACCTTCTTGTAGTTGCCACATCAACTTTGGTAGCAGATTTATAACCCAGATTTTGTGAGGGTACATAATCTGGGTTGGAACAGTCACCAGGCTCTGCAGGCTTTCCTTAAAAATAAAGTACGATGAAAAAGTGTCAAGATTTTTAAAACAAAATAATTTACCTTTTAAAAAATGATCTGAGCACACTGAAGCATTTTTAATTTTAGTTTCAGTTAGGTCGGATCTTTTTATCGCTTTTATCCAGTATTTTAGCTGTTCGATACCTTCAGGAATGTCTCGACCTCTTCTGTCCCGCACTCCAGGAAAAGAGAAAAACTTTTTTTCAGTTTCGCGGTTACTCCTATTGCTGCATCCGAATATAGCACAAAATCGTGGCATTGTCACTAAACTATTTTTATATATAAACTACTATCTATTTTAAAACAAATTAAATTCTAGTATAACCTCAAATCGGATAAAAAACACGATAACACTCCTAACAATTGCCTTTTTACACTCTTTTAAATTATTACACTATCCAACTAATACACACTAGTATACAAATTCACCAAAACCAATTGACTTTTATTCTTCATTTACATTTAAATCAGTAAAAAATGTTTATTTTCATAAGGATCTATGCAAAGGTTGTCCGTGATCAAGTGGTTAAAAGCAACATGGCGCGGGATGATGACGTCACGTGGAAACGCTCTATTGTCGCTTTCTTTCAACATCGTATTGAAAAATCCACGTTTCGTCGCAAGTAATAACGTTGACGCAAGAGCTTTTGGTCAGGAGTCAGATTTTTTGGCACCAACTTTGCACAGACTTTTGTCATGTGTAATTCCTGGTGTAAAATTTTTCTAACCGTTTCTTTATCGGCGTTTACAGCTTCGGCAATTATCCGGATGCTCATTCGACGATCTGCACGCACAATTTTGTTGATGTTGGTCACTGTTTCCGGAGTTGAAACAGTCACAGGACGACCTGGGCGCTGGTCATCTTCAGTGCTCTCTCGGCCCTCACTAAAGCGCTTACACCACTCAAAAACACGCGTACGAGATAGGCCTCTTGCAACAATTTATAGCACTCAGTCGGAGTTTCTTTCAATTTAACGAAAAATTTGAGATTGATACGTTGCTCCTGTTTTTCGTTACACATGGTTTTCGGCACGAGAAAAAAATACGTTCGTTTCAAACCGCTACTGCACAAATACTATAATAGTGACGGAAACGGGTTTTGGGACGTGCATAGACAAGATATCTAGGTACCCAACGCACTACTCGTTTTTTACCCCACCCGTCTAGGGCGCCTTGTAGGCGCGCAGTCTCGTTATTTAATAGCCAGACCTCTTATTCTTAACTGTGGATGAAATGTTAGTTCCCTTTAGGGGAAGATGTTCATTTAGGATGTATATTGTTAGGAATACTTTGTTGTTATTATCACCCTATATATTTCACTAAGAAAAAAAATGTCAGATTTGAAAGATGGACTTCTTGAATTAATAAAAACTGTCAAACACATAAGTTTATTTCGACGCAGTTTATCCATTTCTTGAGCTCCTAATCAACATTTGGCGATCGTGACAGGATTCAATAAGTTAAGAAATGGAAAATATCAAGAAGGAAAGAGAATTCATCAGAAAAAACTTTTCAAAAATCTGCAAAGAGTTGGACCAGATGTTACTCAATGAATCCACAAATAAGCAACATCTGTTAGCAGCTTCGAGACAATTGGAAGACACGAGCGATAGATTGTTCAGGGCAGACGAAAATATAAGAGAACTACTACTATCTACAGACATTGACGACGCATCTTTTGAGGAAGAATACAATCAAGTTGAATATTTTCGGGAAGCATTGATTGAATACAGATCAAGATGTGCATTTGTCCTTAAGAAAAAGATAGAAGAGGAACAATGCAGTTCACGCGGTTGCAGCGAACACACCAAGAGAAAATTTCATCTTCCGAAAATTGAGTTGAGAAAATTTGACGGAAATGTCAAAAATTGGATTGGTTTCTGGGGGCAATTCAAAAAAATCCATGACGACTATGATATCGATTTGGAGGACAAATTTCAGTACCTGCTCCAGTCCACTGAAGAGGGTTCTGCCGCTAGAGAACTGATAGAGAGCTTTCCACCGTCAGGCGCGAACTACAATATTGCTATTGACCAGTTGAAGGCCAGATTCGCCAGGGACGAATTCCTTATTGAAGTATATGTAAGAGAGTTGTTGAGTTTGGTCCTGAAGAAAGAATCAGTTTGGCACAGGCAAGCTTTCGAAAGGAGAACATCAAGTATACGTCTAGAAGGAACCAACGACAACTAGGTGAGGGTGAGCTTTATATAGCAGCAGCCTTATACTCAGCTAGCTCTAGGAGGAAGAAAAAGATGGAAAGAAATTTCCATTTTGTCTATTATGTGAGAAGTCACATTTAAGTCAGGACTGTTTGAAGGCACAAAAATTATCATTCGATGAAAAGAAGAATATTATCATGAAAAGAAAGGGTTGCTTTGCATGTCTCAAACAAAATCACACTAGTAAAAATTGTAAGTCTTATGTTAGGTGTCTGATTTGTTCAGTAAAACATTACCCGATAATGTGCCCTGATTTGAATGCCAAGAAAGAAAAACCTGAAGAGAAAGCGGTGGACAATATTTTAACAAGTAATTACACAAAGACTGTCCTACTGCAAACTGTAATTGTAAAATTTTTAAATGGAAATGATGAGAACCTCGTTCGAGCATTATTGGACTCGGGTTCACAGCGTTCATATATTCTGTCTTCTTGTACAAAACATTTGAAATTGGAAAAAATAGGTGAAGAAACTATCATTCAAGGGGTGTTCGGAGGTTATCAGTCTTCACCACAAGTACACAGCATGTTCAATATTCAAATAAAAAGTTTAGATAACTAATTTGCATGTAGTTTAGAAGTTTTGGATCAGAATAAAATTTGCAACTCTATACCAAGACTTGATGATGCATCTTGTATTGATTATCTGAAGAAAAAAAATATAATAATCTATGATATTGACGTCAAAGATTTTCCACATGAAATCGAATTATTACTGAGAGGGAACATTTTTGGTAAACTTCTTACAGGAAATACAGAAAACATCACCCATGATTTAACTGCTATTGAAACACATCTTGGGTGGACGATAATGGGAAGATATAATTCTAGAAACAAAAATATGAAACTATTTTCTAGTTTTACTGAATTTTCAATACCCGATTTGTGGAATTTAGAATTATTGGGAATCAAAGAATCTGCCGAAGTAAAATCGAATAATACTTTAGAAAATTATAGTTTGAAACAATTTTATGATACCATCAAATTTAATATTGATAATAGATATGAAGTTCAGTTACCATGGACTGAAGGTCATCCAACTATTTCAAGTAACAAAGATATAGCACAAAGTAGACTGTGTTTCAATTCAAAAAAGTTGATTAGTTTAGGTAAATTTGATGACTACGACAATGTTTTTCGAGAATGGGAGACGTTGGGAATTATTGAGCAAGTGACTGAAAATTTTGAAAAGAAAGACAGGGTTCATTATTTGCCACATCATGCAGTTTTTAAGGAAACAAGTATAACTAGTAAGATACGCCCAGTATTCGATGCATCTGCTAAAGATAAAATGGGTGTTTCGTTGAACAATTGTTTGGAAAAAGGACCCAATTTTCTAGAATTAATTCCCAATTTGCTAGGTAAATTTCGTTTAAGACCTATTGGTGTGATTTCTGACATTGAAAAAGCATTTTTATAAATAAGCGTTGAACAAAGTGACAGGTATTTTCTGAGATTCCTTTGGTGGGATGATTACGAAGCTGAAAAATTAAAAATTTATAGACACTGCAGAGTAGTGTTTGGTGTCAAACCAAGTCCATTTCTTTTATCAGCAACTATTACACATCATCTCGACAAAGTTTCTAAAGAATATGAAGAAACAGCTAAAAAACTAAAATATTCTCTTTATGTTGATAATTGTGTGACTAGTCTCGATAACGAAAAAGAACTAAGGAAATTCGTTGAAGAGTCTACACACATAATGTCTACTGCAATGTTCAATCTGAGAGGATGGACTGATAATATCACATCCGCTGATACCTACTGTGAAGACACTGTTGCAGGCGTGTTAGGTCTGTTATGGGATTTCAAAGAAGATACTCTCTGTTGCGATATCAATCCTCTGACGCAACTGGAAAGTATAACACGAAGCAAACGTAGTTTGTTGTCAACAACTCAGAGAATTTTCGACCCTATCGGATTTTTATGTCCAGTTACCCTCATTCCCAAATTACTGTTACAAAAAACTTGGGAAATGAAATTGGGCTGGGATCAACGTTTACCAGAAGATATAGGTCAGCCTTTTGAAGTTTGGTTAAGACAGGTTAACATGATTTCTCTTCTGAAGATTCCCAGAACACTTGGTGAAAACTTCAACATCAACGTTCCTCATAACTCTATGATTCACGTGTTTAGTGATGCGAGTAAATTAGCCATTGCCTGTTGTATATTTCTGCGAACTTCAACAGTAGAGTGTACTTCTCTTAGATTAATTCAGGCAAAGTCAAGATTAGCTCCGAAAAATTCAACAATCCCTCGACTCGAGCTAATAGATGCATTACTAGGAGTTAGATTATGTCATTCAATCAGGAACATCGAAGGATTCAGAAATATGAGGACATACTATTGGAGTGATTCGATGGTTACTTTATCATGGATAACTACCAAAGGTAACTGGAATATATTCGTAGGCAATAGAGTCAAGGAAATAAGAAAATATACCGATTCAGAAGAGTGGAATTTCGTACCAGGAAAAATGAACCCAGGGGATATTGCATCAAGAGGTTGTAATATTAAATCACTACTGGAAAGTGGTTGGATAAATGGCCCGAGCTGGTTAAAGAGAGATCCGAATGATTGGCCTCACCATGATATTACTTGTCCAGTAGAGCAGTGATCCACAACCTTTCCTCATCTGAGGCACACCAAACTGCTCCCTAGAATTTCGTGGCACACCAAAATCTAAAATATATTTATAGCAGTGGCGTAGCTAGGTCGGGGGTCAGTTCACTCCATGTATACTAATTATTTATGGATGTCCAAACTACCTTAGTTTTTTTTATTGTTTTAAAATGTGAAGAAGCCCCTTTCAGATTTGGGGCATCAAAATTTTCACTCAGGACATAATACATATTTTTTTTTTATTTTTTTTATTATTCAGATAGAATGAAAAATACAAATAGGTACATACATGAGAACTATACTAAATACTAGGTAGGACAGGTAGGTATACTAAATTTACTTCTGTTGACACGTCAATAGTAATAAATATTTTGACATGATGATGACTGATTAATGTGATACCTGCGCTTGCTTCGTTGAACACAAAAGTTTTATATTCGGCTCAATTTTAGACAGCGCAACTCTTATTTCTTGCTCAAGATCTTTTAAGCATGACCGTTTATCATTTTTAATTAATACAAGCGTTGAAAAACTTAGCTCACATAAATATGTTGTGGAAAACGGAAGTAGTGTGAAGATGGCCTTGTCGGAGATGCGTGGATATTCTGTCTTGATGGAAATCTAGAAAACATCTAACGGAACTTCGTCGAATTTAAGTTTTAGGGTCATATCATTACTTAATTCTGTGAACTCCTCTCGAGTTTGCAATGGCAGTGCTTCCGTGGAACTTATTGCATTGGTTGCAAAAGGATTTCGAATCCAATTGTATTGTTCCGTGTTGATAGAATGGAAATAGTATTCAAATTTTTGTTGAAGCATACTTAAATGTTGTTGGGCCAAATCCACAATCAACTGCTTGTTTTCGATCGTACTGTGGTTGGTCCTGTGATACATTTCTAGACATCCTTTTTGCAACTGTTCCTGCCAAAGTTCAAGTTTCTTTTTGAACCCTTGTAATTTATCGGAGCACGTCAATATATTTTCATTCCGTCCTTGCATTTTTTTATTAAGTTCATTCAGATGTTCGAATATATCAGCCATGTATGCAAGTTTGGCTATCCAGTATTCATCATGAAGGTGCTGGCATAGATCGTACATATCTTGACTTGAAAGAAACTCACGCACTTCGTAGCGAAGTTCAAACAGTCGAGCTAAAACTTTTCCCCGGGATAACCAACGAACTTCTGTATAAAACAGTAAGGATTCATGTTCGCTTCCCATTTCTTCACAGAGTATTCCAAAGATTCGCGAATTTAAGGCTCTCGATTTAATTATGTTTATGATCTTAATACATTCATTCATTGTGATCGAAAGCTGTTCGGGCAAATTTTTGACCATCAATGCTTCTCGATGTATGCAGCAATGTGTAATTTGTATTGACGGATTTTTTTGTTTTACACAAGATACAAAACCTTTCTTACTGCCCATCATTGCAGCAGCACCATCTGTACAAATAGCAACGCAATTGGTCCACTGAATATTATGTATTTTAAAAAAATTATCAGTTACTTGGAAAATTTGTTCACCGGTAGTTCTCTCTGGAACCTCCTTACAAAATAAATAATGTTCTTTAATAGAGTCCTCGTCAACGAAACGTACAATAGCCATCAGTTGTGCTTTATTTTTAATATCGGTTGATTCGTCGATTTGAAGCGCAAAAATTCCAGCCGAAATGATTTTTTTAATTAGTGTTCCCAAAATATCACTTGACATATCTTGGATACGTCTTTTAACAGTATCGGCCGACAAAGAAACTTTACTGACGTCCTTAACTTCGTTTGGCCCAAGCATAAGTCTAACAATTTCCATGCATGCTGGTTTAATAAGCGTTTCACCGATAGTGTGCGGTTTTTTTTGTTGTGCAATTAATTTTGCAACAAGGTAGCTTGCTTCTAATGCCTTTTCAGAAACCGTAACCGCCGATTTCATAAACTGCTTTTGTTTCTTATTTTGATCCAAGCGCCGTTGGAAAAATTGAATGTCTTTTTTGACGCAACTGGGATGATTTGTGATCAAATGACGGTTTAGTTTGCTGGGTACCATTGCTTCATTTGACAACTGTTCACCGCAAATGACGCATTCAGGCTTTGGAGCCGATTCGTCGCCACACCAAGTGAAACCATATCGAAGGTAGTCTTGATTGTACTTCCTTTTCAGCACCTTTTTTGCTCTTTTTGCAGCACTTATGCTGGAGCTTGTGCTAGGTTCTTCGTCATCTGCTCGTGATTTCAGCAAAAATTTATCCATATTTGAAGCACTATAGTTATTTATAAAAGTAGATACTGCAACAAAACTTAGTCCAGTTTAATTTAATTTATTTAGACACAATATGGCCAACAACGTAAAAAAGAAAACAGGAACTCTAAAAATAACACTTAACTAATTATAACTAATTTATATTCACTTATTTATAAGGCACAAGAATTTATTTATATAGCAATTCACTATTTATTTCACTCTACGATTTATTTGTTTGCCCGCGTATTTATCTGATTCACTTGACTATTCGATTCTCTCTGAGTCTCTGAGCGACGACAGGCGCGCTTATATAGGCAGCGGCGATGTTCAGGAAAACATCGAGTCGCGCCTCGAACGGCACGGATCTTTCTAGTTTAGTCGCCTTCGAGAATCAAGCCGCCGTGCCGCGCTGATAGACGGATAGACGTTTACCATCGGCGCTGTTGTCAGATTGCTTTATTTTTCGCGGGTCTCGCTACAATACGAATCTGATTCGTATTGTCTGAAAGAGCGGCACACCTCAAGTCGGCTTACGGCACACCAGTGTGCCGCGGCACACCGGTTGCGGAGCACTGCAGTAGTGGATGTTAGTACAGAAAAGAGAAAGACGATCACAACACTCATCTCAAAGGTAACCACATCGACTAATGAATTCAATTATTTCTCTAAGTATTCTAAAATCATCAGGATGATGATGGATATTGAGATTATTAAAAATACGAGAGATGTGTCTTCAAAAAGACTGGGTGAGCTAACATGCGCAGAAATTGATGAAGCAGAAATATGTT
Organism: Galeruca laticollis; assembly: GCA_963921935.1. Lineage (NCBI taxonomy): Eukaryota > Metazoa > Arthropoda > Insecta > Coleoptera > Chrysomelidae > Galeruca > Galeruca laticollis. The sequence goes on along the minus strand of OY998181.1, from coordinate 19,729,112 downwards.
TATTGAAATTAATTCGGATAGAAAGCTTTGGGGATGACGCAAAATCTGTTGAAAATCTGCAACTATTCAGAGATAAAAATGGACCATGGAGAATCCAAACAAAATTACTTCTTGGAGATTACTCTGAAGATTTTAAATACCCAATATTATTACCGAGCAAACACCAAATTGTCGGGAAACTGATTGAGGAAAGTCACAGATTGAATTTTCATGTAGGAGTACAGACACTACTTGGAATACTTCGGGAAAAAATTTTGGATCTTAAAAGGTAGGAAGAATGTTAAACAAATCGTATCCAAATGTGTAGTTTGCAAGAGATACAATGCAAAGTTTGTGAACACTCCCATTGCTCCACTACCAAAAGATAGAATAACTTGCAAGGCAGCTTTTGAGATAGTTGGAATAGACTTAGCTGGACCTTTATTCTTGAAAGGTGACGAGAAGTCTTGGATAGTATATTCACTTGCGCCGTTTACCGAGCAGTCAATTTTGAGCTGGTAAAATCACTCTCAACAGACTCTTTTCTCCTTGCATTAAGACGATTCATAGCAAGAAGAGGAAGGACATCTACTCGGATAATGGAACGAATTTTTCTGGTGCTTATAGACAAATGAAAGAAATTGATCGGAATAAAGTATTAGAATATTCTACAATCAAAAGAATAAAGTGGAATTTCAATCCACCAACAGCTGCGTGGTGGGGAGGATGGTGGGAACGCCTAGTTCGTGTCATCAAAGAACTTTTACGAAGGAATCTAGGGAGAGCATCAGTACCGTATGAAGAACTCTTAACTTTATTGTGCGATTGTGAGACAGTGATCAACGCTAGACCTCTTACATATACATCGAACAATAATGATGATTTAAGCCCTCTAACTCCGGCTCTGTTTATCAGTGATATACCAAGCAGTGATGTAGCAGATTTGGATGAAATTGACAGAAATCATCTCATAACCAGACATCGATATATTCAAAGGATTCGAGACGGTTTTCGACAAAGATTTAAAAGAGAATAACTGGCGGAGCTGGTCCATTCTGGTCAAGGCGAAGTACGCGACCTGAATGTTGGAGACATCGTATATATTGGAGCCGATAATGTCAAAAGGATGAACTGGCCCTTGGGCAGAATACTTGAAACATATCCTGGAAGAGATGATCTACACCGAGTGGCCAAAGTGAAGACAGAACACGGGGAAATTCTACGTCCGTTCCAACGACTATACCCATTGGAAATCACCAGTCAAGAGAGCTGAACTTCTTCAAAGGAGCATCGACATGAGGAGAGAAGAGAAGAGCAAGACACATTGAGAGAAGGAAGAAATATACCACAAAGCGATGTTGTATCCAAGAATGAAGATGAAGTACGCCGAGTAACACGAGCGGGGCGTGCAATAGTGGCACCAAAGCGTTATGGATTTGAATGATTTAATTGAATTTTATGTTTTTGTTTCTTATCAATTTTTATTTAGAACATGAAATTGTTAAGGCGGGAGAATGTTAGGAATACTTTGTTGTTATTATCACCCTATATATTTCACTAAGAAAAAAAATGTCAGTTTTGAAAGATGGACTTCTTGAATTAATAAAAACTGTCAAACACGTAAGTTTATTTCGACGCAGTTTATCCATTTCTTGAGCTCCTAATCAACATATATCCCAAATAAGCCGGCAAAATATGGGATAAAGATTCAAATTTTAGCCGATTCAAAAACATACTACATGTGTAATGCCGAAATATATCCAAGAAAAGATATCATCGTCCAGCCACGATGCAGTAGAGGGGCAAAAAAATGAACTCAACTATCCAATCCTACTCAGGTACTAATGAGATTAACAGAACCTTATTATTAATCAAAAAGAAATATTACTGCGGACAACTGGTACAGTTCCATTGAGGCAGCTCGTGAATTACAAGGAAACGGTCTGAAGTACGTAGGAACGATGAAAAAAATAAAAAGGATATTCCAAATCAGTTAATGCCCAATAATACTAGAGAAGTAGGTTCTTCACTTTTTGGTTTTACCTCAGATCTTACTCTCGTCAGTTATGTGCCAAAACAGAAGAAAAGTGTCGTTTTATTATCTTCGCTATGCACCACGATAATAAAATTGACGCTACTTATAACAATAAACCTGATATTATACTATTGTACAATAGTACCAAGTCAGGCGTTGATGCACTGGTCGAAAAATGTGCCAATTTTTCTGTATCTCTGCGCTCGAGAAGGCGGCCTTCAACATTATTTTTTTTGTATTTCTCTTGCTCCCATCACATCGACATGAGAATTACAAATAATTTCGTTCCGCTCAAAATTCGCGAATTAGCGGCAGATATTTTCAAGAAAAAAATTACATATCCCCAAGAGCCAGTAGAAAAAAAAGACATAACAACAGCTCACAGCTGCAAAGTGAGTAAAAAAACAATTTTTTTGAAGTGCGCCTCTGTAGTGTGCCCTAAATGTATAATATTATATTAATATATAAGTGGATAAAGAAGTCTTTCAAACACGCGCGATTTTTCGAGCACGACGGCGCAGCCGGAGTGCTCGAAATAGAGCAAGTGTTTGAAAGACCAGTTATCCAAATGGAAGTCCATCCTCGATGCCCAGCCAAGTTTCGTGAAAGTCCATCCTAAATAGTATTTATTCTTATTTGACGTTACGAGGTACTGCTGTCAGATCAATAATCAAAAAGTTTCTTTATTTATATTTAAAAGGATACAATGTACATATGAATATACAAATAAATTTTGCAGAAAAAACCAAATAAGACATTGGTTCACAATGAAAATATACAATTTAAAAACTAATATAAAAAGTTGTCATTGATACTTACGTTTCTCGAGTTGTTGTTGTTACCATAGGGACTTTAAAAAACGGGCGTGTTTGAAAGTTCGATTTAAACACGCTGAGGCGTGCTTTAAATAGGTAATACGAGACATCAATAAAAGAAACTAATTTTTTTTATAACTAACTATTATTAATACCATATGTTTCAGGTTAATAAATCGAAATTCCAAATCTTGTGTTATAATCAATGATTTTTAATCATGGGTCCCCGGGAGCCACTAGTAGCATCAGTGTTACAAAAAGAGGGTAGTAGTAGTTACGGGTTAGACTTTTTTACTATTTTACTGACAGTAGATCTTGTTATGGGATTTCGGTTAGGATATAAATTATTAAAGATATTACACATTTCTTGTTGACTGCTACGCCTATCACCATATCCTAATATCATTAAAATATGAATTCGTTCTTTTTCTGATAAGCGATCCATTGTGACTTTCAATAAACTTCAACAATAATAATTTATTGAAACGTCAAATTTGTTATTGTAGCAGTCATAGCCAGCTAAATGTATTATTTCAACTTCGGCGGAGATATCGCAAATGTAGCTATAACTCCGAAATTATAGCATTTAGGTATAGGGAACATTAGATGAAAAATAATAAGTATTTCTTAAGGATTTCGAAAAGCAAAGAATATACTGGGTGATCCATTTGAAATAACAAAGTTAATTATTTTTCCGGAAAAAGGAAAGATCTGACAACAATGTAAATACCACCATAATACCGGCCGAATCACAATATCTTTGCACATAAAAATTTATAAAAGTCGTACAAGCCGTTTCCGAGATAGTTGTGGCGTTCCATACATAAAACTCACTCTGTATTGTACACAAGGCTTATTCACACGTATTTTATGTTTTTCAAACTGACAATTATTGGCAAATATTTTCCGACTATCAAAAGAAATTTTTTTATTATATCGAAAGATGAATTTATTTATTATGAATTATTATTACTCTTATCTCAGGGTAGGTTCAATTCGTTATCAAAATAATTTTTTTTTTTAATTTTAAAGTATTGTACAAATTAAATATGAATTATAATTCTTGTTCCTGATTATCTACCCAGTAGTATCGTGTGACTGTTTACTCTCGATTATACAGGCTATTTAATTGCTTTCTGACTTACTATAGTTCAATGAATTATCTGTCACCAATAATCAACAATCAACCACTGCAAAAATAAAACTTTTATTGAATTGAATAAATTCAATTTCTATCAAACTTTTCGAAATATATTATAAACGAATTCCACAATAAGTTATAATTCAAAAGTTTATGTACAAATTACCAAATCACAAAACAAATCCTAGTTTTCCTTTTTTTTTAACAAATAACAAAATCTTATCAATACAAATTAAAATTAAATGAATTACGAACTAGAATACCTAATATCTATATTAAATTTATCGAATTGTTCAAATGCTTTTGAATTGTCACTTGATTTGGCAAATGTCAAATACCCGATCACAGTCCTAAATTTTTTTAATATATTCTTCTAATTGTTTAATTGTTCAATACGTATACTTATATTTCGGTTTTATTTTAAATTCAAATTTATATTTTTAATATTTAGATGCATCTATTCTTAATTTTGTTTAAAGCCTGATGTTTTCGATGAAATAATGCATTATTTAACTACCAATAATCAGGAACGGACTCACCAGTAATCTGGACGGGAAAACAGCAATCTCGTACAATTCTAAATATAATTTACAATTCAGGATCTTTCACTTTTTCGAATGGTAACTAATTTTCCTTAAAACACACGCACAGAATTTAAAACTGGTTACCGAATAAAGCTTTATACTGTTAATTACACTATTCAAATTACTGTATACTGTCCTGTTAGACATAGAAGTCGTAACTGACATAATCATTGTTATGAGATATTCCACAATTAGTGAAATTTGTTATGCCATCAAAGTGGAATAATGTAGGGAAAATTGAGTTTAACTTTCATTTAAAGGATGCAAAGCAGAATTTAATAATCCAAAGCATTATTTCAACAAATAATCATAAATCAGAGTTTTGATAGATACGACATTTTGCACTAACATTATACTAGTTTTGCTAAGCAACAATAAAGCGTTTCTACAGCAAACGTGAGTAGTTGTTAGTAACTTTATTGAATAAAAAAACGACTTTTTGTATTACAAAACGAAGAAGTATTGAAGTGTTTCAAAACAAATAAGTATTTATAGAAGTATTAATAATGCTTCAAAAAAGATCGGCTTAAAAATGAACATCGCAAAGACTAAAATAATAAGTAACACCAACGAACAAATATATATATATAGATGGTACAAAACTAGAAAACGTGGAAGAGTATATATATTTGGGACATGTAATAAGAATAGGAAAAGAAAATCAAACGGCTGAGATTAAACGAAGAATAAAATTAGCCTGGGCGGGGTTCGGAAAAATGAACTATATATTCAGAAATAGCAGCATACCAATCAACCTTAAACGAAAAGTTTTCGATACCTATATACTACCGATAGCGACCTATGGACTGGGAACAATGGCAATGACAGGGAGGACAGCAAATCAATTAAGAGTGATGCAAAGAGCGATGGAACGAGCGATGCTCGGAATTACTCTCAGAGACAGAAAAAGGAATGAAGATATCCCACAAAGAACTAAAGTCATGGATATAATAAAGCGTACTGCGGAGCTGAAATGGCAATGGGTAGGGCATGTGGCCCGGCAGGATCAAGCTAAATGGACAACCAAACTAACGTACTGGCGACCAAGACAAACAAGGCGAAGCACAGGAAGACCACAGAGAAGATGGCTTGATGATATCAAAAGACAGGCCGGAAACAGATGGTTTCAACAAGCATAGGACAGGACAGCATGGAGAAATATGAAAGAGGCTTACGTCCAGGAGTGGATAAGAAGTGGCTGAGAAAGAAGAAGTATTACAAAACCTAGGTATTTATTATCTCAGCCCATGATTTCAATCATCTAAATCTCGAATTTCCGTTGAAATAGGAATATCCTCCCAAAATGTCTTTCTATTTATTGGCATTGTACCACAGATTTTGGATAATATGGTGATTCCTCTTGGGATGTGTTTTGGAGACGGTTTTGGCACACCTTACTTAGCCATTCGAGCATTTAGATAATTCGGTTCCCTTTCTTCTACAGTGTCGAAATCTGTCTTGTACACCAGTGTTTGTTGTCCTCTTGAAAAAACAACTTCTACCATCTCATTAAGGTAGGGACGAGGAGTGATTTTACTGAGTTTGTATTGCGATGTACCATTTTACCAATCATAAAAGTCACCTATTTCCATACTAATGACTTTGACATTATTGGAAGCATCTTTTACTGAGTCACTAAAATCTTTGAAATCATAGACTTTGCCTTTTCGTTTGAGACACCGTTCGACCTGGTGATGAAAGGAATCCGCCCCCATGAACATATGCCCTGGTTCAAAATATTTGACCTTTAGTGATTCAACCGCAACCTCTGCTGCATTTACAATATGAACAAAGAAAGTGAATAGTGTCCAGTTTTTATTTTGGGAGGAGTAGTTATCCAACCACAAAATAACATGTCTGGCATCTCGAATCGATAATAAAAATGCATAGAACGTACTAGTAATATCTTGGGTAGATCGTCCAGATATCGCCTCATGCCAAATAACGACTATCGGAATTGTTTGCTTTTGCCGAGTTATCACAAAACTTTCATTGAATACGATTATTCGAGGTGTGAAAATTACTTCTTTAAATATTTCCATTCTGGGAAGCATGATGACCTACAATAATAAAATAAATGCTTTAATTAAATAACTTCTTGAATTATTAAATTAGTGTGAATACCTTTTGTAGATCTGCAGACACAACTACTTGTTCAGTTGTTGTAGTGGAAGAATCTTCTTGGTAAAGTTTTCTAGCAGAAATGTACTTTTTCTTATGGGCAGCACATTTTTTGCTTTCATCGCAGAAGCTGTCGTCCAACTATCCTGTTTATGGGCGGTCGACTTTGAATGTAAATCAAAGGACTCGCAAACCCAACATTCCTCATGTCTCAGTTTTGCAAATGAAATCTTCATGCTGCTGACGACTTCTCGATATAAATAGTACGAAAATTGAATGTTTGGATACTTTAAACGAAAATGATTGTACATAATTGTAATATTATTAACATCCGAGGGCAGATAGCGCCTCTCTGGGGCATGTTCTCGACGATAATGAGCAATAGTTGGCCTGAATGATACTATATGTTTAATTATAATATCTCTATCAAATTTCATCTTGATGTGCTTTCCTTGTTGACTGGGCTTAACTGTTACTTTCAAATTTGTCTTATGTAATGCATCTCTCACAACTCTGTCATTTTAAGTTTCATATTCCAAAGTTCCAAGGAAAAATATTTTTCATACGTTTTGCTTACAGCCTCCTGAGTCTTTCAAAAAATAGTGGTAACTATTAGATCTTCTTGAGATGAGACGAACTGAATTTAAATCATGCCAAAGTTGACATCTACTGGGTAATTCAAAAATTTTGAATATCCTATACAATACTGGGTATACCAAAAGTGTTGCAACATAAATAAATGATTTTTTTTTAATTTTAAATAAATGAACTGTATTAATATGTATACATATAAGGGAAGTATTGTAATGGAGTGATTTTGACGTTTCGAGATTCGAGTGGATCTACACGTTTCACATGCTTCTGAGTCCAAATAACTTATTTTTAAAAAATGTCAGCCAGTCTGTTAACAGGATAACTCAAAAAAGCGACCGAATTTTTTAAGGAAATTTTATATGTAGGTCCATATCGTAAAAACTGAGGCTAAATTCGTAAATGAGCAAAATCTGATGTACAGTTTACCAGAAAATCCCATTTTCACAAAATTTTCTCAATTTTCCACCCGAAATAATTTTTTTGAAATCAATTGACAAATTTATTGGAATCCTCATATCAAACCCCTTCCTATGCAAAATTTCATCGGAATCATTTTTTTTTGGGGATTTTCAATCCTTCGCAATCTAAATTTAAAAAAAAAGTTGAACTTTTATGTTTTATCCCTCGATTTGCATTATCAATGGGAAGTTGCTGTATTTTTTTTATAATAGTATGGACACTCCTATTTCGATTTTCACCATTTACAGTCTTTCCAATGCATATACGTAGTTACTACAATTTTTTTAAGGTAATTTTTTACAAAAATTTCTACTCCAGCTTTAATTCCGTATATTGTCTATAAATATAAAATGGAAGAATTCAAATATGGTAAGTAATTGAGATGCATCTTTCCTCTATCGAATGGCGTAAGAAAAGAATCGATATATAACATAGTTTCGTAGTTATAAAATTTTTTATGGAAGCGTATTAAAGAATTTTTAAAAATTTTGCGGTTCTCACCGAAAATTTTTGGTTTACAGTGAATATATGGAAAAAATGATCCAGTACAATGTATTTTAATACGAGGAATCTATTTTTTTGGTCAATTTTATGAAATTTTTGTTGTTAAAGAAATTAAAAAATATTTTTTTCAAGTAGACTGTTAGAAAAAAAATGTTGGGTGAAAAGTGAAGTCATGTGCTGGTTACATCAACTGGTTTATTTTGGATTCGATAGTATTTCCTATTTAATTTTTAGATAGATGATGAATTGGTTCTTCCAACAATGAGGTCAGCAGTGGAGGAACAACTTAATTTGATAGCAGTAGGTAAAGCTAATTTCCAAGATGTTCTGAAGCATACTGTAGAAATATTTAAACTGAAATTTCAATATTTTGTGAAAAATATCGATTGTATGGATCAACTCTTTGAAGTAACTTTTTCGCCGTTGAGTGCTTCTGGCAAAGCACATTCCAGGTAATTATTAATTAAGTAATATCGCACAAATTAATATACGAGGAATGATTAAAAATGCTTGTTTTTATAAAGTAATTATATATGTGTGGGTGGACTACATAGAATCGACAAATCAAAAAAATCTCACAAGAACTTCAAAACTGAAACTTTATAACGAGAAAAACCTACAAACCCTCACAGTGCTCGTTATAGGTATGCGGGTTGTCTCACGTGGTACAACCCGTGCTCGCCAGTCGACTAGCTTCGAGTCGAAGAAGGGGTGGATTCTTCAAATAATTATTAAGTATACAAAAAGGGCGCCAGAGAAGTTTTGGCAAGCACCCAAGACTTCTTTAATTAACCCACAACTCCTCAGTGGGTTAACAACACTCACTACACACTCCAAAGGTTAATCTGATAGGTAAATTATCATAAGTAAATAAAAGTCAGCAAATACACCCTGATTGAAATTTTAATTAGTCTTGGTGGACCAAAGGTCTCTTTTCAAAATATTTGTTACAATGTCACTACAACAATATCGCAAATAATGTCTGAGCTCAGCTGAAGGCTGTAAACACAGGATGTAGATGGGCTGAAGGCCGAGATCTACATAAATCCAAAAAAATTCCTAACTAACTTGTCAGTTACAAACAAATAAATAAATAACTGTCGAGCAGATTCTATAGTTCTAGGGAAACGACCAAATAGTTCATGTACAATATCTCAAAAATACCACGATAATATATATATATATATATATATATATATATATATATATATATATATATATATATATATATATATTATACAAGCTTACTTACTTTTGATTATGAAATTTAAATGTAGATGTTTATTATTTAGAATTTTTTTTGTTTAGTTTGGCTAGCTCAGTTATTGTTTTTTATATATTTGTTATATTTATTATATATTAATTATTTCGGGAGCATGAAATCCTTTTTCTCTTTGAGTCCTGGCATTTTATATTGTTGTAATTGTTTAAATAAAAAGAAAACACATTATTTTGAAATCAATTTAATTTTAAATTTAATATTTTATATATTTGATAAAAATAATATGAGACGCCACTGGTTGTATTGTATCTACTTATTTATTTTAATCATTTTATCAATGCGCATGCGTGAAAAACTAGTCATGCGCTTTAGCATAAAAAGAACAATTCTTACACTAAAGAAGCATCTATATTTATACAAACATAGTTTGTTTGACGATGCAGACAAGTAAATGGTTCAAACACATAAAAGAATTTATATATAAATCATACATATATATGATACAAATTGCTGTGGGAAGAAAATAGTTATATACATAGATAGAAATATAGGAATTATATACAGATGGGCATAGTTATTACATTATGAAATTTCAATCACCAGATTTATGCAATTACAAGATGGCGTAAGTACATATTTTAATTTATTTAAAATTCGGCCTTTTATTAATTTTAACGATTTATGCAATGAATTCACTATATAAAGTCTGTTTCTTTCTTTTTTAGATCGATCATATTTGCAAAAGTTTATCAATTTATGAAATTAAGTACTTATTTGAGTATTTTGAGTTTTTACTCTGATTATTGGCCAATAATGATTTAAAAACACTGACCTGTTGCTCTTGAATTGGGATGAAAGTCTCTGGATCCCAGGAACACTCCGCTGAAGCTCCAAAAAACCAAAATTAATGAAAATTTCGTAGATTCTTGCCGAAAAACTTGATACAATTGACTGTGAGTATTACTAAGATTGTATTTAATAGTACTTTATAGGTTTAAATGTCTTAAACCGGGAATTTCTTGAAATTTCAGGAACACCATCACACACACTCCTCGCTTCTTGACACCAGCTTCCCTTCTTCTCTAAGCGTCCCCTCGATTCTCTACTTTTTTCAACAAACAGTCTTTTGTTCTTTTTCAGGTCACTATTTCAAAGTTTATTTGTTGATTCACAATTTGTTCTGTCATATTTTATAACCAATAAAATATTGTCTTTTGCAATCAGATTAATTGAAACTTCTTTCACTTATTAAAAAATTTCATACATACACTCTTTTACATTATTAGTTCATTTATAGAGTTCCTATGAGTTTTTTCATCATACAAATAAATTAAAATTGGTTATACATAGATACATTTACATGGTACAACATTCAATATTATTATTGATAATATATCACTGTTACACTCTTATTATTCATAAATATAAATTCTCTTATGTTATTTGTCTAAACTCTTTGCATTATATTATTTATAATAAACTTTAACAAATTACTATTTATTGATTCAATGTTTATTTTATTTACCATATATCATTTGTCTATACGTCATTATTTGTTTATCTATGAAAATCTATTGAATTCTATTCTATTCAATATTTGTATTTGTTTTTATTCTTAAATTAATGATTATAATGAATTATCTATAATAATATTTGTATTCTAATGTAACTACTTATATCTAAAATTCTCTTGACTTGACTATATAATTATATCTTTTTAGGTGAACAGCTGGTTATGGTATGGAAATTATTCTTCGTCTTAGGCAACTTTATTTACATCATTACATTGGTTAGGCAATCTCTATATTTTGTATTATTATTGAGGTAATTCCTTTTTTATTATATTGTTATAGGCTATTATTTAATATATCTTTATTTGATATGTTGTTTAAATTAAGAAAAGTGTTTCCTTTTTACCTGTTTTCTTAAATTATATTATTTTCATATATTTTAATACTAGCAACATATTTTTATAATACTAATTCTCTTATTATCTATGATATCTGGTTCAATATATATATATATATATATATATATATATATATATATCAAAAACCAACAATGTACAATTACAAGGGTTCACCCTTTCGAAAATTATACCAATATCAATATAAATTGTTGCATAAACCTAAAATTTAAATAGCAATCGCGTTTAGCGTTGCTAGCGAAAATACAATTCAAAATTATGAACGGTGCAAGTTATATTCACAAAATTTGTCAGAAATAGGCAAAAAAAAATAAAACCACTAAGTAACGCAATACCAGGTACGTACCGTAGTGTCTTAGCGTGTTTTTAAACTATGAGCAAAGATTTCAAATTTTTGAATACAAAGTACCAGTGTAAGCAAGATTATAATAATTGTCGCAAAAAGAAATAAATCTTTAAATGTAAAAAGGTAATATGTGACGCATAAAGGTGAATTTACTAATGAAAATGATGAATAAAAAGGAAAACTATTCACTTATCCTTTTCCGGAACCAGAACAGGAACTGATGTTGCTCCAGACTAATCCAGTCCTCCTGGAAATTGGTCTCACTGACCCATTAAATTCCAATCAGTGAGTTACAAAAAAAAAACCTCCCCAAAATAGAGAAACGAATTAGCCTCTACATAGGGTTTACATTTTACCCCGGTCAAATTTTCGACGTACCCCCGTAATATCCCATCATACTGACTATATTAACAATACCCGAAATTCGCAAATAATTATACCTCATGACTTTTAACTGTATAAAAGCCACCTACTCTGAGAATAAAAACTATATGACTGGTTTTTTTCCGCTTAGCAAAAAAACTACGATACCAATAAAAACCCATAATATAAAAACTACGTCGTTGGACACATCCCTGAATATTTATACAACCCCCGTGATATATTCTTATTTCAACAAAATATAAAGCAATGAAGAATATGAATTAATAAGAATTTATGAAATACAACGAAACTAACCCGCGAAATCCAGATTACAGTCTCCAATAAATTACGAATCAAAGCAAAATTTCTACGTTAAATTACCTACAAAACTGTTAATTCCGAGAAAGTATTTTTCAACCATTTACCTTGTTAATGAATCCTTCTAGCTAACGCCGTCTACGGAAAATTTACCACCAATATACAATTCCTGTAAATCCTTAAGGAACCCACAGTCATCGACGTTTTTGGTTCAATAACTTATCGGGTCAAAGCTACCAGCTGTTGGTTCCAGCCGTATTTTTCTTTCCCTACGACGAAATTGTCGGTTTTTCTTATCGACTTCTAATGGCTCCCAGAGCACATGCAAAAATTTTTAAAGTTAATAACGTGTGTGTACACTTCGACGGCAAAATGCAGGACTGACTACGTCTCGCATACCGTGCTTAGGATTCTATTTCTCGACAAGCTTGCCAATCGTTAAATTTACGACGGCTCGGCGAATTTTTCGCGTTACAACTTCTTCTTGTGCCTTGTCCGTTGTTGGAACTCTCATTTCTACCTGTGTTGTGCTCTCCAGTTACCACGTAAAGAAGGTACCTACTGTTTAATGACCGATCCAAACGTCTCTGTCGGTGTGCCTTTGCCTTCCGACAGGTGGCGTGACGAATTTTATTTTCGATGTTGCCTGGAACCGTTTTTGAACTCGGATCGACTTGGTTTGCAGACAGAGCACCATTACGCTCCACCAAGGGGGGCATAAACTATGATTACAAAACTATATTAATACCAACTCTTGAATATGGCAGTGAAACTTAGATTATGATATCGCCTTTTTTCTTAATTGGTTGTTAGTATGTTAATGTCACAGCTTATGATTCTAATTACATTGACTTCTCATTAAGCTATTGAGTTAAAATTTGGAACACTTATATCAACTGCGTAACAATTCAATTTTACATTTTCAAAATTTTAAAATTCAAAATGGCGGTGTCAATAATATGGCAGACGACTTTTAGTGTTTATGAAATTGACTGTCTCGACCCTTACTTCGTGGAATATGCTCATATTAGTGTTTTTAAATGAAACTCAAGGTCTCTAGTTAATTCCACAATATAATACAAGTTATTGAAAATTCTAAACAAATTGACAATTGTTTCGATAAATCAATATAATCGTCAGAATGACAGAAGTTACATTTCATTTTATGCCTACCTGATGTTTAGTAGTTATTTTTGGCTAGACCAAGAAGTGACCTAACTTGTGATTGGCTTAATATATGTTTATAGAAAAAAAGAAGAAGATGTGATATTACAAATATTGAAGCTTAGATATTATTAGCCCTATGGTGATATCCTGGATATCATTTTTCCAATTAATATCAGTATAACTGTGCAATGATATAGAAAACCAGGAAAACTATATCTTCTGATCTTTACAATTATCACTTAAGAAGACAGTTTATTAGTGGAGAATTCCCTAGATTTAACTGTTCATTGACAACTTCATATTGTGGGTTTCTTAAATGTCTTCTAATTTCCAGTTCTTCAAGGAAATCCAGTTCTTGTTTCTTTTCACAAATATGCAGTACTTCTAGTTTTGTGTTAGGTGTCAATGAATGATTGGTGTCAAGTAGATGTTTTGCGTAGTGGGATTTATCTGATTGTTTTAATCTGTATGCTCGTAAGTGCTCACTGTATCGTATTTCAAAATTCCTAAGGGTCTGACCCAAATAGACAGCATTACATTCTGGACATTTGAGTTTATATATACCTGACTTCTTTAATAGTGGTATTTTTGTTTTTACATGTAACAATTTTGTACTAACGTTACTTTCTGTTTTAAAAGAAATTGTTGTATTCGTTGCTGAAGATATTATCTTTGAAATATTATTAGAAATATTTCCTGCATATGTGATGGTTTTATAAGTTTTAATTTCATCAGCTTGTTTAGGATATATTAGTTGTAATGCCACTTTTTCCTCTCTTTTACTAATTAGCTTATTTATCATATCTAATGGATAACCGTTAGATGTTGCTATTTGTCTAATTGTATTAATCTCTCTATCAAAATTACATTTGTTCATAGGAACTAAAAAAGCTCTATGTATCTTTGAATTATATGCTGCTAGTCTGTGTGACACAGGGTGGTTAGAATTGAATGGAATTGTTACATCAGTTTGTGTTGGTTTTCGGTAAATTGAATAATCAAGTACATTATTAACTCTTTGAATTTTTAAATCAAGAAAATTGATTGAGCTATTTTCTTCTATTTCTAATGTAAATTTAATTTTCGGGTGTAAATTATTGATGTGGTTGAAAAATACATCTAATTGTCGTTCACTACCCATAAAACAAGCTAATATGTCATCTACATATCTATACCAAAATAAAATATTTTTCGAAATATTACTTTCAAATATCTTTCTTTCTAAATTGTCCATAAAAATGTTTGCTAAAATAGGTGATATAGGGCTTCCCATTGGTAAACCTTCATTTTGAATATATATCTTATTGTCAAAAGTGAAATAATTCTGATTAATGCATACATCAAATAAATTAAGTATATCTGATATTATTCCTGGATTAATATTTTTATCTTCTAGTAATTTTCTTACAAGTATTAGACATTCTTTAGGAGGACTTTTAGTAAACATGTTAGTTACATCGAACAATATGAGTTTATAGTTATCTTGTAAGTGGATTGCTTTCAACTTTTTGATTAGTTCTATTGAATTTCTAATTGAGTACTGAGATTCATATCCGTAAGTATTGAGTATATTTTTGAGCTTCTTTGCCAATATATTATTAGGAGCATTAACATAAGAGACTACAGGTCTAATTGGTTTCGTTATTTTATGTAATTTAACTGTTCCATATAATTGTGGACAATGAGGATTCTTATGTATGATAGACCTCTTTTCGTAATCGTTTAATTTAGTGTTTATATTACGATTCAACTGAAAAATAGGTTTTTGGGCTCGTGTAATAAGAATGGATTTTCAAAAATAAAAAATAGTTACATCAATATTGAAAAATTTCAGTCTCGTTTAGACCTCGTCTCGGAATCGAGACGAGACGAGAAATTTCGAGAGTCTCGTGAAATCCTTCATTTAATCACAATAGATCGTAGAGTATGCCTACCGAGGAAAACACGTTAAAAAAATACTCAAAGTGCACTATCTCTCAGGTGACGTGGAAATGTGTGAGCAATAATGCATAATATGACTTCTTCAACTTTTAGAATCACAATATCTGAGAAATCAGAAATGGTGATTCTTAGGGAAAAAAGTATAGGGACAATTTTTGTAGACAATTGTACTATCTACACCGTTTTTCATTAAAATGTAAAAACTGATAATTTCAATCTTTGGCCTTGAACAACTTTTTTAGTACACATGGGATCCGAGGGGACTTCTCAAATTTTATTTGTAATTACACTCCTAACATCCCTATCAATTTTCAATTTTTGTTATTTGAAATATTTACTTTGTCTTTTTTATCATTAATAGACTTCTTATTTTTATGTATATAAACCATTTCTAAAGATTCTCTTTTCATCGTATTTAATTCTGTTTCAAGAATTTTTATAATCAAATGTACGCTTTATTGCTATTTCATGGTTTGTTAATGCTGTTTTATTTTCTTATCATATTTTCCAAATATTGTGATGTTTATCCTATGTAAACAGCATCACAAAGAACCTAGTATAAGAGTATTTTTTGTTTGTCGGTATTTTCGATTTCTAGATTACTGAAGTATTTTTATAATGTGCTACGTTCTTTATGACTTATTCTAATTCCATATTTACTAAAATAATTCGATAATTGGTGAGATAGTCCCTGTACATATGGTAAAGATAGATGTTTTACATTTTGATGTTTAGAAAATGTTTTGTTTGTTAATTCATTCCAATATTTGTTTATCCTTCTTTTGAATAAGTTATTTATAATTTTTTCAGGATAATTATTTCTGATTGTTGGATAGCTTTATCAAGCAAACTAATAATCACTAATTTTGTTAGATAGGTAGACATGTATTGAAGTTTAATCTTGAGGACGAAGTTGGTTTTGTATAACATTCTATCATGTTATTGCTAAATTTATGTATCAAGAAAATTAATTTTATCATTTTATTAAATCTTGGTTGCGAACTAAAGTTTTTTATGATAAGATTTGAATATTTGGCTTATACATATTTTCAATTTCATTTTTTGGTACAGCAGTAATACAATCATTAACATAACGGAAAAAGAATGAAATATTTCAGTTAAGCTTTCTTATAATAGTTTCCTCAAGATCTTCGGTTACTAATTGTGCTGTAACACTTGATATGGATGCCCCCATAGAACAGTCACCAATTTGTTTATATATTTTATCCTCAAATTTGAAGTACGTTAAAGTGAGTTTAGTTCTACAGCTTTTATAAATTCGTCTTGAAGAATGTTTGTGTGTTTTCGAATTTGGCCCATTTTTTATTTATTTTACAATTTTTGTTTTTAAATGTGACTGTTTCTACACATATTGATAGATATAGATTAAAAATATATTTAAGTATAGCTAAGTAAGATTCTATGAAACAAAACAATAAAACCCCGAATAAAAGAGGCCCTTGACTTAGTTAAAATTATAAAAACATGCTTATATGTAGTTCTGCTCTGAGAAAATTTTAAATTGTTACAAGATTCAAGAATAAACATCTTAACCTTTTCAAAGAAGACTAGGATTGAAATGTAATGATTGTATGTGGTTGCAGGTTCTTCCAAGGCTAGGCTATCGAGGGCATATAATAAAAAAGCCAGTTAACAGCAACTTAACTTTATTAATGAATAAAATATCAATTGAATTTCGAGAATACGTAGCAAAACATATGTCCTATTTGAAATTCGGTACATACTGCTTACACTGCATTCTTATTACCTATTCTTCGATAGTCAGCATAGACATATTAATACATACACATTGCAAAATAATATTTTAATTGCAAATAATATCTCCTAATATAAACATGGGCCACACGGTACTCGGGTCGCTTACCTTATAAATATAACTTGTATTGAAATATAAAAACTATTATTTATAATTAAAATATAAATTCTTAATACTATATCATCACAGAAAATCTTATCTTGTGTTTGTTAAGTTTGTCTTCAAAATTATCGTTTTTTTTTATAGATGTGGTAAATGTCGAAGATATATGAAATACATTCAAGCTAAACCAGCCAGATTGCATTGTCCACAATGTGACGAAACTTACAACTTACCTCAAGGCGGAACCATTAAACTATTCAAAGAGTTAAAATGTCCATTAGACGATTTCGAATTACTTTGTTGGACCATGGGAAATAAAGGAAAAAGTTTCGTATTTTGTCCTTATTGTTACAATAATCCACCATTCAAGTAAGTTTCACTGAATTTGTCTAAAAGTTTGTCGTCTTTCAAAATGTTTTACACCAGTTATGTCTGCTAAACCAGTTTACTTTGGGCATTAGCAAGCTGCAGGCTTCGTTACTAGATTTTAAAAAGTTGTTTTATTTAATAATAAAATTAAATCTTTGAAACTTTATCGAAGAGCCCTATATATCACCTGTGGTACAATGATTAATTGTTTGAGATATGGTCATACCGCTGCTCAGTGCAAAGGTAAACATCGGTGTAAAAAGTGTACCAAAGAACATGAACCAGATGTTAACTGTGTTGAACCAAGAATGTGTATCCACTGCAATAGTTTCGAACACATTTCTGTTTCAAAAGATTGTCAGATATATACCGAGCAAGCAATATCAAATAAACTATGTTTTTCCATGACACATCATTTAAAGAGGCAGAATTTTTAGTAGATAATCCATCTTATGCAAAAGTTGCGACAAATAATAGATTCGATATATTAAAAAATACAGATAATTTTCCTGAACTGCCAACACACAATTCTAATAGTACTTCCCTATTAAGTAAACCTAAAAGCATTCAAAATCAGCAACAAAGTAGTCATAGACATATAAGAAAAAGAAAACATATTTCTCCACCTGAAACACCAAAACCATTAGATTATTCCAAAATTATTCCGTCGACTTCACAATTATCCTTAGAAATTCATTCTTAACCACCATACCCGTTAGTGAAAAAGCCACCAAATTCAGATCCATACCCCTCTCCCCTTTCATAGAGATGCTCACATAGTCTACCAACATAAAATAATTTCTCAAATTTCTACTTTTACATTTGTAACTTAATAAAACAACAGGATCTAGTTGACGAAAAGAGTGTAAATAAAATTGATTGATATTATTATTTTCTCTGAATTATGGATAAAACCAAAAAATAATTTTACTTTAAAAGGATTTAGCTCTGTATTAAGATGCCGTGACGACGGTTATGGAGGCGTTGGTATTTTTGTAGCAAAATATTTGAATTTTAAGGAAATCGTTGTCAATCAAAATTTCAATAGCAAATTAGAGGTTTGTGCGTTAGGAATAGGTGATGCAAACTTGAATTTTGTTTCCTTTTACAAGCCACCTAATGTAATTACTAATCAACGGGACTGAGTGAATCTATTCTCGCAGTTTTCGTACCCAACAATCACTTGCGGTGACGGAAACGCTCACTTTAGTTTATGGAGTCCTCACCCTGAGGATTGTCAGGTTGTAATATTATCCGAGACAATAGATGACCTAGACATGGTTTTACTAAATGACGGATCTCCAAGTAGAGTTACTCTCCCACACCAACATCCATCTGCAGTAGATATATCTGTAACATCACCACAAATATGCAATAAAATCAAATGGGAAGTCACGCAAGATGCTATTTGGCCGACCACTACCCAATTATTATGGAAGTTCAAACAAACTCTGTACCTTGCGCAATTCCTCAATCCACGAAATGGAACGATCTTCGGGCAGATTGGAAATTGTTTCAACGTGTTTTAGAACAGAACCTGAAACATTCGGACACAAATTATATTTCAAAGTTAATAAAGTACATTTATTCTTTGAAATGGTTTCCAATGCTGCTAACGAATCAATCCCTATCAAAAAAGGATTCAAACCAACCACCCCAAGACCTTATCGGTGGGACGCCGCTAACGAACGGAAAATAGCTTTGCTGGCATATAAAAACCTGGGTAATTTAGACAATCATTTAACTTATAAAAACGTAGCCACCAAAACTACAAAGCTTTTTAAATGCAAACAAAAACAGTGTTGGGTTGACTACTTAAGTAGTTTACATCTTTGACTGAAATACGGAGCAAAGTGAAATCTATTAGCAATAAAAAATTTACTAGAAAGAAAACTCCAGAAATAATTGATGAATGTTTGGGTCATATAGTGCCACCATTTTTTCCTAACATCTTTAGTGTCCCATCTTTCAATTTTCAGACATAATCCGATAATTTGTCTAAGCCTTTTCAAATGATAGAGTTAGAACTAGCTCTAAAAAGTACTAAGTACAGAATGTTATATAATATGCCTCCCTCTGCCAAATATTTGTTATTAGATGTATTTAATGCTTGGTGGGTTAAACAAGAGTATTCAGAAAAATTAAAAGAAATAATAATATGTCTTATCCTAAAACCATTTAAGAGACCTGATTCATATTTATCATTTCGCCCCATTTCATTGATGTCTTGCATAATAAAAACGTTCGAAAGAATGATCAAATTAAGATTAGAACATTACGTAGAAAGCATTGCATTGGCCCCAAATTCGCAGTATGGATTTCACAGAGAATGTGGTACAATAGACGCTCTGACTCAACTTGTTTCCAATGTCCAAATTACATTCTCAAAAAATTAACATCCAGCTGAAATTAAAAAGTTAGTAGCTCAAAAAAGAAAAGCAAAGGCCAAATGTCACCGAACCCCCGCCCCACTAGACAAGACCACACTAAACAGACTAAGCAATCAACTAAAATCTAAACTTAAAGAGGAACAAGAAAGATCATTTAAGTACTACATAACGAATCTAAAGCGATACGACAACTCAATATGGAAGCTAATCAAAAACTCCAAAAAACCTAAGACTCAGGTACCTCCAGTTAGAAATGAACGGGGACCAACACTATAGTGGGCCAGAAGTGATGAGGAAAAAGCAGTATTATTTGCCGAGCACCTAGCTCAAGTATTTACCCCCAACAACGACTCTCCAGATATTGAAATTGGGGCATAAATAACATTCCAGCGAACATACCGATAATCAGACCACTAACTAAAAACGAAGTTCCACAGTAAATTCAATATTTAAACACTAGAAAAGCTCCTGGGCTGGACAAAATAACATCTACGATGATAAGGAAACTACCAGGGAAAGGAATCATATTCATTACTCTCATCTTCAATGCCATTCTACGCTTAACTTACTGACCAAAGCTCCTTAAAACCGCTGAAATAATAATAATCCCAAAAGAAGGCAAAAATCCAAATGAAGTTTCATCATATAGGCCAATAAGCCTACTACCAATCATATCCAAAATACTCGAAAGACTACTGTTACAAGGAATCAACTCAGGCCCTGAAACAGAGGAATGGATACCTAACCACCAATTTGGGTTTAGAAAGGAACACTCTACAGTACAGCAAATTCATAGATTAGTACACCACATATATACGGCAATGGAAAACAAACAGTACTGCACGGCTGCCTTCTTAGATGTTAGTGAAGCCTTTGACAAAGTTTGGCACACAGGCCTGGTTTTCAAAATCAAGAAATATCTTTCCATGACTTACTTGAAACTATTAAAGTCCTCTCTAAATGAGAGAGAATTTCGAACAAGAGTGAATGACAGTCATTCCAATAATTTTTCAATAAAATCAGTTGTTCCACAGGGCAGCATTCTTGGACCACTATTGTATGTGCTATATACAGCAGATCTACCAACCAATAATGAAACCATCACCGGTACGTTGGTAGAATGATGCCGTCTTCCTTGCAATCAACGAAAATCCAATTAGAGCCTCTACCATTCTTCAGGTACAACTAAATGAAATCGAGACGTTTAAATGAAATCGAGACATGGTCACATAAGTGGAGAATTAAAATGAACGAATCAAAATCCGTCCAAGTGACTTTTACCTTTAGAAAAGACCAGTGTCCGCCAGTTTCACTTAAAAATATTCAACTTCCTCAATCCTCTAGCACCAAATACCTAGGAATACACCTTGACTCAAAATTCAACTGAAAAGAACATATAATTAAGAAGCGAAAACAAATTGACATAAGAATAAAAGATCTAAACTAGCTTATCGGTAGAAAATCGAAATTGACCCTAGAAAATAAAATTCTCATCTACAAAGATGTCATAAAACCTATTTGGACGTATAGTATCCAACTCTGGGGATGTGTCAGCAATTCAAAGAAAATTATAATCCAAAGAAGACAATCTAAAATACTACGCTTGATAGCTGATGCACCTTGGTACGTGCCAAACCAAACACTTCATGAAGACCTAAGAATCCCGTTCGTACAGGATGTGATCACTGAACACAGTGCGAAACACTACAAAGGACTGGAATTACACAGTAACCCCTTACTCCAACCTTTATTAGAATTTCAAGCCGACAGTAAACTCCAAAGGAACTGGCCAGCTGATCTGAGAAACAGTTAAAGGGGCCGTATCACTGAAGAAGACCTCACCACACCAATAGGGGCCCACCTGCTCCTGAGACAACAAATTAGCTTATAGAACCTTATGTTGTTTTGATTGCTAATAAATATGATATAATAAACAAAATTATCCTATCTATATGTGTCAATATGAAGCTATTATTTTCAAACCTTGCATCATTTATCCCTCATATACCGACTGTTTCGGAGAATGAAAAATGTTTTCCTTAAGTTATGAAAGGTTACAAATATATATAAAAAAAATATGACGCAAGCAAATCGCCCAAGATGGTGTTCTTACCTGAAGGTCCCGGATGATCTTCTGCGGGGTTGCAACCCTTCTTGGAGGCGATACTGTGGACTGTAGCAGGGGTTCAATGGTTTTTTTTATTAAAGTTCCTGGCACTAGCGCGTTAAATAATAACTACGAACGGGTCACTTCGACAACTGTTCTACTTCTCTTTTTCTGCTTGGAGAACTGGGTTTTTAAATTGAACATAATATATGTATACCGTATGTCCGCTAGGTGTAAAATACCACCAACGATTTGCATGAGATTTTAACATTTAAATTTTATTATTAAATAACCTTACATATTAAATATAGATCAAACAAGGATCATAACAAATTAAAATAAATTCAATGAATACTTAACACAGACTATCCTTCCCTCAATAACGCAATCTTGAAATCCATACTACAGAATCATAACAAAGATACCATTATTTATACGGATGGTTCTAAGGATGAATACGGAAAGGTTCCGCGTTTCTTGTCGCTAATAATAATATAGTCAAGCATTTCCAAATCAAAAACTTTTGCTCAGAATTCACTGCAGAAGCAACGGCAATTGAAAAGGCGCACCAATTGCGGGGTCAGTACCAGGTGCAGTCTTAATTAGTGACTCCAAGTCTGTTCTAGAGGTTTTGAATAGCTCACCAACAATACAATATAAAAATGAAATAATTTTCAGTATAAAAAAGCTACTTTTTCATCTCTATACCAAAAATGTAAAAATATATTTTATTTGGAAAAGGGCACATGTTGGTATCATAGACAATAAAAGGGTAGATAACGAAGCTAAAAAAGCTTGCAGAACTGACAATATCAATGTATCTTTAGGATCATTCCACGATGTTACTAACGAATGTAAGAAACTTCTTCTGAATAAATGGAAAACGGTCTATACGAAAGCGGCATCAGCATCTAATAATCATTACTTTAAAATCAATCAGTTGTTACCTAATAACATATCACATTACTCTTTCCCTTATGTCAGCAAAGCTTACACTTGCATTATATCCAGATTAAAATTGAACCATGGCCGCTTCCCGGTTCATCTTCATAAAATTGGTGTGGTGAGATCAGCCTATTGCAGTTATTGTGATAATGAGGAGATCGCAGATATAAATCATTTGCTTTTTGATTGTAAAAATAACAAACAGGTATCAGACCTTTTCTTATAAGATCTTCATGGTTATAATATACAACTACCAACTTGTATAACATCTCTCTTAGGTACAGGAAATAATAATATATTCGATTTAATAGTGAAATTTTTCAAGACAACTAATATTGATATATAATTAATTTATTTATTAACTTATTGATCCGTATCAGATAGTATGTGGCAAATAGCAAGAGCTGATGCCATTGCTACCAACACACATACAAACAAATATTTTTATTATATAGTTTTTAACAAATACTGGATAAAGACTATAAAAATGAATTGTATGTAATAAATGTATTTGCAATGATTTCTAGACAATTTTACGTTTCCTTGAATGGGTGTCATATTACTGTAGCTGTTATGATAAGGTGATCTAGTAACTAATGTTTTTTTATATATTTTAGAGACATGAAGAAAGGCAATGGTTGTAATTCTTGTTCACATCCTTCATGCTCATATAGTCTAATTTCAAATGGAGTTTGTAATTGTGCAGAGTGTGATTATGGAGTATTGGTTTTAGATCCATCATCAGGTCCTAAATGGAAGCTGGGATGTAACAGGTAATCAGTCAATAAGTAACTAACTTTTTGATAACTCTGTTGTTCTTGTTTCCTGTGTTGATATTTAAATAATTAACTAATACTTTATCGATAGGTGTGATACTATAATAAACCTCTTTGACGATGCCCAAAAAGTAACAATCCTAGAAGATAATTGCGACTGCGGTGCGCAGTTAGCCCATGTTGAATATAAACAAGAAAAAAATAAACTGGAAGGGTGCAATGAATCAAAAGGATGCGTTTTTTGCAGTCCACAATTCGCCAGATTAGTGGATAGACCGAAAACAGCAGTTATATCCCGTCCAAGAGTGTTTAGAGGAGGTAAAACCGGCGGAGCTAGAGGTAGGGGTGGTAGAGGAGGTAGAGGAAGGCCACCCAAAGATAAAATGGCGCAATTAGCAGCATATTTTGTATAAAATATGAACGAATATCTGAATTTGATTGAGTTGATTTTATTTTCTGTCCTATTTTCAATGAAACACTTGAAAATGTATTGAATTATGGTGTAAAATGATACTCATTAATAAAAAATGTATCTAACATATATTTATTTTGCGAAATTAATAAAATTAAAATTAACACAGGTGTTTTTAATTTTAATCAGTAAGGTTATTTAGATGTTTGATCATAACTACAGACTTGCATGTTTAAGGGTTTGGAAGACAGCATTCTATCTTACATCAATGCTATCGCAAAAATATTATTATTAAGTCTTATTTAGAATGAAATAAAAAAATACAATATGTTCAACTAAACTAAAAAAAAATTTAAAAATACTTTGTACAATTTTTTTAAGCAAAAAAATCTGTCGTTACTATGGTTTTTTGAGAAATATTTGAGATTAACTTTTAAAATGTGAGTTGTGATAAATTCAGGAACAATATTAATTATTTTCCCTTTATAACTACTTATAAATATTAGGAGATATATTAGTATACAAAATATTGCATAAAAGATTAATTTAAAAACGAATTAGATGCACTATATATAATTTTTATTTCAGTATACTGTATAGTTGTAGAGTTATAAAAGTCACGTGACCCCATGAAAGTCAGAGGTCAAATTTTTTCTCGATTGGAGATGTTTCAGTCCATACTGATTCCGAATCCGTTTATACCTAAGCTCTAGCACTTCGATTTTTTTCGTCGACTTCATTCATTCGTGTTTAGAAGTCTAAAAACTACTTCTATCTCATTATTTTGATTCAACTTGTTGTTCGCAAGTGCTACAACTCTAGCAGGACAATTGAAGAAGGGCACCCTATCTTATATATTGTACAAATTGAGGCTCTGTGCATTTCGTAAAAATAGTAATGATAATAAACGTAAACAAAAAATCAAAAGTTAGATTAGCATGAAGAAAAAAGTTATTTCTTTTTTATGCAAGCTGTTTACGTTTAAAAGCGATCCATAATTAAAATCATAAAAACGGATGGTTGCCAAATGGGGTGGGTATGCTGTACATACATTAAGTATGCTGCCGGATTTTTATAGAATACTTTGAATAAAAATCATTGTCAGATACGAAAAGGTACTAGCTACGACAACACCGCTTTAAATTTTAGAGGAGGTATTAGTTTTTGTGTTTGAATGGAGATGGCGCTGAAGCGTCCTCTACCACTGCAACTTCGTTGGATTTATTGTGGTTTATCCTGATACACCTGCAATGTCAGAATGGCTTGGACTGAAAACAAGAAGAGGGCTGTCAGTCTATAGTTTAATGTGCTAATAAGTTGAATTGTTAAAAGTAGTATTGTATTTAGCCACGTATTGCATAAAGTTGTGAAAGTTATAACAGTGGTGACAGCGGTAAAAGTAATTTTTGGTCAATACCAGACGTACAAATTAGACACCGATATGGAAGCTAATAGTGGAGCACCAGCATGGTTTCTTCAGATGATGGAGCAAGAAAAAGGAGGAAGAGGAACGGAAGAGAAAGAGGAAGAGGAAAACCGTAAAAAACAAGAAAAGGAAGAAGGAGGATCGTGGAGAAGGAAGAAAGGAAGAGGTACTGTCCGATTTCAGTTCTACCTTTAAAAGTAAAATAACGGCCTTAGATAACAAAATAGATACAATGGAAGAAGGCCTTAAAACAGACATAAAAACAGTTAAGGAAGATTTGGCAACAGTAGAAGAAGATTTAAAAACAGTAGAGAAGGATTTAAAAACGACAAAGAAACATTTAAAAACAGACCAGCTTGACCTAAGACAAAAATTAGATGTATTAGTAAAGAAAATAGAAGCTAATCCCAACGATAGCAGTTTCATTAGTGATAGTGCCAGTAGTGAAATAGTAAATTTGAGACACAACCAGGTTATCAAGCCACCTACATATGATGGCCAATCATCTTGAGAGACGTATCGACGCCAATTTGAAGCAGCAGCTAGTGCCAATGGTTGGAATGATCAAGAGAAAGTCACCTCCCTTATGATTGCTCTTCGTGGACAAGCCGCATGCATTCTGCAGTTATTACCCCAAGACAACCTTAGCTATGACGTCATTATCCAAGCTTTGGAGATCAGGTATGGACATTTAAAACAAGTTTTCCAAAGTCAATTGAAGGTGCGCATGCAAGAATTAGACGAGAGCCTCCAAGAATATGGAAGTGACATAGAAAGACTATTGAGTTTAGCCTATCCACAGGCACCTAAAGAATTTTTAGAACAATTTGGCGTTCAAGCATTCATTGATGGTTTAAGAGATACAGAAATGCAACAAGCCCTTTGATTACGCCACCATCTGACACTACAGGAAGTATTAACTTTTGCTCAAGAATTCGAAGCTGCTAAAACCATTTCTAAAACCGGACGTCCAAAATTACGAGCAATACACTTCGAGGAGGAGAATTTAACCGAAGTTATGGCTGGAATCGAAATCTACTGAAAGACACGTTACAAAGTCTTACACCAATTCAAGAATCCCGCAAATGTTTCAACTGCGGAAGAATTGGACATCTGCAGAGTACATGTAGAGATCCATCAAGATCTCGAAGCCAAGTTAGGAACTCGGATAAGCAGACAACATCAGGACAACATACATCCTCGCAGAGCCCAGTTAGAAACAGAGCTCATAGCCCAACATTTAAATTTCGGCCATTTTTAAACAAAGAATATGTCTTTGTTTAAAAATTGCCGAAATTTAAATGTTAGGGGACAACTAGAAAATCACGATTGCAAATTTATTGTCGACACTGGGGCAACTAGATCATTTGTACGCCCAGATATGTTGACACAGAAATACGCAAGAACACCTAAAGGCCTTGTGCTGGAAACCGCAACTAGTCATACTACTCCGATTTTGGGACAAGTAGCAGCATCCATTCGAATTGGAAACACGGCCGTAGCAAACATGGATGAATGTGTTTTGGGTTTAGACATTATGCAATACAAATTTGTAATACATTTGAAAAACAAAATTTTATGCATCGACAATGAAGAAGTAATCATCAGTTGTGAAAATGATCAATTGCACAAAATGAAAGTTATAGTTGATGAAGATATAAGAATTCCGACAAATTCAGAAAGCATTGTCATGGCTCATCTTAAAGAAAAATCTAAAGATCTGACTATTGGGTTTATTGAACCACGTGAACAGACAGAAGATGGAGTAATGGTAGCCAAATGTCTGGTAACAATAGAACAGCAAATTCCCGTTCGTGTTGCCAATACATTTAGGAGACCAGTTGAACTAAAGAAAAATCACGAGCTGGGATATTGTGAACCAGTGAAGGGCATAGGGAATTTACGAGATAATCCCAAACCCGAAAAATAACCACAAAATAAAGTCGACGACCAACTTTCAGAGACATATATCAAAGACTAACACCTGAAGAAGCGAGCAAGGCAAAGAAATTTGTTTTGAATCGCCTTAGCCTTTTCGAAACCGGAAAATCTATAAGGCGAACCAACTTGGTCCACCATAGAATTAATACAACAGAAGCACCACCGATACGTCAAAACCCAAGAAGACTTCCATTCGCTAAACAAAAAGATGTAGCGAATATCACACAAGACATGTTGGATGAGAACATTATTGAAGGTTCATCTGGACCGTGGTGCTCTCCAGTTGTTTTAGTAACTAAGAAAGATGGAAGTACAAGATTCTGCATTGACTATCGCAAATTAAATCAAGTTACTGTAAAAGACAGCCACCCCCTGCCACGTGGACACCCTATCCGGCTCTCAGTGGTTTACCACATTAGACTTAAAGTTGAAGTTCATCCCCATGATAGAGTTAAAACAACCTTCTCTGCTGGAAACGGCCTTTATCGATTCCAAGTACTTCCATATGGTCTATACAATGCTCCAACTACTTTTGAAAGACATGGAAATGGTGTTAAAAGGAGTGACGTGGAAAACCTGTCTGTGTTATTTAGATGACATCATTATAATGGGAAAAACATTCGGCGAACATCTAAACAATCTAGAAAAAGTTTTGAGCCGACTGAAAAATGCAAACTTAAAATTGAATTCCAAGAAATGCTCCTTATTTCAACGTGAAGTTTTATATTTGGGTCACGTTGTGTCAGCAGAGGGAATAAAAACTGATCCGGCAAACATTTAAGCGATTGAAGACTGGCCAAAACCAAGAGATAAACATGAGGTTCGTCAACTTTTGGGTCTTTGTACATATTACCGGAAATTTGTTCAAAATTTTGGAAAGATAGACAAACCTTTACACAGACTTACTGAAAACAACACATCATTCGATTAGGATCCAGAATGCCAAAATGCCTTTACTGAATTGAAAAAGAGGTTGTCCACTGCACCGGTTTTAGCGTACCCTAAAGAAGAAGGTGAATTTATTCTCGACTTCATAACATGGCATAGGAGCTATCCTTTCACAGCAACAAGATGGCGAAGAAATAGTAATTGCTTATTTCAGTAAGACCCTGGGAATGGCGGAAAAAGTTACTTGGTTACAAGAAAAGAACTGTTAGCAATTGTAAAGGCTATTGAACACTTTCACACATACGTTTATGACAGAACCTTCATCATCAGAAGTGACCATAAAACAGTACAGTGGATGATGAATTATTAAAATGCGGAAGGACAAATTGCTAGATGGTTAGAAAGACTTCAGCAGTACAATTTTGAAATAGTTTATAGAAAAGGTCGCTATCACGGAAATGCGGATGCCCTAACCAGAAGACCATATACTCAACAACAATGCAGATATTGCCAAATAATTGAGGAAAAGGAAAGTAATAATCACCAAATAAACAAAGACGAAAAGATAGAATTGCTGCATGCAACAACAATAAGAAGCAACTCGGACGAAAACATGTGGTCAGTAGAAAGCCTAAGAAAATTTCGAAGGAAACATGTTGTCCGGACATGGATACAAAATGAAGTTAGACCCTATTGACTAGAAGTGTCCAAGTATGGGTCAATGATCAAAAGATACTGGGCTCAATGGGATTCCCTTACTCTTCACGATGGTGTACACCATCAGACGTGGGAGAGCTCTGACGGTGTATCTACGATCCACCAACTTGTCTTGCCTAAATCACTTGTTCATAAAGTGATGGAAGAACTTCATTGCAATCGTTCAGGAGGACATTACGGAGTTGGGAAAACCTTAGCCAGAGTTCGTGAACGATTCTACTGGGTCAACTGTCGCCAAGACGTTACAGAATGGTGTCAGAAATATGACATATGCAGCGGAAAGAAAGGACCAAAAACTAGAAATAGTGGAAAAATGAACCACGTCAGGGAGTAGGTGTAGACATACTCGGGCCACTACGAAAAACAGAAAAAGGTAAAAAGTACTTAATGGTAGCTATGGATTACTTCTCCAAGTGGCCAGAAGTAGTACCATTGGAAATACATTCCGATCAAGAAAGAAATTTTGAATCAGAATTGTGGACATAATTAATCAAAATCCACGGGATTAAGAAAACTCGAACTACACCAATGCATCCACAGTCTGATGGTTTAGTGGAACGTCAGAATAGGACAATTTTCCAATGTCTATCGTTATTTGTCTCCCAAACCCAGCAAGATTGGGATGAACTGATTCCATTGTTCCTCTTATCTTATCGGAGTGCACAGCATGAATCCACTGGCTATACACCTTCAATGTTGGTCACTAGTCGAGAAATGAATCTTCCTAGTGATATCCTCTTTGGAAAACCTCCTCCTTCGTCCCGAAAAGAAGACCAATGCCTGCCTCAATATGTTGAAGGCCTTCAACAAAAGTTAGAGAAGATTCATGAGTTTGCAAGGACGCGACTGAAACTAGCCAGCAAAAATATGAAGAGACGGTTGGATAAAAACCTAAAGAAGAAATATTTTAGCCCGGTGATGCAGTTTGGTTGTACCAGTCCAGAAGAAAGAAAGGGTTACCTCCGAAACTTCAACGAAATTGGGAAGGTCCCTACCTGGTGGTCAACAAAATCAACGACCTAATTTATCGCATTCGTCTGACACCAAAAAGTAAACCTAAGGTCGTTCATATCGAGAGATTGGCTTGCTATTACGGTGATGACCCACCCAATTGGTTTCAAGAAGACATCGAATTCCCTGTTATTCGAGGCGAATAACTTGAAGAGGGGAAGCAATGTTACACTTGTTCTATGAATGCCAGAATGACAGCTTGAACTGAAAATAAGAAGAGGGCTTAATAGGCGGAGTAGACACATTAAACTGTCAAGGTGACAGTCTAGAATTTTAAAGATTTTGCTATTGTGTTCCATATTGACATACTAGTATGTTATAGAATATTCTAGTCCTTTCTGGAAAGTTCTTTCTATATGTAAATAGAGATCAGTTGTGGCAGAGTCAGTCAGTCAGTCAATAGTTTG
The DNA here is from genome assembly GCA_963921935.1 of Galeruca laticollis. Lineage (NCBI taxonomy): Eukaryota > Metazoa > Arthropoda > Insecta > Coleoptera > Chrysomelidae > Galeruca > Galeruca laticollis. The sequence goes on along the minus strand of OY998181.1, from coordinate 19,698,328 downwards.
ATGTGTTAATAAGCTGAATTGTTAAAAAGTAGTATTGTATTTTGCCAAGTATTGAATAAGGTTGTGAAAGTTATAACAATCCTATCTGACCTAAGAGTGTGCTGTCTAGACCCGTGCTTTTGAATGGGCTCCACAGCCGCGACACTGGCCACTCCAAATAGCTTGCCGGTTTGGGCTTTTCCTCACCCAGCCTTGCAAACCAAGCCTGCATAGTGATTCACAATGGCATCGTACATGTACGGTAGTTTCTTCCGCCTCCTGGCAGAACCTACACAGGCTCATTCTCTCCAGGTGTTTGTTGAGTCTACAATGCCCCGTTAGTTGACTTACCACTATCCTTTCGGCTGGGGCCAAGTAGGTCTGATGTGAGCTTAGGTGAGCAGTGTTTAATGAACAGTAGTGCCTGCCGTTGTCCTGATGTTTGCAGCCACCAGCTCTGAAACTCTCTGTCTATCCAGTTTTTGATGGCTGTTTTAAAAAGGCCTGCTGAGATTCCGCAGAATGTTTCTGGACCTATCAAATCTGTGATCGAGCCTGGTTTGACTAAGTCGTCGCCCCCCTCATTTCCTAGGTGGCATTCATGGCCTGGTACCCAGGTTAGTTAGATATGCCCACTTTCTCTCAGGTGTTTATACAGTTCCTGACCAGTTTGGAACTGATCTTCTGGGAGCTGATTGCCTTTAGGGCCACTTGGCTGTCCGAGTAAATAACAAGGTTTTAACTCTTGACTTCTTTTTGCTTTATCAGCATGGCACAATACATTATTGCGGCGATTTCCGCCTGAAACACCGTGGCGTGCTGTCCGAGGCATATGGATACCCTCACCTTCAGTATGTCTCCGTAAATATCAGCTCCAACCCCCTTGTTGGTCTTGGAGCCATCAATATACCAGATCGGGTCTGCTTTATTTGGAGGACCTTCCTATCCGGTATGGCAATCCAAATCTCAAATAAGGAGTTTGCCTCCTGATCCTCCTCTATTTTCCAGCTCATGGCCCTTTGGTGTTCTATACTTGGACCTTGACCTTGTTTGAGTCTGTATAGTACCGTCTTTACTTCTCCTAGTATGTGGATATGTAAAGGCGACAGATTTACCAGCACCTCTAGGGCTGCAGTTGCATACTTTGAATTTTTTTTATTGCTACGGTCTGCGTGACCTTTGCGTCCCAAGCAATCGAACCATAGGCTATCATAGGTCTTATTACCATTTTATATAGCCATAGGTTCATCTTTTGGTTGAGTCCCCAGCTTCTTCCACAAAGCCTCCCGCACGAAAATTTTTGCCTTTTGGATCACCTTATAAAGGCTTTTGGTCAAAAGTACTCCCAAGTACTTGACCTCTTTTGAGAAGGGGATTTTCACGTTGTTGAACTTGGGACATCTGAACCCTCTTGTGCTCTTTTTCTTGTGAATGGAACAATAACGGTTTTTTACGGATTAACCCATAGAACTTCCTTCCTGCACCATTTGTCTACTATGTTCAGTGCGCTTAGCGTTCTTTCTGTAACATATTGTAGGTTCCTGCCTCTGATTACTAGCACTATGTCATCCGCATAGCTAAGGTTGTGAAATCTCTCCTTGGCAATTTTTGCCAGGAGATCGTCGACTAGGACCACCCAGTATAATGGCGATAGAACGGCTCCCTGTGGGCAGCCCCTTTCCACCACTGCTTCTACTGTGTCCTCGTCCAGGGTGGATATGATGATCCTATCTCTTAGGCTGGCCTCTACCCAGTTGCATGTGGTGTGCGCAATGTTCCTACGTATCAGTGCGTTCATTAGTGAAGTAGTTGGAACGTTGTTGAATGCCTCCTCTGTGTCCGGGAACGCGCCTAGTGCCACCTCTTTCTCATCAATTGACTTTGTCATGAGTCTGTTAAGATTATCCAGTATGGAGTCTGTAGACTTTCCTGGTTGATAGGCGTATTGGCGTGCGCTCAGCGGAGAGAGTGACAATGTGTATCCACAATTTTTTCCATTGCTTTATGCGAGAATGGGGACAGGCATATAGGTCATTTGGTCCGAAATCCTACCGATCTTTGGCAGATAGACTACCGTCGCCTTTTGCCATACTATATGACTCCAGGCGATACATGCTCTGAAAATTTTGCATAGGTGTGGCAGTAATATGTCCTGACCTTTCTGGAGCAGTGCTGGGCCCAACTATTCGCTTTGCTGGTTCCAAGAACCACTGCGTTCGCCTCGCTGGTCCGAAGACCAACTCCCCGAAGAAACATATTTTCCGTTGTTTTTTGTTTTCTCTTACTCCAAGAAACTACGTTTTCTTTTGTGAGTAATTACCAAAACATATTTTAAAACATTGACCTACTTTTGCAAAGCCTACCATATACTGGGTCTTATTTCTAAATGTGACAATACGTTACCAATTCCTTTGCCATGTTCCAGTCCACCTTTAGCGGTCTTTTGGGCCTCTGTACTTGGTCTATCAGCCTAGATTGATCAATTATGGATGATCATGGAAAGTGGGTACTAATTAACAGTCCTAAGCTTTCCTTATTTGTGCTCGTATATGCCCCGTCCGATCTTTTTAGGGGGTCGAGAGAGCTCTTGCAATGACTCTGTGCACTCTGGCGTTTCAGTAATCTCTTTACATATCCAATAACCACTGTTAAACTTACAACAATACAATTAAATCATAAATTTCTCATCACATCAGATAAGTGACTGGTCCTTCGAAACAATTTAATTCTACACTCCACAGCTCAAACCCAAAGAAAAGTTTGAGTCTGTAAATACTCTTGAATAGGTATTTATCGCTTCATAAGTAAGTAAATTTAAGAGTATATTCTACCCATTGCTTTGTGGTTAGTCAGTGGCGTACATAAGAAGTGTCTTTATTGTTTTATGATAAATATTAGAATATAAGTAAATTCTTATGTACCACGGGATTTACTTGTTGCCTATGCCCTCTGGCGACTTAAAAATTCCTGGGCCTAGCGGCCTTCGACCATTTAAACTCGTCGCCCTCGCACATAAACATCATAATAATGGCCTTAATACATAAATAACTGTTATATAATTCTGAAAAATAGATTATTTGAAATATCCCATTATAATAGTCCATGATTTCTTTTTTACTTATTAATGCAATCTACTTTTTTTATAAACTGATATTTTAATAAATTATTTTTTGGTTGTTATTTTTTTGGTTTATTAATATTTGTATGTGACGTAACTCACGTATAAAAAAACAAGGATAATGTTGAATAAATAAAAAATTATAAACAAGATATTTAATTTATGTATATGTTTCTTTTACCTCAATACCCGAAGGTTGTAAGAACGCAATCTGGCTAGTGAAAATGCAAAGTCACCTATCGTTCTATTTACACCCGGTCACTCAATTTGAGGTCTCTTCAGCTATTAATTCATTGGAAAATTCTAATTGTCTTGATATTCATGAACTGAATAGCTGCATCTTGAAGGAAACCAATTCTATTGCTGCAAAACCTTTTACGGAACTCATAAATCTCATTTTTAACACCGGTATTTATCCCGATATTTTTAAAATATCCAAAGTGTTTCCTCTTTTTAAAAAAGGTGATGCTTCCGTAATGGATAATTGTCGTCCTATTAGTATTATTTCAATATTCAGTAAAGTCATTGAAAAAATAATACAAAAACAGCTGTATGACTATTTTGATTCAAACGGAATCATTAGTAGCTCCCAATTTGGCTACGCTCAACCGCCCAGGCAGTTCTTAATGTTTTTAGTGGCGTAGTGGAAAAACTTGAACATGGCAAACGCACTGCTATAATGCTGTGCGATCTTTCAAAGGCATTTGACTGCGTTTTTCACGACATTCTCTTAGAAAAATTAAATTATTATGGAGTTAGGGGAATTCCGCTGAAGCTTATTGGTTCTTACCTGTCAAACAGAAAATAATGTGTTACAGTGAACGGTGTAACTTCAGATTTTTGAAAGTAAGTCCCTCAAGGGTCGGTTCTAGGCCCTCTCTAGTTTATCATTTACATTAATGATCTGAGCCGTTTTATGTTACCTTACATGTCGGTTTTATTTGCAGACGATTCAACATTTATTATTTCAGAAAAAGATAATATGAATTTAGCCGCCTCTCTAGATTGCGTTGGTAACAAGGCAAATGAATGGTTTTCATCGAACAAACTAAAATTAAAACTGAAATCATGCATATATCTGCAAGTAATCAATTGTGAGTTCACCAAAAAAGAAAAAAATGTTTTATTACTTGGATTAGTTCTAGACCACAGGCTAAGTTGGCAGGCACATATTGAGCATTTAGTTAAAAAACTTTCAAGTTCCTTATTCATTTTGCTACAGTTGAAAAATATTACTAATTCAAGTACACTCAGAACCACGTATTTCTCACTCTTTCATTCGCATATTAGCTATGGCATCACCCTCTGGGGAAATTCCTCCCATGCTTTATGAATATTTAAAATGAAAAAAAGACGATAAGGGTGCTTGCTGTTCTTGGTTTCAGAGATCATTGTCAACAGTTTTTCATAACATAAAATTATGCCATTACCGTCTTTGTTTTTATTTCATACACTAATTGAAATTCATGGGAGACGCTCAATGTTGTCTACAAATTCAGATATCCACGACTACAACACTCGTAATGCTCATCAGATCAGATTCAGCCACTTTCGGCTAAATAAGACGCAATCAAATTCGCCAAACTATAGGCTTTTTAATGTGTAATTAATGAGCTCGTTTCGTGAGTATGAATTAACAAGTGAAATCATATCAGACGGATTAAGAATAACATATTTTACTATGATAACGATATTTATCTCAAAAAGTTATAAATATCTTCGAAAATTAGATTTAAATAAACCGCTGTAAGTCGACCAATGACAAATCCTACTTGACTATCCAAGTTGATTAATACCCTTGTTTGTATATAAACAATGTTGGATTCCAAACCGAGCTTTGACAAGGTGGGGAAGTGTGTGACGGAAATCTTCAAAAATAATAAGAATCTTTGAATATAGTTTAGTTTATTCAATATAATTATTAGTAAAACCAATAAGCAAATTGTTATACATAATATTTTTGTAAAAATAGCAGTAGTTCAGTAGTTGCATAAGTTAACCTAGCACGGGGGGGACGGGCCCCCCTGTGGCAACAGGATCGACGCCTTGATAATAGTGGAAAAACCAACAAAGACAAAAAGATCTCAATATTTGAAAATATAAAGTACTCTGTGCATGATTCAGCTCCCTTTAAGGTTATAGTCCAGCATAAAGATATGAACGTGGGGAACTTACACCCAGTAGAATTGGGCAGACTACTACATCAAAAAAAAATATGTGAAATCAAATCAATTGAAAGGAAAGGTAGGACCTCATATCAATATTTAAAGCATCTTTCTCAGGTTTAGAAACCTGTGACACACTTACATGTAATATTGAGAAATATCTCACTGATGCCTGCCAAAAAGTCTGCTTCAGACTTCACCAGCAGGCAACTGAGGAGCAAATGGAGGAGGAAGTCTGAAAGTCTCATCCAGTCAATTTCCCTTGTGCATCATCATTTTGGGTTTTTATTTTAATTTAATCTTTCCATTAACTGTCATTCAGTGGAATATACGTAGTATAAATTCGAATAACACTAATCTTCAATTACTCCTGCACGGGGAGAATCCTGACATAATTATGCTGCAAGAAACGTTCCTTGTTAATAACATTAATTGGAAACTTAAGAATTATAAAATATTTAGACTTGATAAGAGTGAGGGGCACAATGGTATAGCTATAGCTGTCAAAAGTAAGTTAAACCCTAACCTGTATAATCTCAACACTAATAATAAACCCTACGGTATGCAGATACAAGCTGTGTCTGTGAGTGATACAGTCTTTATAAATGTTTATGTCCCATCCCATATACGGTTAAATAAATCATTTCTTGCAGATATTTGTAATGAGCAGAATAACTTTAGTAATATTGTTATTGCAAAAAATATAATCTGAGGGAATAACAGAAGTGATCATAATGGTAACTTAATAGAAGAGGCTTTTTTGGATAGAGATTTTGTTAATCTTAATGATGGGTCTCCAACTAGAATTAACCTTCCCGGACAAAATCCTAGTATTACAGACCTCTCTTTTTCTTCCTCTCAAATTGGAATAAATTGCTCCTGGACCACTCTCCCTTTAAATAAAGGCAATAGCGAATATTTTCCTATAATTATAAAGATGGATTTAGACGCTTACATTCCTCAAGATCTTCCGCAGAACAGGAATCCAGATATTAGGAGGCAAGAACACAATATCAAGAAAATTGATTGGAGAATGTATCACAATGTCTGTGATCACTTGATGGCTGGAATACCTGATTGCTCATATGATATTTTCACAAGTATTATTACTCAAGCAACTGAGGAGGCATCACCAAAAAAGGGTGAAACGAAATCTACAACAAATAAGTCTCCCATCATATGGTGAGATGAGGTTTGTACCAACGTTGTAATGGAAAGGAAAAATGTCATTAAGAGATATTTGGACAACAGTTCTGTTGACAATTATGTGGCAATGAACTTGGCAGTTGCAAAAGCTAAAAGAACTTTAAGACTCAAAAAAAGAAATAGTTTCAGAGAATTCTGTGCAACTTTAAATAGGGACTTTAACTTGTCAGCAACTTGGAGGATTATTAAGGGCTTTAAAAAATGGGTACACCCCTCCAATATCTACTTCGTTTGTAAGGGATAATTTAAATAATTTTCTTGATAATATTACTATTCCGAATGTCCCGCTGGATATTACTCTAACCAGATCGGATAATAATGATCTAGTCCCCTTCGAAATGGAAGAACTGGAATGTGCTTTAAAAAACAGGAAATACTCGGCACCAGGTGCGGATGGAATCTATTACTCACAGCTAAAGTATCTGCCATTACTGTGTAAGGAAAGGCTACTTTCAATTTTGAATGGTTATTTTAAAGATGGAACCATACTAGAATCCAGGAGAATCCAAATAATATGTCCTATGCTAAAGCCTTTTAAAGACCCTACTATTATTGGCAGCTATAGGTATATTGCCCTTCAATCGTGTGTAATGAAGGTGTTGGAAAGTATTATTAAAAACAGAATTGACCATAAATTGGAATCAGAGGGGCTTTTAAGTAAATTTCAATCCGGATTCAGACAGGGAAAAAGTATTGTGGATAACCTAATTTTGCTAACCTCAAGTGTTATTAATGCCTTTAACCAAGGAAATAAGGTTTTAGTCGTTTTCTTAGACATAAAAGCTGCTTATGACATTGTCAGAATTCCCCTGCTGCTTAACAAATTGGCTAGTTATAATATTTCTCAACATGTCCTAAACTTGATTAACCAACTATTTTGGTCTAGGAAGGTTGTCATCAGAGATAACTCCTCGAGATGTGTATCTAACACTGGGGTGGTTAAAAAGGGGCTGCCCCAAGGTCAGCGTTAAGCTCCCTTTTGTATAATGTTTTCACTAATAAAAATTTTTGTTTGGGATTAGAGGGCGTTATTATTTCTGGATATGCAGATGATCTAAATGGGTTATAAAAAGAATATATTTATGTATAACTCTGAAAAACATATTTTAGGGTACAACTACAAAAACTGCTGCCCATGAAATGTGCGTAATCTCACTATTGAAATAAGTCTGAGTTATAAAAGAATATATTTATGTATAACTCTGAAAAACATAAATTAGGTATATAACACTCTTAAATGTTTTTATCAAAGAGTTAAAGTCCTCGCTTCGCTCGGATAATAATCATTCAATTATAAATATTATAAAAAGAATAGTTGCTACGAATTTTTTGAAGGTAAATTTTGATAAAAATTTTTAGCTCAACTTTAACCTTGTATTCCTACAAATATTGAATAGAAGGAACGAAAAACGATTGGTAATTAAGATACATCTCTCCTCTATCGAATGATGTATATAGTTTTCCAGAAAATCCCATTTTCAATAATTTTCCTGACTTTTCGACAGGAAAAACCAAGGGGGTTATTAAAGCCACTGGAAACTTGCAATATTTTTTCTATGATAGTATTAACTCTCCTTTTTCGATTTTTTCCAATTTCAATATTCCCATATCATAAACATATTTGCTATGATTTTTTTTAGGGTAAATTTTGATAAAAATTTTTAGCTCAATTTTGACCCCGTATAATTCCTACAAATATTGAATGGAAGGAACGAAAAACGATAGGTATTCAAGATATACCTTTCCTCTATCGAATGATGTAAAACAGATGACGCTATCTTCCATAGATTCTGAAATATGAAATTTTAAATGAAGGCGTGTCAAAAAGATTTTGTAAATTTCGGTTCCCAGACCAAAAAATTGAAAATTTTGCTTTACTGTGAATGTATGTAAAAAGTGATATAGTATTATGTATTTCGTCTCGTAGAATCCAAAAAATATGTCATTTTTTGATTTTGAGTTATATTTTTCCAGAAAATCCCATTTTCAATAATTTTCCTGACTTTTCCTGAATTTTCCACAGGAAACTGACAAATATTTCAGATTCCTCGTATCAAAAAACCCCTTTATGCAAAATTTCATGAAAATCGAAGAGAAATTTTTTTTTTCGGATTTTATTTACCAAGGGGGTGTAGGTGTACCCTTCTGAATGGATTTTTCGGTTAAAAAATGTCAACTTTGATGTTTAATAACTCGGTTATTAATACCGCTGGAAACTTGCAATATTTTTTTTATAACAGTATCATCTCTCCTCTTTCGATTTTTACCAATTTCAATATTCCCATATCATAAACGTAGTTGCTACCAATTTTTTTAAGGTAAATTTTGATAAAAATTTTTAGCTCAACTTTAACCCTCTATAATTCCTACAAATGATGAATGGAAGAAACGAAAAGTGATTGAGGATGAAGGTACATCTTTCCTCTGTCGAATGGTGTAATAATAATGACAATATCTTTTTTACTTCCGAAAATATTAAATTTTAAATAGAGGCATGTCAAAAAGATTTCAAAAATTTCGAGGTCCTGGATAAAAATTTGAAAATTTCGATATATAGTAAACGTATAGAAAAAATGATCAAATATCATGTATTTTTACCCGAGGATTCCATTTCTGTTATCAGTTTTCCGAAATTCTTTTTAATAAAGATATTAAAAAATATTTTTCGAAATTTCTTCAAGTAAACTATTTAGAGGAAAAATTTTAATTGAAAACTAATAATATCATCCGATTCGTCTTAATTGAAAACCCCTAATTATAAATTTTTATAAAAATCGCATAATAACTACTATTTTTAAAACTTGCAAATATTCCGATTTCTGACGTTTTTATTTTTTTTAAGCATGTTAAATAGAACTTACAGAAAAACTGATTGGCTCATTGTATTTCTCATCCCCGAAAACCCCTTTCCCTAGATTTTCATTCAAATTGCAAAAGTTACCGACCCCCCTTGATGGGTCCTGGCGAAAATTTCAAGTTACGTTTTGACAGTTAAAAATTCGTTTTGAAGAAATTTTAATGTCGGGACCGTGTTCCTGGGCCAAATTTATACCCCCACACTAAATTTCGTATCAATCGAAGCATTTTGAAAATCTGACCTATAAAGCCGGTCCTGACACATAGTTAACGGGCAACATGAGCTGGGTTTTTGAAGGGGAAGGAAAAATCGTAGAAAAAACATAAAAAAACTGTCGTGTAGAGAATCAAAAATGATGAACATTGGCGTAGTAATTGAGCCTATAAAAAAATCTGAAGGGGGGTCATGGGGGCAAATATTTGTAAACAAATTTTTGGCCGTGTACCTGATGGTGGGTTATGATAGTCCATCATGGGTAACTCACAGGAAAAATATGCCCCCTATGGGTGAAGCTTGCCCCCCTAACTACATTGATTATACCGGACGAATAAAATTTTTTTTGCAAGATATCGAAAAAATGCTAGAGACTAAAAATGTAGAGGGCGCTTAGACACGTACATAGAAATTTTTTAGCCTTAATAAAAGAAGTATACTTCGCCTAAAAATTCCGAAAATTCAATGTTAAAAAATTACGAAAAAATTTTTTCAACACCCTGTATATACTCAAAAAAATTCTAATTTTTTTCTCTATCGATCGATATATATACTTTGGTAATTTTATCGAAAAAGAGGGCGCCACAAGACGCGCTAAATTTTGAGGTTAAAATTTTTTTTCGACCACCGTTGCTATATACCGAATGCGCATATGCCTTAAAACATCATCTTGAACTTCCACGTCCAATTTCAGTCCACTGCTAGGGGGGTCATTGGGGGCCCTAAAAATATTTCAAACCCATGACGCCTATAGGCACTCTAAATCCCGAAGATCCCCCGAAAATCACGATTCCAGCATTAATATTTAGCGAATGCTGGACCCCCCAAAAAGGGGGGCAGGGGGGTATTCTCATATATTATCGTGAAGGGCTTGAACTGACAAGTTGCCCCATCATATTTATATCCCGAAATTCCCAAAAAAATGTTTTTTAAATTTATTCGCGAACTTTTTCTTGCATATTTCCCCCCCTTAATCCCCCCTTTTTATATGTTCTATGCACGTGTCGAATGGCTCTCTTTCAAACGTACGAGGCAGTTTTTCGCTATGGTTTATAGCAAAAAAAGCCCCAGCCCTAAGTACCAATGTCGAAAAAAGTCGGCTTTTGACAACCTGTAGACCCCCCAAAATGGGGGACAGGAAAGTTTTGTTATATGTTTTTCAAGAGGGTTTGACGTGATCTCTTACGTAGGGATATTCGTTTCTCGAAATTCGAAAAAAAAATTTTTGCAAAAATACCTTTTTATTTTTCCCTGTATATTTCTTCAAATAAAAAAATCAGTTTAAAAGTCCTATGTACCGACCTGATTTTTCTCATTCATATGCATTTTTTTATTTTTCGCTAGCTCTAATAATAAAAAAGTGGATTTCAGTTGCAGAGCAGAGCAGTTAAGTTGGGGGGGGGGGGGGTCGTTTTTTTTTTGTTACGGCGTTGACCCAAAGGGATTTTATTTTGAGGTCGCATGTCGATATCTCAAACCGTCTCCGAGATAGCTATAGGAATGAGGAGGGGGGGGGTCTGGGGTAAGATTTTTCCTATGATTTTTTTCTGCATTTTTTTTCTCTACACGTTGGTATAAACAGTTCCCGCTTCGCGGGAATTTAATTTTGATGCTCTCGTTCCCTTTTAATGGGAAATGATCTAAACACTATGTGTCAGAAAATGAATGAAACATTAAGCAATATATCCAATTGGCTGGAGAATAACAGTTTGGAACTGTCAATTCTGAAATCAAAATGTATGTTATTTCAAAGGAGATCTACTAGAGATAGGCATCAAAATATAATAGTCAATGAACATTCCATTGACTTTGTGAATAGATATATCTGGGAGTTGTCTTTGATGATAAACTAAAATTCAATATTCATATTGATAACATAGTTGTTAAGGACCAAAAGGGGATTGATGTCATGAGGTCTGTGGCAGGGAATTCCTGGGGTGCAGATCCCAAACTGCTGATGATGATTTACAGGGGATTGGTAAGATCCCACCTTGATTTTAGCACTATTCTCATTTATAATTCTTCTTTTCAGAACCTTTACAAATTGGACAAAATTCAATTCAGAGCACTCAGGTTGGTATTAGGTGCGATGAAAACGTCGCCTTCGGTTTCACTACTGGCTGAAACTGGTGAACTTCCTCTTAAGTGGAGGAGGATCTGGCTGGCGCAAAAGTATATTATTAAGTATTTGTCAATTTAAAATAATGTAGTTTCAAGAGGTCTCGATAGATAAATTTCCTTGGTATCTTTATGAATTTGAGTCTCAACTACTTCACATCCCCCTTATTTCATTTGATCTATGTAAAGACTCGCTTAATAATGACCCCCTATTTAATAATATTATCATGGTAAAATGGCATGATTGGCAGATATTTTTCACGGTCGGATCCAAAGACAGACAAAATCGAGTTGGATTTGGAATTTACAACAAACACAACAATATCACGTATACAACTTCAGGCAGAATCTGTAATGAAGCCAGTATATGCACAGCGGAGATTTGTGCCATTTCCATTGCAATTAAAAGAATTATAGAATGTAACATACCTAAAGCGTTAGTATTATCAGACTCAGCAAGTGCATTAAGTAAAATAACTAGATGTGGTATCAGCGGCTCATCGGAAAACACAGAGCTGGAGATCAGACACGATTTATGGGAGGCTAAGAAAAATAACATCCTTATAAAATTGGGATGGATTCCGAGCCATACCTCCATAAAGGGGAACGTGATGGCAGATACGCTCGCCAAGAAAAGCCTTGAGTTGGATCATATAAATTTCAACTTGGTTGAACATAGAAATATTTTAACTAATATTAAATCTGATATCTATGAATTATGGGAAGAAGAATGGAGAGAATTATGTGTTTTGAAAGGTCAACATTTATACAGGCTATTGGACCACTTCCCTAAAAAGCCATGGTTTAGTGAAAGCCAATTGAACAAATCTAAATTATCCACTTATTCAAGATTAAGAATTGGGCACTGTTATTCCAAAGATCACCTAAACAGAATTGGACTGGTAGAGTCTCCTTTGTGCGATTGTGGAGCAGTAGCTAATTTTAACCACATTTTTTTGAGTGTGCAATTAACAAAGGCGTAAGGGACAAATTTTATATAGAGATAATTAAATGCTTTAACCCGCTTGTTATGGTGCTTAATCTAAATTGTATATTGAGAGAGACTACTGATTGTGTAGTTTTGTTAGTTTGTAAATTTCTGAAGGACATTAACTGTAAATTGTAAATGGCTTTGTAAACTTTTGTGACTTTAGATTTTCGCATGAACTAAAATTTAAGGTGAATTGGAAATCTATGTAAACTTTTAGCTTTCAGACAGGAAGGAGTAATGACTATAGTCAGACGCACGTGAGTGCAGCTTCTTTCAGTGATTATAATTATCTAGGTAGGAAATTTCGACTGGGTAAATAGTTCGGAAGAATTGAGCCCAAGATCTCAAAAAAGAAGAAGAGAAACAAGGTTAATACAAAGTGAAAGTCAACTAGAAGAATTTGACAATTGACATCAATATCAACCTCAAACAGCAGTAGGACTCCGTGCACTATCGTATTCTAGCTGTCGCTTTCTATGATAGAATTCTACTGTAGAAAGCGATTATCGAATTTGATAACACTCTGTGTTGTAATCGCCTTCTCTTCGGGTATTTCCGGAATTGATAGGATAATTTGTTGTTTTGAATGTGACCACACTGTTTTATTTATTTAATAAACGTCAATCTCATATCTTATGTGTGTCATTTGTATTTTTATGATTTTGTTGATTGATCTTACTCAAATTGCGACTAAAGACGAGTTTAAACAACTTTTATTTTGCAAAGTAAAAGCGTTTAGATAATTATGTTTGCTATAAACAATTTACATTTGGTTGTTGCCGAAGAGGAAGAAATATTAGACAACATAAGAGTGGAAAACATTGAGAGAAGAAATATGCTTGTTGAGGCCGACTGTTACAATTGAAGATATTCGCTTCAAGGAATTATTTCGCCTAACCAAGGATATGGCACAGTTAATACTTAACGGTATTATACCTCTTTCAATCCAGGGAAATAACCCAGTAGCTATAGCACTAAAAACAAATTTTTTTGCCGAATTGCATTTTATGCTACTGGAACTTACCAAGGGGTAATTGGCCAATGCTATAATGTCTCAATGGCACAACAAAGTGTTTCTAGAGCCATTGAAGAATTAACTGAAGCAATAGTTAGTACGTATGCGGCCGAATGGATTCAATTTTTCTGTAACTCCCGAAAGAAAAAATACCATTAGGCATAGATTTATGGAGGCCAAACATTTGAGTTTTCCTCACATAAATCCAGCAATAATTGCCAATCTCCCGTACGAACACGCATATTTATAATTTTCAATAATTATTTACTACTTTACTAATAAAAATAAACAAAAAAATTACAGAACATCGACACTGTTAACAGTTTAATTTGCTTCCAAAATAGAATACGAGACGTCTGTACACCTCGCCAGAAGTCGATCGCTTTCGTGATAAGAAAGCTATTTTACGCGCGTACAGAGTGCCAGTGGTATAGAATTTAGGCGATTTATAGAATTCTATAGGACACAGAGTCCTAGCCCTGATATCATCCTCGCCGACTTTTTAGTTGTTTGTTGTATTGTTTTATAGTAGAAAATGTGCTTCTGTTTGTTTGCCTTTCAAAAGACGTCTTTAAAATAGATCCAGGGTTCACCGAAGCTAATTCGACAAATCTTCCTCAAGTGGATGTGGACATGGTGTCTCAGTCACTCGAACTCCCCTACACAGAAGAAGAATAAGCGATCCGGTACTAAATCGACTTCGGAATTCTGGGGTAACGCAATTTGCGTAAGTGTGTTACATCACATATTTTCCAAACAACTCAACCTACATGGAGAACATTTAATTTCCATTATACATACATTATATTTTCTATTTTAAAAGAATCATCACTGCAGTTTAAAATATATATTTCCAAATTTCTTTGACTACGCGAGAGTTTCCTTTTTTAATAAGAGGCGCCCGATTAGGAGAACATTATTTGAAAGAGTACGTTTTGACAGTACTTTGCGTTTCTCTTTAACGGGTATTAAAGAAAAAAGATAACTAGTCTCTTTATAAAGTTTTCCCTCGTGACAATAGGTTCGTTCGTAGAGCAGTAAGAAACCGTTAGCAACTGTACAGCACAGGCGCATTTCGTTAAAGAGCGTTCGCACAAGCCAAACCAAAATTCAGTGATAAAAAATCCAAGGTTCGTACAAAGAAAATAGTCGGTTTGAAACTGATTGGCAACCGTCAGAATAATTCGCTGACTAATAAGAAATTTTAAGTTAAAGAGATGTCAGACATGCGCAGTTCGCAATGACATTGATAATTATCCAATAGGAACTAAAAATGAGCTGTTTATTTGCTTTTTCTTTGGTGTTTGAATTTGATAACAAATAAATAAAAATTACGGATTTCTAAAGTGCCAACTTTTGACCTATACTTCTGGTATATATCCATATTAGCATAAGAGTATTTGTTCTTGTCCATGTAAATGATGAGCTAGAATCTAAGAATAAATGACAAAAAGTTGTATTCTCAGTGCTCTTTAAGGGGTTCTCTAGTTCTGGGGAATTATTTGTTGTATTAAAAACTAAGAATTCTTCCAGAATCAGGTTATTACTTGCTAAAAAACATAATACAAAGAAAATGTCGACTACAGGTAAAATACCAAAAACATACTTTCCATCCTTTTTCTGTAAATACCAGCTTTATAATTTTCAATATTAATATCACAACTTAAGAAATATATATTTTATCACAAATTATTTTCCTCAACAATCAGATATTGAAGATAGTATTCGGATTTTGGCACAGTTGCCGGTGTGTTTACAAAAAGTCGCTGTCAGGTAGGGAAAATATATAGGTCTGTTCCAACCAACACAAAAACCGTACAATTACGATACAAATAACCCAGTTGACCTGCTGATTAGTGAATATAATAAGTGTGTGTAATTTAAATCAAATTTGCTGCGTTACTGAGATTGTACGGTAATAAAACGGTATTTACTTCGGTTGGAACAAACCTCATATTTGCGTTCTTAGAGTGAAAAATTTCCGACCGATTTGAAACCAATCATAAACCGCGCATGCGTACATAATAATCAGAAATTGTTTGGTAACTGTTAGCAAATTATGTTCTACGAACAAACCTAATAGCGCAAAATATCTTCGTTTACCATTGGCTCTAGTCATAGCTGGGCACCGTTAAACAAATAGTTAACTTCGTTAATCTTTAATCCGCTACAAAAAAGGTGTCTTCGTCAAAGCGTTACATTTCGGAAGAATTAAGGCAAGTTAACGTTAATCGTTAATATGTGTAAAATTGCATTTTTATATCGTTGCGTTAGTGAATTAATAAAACCTGTTGGTTTAGGTTCTGGAAGTTAGGAACAAAACAAAATACTTGTATAATTCAAATGTGTGATTTAATCGTCGGGCATAAGGTGCATATTCCCCTTCATGAACATTAACATGTTGAAGTTCTCGTCTGAAAGCGAGGCTCGTTTTGGTGTTAAAATATCTTTACCCGTGGAAAATAGACGTTCAACTGCAGCTCTTGAGGGTATAGCAGTATTGTATTTAATGAATAGATTTATGAATATCTGTTCCCCGATGAATGCAGCATCGTTGAACGAATCTTTTGATTTCATATCCAGCCACATTTTAACGAGACTTTGCGCTTTACTTTTTAAAGAGTTGGAGCTCTTTGGTTTTTCTATAGACTGAGTGGCAGAATTGAAAAAGTCTTCCTCGTCATCATTATTGTTACTCGCATTGCTCCCTCCGCCACTTAAACTATCTCTGTCCTAAGAATTTTCCGCTGCTTCTTGTCGTAAGGCATCTTCTACCTTTTATTCCATACACTTTTTTACTGCATCCAGTCTACTATTGTCATACGTTCCCAGCCATATCAACCCGAACTTTGGATGAAATTCCGCGGCAAGTTGGCACTGTTCATCATTCAGGAGTGGTCCAAACCTTTTCTCTATGCCATTTAATAAGGCATTGGCTAAAGCTGTGCAATTTACTAGGCCATTAGATTTAATATTTTTTAATTTATAGACAGTTGCTGCAATCGTCAGTAGTAGTGATCCGAGATATGCTTGAGCTTCTCCTTGGATACGATCGAGGGCATTCGCGACAGGTGCCATAACCTGTAAATAAGGATTTAATATAAGTATTGATGTAGAAAGAAAATAACTTTACTAAAACGTTAATTTAAACTATATAAATATATAAATTTACCTTTGCGTACTCCTTCACTACAGTCACATCTTGGTCATTGAAAGTTGGAATTTTTAGTTGAGTCATAACCCTGTGAAGAGAAGGCCTTTTTGTTTCCAATATAACGTTGATAACGACAATAGCATCATTTAGATAGTTCCACCTTGTCGTATTTGGAAGGACAAGTCGTCTGCCTAATTCAGCGTGAATGCTATCTGCTGCTACCGTACTACGTGATTGCTGATTCCAGAGAGTACGTACCTTGGCTAAGGCACTTCTGTAGGGAGTCTTGAAAACAGTTATTTGTAGAGCTGCATCTGCATCTTTGCTAGCGACCAAATTGAACGTATGTGCAGCACATCTCATGTGAACTGGCAAAGTATTAAAGTTTTCTAATATTAGGTCATTGATTTCATTGCACTGGAGATGATCAGGAGCATGCAGTATGTTTTCTATTGAAATACATTCTGTCATCATCTTCTTCTGAGTTTGGATTTAAAAGGTTGGCAATATCGGGATCAGACTCAGCCTCTAAATCACATGGACATGATGGTAACTCTGGAAGTATGTCGATCTCCGAGCCGAATTGCACAAACGCCTTTACAAAGTTACTGCCAATATCCGTAGTAGTCCTAAAATAAAATTAAGCAAGTAATATTAAAAAGAATTTTTAACCCTTAATATGACTAAAAAATGTTGATAGTTCAAGTCTCATCGAGATAAAAACACGCATTAGACTACTTTGTTGACCATTTTTATAAGATATTTACCAGCTTTTTAAGCTAACTTAAGGCTGATTGATTCATCATGAAGATCATTACATTCCGATAAAAAATAATGAATAATACTTGATAATAATAACTAATGTACTTCGCAATACCTTTGAAAATATGTGTACAACATTTCATGTTGATCGGGCTAAGTAGTTTCTACGTAAAAGCGTAACAAGCTCACATTCACATTTATAATGTTAAGTAAGGATTATGTAACCAATCCACGTCAACGTAGATACATGGTTTCACTTGTAGATATGTCTACGAAAATAAAAATAAAACGAAAAATAGACTTAACTGACCTTGTGATTTTCTTATCTATGTGAAATTCATAGTGAATATCTAACATTGCTTGGGCCAGGATGTCGTATAAGTGATGACCTTTTAGGCGTATGCACGTTAATACTGCATACATTCTGTCTCTTGTGATAGGATCTAACCAATGAACTGTCATGCCCAAATAACTTTTCTTGTGAGCTCACCAATCGTCAGGCGTCGTTGCCACCCGATTGACTTTTACAAGTAAACTGAAATTAAAATTATAAACACATCACTTTTAAAAAAATGCTATAATAATAAATGAAAAGTATATACATTTATGCACGCATACCTATTTTATGAACCCCTAACTATTTAAACTTTTTTGAAATAAAATTATACCTACGTATGTAGGGTAGGGCGACGTTTATCTGTTAAAAATAAATAGAAAATTATATTAGTTACTTACTTAATCAGGTGTTGCTTCAATTTAATGTGTTCGTCAGTAATGCGTCTACCCAAAGTTCTTCTTGAAATTGAATTTTTGCTCGGGTTTAACGTTTTTATCAACGCACCAAAAGTCTTGCTTTCGACAACATGTAAAGGAATCATGTTTGAAACAAATAAATTTAGGTCCGTGAAGTTAGCCCCCAAAGTTTTAACGATTTAACTAAATTTAGAGTCTTTGGTTAGTGCCTCTTTTAGTGCTTCTATAAATTTCGTTAGTGCTTCCGTGGTTTGGTAGATATTTAATATTCATTTATTTCAAGGTCAGGCCCCAAAGGGTTTGGGATCAATTACAAATTAGTGTCATTCGTTAGTGTTTCGTTAGTGCTCTTTAGTGCTTCAATTATTTTCGTTAGTGCTTTATTGGTTTTCGAGATATTTGACTTTATATTTTCAAGGTCAGCCCCCAAAGTATTTACGATTAATTCCAAATTAGTGTCATTCGTTAGTGCTTCGTTAGTGCACTTTAGTGCTTCAATAATTTTCGCTAGTACTCTATTGGTTTTCGAGATATTCCATGTTCTTTTTTTGAGGTCAGCCCCCAAAGTAATCACGATTAGATTAAATTTAGTATTATTCGTTAGTGCTTCGTTAGTGCTCTTTAAAGCGTCAATTATTTTCGCTAGTGCTTTATTGGTTTTCGAGATATTTGACTTTATATTTTCAAGGTCAGCCCCCAAAGTATTTACGATTAATTCCAAATTAGTGGCATTCGTTAGTGCTTCGTTAGTGCACTTTAGTGCTTCAATAATTTTCGCTAGTACTTTATTGGTTTTCCAGATATTTAACGTTCTTTTTTTGAGGTCAGCCCACCAAAGTATTCAGGATTCGATTAAATTAAGTGTCATTCGTTAGAGCTTCGTTAGTGCTTCAATTATTTTCGCTAGTACTTTATTGGTTTTCCAGATATTTCATGTTCTCTTTTTGAAGTTAGCCCCCAAAGTATTCACGATTCGATTAATTTTAGTGTCATTCGTTAGTTCTTCGTTAGTGCTCTTTAGTGCTTCAATAATTTTCTCTGGTACTTTATTGGTTTTCCAGATATTTCACGTTCTTTTTTTGAGGTCAGCCCACCAAAGTATTCAGGATTCGATTAAATTAAGTGTCATTCGTTAGTGCTCATTAGTGCTTCAGTAATTTTCGTTAGTACTATCTGGATTTTCAAGACATTTGATATTAATTTATTCACTCCCGCGAAATTAGCCCCCAAAATGTTCATGATTTAGTTACAGTTAGTAGCATTCGTTAGTGCTTCGTTAGTGCACTTTAATGCTTCAATAATTTTCGCTAGTACTTTATTGGTTTTCCAGATATTTAACGTTCTTTTTTTGAGGTCAGCCCACCAAAGTATTCAGGATTCGATTAAATTAAGTGTCATTCGTTAGAGCTTCGTTAGTGCTCTTTAGTGCTTCAATTATTTTCGCTAGTACTTTATTGGTTTTCCAGATATTTCATGTTCTTTTTTTGAAGTTAGCCCCCAAAGTATTTACGATTCGATTAATTTTAGTGTCATTCGTTAGTGCTTCGTTAGTGCTCTTTAGTGCTTCAATAATTTTCTCTGGTACTTTATTGGTTTTCCAGATATTTCACGTTCTTTTTTTGAGGTCAGCCCACCAAGGTATTCAGGATTCGATTAAATTAAGTGTTATTCGTTAGTGCTCATTAGTGCTTCAGTAATTTTCGTTAGTACTATCTGGATTTTCAAGACATTTGATATTAATTTATTCACTCCCGCGAAATTAGCCCCCAAAATGTTCATGATTTAGTTACAGTTAGTGTGATTCGTTAGTGCTTCTTAGTGCTTCCACAAATTTCGTTACTGCTTTCTTTGTTTTCTAGTTATTTGCTATTTTTTATTTTAATATAAGCTAAAATTGTTTACGGTTGATTCCAAATTACTGAAATGCATTCGTTAGTGCTATTTAGTACTTCATTAATTATATTCCTAAATGCTTTGTTTTTTTTAGTAAATCACTGAGTTTTCCAGGAGCGAATATGTGCCATTAATTTAATTTGTACAAGGTGTCCAGTTTATGTGTGTTTTCATGTACCAGCTTCCTTATTATAAAAGATAATAAGATGGGGTTCGCGGCTTACTGCTTTATTTTTTATGAAACTTACATTGCCGTTAACTAAATTTTCAATAGCCTTTTCAGTTTATGACTCACGGGGCAATTTTGAAAATTTGTCATTTGTGACGCCATCCTATATTTCCGAATAATTCTACCAAAACAAAGCGTCAATATCGTATACAGGGTATTTTTTTACATCGGTAGAAATGTAGCAGTCTTTAAATAAATATTATTCGTTGTTTTCAAATGGACCTCCCTGTATATTAGTATGTTACTTGACAGATAACTTAACCTCTTTAATTATGCAATTTTACAGGGTTGATGATGCAATCATTACATGAGAACGTCTAAATATAATTAAGTGTAATACATGGTTGAATTCAGAGCTTGAAGAGATTTCAAATAAAAAATTAAAAATTCAGATCCGTATATAAACAATTAAAATTGAGAATAGTTCCACAAAAATGAAACGTTGTAACGAAATTAAAAAAACTCTACAATATGAAGCGAATAAAGTTGCCTCAAAAAGGTTCTGTTTGTTTTTCTGTATACTAACAATACCTAAGTATATATTGTTACTAACCATTTTGTTATTGGTGGTTTATTGATGGTTATAAAAAACTATATTTTCCTTTTTCTGGGTGATGTTGCCTACATATTATGTGCAACCGACAGCAAAATGTGTTGAATTCAAAGCATTTATATAGTTCGGTACCATGAGAAGCTACAGATAGTAATTACATTTTTATTACAAGCAATAACTTGCATTTTTTTGCCATCATAATAATTTAATTCTGTCCAGCTGTCAATACCCCTTATAAGTATGGTTAAATTTTATAAATTTAGGTAGGTAAATATCATAAATACTTTTTTAAATGTGTGGATAAAATAACTGTATTTAAAGATATTTTGTCAGTGTCGCAGTTTGTTAAATTCTGCCAGGAAACGAAGTTTATGAACAAATTGTGTATAAATGCCATAGAAGTTATAGAAATTGATAATTCATTTTATTTTCGGATTTGTTGGTCCGGCTAAAAGAACTTACTTAATTATTGGAGTACTTAGTGTTAAATTAGTGTGTTCAATATTTTTGAAACTTGGATTACTTAAAACCATTATAAAGTAAGCAATATTTTTAACTAATCGTGCATACGAAACTATTTAAAACTTACTAAGCTTATTTCTACTTAAAGTTCAGGGAACCCAAAATGGGAGAAATTGTTAATAATTTTGATATAAGTGTACTTCTAACTAATTAAATGGGGCGAAACATTGTGATTTTATATTGTTTTGGTATATCTAAGTACGTATAAAATTCAAAATATGATAATAATTAGTTTTAAAACATTTGACTTCCATAAGTTGCACAATCCTTTGATTTAAATCGACAAGCGACCAACTGTAAGACTCTCATTTATTGACTTGTGATTAAACCATATCATATGTTAAAATTAAATTTAATTATTATAGAAATTGATTGATTCAGAGCAGTGTTAAAAATTTTAAATTAAATGTGCAAAGTTATATGTACCGGGGGACTTCGTATAAACTATCATCTCGCGTAACATTTTGATCTTTTAACGCACGGGAAATATAAAACAAGCGACATACTGTGGAACATGTTTTCTTGTCAAATCTGTATTGTAATTTCCGGTAGATTTGCATATAAGGGAGGGCGACTAAAACTATTTTTTAAAATGGAATGCCCTGTATTTTACTGGCTTAAATAAAAGTTCTTCTTTTTCTTACTTCAAATATACCATTCAAGTTGAAATTTGATTCAGGCGTTTTTGCGTTATTGAAGTTAATAAAAAAAATAACTTTTTGTCGCCTCCCCGGTATATAAAAAGCTACCAAAAATTACAATGCAGATTAGGCAAAAAAATCCCCTGTTTGTCGGCTTTTTTATATTCCTCGTATGATAAACATTCAAAAGTTACGGGGGTTGCTAGTTTATACGATATCACCTGGTATACACAGAGGATCATGAGCGGGGCCAGGAATTAAGGCAGGAAACGGTAGGAGGAAGGCAGAATCACGCGCGGACTCAAGATTTCGTGAAGTCGTCTTGTGAAAAAAGATTTTAAGTAGCTGCACTGATTTTTTTTTTCTTTTATGTAAAGAAATATATAAAAAAACATGATTTCCTATTAAATAATTATTAGATTTTGTATGTCGTACTGACCGTAGGTCAATAAAGTTTTAATTGGATATTTTGTTTTAGATGCCCCGCCAAGCCAAATATGATCACGAATTACTAACTTGTGCATTGGTAAACTATGAGCATGAAATTGTTAAAAATATAAATAAAAGCAGTGCGCCCGTTTGGCTGGAACTAAGCTCCAAATTGGACAACAAAATATCAAAAAAAGCAGTTTATACTCATGTGAGAAAATGTCAAGTGTGCAAAGTAGCTCTAAATCTAGATAATAATAGCCAAAATGAACAGAATATTCAAAGTGAGGTATCAGAATCTACAGACGAAGAATAATTTGAGTTAAAAGATGGTTCATTTACTTTGAACTGCTACGAGTGGTCTTCTTTTATCGGTATTACTAATCTACAGTTATTTTCAAATTGGACTACGGATTATTTTAAATATCTAGATACGTTTGTTAACGAAGACTGTATCTGGGCCACTAAAAGATGCAAAATAAGACAAAATGGAAAATATCGTCATACCAAAAAATGTACTCTAAAAGGAAATAGAACAGAGGAAATTGCGTCAAAACTAGCAATAGGAGAACTAGCAGTGAACGCATGGAGAGAAATGGCCTTACAAACAATGAAGTTTAGCGACAAGGAATCCAAGTATATTCCAACATTAGATGTCTTGAGAAAGGCTAAACAGGACCATAAAGAAAAAAATCAAAGGTGAAGTACGAAACCAATCCTATAACTACTTTATTAAATCTTAAATATTCTTTACCGTACAATACCTATTTACACAATGTAGGCTTGGATCCTTTTTTTATATTTTATTGGACACCTCAACAATATAAAATTTTCGAGTCATATTGTGAAAACGAACAGTGGCCTACACTGCAGTTAGATGCAACTGGATCAGTAGTAAAAAAAATTGACTAGACCTAATGACAATACATCATCTAGTATATTTTTATACCAAGGAGTAATATCATTTAGAGACAAATGTAATACAAACTTGTTGTTCAAATGCTTTCTGAAAGCCATACTATTGAGGCTATCGCATTTTGGCTTAAAATTTGGAAAAGAACGTGTAAACCAAGGTTGAAAATTAAAGTAGTTGACCATTCCCTTGCCATATTAGGAGCAATTGCAATCTCCTTTACAGAATATTCTAGTTTAAGTGAATATGTAGGCGCATGCTTTCGTTTGGTGAACAGTGAGTCTACCAAAAAACCGTCAATATATATACGATTAGATTATGCACATGTTGTGAAATTAGTTCGGAAATGGGATTGCTTTAGACAACAAACAAAATTAATGAAAGAATTTTATATGCGTTCTATGGTAAATTTAATAAAAGCAAACGATTTTGTTGAATTCAAGAATATTTTAAGCGATATGTTAATTGTGTCAAATAGTTTGTACGACACAATAGATGGTATACCAAATGAATGTAGCCGCGCAAAATTTTTTTTAAAATCGGTAATAGCTGGGTTTGAAGATATTGAAATTGAAGGCGAAAAAGAAATTGAAGCTAGCTCCTTTGACGTAGGTACCTTTGAAGTCCCTACAATTGTCTCCAATTGGATAGATTCCATCTATGCAGAATAAATTGCTAAGTGTTCCGACTCCACATCACCGGAATTCCATTATAACGAAATTTTTTTTTACTTGCCCCAGTTCAGCAAGGCTTTAAAACTATTTTTGAAAACTTTTGTTTTTTGGAGTGGTATCTTGAGACCTGTAATGGGATACGGAAAACCAACTTCGACATCTGCAAATGTAGAAAGCTATTTCAATTACTTAAAAAATCGATCATTTGTTGGAGAAACTTTACCAGTGAATATCGACAAATTTTTAATAAAACATATCGATGTCATCCAAGGAATGATGATCCTAGCTAAGACTCAAATTCCTACAGATCAATTAGTTGACGATATAGAAGAAGTAGAGACAGAAGTAGAAAACTGGAATAGCCTCGCTAAAATTAAGAAAAGACCAAAGCTGTCTTATTATGGCCAGCTTTGCCCAGAAATCCTTCATATAACCGAAAACCAAAAGGTTAAAATTGCTCTACTATATAATGCCAACAAACTACTAAAAACGTATACATCAGAGAAAAAGCAATACATAATAAAAAATACTTGTCCATTCGATGCATTAGCACAAATTATAATTTCAGCATACTGCGACAGCTCTCAGTTTCAATCATCTATAGAATTTCTAAATCACAGTTTGGTATTATTTGTTAAAGAACTAGCTAAGATAGGTACTTCGAGAAATAAAATTTATGTAAAAAGATTTGAAATATTAAAAAACTTTTTCGATGTTTATGTATTAGTAGATGGAACTTTAGAAATAAATTGCGCTGCTAATGTATGTTCATTTCTCGAAAAAATAATTGGTAAATGCGATACACTAGCTAGTGCAATTGAAATTAAAGTTTGCTCATATTGTAATATTCGTCAGAAACATAACCAGTTTTATTTACCGGTAAATGTTGACATAATTTCTAACTCAATATCATCACTTGAAGAATCCATTGTAAGTTCCGTTTTAAAAAATATTAAATGTAGAAAATGTAGCAATGAGTATATATATTATAAATAATCCAATATTTATAGAGCTTCCGGATATAAGTCTAAATGTAGGGGATATTCCTTTGATAATTAATATCAACAAAAAACAGTTTACATTTAGAGGAGCGGTTATATTTTATAAACCAGCATCTATTGACCTTATTGGCCATTATGTAGCTGTGTGTAGAAGAAATGATGGATGTATTGAACTTTATGACGATCTGTCTGAAAAAGTAAAAAATGAGGACAAAGAAAGATCCTTTCCATTTCAACTCATATTTTATACTGTGTAGGTAAACTGAAGTTATCAAGCAATCATTTTCTGCAAAATTACAAACTGACAGTTTTATGTCACTTATATACCTAGAGAGACCAATATCATTATATAAATAACAGATATCTCCATTATTATTGGTTTTAGAGAAATGGGTAAATAAAGTTAAAGCATTTTCACAGAACCTTCCGAAAATGAAATGAACAAAAGCAACTGAATATCGGAAAGGACAGTTTTTTGACAAATGACACTTTTTTCAAATGGAACACCCCCTATTTTTTAAAATGTATCCGTTCTATTCGTGCTACTGGAAATAACTGGAACCGAAATAATCTCCAAATATATATATTTTTTTAAATAAATATTAAATATTTTATCTGCATTTTTATTTGGATGTGTGTACCTGTGACTATAAATGAAACATTGGGTCTTATCAATGTAATTGGTTGTTGTTTGGTTATTTGTTGATAAGTATAAAAAGAAAATGAAGTTTTCGTGTTCAAGTTATACCAAACTTGAGTGATACCGATCGTCAAAAAGTCAAAATTTCTTAATGAAAGAACAATCCAATATTCTCATTTTCTTCCATTGTTATAAATCGTTTTACCAAAATGCCTCCTATATTGAAATATTTTAGTACCGCCACTATAGAACTTGACAAATATTAAAAGTAGGTAGTTAAAAGGACTTACAGTTACTCGGTTGACCGTATATGATTTATGAGTCGGTCCTTTTCTGTTCTTCTTGACATGCCAAAAATAATGGCTAATTGTTAACAGTAAAATTTATCTACTTATGAATTGAAATATTAATACATGCATTATATTAAGTTATATGTTTGTCTTTTTGCATCATAACGATGTAAATAGTTTAAATTAATGAAAAAAGTAGAAGATTAAATTCTATCAGTTTGCTAAAAAATATATGTAGAATCTCTAGAAACTAAAGATATTAATAAAATCATTAATTGCTAAGATGAAAAGGTGTATATGTGTATAAGGAAAGTTGAATTAACATTATGTTAAGGAAAACAAAACTGGCAATTAAGTGGCGCCATATAGGATCATTGTGCCTATGTTCAACCTCATAGGTTTTAATGGGTTACAGTGATCCAAAATAAGCCACAATAGGTAATTAGCCTCCCCTGTTTATTTACATTTTTGTAAAGAAATACGTTCTACATTTTCTATCTGTGTTAATTTATTGTAATGTATTTTTTCTCGCTGTTTATACATTGGTTTTATTAGTTACGTAATTCTATTATATTATCTTATTGGTGATTGGTAATTGTAATTATTTGTAAATAAACATATATAATAATAATTATAATAATAATAATCCCCATGGAAACTAGATCCATGAAAATAAATAGTTGAAACTTAATTGGAAAAAGATATCCAGGATATCTCCATAGGGCTAATAATATCTAAGCTTCAATATTTGTAATATCATACCCTCTTCTTTTTTCTATTAACATATATTAAGTCAATCACTAGGTAGGTCACTTCTTGGTTTAGCCAAAATAATTATTAAACATCAGATAGGCATCGAATGAAATGTAACTTCTGTCATTCTGACGGTGATATTTTATATCGAAACTATTGTCAATTTTCTTAAAGTTTTAAAAGTTTTCAATATATTGTGGAATTATATAGAAACTGTAAGCTTCATTTAAAACAGTAAAAAACAAATATTTTTAAACCAACAAAGAATTTAGAAATATAATTATTGAAGTACTAAATAGCACTAACGACTGCATAACCCAATTTGGAATCATCCGTAAATAATTATAGAAGCTTATATTATTAGAAATAATAGCAAATAACTAGAAAACCAATAAACCACTAACGAATCCCTAACGAATGATACTGACTTTAACTAAATCGTGAACATTTTGGGGGCCAACTTCACGGAAGTGCCAATAAATTAATATCAAATATATCGAAAAAGAAGATAGCACTAATGAAAATTATTAAAGCACTAGAAAGCACTAACGAATGTCACTAAATTTAATCGAATCGTGAATACTTTGGGGGCTGACCTCAAAAAAAAAACATGAAATTTCTCGACAACCAGTAAAGTATAGGCGAAAATTATTGAAGCACTAAAGTGCACTAACGAAGCACTAACGAATGACACTAATTTGGAATTAATCGTAAACACTTTGGCGGCTGACCTTGAAAATATAAAGTCAAATATCTCGAAAACCAATAAAACACTAGCGAAAATAATTGATGCACTAAAGAGCACTAACGAATAATACTAAATTTAATCGAATCGTGAATACTTTGGGGGCTGACCTCAAAAAAAGAACATGAAATTTCTCGACAACCAGTAAAGTATAGGCGAAAATTATTGAAGCACTAAAGTGCACTAATGAAGCACTAACGAATGACACTAATTTGGAATTAATCGTAAACACTTTGGGGGCTGACCTTGAAAATATAAAGTCAAATATCTCGAAAACCAATAAAGCACTAACGAAAATAATTGAAGCACTAACGAAGCACTAATGAATGACACTAATTTGGAATTGATCCCAAACACTTTGGGGGCTGACCTTGAAATAAATGAATATTAAATATCTACCAAACCCCGGAAGCACTAAGAGTCACTAACGAGACACTAACCAAAGACTCTATATTTAGTTAAATCGTGAAAACTTTGGGGGCTAACTTCACGGACCTAATAAATTTACTATAAATTTGTCAACTTTGGCTTGGGGTACACCGCTGCCCAGTGGCGTAACTAGGATGAGGCTCTGGGTGGGGGGAGGGGGTTATATGAACTACCGGGAGATCTGGGTATCGGAATTTTTTTCAAATTTTAAGCCCCTAAAACTGCATTTTAGCTTTGTTTTTCTTATAAAATTATAGCCTACAGCTCATAGCTTTTAGTACGTTTCAATAAAGTATAGGTTTGCTGTGATTATGTATTAGATTTTTTAATTTTTAGGGTTTGGGGGGGGGGTTCTATCCACTCATCCCCCCCGTAGTTACGCCACTGCCGCTGCCAGTAGCTGCAATCCCGAACGATTCCCCTTTGCTCAGCTGTCGACCCTGTTGTATTCTTCTTTTAACGGGATTAGGATTATTGCTACTTGTGCTCTCATCATTAATATTGTGAGAATAAGTTCTCCTTTTTGCCTTGCCCCGGTTAGAGCCCGCCTTAACAATATATTCAAACTGTACGTATTATGACTCATGTACCCTTTTCTTACATATTGTTTCAAATTATTCAGGCTTGATGCATGAACTTTTATTTTGGTGTCTTTCGGCAAGCATCGCTTACACGCAAAAAGTATTTACTGGCCCGATCCGGATATAAATTCCACATACTCAGTCAAATGTGGCCATGGATTCTCATAAGAACCGCTGGAATCCGATTCCATATCTTCCATGATATGGTTTTAATTACTACCTACACTGCACAGTACACTTTTCCTACCTAACTAAATTACACTACACTGTTCTTTATCAACACGCAAATGATCAATGACAGTAATTTATAATAACAACAAACAAAACACTTGTCACTCTAAGCACCGGCGCTAAGTAATGGAATGATTGAACGAAACACATCTCTTCGCAGTTCGTTTCTCACTCACACGCGCCGGCAAAATATTTCTCTGTATCTGTAAAAGTTTGAAGGGTGGGTGACCTCACAGCACTTAGGCCACAATTGGTCCATTGTGAATCCTTCTGAGGTTCAAAGCTTCCTTCTAGCTCGTCATCCAGCCTACTTCCTTGAAGTAGGCGATAACGTCGCCTGAATTAAGTTCCCTCATATTGGCGTAAGTTAGCCTGTGCTCGCCGAATACTTGAAACCTAAAATGAGCGAGTGTCTGACGTTCGCAAAGAATGTGTTCGACAGTTTCATCTTCTTGTTCACATCCTCTACAAAGCGGGGTGTTAGACAGACCCAGTCTGTGGAGTTGTTTTCGTAGGTGGCAGTGACCAGTCAGAATACCCGTGGCTGTTCGTAGGTTCTGCCTGTTCATAGTCACGTATTTTTTGGCTACTTTGCTATCCGGATGCTGTAGCAGTTCCTTGGGAAGCCTGCAGCCTTCTGCGTCGTCCCATCTACCCTTAAAACCTGACGCCGATAGACCAATGAAAGTGCCAGGTCCCAAGAGTTTTTAGGAGGCTGCCTTCCTGGCTAGCGAGTCTGCAATACGGTTTCCTTTCGATTTCTCATGGCTCTTGACCCAGCCTAAAGTGACCGTGTTGTTGTTACAGGCTTCGATTAAGGCAATGTGACATTCTAGTACTAGGCCTGATGTAATACGTGGTCTGTTCAGGGCTAGTAGTGTTTGTCTACTGTCCGTAAGGATGTATATATTATTACCTGTGGTTTTCCTTTTGGTAATCTCTTTTGCAGCGATGCAGATAGCAGTGAGCTCTGTTTGAGCAACACTTGCATTGCAGCCCATTGCCCATTTTATGTTTAGATTCAGGGATCTGGAAAAAATACCACATCCTGAGCCCACATTGGATTTAGACCCATCTGTGAAGATGCGGATTGCGCCTTCTTCCAATAGGTCTTGTGCGTTGTTTTTAAAAATTACCTTGTAGGGCCTGTTGAAGGCATATCGCGGTGGAATCGAGTCCGTATTGGCCTGCAGCAGTGGGACCTCCCTGAGGGCCTCATGCCACAAGTTACGTCTCAGTTTACCGGATCCTACATCAGGTTGTATACCAGTAGAGCGTAGACGTGTCATGGTCATCAAAACAACCTCCTTGACGTATATGTCAAGGGGAGTGAGACCGAGGATTACCTCCATAGCTCTTGTTGGTGTGGTTCTCATGCCTCCTGTTGTGTTGAGGCATGCTGTTCTTTGGATTTGGTCCAGTTTACGGACGACTGTCAGCTGGTTTGCTTTAGCTCCCCAGGCAATCGCGCCGTACGTTAGCATAGGTCTGATGATGGTAGTGTAGATCCAGGCAGCAACCCTAGGTGACAATCCCCAGGGGCGGCCGATGGTTCTACGACACTGCTAATAAGAAATATATACTTTTTTAACTCTGTTTTCCAAGTGAGAGTTCCACGTTAACTTACTATCAAAGGTGACCCCTAAATATTTCACCTCTGAAGAGAAATTAAGTTTGGTATCTAGGAGCTTTGGGGCTTGATGTTTTGCAAGCTTCCTTTTTTTTCGTGAAAAGAACCATCTCCGTCTCTTTTGGATTTATTGACAGCGAATGGTCTCTGCACCATTGTTCTACGATATTGAGGGCCTCCTACATTAAAGCACAGAGTGTCTCCTCGAATCTTCCTGTTAGCAGAATCACTAGGTCATCTGCATATGCTATTGTGTAGAAGTTGCTATCGTTGAGGTGGCTGACCAAGGAGTCTAAGACCATGTTCCACAGTAGTGGCGAGAGCACCCCTCCCTGTGGACAACCTTTTACAACCAAGCCTCTGATGGTTACATCATCCACACTGATTTTTATTGCTCTTTTTGAGAGCAGATATTTTACTCTGTTTTTATCTTAAGATATTTTTTGTATGTTTATTTTGTATGTGTTTTCTTTTTTGACGTGCTACAAACATTTTATTCTAAAGTAGTAAATAAATATCTATCTATTTATAGGTTCTAATTCTGAGAAATCATTTGTTGCTTTGGCCCACACCCCAGACAGCACAAGTACGTACATAATACGTATTTAATACGTACTCATGAGACGTAAGGTAAGTATTATGTACGTACTTTTCTGTACATAGTACGTATTAAATACGTACATTTTCCAATAAAATGTACGTATCAAATACGTACTGCTTTTACGTACTTGGTACGTACCATCTGTACGTACTTGGTACGTACCATTTTGTACGTACTTGATACGTACCATTTTGTACGTACTTGGTACGTATCATTTTGTACATACCTGGTACGTACCATTTGTACGTACATGGTACGTACCGTTTGTACGTACTTGGTACGTATAGTTTGAACGTACTTGGTATGTATCGATAGAACGTACTTTGTAAACAGACTACAGAGCTGAAAGCTCACAATTTAGTTCCAAGAAGCTTTATTATTAAAATTTTGAAGGTAATTTGAGTTTACTTGTCACAATGTTAATAACGTTGCTAGAATAAAGTTCCTTATCACTTAATTGTGAGTTCAACTGTATGGTCTTATAAATTAAAGTACACGTCAGAAAGCCCACACTAGATCATATTAAAATATTACACTTTAAAAACAACTTGAAAGCAAATTTAATTAAAGTTACTTTTGACTATTAACTAGTACACGTCAGAAAGCCCACACTAGATCATATTAAAATATTACACTTTAAAAACAACTTGAAAGCAAATTTAATTAAAGTTACTTTTGACTATTAACTAGTTAGGAAAATATAATATAATAAATAGTAGGTATTTATTATTTATTTATAACGAGACTCCTCCTATTCACAATACCTACCTCCTGTGCTCCTTTAGATGTCAGATTGCCCTGTAAAACAACCTGTGCTCGCCAGTCGACTAGCTTCGAGTTGAAGAAGGGGTGGATTTTTCAATATTTATTTAGAATTCAAAATAAGGCACCAGAGAAATTTAGGTAAGCACCCAAGACTCCTTTAAACTCACACCCAACTCCTCGGAGGGTTAATACACTTTTTCCACACTTAAAAAGGTTTTTTAGGTAAGTTTTAAAATGAAAAACTGCAAATATCCCATGTCTCTGGTTTATTGTTGGACCTTGAGTCCCTTTTCCAATAACTTCAAAGTACAGATTTATAAGTTTCATAAAAAAAAACAACTAAATTTGATGGCTGGACCTAGCTGAAGGCTCACATTCTTTAGTACTCAAAACTGCCTCTCGGCTTTGTTCCACGTGGCTCATTTCGGGCTCTGCAGTATCTAAAATATTAACACAGTGATCAAGTACCTCAATTTTTGGTCTATAATTTTTTACACAAAAGTACTATTTTTCAATGGTGGACATGAAATAATAATTGAAAAACTCACAAAACAAAGAAATATTTTTGGGGAAGGTCAAAATCATTATTTTTTTATCAATTACCTATTATGATTGTGCGAGCAGCTTTTAGTGGTGATGACAGTCTAGACCCCTTCTTTTGCCTTACAAGTTCTTTACCCTCACTGTCGGACTTTGAAGAAGAATGGAACCTCGTTTTAAATTCCCTTATTTTTGGATGTGATTCGTCCACATATGTGGTATTGAGGTCTCCACCTCCGCCTTTCTGCACTTTAGACGAGCAGTTTCATATGAATCTAGAAATGAATATTAATATTTAGTTTGCAATTTATACAGAATTTGTAGATATTACCGTAAGTCCCATCCCTAAACAACTTCACCTCAAGTGAAGATCAACACGAATTTAATTGATGTGACCTTATAGCAGCGATAAGTTTCTCTGGTGGCCACAAACAATTGTTTACATTAATCCATCTTGTGGATGGGCACCACTGCTACCGACGTGTCATTGATAAACTGCATTTTTATCCAAGTCTTTTTAGAAAACTCACGAATATTATTATTTTCCATTTTTTCTGAAAAGTTGAATCCAAAAAAAAATATAAACACTTAAAAACTTGTTTCAAAAAGTCTATCACTAAAAAATGGGTAAATATATTGAACATCTCTCAAAGCAAGTTGTTCGATATATTCAGCACACAGCCAACTCTTAATATATTGTTAGATTATGTATAATAAATACCAACAAGTTGTCTCAAAAACTATGTAACAACGGAGGAGTAACAAATTTGTTAGTGAATGTTAACATGACATGACATTTAAATGAAACATTTTGTATTTTCCATGCTTTTCATTGACTAGTCATTTTCCAACTAAACATATATTTAATATTGATGACTTGCATGGCCCAAGGTAAAAAATTTCTTTTTCTGTATATTCTATCCTAAAATTAGGATTTGTCCGTTATCTTCGAATTACTGATTGCTATTATTTCTCGACCGGATAAACAACAACTATCAGGTTCTTTAGGCAATAAATCAAAGTTTTTGCAATTCACTTGTTTAAATTGATCTGTTATTGGATAATTTTTTAGCACAGGTCCATTGTAGTGAGGTTTGTGGAGTATCGGAAAATTTTGAGAATATTCACTTTGTTCAATATGTTCACTTTGTTTTGCATTATCTAGTTCTGTTTTTCTATTAATCATTGTTGTAGAGGGTTGTCTTGTTTTCTAAGCAACTTCTTTATTGTTTGCATATACTTTTCGAAATCAAAAGCACTATAACTATTAAGATGTCCAAATATTCAAACATCTTCAGCTAAATGTAGTAGATTATGTATATTATCTGAGGCATAATTTTCACCATGAATTAAAATAAACATTTCTACAAAATATGTTGAAAGTTTGTTAGCATAATAAGTGTATTTTAAAAACTGTGGGTATGATAATATTGTTATTGCATAGTATAAAACAATGACATGTTCAAAATTTTCCTTTGATAATAATTAACTAAAACAACTTGTCCTGTATAGTGCAGAAATTGCCTGAATTATGCTGCTTTCCACCTTTTTTACTTTCACTGACACTACGGGGTTTTCGATTGAATTCTGTTGGAATGTTACAAGACTGTTCAAATCAACATTTTGATAATGTTTCTATTTTACTATATGGAATTTTTGCTGAAGGCTTTCCAGTTAACCACAAACATACTAGTAACATTTTTACAACCCCTAAACAACCAAGATGCATGTAATCAAGAGGGAAAGATTTGACCATATCTAGACTTGAAGTAAGTACCTGGATGGTGATGTTTTGGAGTCTTTGCTCTGAAATCAATATCAGTATGTAAATGAAGGTTTGACATATCAGGAAAATAAACTCAATTATCATAAGATCCCGCTGCATGATACTTAGAGCGTGACATATAACCTAAATAACCTTTAGCATATGTAATATAAGCTTTTGCTGGAGTATCACACACAAATATTTCTATTTTAACAGCATAAAATTGGAGCCATTGCACTGAATTCGATTATTTATAATATTAGTGGCATCTTCAATCAAATCTGACAAAAACAATTTAGGTTCATTGGGTTTTGCACAGCCATAATATACACCCACAATCTCAACAAATCCCCGGTTTTGATTTATACTTCATTAAACTGGATAGAATTGACTTGTAGAGCTTTTTGTTAGTGGAAGTCCATCAATGTTAATTAAAATTTCTATAACACTATCGTCACTTAATTTAGGATGTTGTGAAAGTACCTTTTGCAAACATTTATCTAATCCAAAATGAATATAGTGTTGCTTTTTTGTAATGTTTACTAACTTTATAAGATATCTTTTACTAGTAGATTAATGTAATAATAAATAATAGGTGGGTATACTTGTCTTTATAAACTGCAAATAGACAGATTGTAACAAAAAAACTGCTTACAAAAGGTCCCAACACTACAAACTATAATAAAACAACTATGGAAAGTACCTAATATTACTTTATACTAGTCTAACTGTTACTTTAAAAAATATAAATTAAATAAACACTAGACTGAATAAAATTGAAAGACGATGTTATAGAAATTAGTTAATAGCTTACCAATGAATCATGGGTATACACAAAAGTAACAAGCACAATCGGTATGTGTGGAATATTGAGATAAATACCACCAAATATTTCTCTATTGCACTCTCTAAACTAAATAAAAACACCAATGCTACAGATACTCCTAGAATTTATATATAATTTCTATTCAGATACCATAGACATCTGGTTAGCATAACATCAACATGTTTAAAAATTATAAAGAGATGGTTGATTTGTTTGTTTCTTTACAAACAACTGACACAAGGACACAACTACAAAAGACATTTCTGACAATTCACGAAGTTGAGTAACACTTATAGGCGCGAATTTTAAATTTTATTTATCCGGCGGCTGTATATTCTTGAATCTCGATCGATTATGTCCGATGCGAGATGACAAAAATATTTCATAAGAAATCTAAACATTGTCAAAAAATCAAAATTAGTAACAGGAAAACAATCTTCTTACAGAATACGTCTTAGAATAGAATATTGAAAATTTACAATTCCCGCCTAACATGTCAATCTTCCTTCTGCAAGTGTGGTAAATGAACGCAATAGGGCCGAAGACCCTAACACCTTACCAGAAATCGATTTACTTACCACTTTCAAAATATTTGTGTACATCCAGAGGAAGACCGAATTATTCAACTTTCGGTTATTTGACAAGGACAGGATGAGAAACAAAATTGTTATCTTCGTTTTCATTTTATCGAATGAAACTTTGTGAAAAACTCCATATGCACAGTATCAATCAATTATTGTGTAATACAATAAATTTAAGTCAAATTATTATTATTATTGTTTAGAATGTGATAAAAATATTACAAGTGCACACATCCAGTCACAGTCTACACTTACTAATAATTTATTTTCCCAACAAAATGAACTTAAACTGAGAAAAAATTTGGAATGTTTTTGTAAAGATGTAGGCACAAATCACCCACCTGATGTAGGTCGAATTTTGTGCTAATTTTGCGACAAAATGTATACCTGTTTAAAAATATTATTGATGAACAAACCATCGCTAACAACAAATAGATAAGTTATTTTTGAAATTAATATACCTCTATATACTATATATTATAAAAATGTGTACCTACACAATTTTTTCGTATAACAAATTACGTACAGCTGATACGTATTAAGTACGTACATAATACGTATCAGAAAATACGTACATACGATACGTATTAAGTACGTACATACGATACGTATTAAGTACGTACATACGATACGTATTAAGTACGTACATTATACGTATCAGAAGATACGTACAGCCGATACGTATTGAGTACGTACATGGTACGTGCCTAAAAGTACGTACCGTTTTGGAATCATAATGTACGTATTAAATACGTACATTTTAGGTACTGTACGTACAGGACGTATATAAGACCTAATATGTACGTATTTAATACGTACAGTGCTGTTTGGGACTGTATAATTTAAAATTAAGGATGAATTGGAAAATCGACAAAAACAGTCAAAAATCATAACGAAACTGGCATTTTCATCATAAACTTTAAATATTTATGTAAAACTAAAAATAAAAAGATATTTGTGTATTAAACTAAACATTTCATGGTACGCCACGCGCTCAGCTTTTAACAGAGCCGTAAGAGATAGAATAGTCCGCTTTCGTTGCACACATTACGCCGTTTTAAACAATAATGGATTGTGTTATTAAAGTAGGTATTTATGAATTGAATGTTTTGTCTATCTATGTTTAATATCTAAGTATGCAAGCCATTGAAGAAAATTTGTCATTCACACTTTTTTACTTACGTTAGAAATCTGAGTGTGTTGAATATTTTAGCGCCCTCGTATCCTAAAAGACTTCATAAAGACATAAAAATAAGTATTATAAGAATGAAATAATGAACGTTTATGATTATTATTATTGCATCACTTATTTTAGAATTGAACAAAAATTGTATTACATCTTCTGAAATGTGTTGTCCAATATAAGATTCACAGTCGAATGGGAAGTAAAACACTGATAACATTAGATGTCACATCCGGTTTATTTATAAAACAAAATAACATTAATAGCTTTTTCTATAGTAAACAACTATTTTTAGTTTGAAGGTATTGATGTCAACTCTAATAATATCAAACAAAATACATATATACATCTAATTATAAATTATTAAACGGAGGTTATATTTAATTTGTTTATACACATTTCCGATAAAGGATTTGATTGTAGATAGTACACTATGTTCGGTGATATTTCCACGAGTTTATCTGGTACGCACTTGAGTTTGTTGTGATCCAATCTTACCCATTCAATGTTTTTTAGGGACCCCAAA
This sequence comes from Galeruca laticollis, assembly GCA_963921935.1. Classification (NCBI taxonomy): domain Eukaryota; kingdom Metazoa; phylum Arthropoda; class Insecta; order Coleoptera; family Chrysomelidae; genus Galeruca; species Galeruca laticollis. The sequence goes on along the minus strand of OY998181.1, from coordinate 19,661,056 downwards.
CTATTCTCACTTATCTCACCGATTTCGTTTCGGTGTAAAAACAACCAACCGAGAGTATCTGGACCGGAAAAAGCGCCATCTTCAATTTTATGTATAGTATTATCGTTTAACAAAATATGTGTTAATACTGTAGCGTTTCTTATAATGTGCTCGCCGTGTATATTCTGTAGTATCTTGTTAGGTATTACAGAAATGTAGTTTCTTTCCAGATTGATCGTGCTCACTTGTGGACTGGATTTGAACCAATTGTTAGATAGAGCGGTAATCTTGTTTTCGTTTAAATAAAGTACTAGTAGTTGTGGCATATTGTCAAATGCGTTAGGGTGAATGATTTCTATGCTGTTATTCATCAAATGTAATTCCGATAGAGGTAAATCTGAAAATACGCCTTCTCTAATAACTCTGATGATGTTATTCTTGATTTTGAGTAGATACAGCATCGTAAGATTCCGAAAGGCTCCCGGCTCGATATCAGTAATGTTGTTTTCTTCTAATATAACGTCAACTAGTTTTGGTAAGCTGTTTATAGCATCTTTTTTTAACACAGGTATTTGTTGATTGATTATCTGGATATAAGAAACTTTTACCAAATCGTCTGTGGGTTCGAAACATCCTGTTATCTCTTTAATGTCTCTGGCACCTCTTAGGGTCACATTTACACTGTTGAATGTGATGTCACTGCAGGATTTTACTGACGATAAAACAGAAATTATGAAAACAACGGTTTGGAAAAACATTGTGTGTATAAACTGAGAAACAATTAATTTAGTTTTCACATGATCGTATTTATCGGAGGTTAAAGGTCAGAAATTCATGTTAATTCTTGACACAGGCTTGTCTGTTGATTTTTTATAAATGCTGTTTATTAATGAGTCGCAAATGATGTAGAAATCGTTGAAATATGAGATAAGAAGCAGAGGCGCTGCACAATACAACCAAATATAAAACCAACACCACATTCTTTTTAGTTTTAAGGATAAATATTATGCAATCCAGCAGTATATCTAATTAATTATTTAAATCATCTTTATATATTGTATTTCTAATTAATTATTGAAAGTAAAATGAGTATGTAATTTGACTGAATACAGCACAGGATACATATAAGACAATAACAATGCTTTTCTCACCTCTCACAACCAATGATGAACCGTCGGGGATTTTGATTTGAACCACCCCAATAATATATATATATATATATATATATATATATATATATATATATATATATATATATTAAATTTATTACGTTTTCGACCGTTTCTTAATTATAGAATAAGTTTTAAAATAATTTTTAAATTTCGGGTATAGCGGCCTGTAGGAAATTAAAACTGCAATTTTCCAATTTTCTCAATGTTTCGCCATTGTTCAATATATTCTTCTTGAGAAATTCTACAATAGTCAGTGATTTACATTTTAAAACCCATTAAAATTAACAATAAATAAAAACTTACAGAGAGTAACAGTAGTTTCACCGATACGGGCACTAGCATCACATTACACACATTAAAAATAGTTTAATATAAAATGTTTCTATTATGCTGTTTTTTCTATATATTAAAAAGGTGATAAGAGCTTAAAAGTTGTTAATATATAGAGTGACATGTTAAAAATAATTAAAAAGGTTACAATAAATATTGCTCAAATTGTTAGTATCAAGTTTGTAGTTTAGGTTGTTTTCATGTTTCTTGGTATAATACATTTCAAAGTATAATCTCGACCTGGAGCTATTGTTTTTATCCAATAATGTTATATTGTCATAATCAAAATTATGACCTGTCTTTAAATGGTGTTCTACTGTGGCACATGTATTTTTCTGTAGCCTGCAGTCACTTTTATGTTGAGTGATTCTTTGTTTTAACCATTGGGACGTTTTGCCTATGTAACATCCTTGACAATATTTGCAGCGTAGTTTATAAATTACATTGGTACTGTACAATAGTGGTCTTTTGTCCTTAAGTTTTGTAAATAAGTTAGAGTTTTTTTGTTGGTTAAATTTTGAAAGTTTTATGTTATTAAATTGCTTGAAAATCGCTATTATTTTGTTAGACAACTGCAGTATAAATGACAATTTTTTATATAAAATTTGTTGTGGTGGATCAATCGTTCCATCACACATTTCGGTGTTGTATAGCAGCTTTTTTAGCACGTTTTTTGGATAACCACTATTAGCAAAGATCGCAAATAGTTTGTGGAGATTCGATGGTAACCATTTTTTACCGCTGATATGTACAACCCTGTTTTCCATTGCTATTATGGTGTTGTAAATTTGTGATTTGGGGTGACTTGAAAAATAATTTATAAACCTGTCTGTGTCTGTAGGTTTTTGAAACCAATCTAATATATACTCCGGAATCCAAAAAAGGTAACGAGCGATCGTCTTCTATTTCAATGGTGAATTGAATATGCTCATTAAAAGAATTAATCCCATTTAATATAGTTTCGGTATGCTTCTTAGGTATGGCACAAATTATGTCATCTATATATTTATATAAAAATGCAATTTCGAAAGGTAATGTTGGAATAACCTGATCTAGTAAGAAGTCCAACAGAATTATAGGAGAACGCATTGGTGTTACAAATATTTGTCGGTAATTCATTGTTCAAACTAAAGTAATTATTGTCAAAGACAAATCTCACAACTGTCAAAAAATTATCCCCCGACAATGTAGTAAATTCTCCAACAATGTTCCCTTTGTTTTCTATAATATTTACAACCAGTTCCAAAGGGTTGTTTGTAAATAGAGACACCGCATCTAAAGAGATGAATATATAATTTTCTTGAAGGACCCTATTCCTGATATCTGTTACAAATGTAAACGTATCCTTGATACTATAGCTACTGTGGTCTTCGAACGAATTTTTTAAGATGTTACTAACAGTTTTAGCGATTTGATATGTTACTGCATTAACGGAGCTTACAATTGGTCTTAATGGTATGTCAGGTTTGTGTATTTTTGGTAAACAGTACAGTTTTGGAAAGGCAGCGTTATAGTTTTAAGCAGTTCATATGTAGACACGCATATATATATATATATATATATATATATATATATATATATATATTATACTCTATCTAAATTCTAAAGAAAACATTGAAATAAAGAAAAATGTACATATTTGGATGTAATACTAGTGATATACAATGTATTATAAATAATTTAAAAGATTCAATATGCAAATAAAATTTGACATTACAATTTCGAATGACAATAATGCAGAAGATACTTAATGATACATAGATTTTATAAAGATTTTAAAAAAAGAATACAGATGTCGCTGGTAGCAAAATTGCAATTAGAATTAAAGAATGAAAATCTCTCTTTGTTATATGAAAACATAAATTTGTATTTTTTTTTTAAAAAAGGAATTCTTTGGTAACCAAAGGAGAAGAGAATTATTTTATGGAAAAAGTTTAGTTAGTTGATTTTGAACCCCTCTCGAGAGAACATCTAATATGAGTTCTCTCAAATTTGCTGAATAATATAATAGTAATTGATATATTAAAATAGCATCAGATTATAATAATTAGCATGATAAGATCAGTGCGTGAATAATTCCTTAAATAATTATATTGAAATAGTGTTAGTGATTTTTCCGGGTTCTAAATTATAAATTTAGAAAAGTGGTTCCGGCGATTCTAAAAGACGTGCTTAGAATCAGAACGAGTGATCCTGATACCTAGTTGGTGAGTCCAGTCCAGATTTTATAAATTATTTTTCAAGAATTAACAGGCCTTTAAATAAAATTAAGATAGATGCATCTATATCACATTTTTGAATACTGACAAAATTAACGTTATTAACGTTAAAAATATATAAAATTTCACCTGAAGAGAAGAGAAAATTTTTTGAATAGACAATTTTATCGCATATAGTTATTTGACATTTATACACGTCAAGTGTAATTTTCGACGATTTGAACGTTTAGAATAAGTAGTTAATTAGGTTGTTCTTCTAGTATATAGGTTGTTTTTTTAATTTTAAGGTTCGTAGAAAGTACGATTATTGTTCTTTATTATATTTTGGGAATAATAATTCATTTTCACTTGTTATCTGATAGTATATAATATATAATTTTTGATTCCAACTCACTTTGGTATTAATTCAACTCCTATTTCATTGAATTTGAAAAATTTTGTATCCTATAAAACTTTTGATATAATCAGTGACATTTAGTTAATTTTCAGTGACAGAAAAATTGTAGATGTCATTAGATAATTTAATGGTCTTAGAATATATTGAACACGCAGTCACTATAGATTTGCAATAGTATAATTGACAATTTTGGAATATTCTTTGGAAATTTATAAATTTAAAACTTAAATTATTAATTTTTTTTTAATCTTTGAACCCTCCCTGAGGTAAGAGCGAGTAAGTCGATTTTGTAGTAATTTATCTTTCAGAATATAAAATTTCATATTCATCTGAGCCGGGCATAATAATTTGACAATTCCTGTCAAAATTTCAAATAGGTTATATTCAGTGATAAAGGTGTTTTCACATTAGTGTAGTTACTACCACGATTGTAACAACAGCATCTAATAATCAAATTTCAAATAAAATCATATAATACATAATTATAAAAACAGTAGAACAATAAATATATTATAATATAAATATATATAAATTATTTGTTTTTCTTTAACCTTATTTCCATTTTTCTTGAGCATCAGGTTATAAACGTAAATTCTGTATCAATTTATGTTTTTATTGACGGTTCGCTCTCTAATTCAGAGCATTTTCAAAAATTTAAACATTGATGTTTAGCAATAAATTGAAAACGATTTTCAAACATTACATTATATAAATTGTCTTTACCTTGTATACGTCTTCTCTATTTCGCTAATTCATGAATTGAATTTTAAGTCGTATTCTGGTGAATATTTTTCTTCAAATATTACTCACAGGATTGGTTTTCTCATAATATAAGTTTTGCTTGATGGTTTCTCCTGTTCAATTCGATTTATTTTATTAATTATTCTCTAATCTTTCTCATAAAGGAAATCTCGTTTTCAATCCATCCATCACTGTCAAAAAAGTCCGTCTCCATGGATTCTTCTCAAATTTTGCGTGTTTCAGTTGCTATCAGTCACAATTTTTTTTACATTTTTCTTATTCACCAAGTTTCACATTATATATAATTGTTACTAACTAATTAACAAACAGTTTTATTTATATTTCTAATAAATACCTATTATCCCTTTACTTGCATTTTCAAATTCCAAATTTTTTTTTTATCTCTCAAGTCCTATTTTGACGTTTATATTTCTTTTTAACAGGATGCTAAATTTTGTTGGCAGAATTGATAAATTCTGACTTTTTTATTTGACTAATAACATCTTTTCTCACTAAGTTGATTTATTTTTTCAAAATTGCTGATTTGATTGCTATTAAATGGATACAGATACAGAAAAATATGGTAACCGTATCAAATTGCTTTTCTGGTTTAATCTCAGTATTTTATTCATTTATACAAAATTCATTCTACAATTTTATTGGTTAATATTTGAATTTTTGATAATATGATAATTTTCCCAAAATTTATATTCTACATTTTTATATCTTATAGAAAAATTAGAATATCAATTTTAATTTTATTTTTGTAGCTAATAAGAAGATTATGTTTTCAAAAATGCTACAATTATAATAGTTACTGGATAGTTTTTGTAGTTAGTTGTTCTGCTTTGTAATTTGAATTATTTTCTTATCTGAAATCTGATTCAACTTCTAAACTTATATAAACTCTCAATGTTAAATATTCCCCTTTCCTTTCCATTAAGTGGATTTATTAATTTGTAACTATTTACAGGTTTCTCATTTCTATCTCGTATGGTCCCTCAAATGGTAGTGGTAATTTACTACATAAACCTTGTCTGATATTGGGTACTTTTAAATTTCTTATTATGACAAGCTCTCCTTTTTTGAATTTTGTTCTTTTTTGTCTTCGTTCATTTTCTCTTTTCAAATATTTTCTAGCATTCCGTTCTATTCTAACATTTACTCGTTCCAGTGTATCTTGTACTACTTTATTATCATTCACCCATTCTCTCTCTGGCATAAACCCTATCATTACATATTTAGGACTTTCTTCTGTGATCGTACATGGAACCTCTTTTAAATATTTTTCTACTACTTCTAGTTTGTCATCCCATTGTCTATGATCTTCATATGTTATTAATCTTAAATATTTCATTACTTCTCTTATGTACCTCTCAGTAGGATTCGATGAAGGATGTCTTATACTTGTGAACTTTAACTGTATTTTATAATTTTTGCAATTTTTTTTTATTCTGTCAATATTGAAATAAGTTGCATTGTCAAGAATGATCTGCTCCGGTTTTCCAATTTCCACTATAAATTTTTCTAAATAGTTTTTGACTACTTTTATATTTGTTTTTCTAGTTGGATAAAATTTAACGAATTTTGAAAAATGATCCACTATTACAAAAATGTGTTTGTTGTTCTTGTTACTCAAAATTAAATTACTAATAAAATCTATTGAAATAATCTGTAAAGGTTTATGAGAAATTATACTTTTTGGTTCATTCTTGTTTTTACTTTTTCCTAATTGACAAAGCTTACATTTATTGATTAATTCTTTTGTTACTTCTATATCTCTGTAACTTATAAAATTCTCTCTATAAATCATCCAAGTTTTTCTTATCCCTGTGTGTAAATACTTTTCATGAATGCTTCCTATTAATTTTTGTGAAGGTTGCTGTGTCACTATATGTAATTCATTTCCATTAACTGTCTTTATTATTACACCATTTCTTTCTGTTGTTCCCCTTTTTTCTTTGTCTGTCGATCTTTTCTGATCTTCTGTAATTGTTTTTAATGAAAATAATCCTGATTTATTTACAAAAATGTCCTATTTTAATTTGTCTAGTATTGTTAGTCTTGTTTGTCCCCATTCTGGTAATAGTATCTGGTATTACGTTTTGTCGTCCTGGTATATGTCTTATTTCACATTTATACTGTTGTAGTAATAAAGCCCATCTGTTTATTCGAGTACTAGCGTATTTACAGTTTAAAATTGATAGTAAAGCTTCGTGATCAGTTTCAATGTAAAATTTTGCTCCTAATAAATAAAATCTTAACTTGGTTACACAGAAAATGATACTTCTCTAACTCACTGACACTATAATTCTTCTCATGTTTTTTCGTTACCCTTGAGATAAATGATATTGGTACCTCTACTTCCCCTTGTATTTGTACTAAGATTCCCGCATATCTTTCTATGGATGCCTCAGTTCTGAGTATAAATGGAAATTCATAATTTGGATGATAAATTTTGAGGTTCTCTATGAAAATATTCTTTAATTCCAAAAATGCATTTTCCTGTTGCTCTTCCCATTTCCATTTAACATTCTTTTTCATCAAACTCAACAATGGTAATTCATTATTACTCAAACCAGGTATTAACCTTTTTGAAATAATTTAAAATTCCTAGAAATCCTCTGAGTGTTTTCAAGTTATGAGGACTTGTATATTCTCTTATGGTTTTTATTCTTGCAGGATCCATTTCAAACCCATCTTTGGTTAATTTATAACCTAAGTAAGTTACCTCCTCTTCGAAAAATTCATACTTATCTAAATGTATTTTTAATCCTGCTTCGTCTAACAATTCTAATACTTTTTCAATATGTTCTTTATGTTTTGTCTCATTTTCTGAATAAATTAGAATATCATCGACATAGTGTAATACAAAATTCTCGTATTTGTCTAATATTTTGTGGAGCGCTCTTTCTTATGCTGGACAGGCAGATTGTAAACCATATGGTACAACACAAAATCTGTATATCACACCCTTTATACTAAATCCTGTAAAATTTCTTACACTCTCATGAAGTGGTATTAACCTAAAGCTGTGTTTTAGGTCTATTTTGGAGAACATTTTCGTATTAGTTATTCTACCAAATATTGCCTCAATATTCATAGGAGATTCATATTGCGGAGTGGTTATTTTATTTAATTCGCTTGCATCTAAACATAGTCTAAGCTCATTATTTTTCTTCTGCACGACCACAATAGGATTGATATAACTACTGGTACTTCTTTCTATAATTCCTTGTTTTTCCATTTTATCTATTTCTTCTCTAACTTGCTGTCTGAATTTGTACGGAATAGGATAACTTTTCGATTTGAACTTTTCCACATCTTTAACTTCAATCTTGTGTATATATTTCTTAGCTACTCTCGATTCATACATCGTTAATCTGTTATATTTATTTAATAATTCTTTTATAACATCTTCAAATTATTTCTTACATTTATATTTTTCATTATTATTATTTTTAATTATATCATTTTTCATATCATATTCCCACTCATCCATCTCATTCATAATTCAAATACACAAAATTCCATGTTCTAACTTTGTTTCTTTATTATCATCTTCAAATTCAAACCACTGTTTAGATAATTATATTCCTTTTCTATCATAATCTATTTTTGCATTTAGCTTTTCCAATTGATCAGTACCAACATTATGTCTATCTCCATATTTTGTACTATTAATAATTGCAATTCTATGTTTTTATCTTGGATCTCCAAATTTATATTCATAAATTTATTTGTTTCTGAAAGCTTCTTCCCATTTATCCCCACTAAATTGGTCTTTGGCATTTTGACTATTTTATTTTGAATTTCTATTTTATTATCTACTACATTTTCGTTTATTAATGATGCCTCAGATCCAGAATCTATTAAAATTTTCACTTCTTTCTCCTATTTTGCCTTGTAAAATAATTAGACCTTGTAAATACTCATTTTCTTAATTTTCCTGTAATTTTATAAATGAATTGGGTGTTCATATTTTGAGTTGTCCTGTCTATCATATGGTTGATCTATTGAAAATTTTGTTCATTTGTTCTTGAGTTCTCTATTTGATGTTGGCTTTCGTTTCTCTCTGTTTGTTTCTCTATCTCTTCCCTAGGTTGTCTATCTACATTATTTTTCCTGCGTTGGAAATGAACATGTCTGCTGCGTTCATTACTGTTATTTCGTTCAAAATTACTGTTTTGTTCTTCCCTATTGTAATCTATCCTGTTCATGTTTGTATTGATATCCCTATTATACGGTCTATAATTTCTATTATAGTTTTGATTGTTATATTGTTCCCTATAATTTGCATTTGTTCTATTATCAATATTATTTTGCCTATAATTTGTATTTCTGTTTGTATTGTAATTTTCCTTATGTCTATCATAATTTTGATTTTGACTCCTATATTGTCTTTCTCTATTTTGATAACTTTCTGTTGTATTTTCTGTTAGATTTTCTCTTCTATTATACTTATAATTTCTATTCTGTTGCCCACTTCTATTATCCCAATGTCTGTATGTTAATGTCCTTTCTAATCGTAATAAGTAATCACTTAATCTAACCATTGTTTTTATCTCATACATGTCTATTATTTCAAAAATTTCTTGGTTAAAATGTCTGCTAATGTTTACTACGATTTCCTCTTCATTCATAGATGGTTTTAAGTAGTGTGCTATGGCATACAATTGAATAGCATAATTATTATAATTCCTACTTCTTGTTTCATCAAATATTCCAAATTGTAATTTGTCCCTTACTATTAGTTGTGCATTTTCTCCCCAATACTGATTAATAAATAACAGTTCAAAATCATTGAAATCTTTAATCTTTTGTTCTTGACTGTTGAACCATATGCAAGGCTGATTTACTAAAAATTCTCTTATAACATCTTTGAGCTCCTCTATATCTTTTATATGTTTTGTCTTATTTTTAATAGACTTTATAAAAGTAATTGGGTGTATTTTATGAATATTACCATCAAATTTACTATTTATCTGTATATTTTGACAATTACTTACGATTATAGTTTCTACGTGTTCATTTAGTCTTTCTTGTTCTAAATTATGTAATTTATTTTCTAATTCCTTAAATTTGTTCTGATAATCTTCATTTTCTAGTTTTGAATTAACAGTTTTCTTTATTTCTTTGTCTACTGTCACACTTATACTAATATTTTCTCTTTGTTGATCATTTACTTTTTTATTGTCATTAATTTCACCAATAATACTTTGATTATTCTCTTCTACTATAGTTCTCAATTCTTTTATATTTTTATCATTATTTTCTAATGCATTATTAATATCAGATATTTCTCCTCTCGTTTTCTCATAAAATTCTTTGTTTTGGTTTTCTATTCTATTTTCAAATTCATTATATATTACGGCAATTTCCTTTTTAGTTTGTTCTATATTCATACTCATGCGTTCTTCCAATTTTTCCATATTCTCTTTCATATTTTCCTCTATTCTTCTCTCCATACTAAGCATATTCTCTCTCACATCCTCTTTTATACCTTGTTCCATACTCAACAAATTTTCTTTCACACCTTGTTCCATACTCAACATATTTTCTTTCACACCTTGTATATTATTTGCAATAGACTCCATCAACTTATGCATTTGATATTCCATACTTTTCTGTTCTGTTTTCTGCAATTTTACTGTACTCATCTCTGTCTCTCCTGACGTTCCACTGGCTTCTCCTTGTTCAACTCCTCTCTCTCCTGCTCCTTCCAAACCTACTCTCTTTCCATCTCTTAAATCCATTTTCTCTTCCCTACCCCTTTTTTAACGTTTGAAAATGCCCCACGTTGGGCGCCAATTTTGTTAGTTTTTGTTATAATGTAATTTTGTTTTCATTTCAATTTGTATATTATAGAATGAAATTTGTCAAGTTGTGCAGGCGCCTCTTTTATCAGTTACCTGTATTTCTCTCCTACTATATTCTTATTTTCATTGCTCAGTCGGATCAGAACACAATAATCTTTCTCAGGTGGTTCCGTTGGACGTATATGTTATCTAAATTAATTAGTGAAATAAACAACTAAACTTCAAATGTACAAATAAACATGATAAATTGTTGACCTAACCTTAACTATTCAAAATTAAAGTTTTCTTTCTTGTATTTCTAATAAATACCTATTATCCCTTTACTTGCATTTTTAAATTCCAAAAATTTTTTTTTATCTCTGAAGTCCTATTTTGTCGTTTATATTTCTTTTTAACAGGATGCTAAATTTTGTTGGCAGAAATGATAAATTCTGACTTTTTTATTTGACTAATAACTTATTTTTTCTCACTAAGTTGATTTATTTTTTCAAAATTGCTGATTTAATTGCTATGAAATGGATACAGATACAGAAAAATATGGTAACCGTATCAAATTGCTTTTCTGGTTTAATCTCAGTATTTTATTCATTTATACAAAATTCATTCTACAAATTTATTGGTTAATATTTGAATTTTTGATAATATGATAATATATATATATATATATATATATATATATATATATATATATATATATATACATATATATACATATATAATTCACGGGGTCTCCGTACTCAGCGTTATAGTAGTAGCACACTTATTATACATCTAACGTACAAGTTGGCATCTGTCAGTATACATATCGAAGAATAGTATAGTTTGGCGTCTGTATATGTATTTTTCTTGCAAAGTGGCACCCTGGCAGTGTTGCCGACCTCACTTTTGGTTATAGAAAGCTGTTAACATTGAATGTGATGATTCCCATCTGTTTTAGTTTTTTGATACCATTGCTAACAGTGCGGAGGATATTAGTTATTGCAGAAGATATACCGTTATTAATTGAAAAATGACATTTTCGTTCTACAATTCACTCAAATCTGATTTTAAGGCAAAATAAAACACTGCGGGCGATAAAAATTAATAATGCTGGAGATAAAAACAAACCAAGGAATTCTCAATTTCTGTAAATACGGGGATAATTAATTAGATTTTTCAACGTAAACCACGAGATGAAGTAAAACTACTACTCAATTTTCAGGTCAATTTTCGAATGGGTATATTTTCCTACTTCACTATAGCAGATAGCAGAAGTAAACTTTTTATTTGAAAATTCCGAAAACCTAAATGCAATCAGAATACTAGGTGCGTTGTTAGAAGTTGACCTGGAATATCGAATTTCACAAAAATTTATATTAATTTCGGAGACGTTGAAACTCTCTCTGGCAATGATTGCTGGATGGACAATAGCTGCATCCTTATTTGATCTAAGGAAAAAAATGTCTTAAATAAAAGTTGTAGAGAGCAATAAAAACTATATGTATACACTAGAGTTTTTTTTTCCCAACCCCATAGCGGTTTGGTGTTGGGAAAAAACTCTAGTCTGTTCATTACTACACCACCGGTGCAAAAATGAAAGCTATGTTCCAATATACAGGGTGTCCGATAAATGTAAAACTTAAACATGTGCAAGTAGTTATACTGGTGTGATGTCTGTATACAGAGTGTCCCAGACCAACATACAATTAATCCTACAGAGTGAACTAGAGCTCAAAATAGGACGATTGAAATCAACTTACCTTTATATGCACCATTGAGCCATGTGAGATTGATGAAGGATTTTTTTCATACTCTTGAATTACTCAAAACCCGTGAAAAGTTAGGCTCTGAATTTTTAAGAAAAACTTTGAAACATGATTTCAAAAAGAAAAGTGTGTACACGAAATTTTTAAAAAAGTCTTAAATTCAATAGAATTGCTAGACTTAGGTGTAACGCTAATGAAGATCATATCAAAAGAATAAGGAATCTAAAGAGATAATGTAGTAGTGAGGAATCCATCATGACTGTGTAGAAGTTTCAGATCAGTATCACCATTAAAGATCTTCTCTATTGTGCTTTTTAGATAGAACAGACATAAAAAAATGTTAAATGAAACTTATACAAATCTTCGTACAAAAAATAAACAGTACATATTCCAAATGAACATATTTTCTCTTTATATACAGTTTGCCAACTAAATTACTAGCCAGCCCACTATTTTGTTATTAAATGAGCGGTCGATTTGAAATTTGGGTGATTTGTATGTGTACATGGAATGAACATGTCAAGTATTTAAACAGCTGACTGTCACTTCCGGTTCAAGCGGAAACTTAACAAACTTCGCCATTATGAAAGGAATTCCATAAATAATTTTTTTAACTTTGGATTCTAAGAAAGACTATGTTAAACATTTATCATATCCTTGACTCATCTTTGACGATTGATGAGACGCACATTTTGTCCTTTATAACAAGAAGTGAAAGTATGTGCGAGAAATCCGATATTATTTTTCTACGTCATTTCGGGGGTATTATAAGTAGGTAGGTGTGATAAGTACTAATAACATTCCTCCCGATTCTATAATAGGTGCTGTTAAATCTGACAGTCAGATGTTGATGACGTCAAAGATTTATTTCAAGTGGAAGCCATATATTAAACCCCATATTCAAAATCTTCCAAAGTGTTCTGGGTCTAAAGTTGCTATGTTCAGAGGTATCATGATGACATTTTCAATGTAGGAACTTTGATTAATATTATAATGGAAATTAATGTCTGCATGAGAATCATTTATAACGTTGTAAGTTTCTGAAGTTATTTTCATATCAGCGTCTGAATATTAAATTTTACGGCATTTCCGTTAGAATCGGAAGGAATTGTGTTAGTACTGGATCATACAAAGCCCCCGAAATAACTATGCAATATATTTAGGATTTCAGGTATATTAGTTTGTTTTCAAACTGATGAAATGTGGGACTCATTTGACATTTTTTGAAACCGACATAGGTAAGGATAGGAATGCATGTTTCAACTTTTCAAGAATCCAAATATTGAAAAATATTTAGGTCATTCTATTTGAAAAAACTTCATTGAATTTCCATTTGAACCGTAAATTATAGTCAGATGTTGAATACCTGAAGTTTTAATCTTTATGTCAAAATTCATAAATTGAAGATGGCGGACGAATTTTTTTATTATGGTCTAATTGTGGGTTGAGGTTACGAATTTAGCCGGAGATTGTCGAAATTAATTGTCGGCTTCACGATGGCAAACCAGTTGATCATAATAATAGCTCAAAACTCACAGAAAAATTACCTTATAATAATGATTAAACCATAAAAACCATTAAAAACAAGATCTGAGCTGAAAATAACAATAACAAAAGAAAAATGTCGTCATTCCAGTGGGCACTGGTTTGGGAGTTGGGAACTATTTAGAATAAAATCATTTAAAATACTAAATGGCAGTTTGTATTTTTCATTTTAAATAAATCTGAAAAAACCATTTTACATTTTGTATATAAAATAGTTTATATTTTCAATTTTGCATGTAAAAGTAAAATACAAAATGCTTTGGGAACGAATTTCATATCATCTGCCAAACTTGGAACATTTGAGCAACCTCAGACGTCATAGACAGCAGAGCCTTTACTTGTTCTTCGTTCGTCTGCTAAATTCAACTAGACTGAATTTCTCTACGACAGATGACAATATTCTGGGGTTATATATTTTCAATATCCTACATTTTCCAAGGATAACCTATTGATATTTTCTATATTTATTTCATTGAGTTGAGAGTATTTTAATATTCTCTACAGGAAAATTATTGTTTTTTTGTCTGTGGGATACTTTTTTCTGGCAAAAAAAGATGTATGAGCAATGCAAAAACGAGATAAACGAAAATCGCGTCAAAGAAATATGTAAAACGGCAATTTCTTCAAAATTTTAAAAATTGATAACAGTAATCCTGACAAATGTACAAGCTGATTGAGTAAATTGTAAAAAGCATAGCAAGGGTAGGCTGAATGCAACTATTAATTTCAGAAATTATCTCTAAAGGTAGTCTTTTCTTTTAGTTTTCATGTTCTTTAGAATATATACATAATAATATTTTAAGGTAAAGGAGAATCCTCATTTAATCCAATAATATGAAAAATATGTTAAAACAAAATTTGAGATGACTCAAATTCCAAAAACTGTATTCGAATAACCTGAAATTTCCTACTCTAATGGCACCGATCATAATGTAAATTTACAAGGTCTTCAGTTCTTACAAGACACTTGAACAGAAATATGTATGATGGAAAGTTATCTAGAAATAAAAAGTTTATTTGTCAAGTTTAATATTCCATTACCTTCATCAGCAGCTATTATTTTTTTTGGGTTAAATGATCTTGAGAACAAAAAGGAGAAATTTAAGTGACGAAAATTTTCAACAATTGCTCCTTTTAAGAGCAAACCAAACAATAAAATGAATATTTGAAATATTACCTTCTCAATTGAAAAAGCATTTTCATTTTATCAACCTATTTGAAATACCTATTTTCATTTTCTATCTTAAATAACTTTTCAAAACTATCTTTGCTCATTGTTGCACTGCTTTAACTACTGCTTGCTGCTTTTGCATGTATGTTAGCTTGGGTTATGGGATGGTGGGCAAATTCAGCTATCGGGTGTCTGCTCCCACGTTAGCGCCGCTGGTAATGGGAATAATAGGATCATTTTTGGTGCTGTTATTCTTTGACTAAATGACATCCCAACGGTCTTCCGGCTTAATCCTAAGGTGTGCGTATCCGTGCCGAGGGGATACATGACAGTCAGCCTTATCATCTGTCACCAACGGAACCTTCGGGATACTAGGCGCCCTCCCGTCGTAAGTCAGCCTTGTCATGGTAATGCAGGGCTCTGCCGTGATGGACCTCTTTTTCCCTAGCTACTCGTGGGACTTTTATGGAAGAAGTAACCAGAACAAACGTAAAAACTACAGAGGAGATGGAAGTCGACCTATCGACTCCAACTGACCTCCCTGTAACCTCTGATCAGGAACGAGACCTACTCAGGTCTCCAACTCCTGAAAATAAACCTAGGAAACTAGGTGGTGCAGCCAGGAAACGACTTAGTCGTCTCTTCAAGATTAAGGTTCCTTACAAATCCGCCTTGCATCAAATTCTAGAGCAGCGGGAGCGGGATCAACCGCAAGAGAGGAAACATTCTCCCTCTGTAGCTGGTACCAGCAAGCGCTTACGCTCTAACGATGACTCACACAAACAAGAGGCAAAGAAGCCCTGCTCGGCTGAATCAATGGTAACGTCAGGTGAAACTGTCTAACCAAAGCCCTCTTATGGGCAGGCTGTATTCAGCATCAAGGTGGGAATTTTACATCTTGAACATCCGACAGCCTCCATCACGACCAAACAAATGAAATCCCTTCAGTATGCCATTATGGCCGCTGTAGAGGATATACCTGTGGGTGGTCCACAAGTACAGTTCCAGAGCTGTACTTTCCGGCCTGGATGGTTACAGGTCTCCTGTGTAAATCAGGAGAGTGTCTCGTGGTTGACTGGCGTAGTCAATACACTTCAACCATGGGACGGTGCCTCCCTGAAATGTGTTTCAGATGACCAACTCCCAAAGCCACACATTTGTGTGTCTTACATACCTGACGAAGGCAGTCGTAGACTGACTTCAAAACAGGTCCTCACCAGACTGAGGAAAATGAACCACGGTCTGTTTACCTTGGAGTCGACTGTCCTACAGAAGGAAATTACAGGCCCTGGTCAAACATGGACTTTCGCCATTGACGATCCATCCATGGCCACGTTGGAGAGGATTGGATTCAAAACATACCTGGTTTTTGGACAGGTTGTTTTCCGTCCTAAAGCCCTCCCAACTGGCATCAAAACCGGGTCCCTCGAAGAGATCCGAGAAAATCCATGGCCCGGGGCCGAGTGGAAAACCTCCTGTTGCAGTGAGGAGGACCGACCCTCCTCACAAGAACAGGGCGAGTGTACCGCCGGCACGTAGCCGAGGCACCAGCCATCCCAAAGGAAGAGCTGGCTTCCCCAAAAAGAAGACGGGTAACGTCTCTTCAAGGGAAACGGAAATAGGAACTGGACCTGCTGTCCTGAAATCGAAGACCAGTATGGCCTCGACCAAAGGACCAAAGAAATCAGCTGGATCTGCCGTGGTGAAAGGTGACCAAGCCTCGTCAATGGCACCAACTACAGCCTCACCCCTGGGAGGATCAGATGGTAGCGCCTCAATTGACCCACCGTGTGATCTCCCCTAGGGATCTAAGGGGACACAAGTTTGCCTGCGGCTACCTGTATTCGCCACTTTCAACTGTTTACAGGCAAACTTGCAGCATGCCATTCTTGGTAAAAGGTTCAAGGACGAATCAATCGACCTTGCCTTCCTGCAAGAACCATGGACAGGAAACACAGACCGAGTAACTAGTCTCAGCAATATTCCTGGTGAGGTAGTAGTCTGTCCTGGGGTGAAACCCAGGGCTTGTTTCCTCATTAGGAAGAATATTAATTATTTTTAGCTTACAGGCTTTTGCACTCCTCATGTAGTAGCCATCCAAGTGTCCCTACCGGAGAAGAATGGTATGACTAACATAGTCGCCTGCTCAGCATACTTCACAGGGGACACGGATACTGTACCTCCCCTCGCTATACGTCGGTTAATCGACTATAGCAAGAAGAACAGACTCCAGTTAGTCTTGGGCCGTGACGCCAATTCACACCATACATCGTGGGGCAGCACGGATATAAATTATAGAGGTGAGTTACTTTTTGATTATATACTAGGGGAAGGGCTATCTGTTATTAATAACTAGAAATAGATCAGAGGTGTTAGATTTATCAATCAGCTCAATCTTTTTGAGCAATAAGTTACGGCATTGGGCAGTATCTACTGAGCCTTCGTGTTCAGATCACAGGCACATTCAATTCAACATTGAAATAGGTCCACGGCCAGTAGTGGAATATCGTGACTCAAAAGCTACTGACTGGAGTGGATACAGAAATTCCCTCCAACGGTACATTGAGGAAGGCTTCCCTACATTAAACAGTTGTGATGGGATAGATACTGCGGCAGACAAGCTTCGGGAAGCAGTGATCTCCTCCTATCATGAAAACTGTCCACTCAAGACAAAAAAGATAATCGCAACTCTACTTGGTGGAACAAAAGCCTAGATAAGCGAAGAAAAGAAATTCGACGACTGTTCAATAGATCTAAAGAGTCAGGCAACTGGGAACCTTATAGAACTGCTCTAACAACTTATAACAAAGAAATTAGAAAGGCGAAACGGGAGTCTTGGAAGAAGTTATGTGAGAGTATATCTGACATACCTCGCAGTACTAGAATACACAAGATTCTCTCTAAAGAGCCGATTGCCGAGATAGGGTCGATGAAACGACCAGATGGCACTTTTACGACCTCTAGAAAAGAAACGTTAGAGCTTTTGATTAAAAACCACTTTCCCGGAAGTTTAACTCTGGATAACAACCGACCTCCCCACTTTGAAGGCGCTAGGGGGCCCAAAAAGAATGATTGGGAGGTCGCCACGAACGTTATCACAGCACCGGCGATTGAATGGGCAATAAAATCATTTCAGCCCTTCAAATCTCCCGGTGAGGATGGCATCTTTCCAGCTCTGCTACAAAACGGAGTGGAATTACTTATACCCATCCTCATTAAATTGTATAGAGCTAGTCTGGCGTGGAATTATATACTACCCAGTTGGTTGGCGGCTAGGGTGGTGTATATATACCGAAAGTGGGCCGCACAGACCCACACCCTAAATCAGTGAGACCAATTAGCCTAACATCTTTCCTGCTTAAAGGACTTGAAAGAGTACTGGACTGCCATATCAGGCAGGTAGCTTTATACAACTCCCCCCTGAGCATCCACCAGTACGCTTATCAAACAGGCAAATCAACAGATTTAGCATTACATAACCTTGTTGAGAAAATCACACAATCCCTTAACAATAAGGAGATTGCGGTGGCCATTTTTCTCGACATCGAAGGAGCATTCGACAATGCACTACCAGCTTCCATTGGTTCAGCTTTGACTGAAAAGGGCATTAAACCAACGATTACCGGCTGGATATATGCCATGCTCATTAATAGAACAGCCACTACATCTATTCAAGACGGGGCCATCAGCTTTAAAGTTTCCAGGGGCTGCCCGCAGGGTGGAGTGTTATCTCCCTTTTTGTGGTCACTCCTGATGGATGACCTGCTTGGTACTCTCGTGGGTAGAGGGGTAGAACTGCAAGCGTATGCAGACGTCCTTGTCATTCTGACAAGAACCAAGTCAGGACGGGTTGCACATAATACCCTCCAAAGGACTTTGGACGATGTCTACAGTTGGTCCCAGAGGGAACAGATGTCTGTTAACCCTGGTAAAACTGTAATAGTTCCCTTCACTGGGAGAAGGAATTTGGCGGACCTTCCATCACTTTCCTATAATGATGAGGTTATGCCATTTGCAGTGGAAGTAAAATATTTGGGGATCATCCTAGATAAAAAACTTACTTGGAACGCTCACTTGGAAAAAGTCATCCATAAGGCCAGACTTTCCTTGTGGACATGTCGCAGGATCAGCGGAAATTCTTGGGGCTTGGGTCCCAAACAAATCCATTGGATATATGTGATGATTGTTAGACCAATGATCACATATGGAGCCATTGCTTGGTGGTCGAATGCTTTACAGAAAACGGCCCAAGCGAAGCTCGCTGGCATATAGAGGCTAGTTTGGCTATAACTGGTGCTGTCGGCACCACACCGTCAGCAGCCATGGAAATCCTCCTGGACCTTCCTCCTCTCCATATACTTCTGGAAAAGGAGGCCAGATGGACAGCATATAGAATTGTGCATATTTCTAAATGCACAAAACAGGCTTATACAGAGCAAAGTAGAATGCTAGCGGCCACCGAAAGTCATAGTGTTCTGGGAATGACCTCTGATATAATGCCCCCAACAGTAAACTATAATCTGCCTTATACCGTCCTATTTCCAAATAGAGATGAATGGGTGCTCCGCAAGGATGAACTCTCAAGAGCAGACATCTGTTGGTACACTGATGGATCAAAGACACCCTCAGGCTCTGGTACGGGTGTATACGGCCGAAGACCTAGGACAGAAACCTGACACACAGATCAATAAAAAATTTCACGGACAGCCAAGCGGCCTTGAAAGCACTTAGCTTGTACCGTGTAACGTCGAAATTGGTTCTAGACTACCAAAAAAGACTCGCTTCGATAGGAGAACGCAACAGAGTATCGCTGTTTTGGATCCCTGGCCACTCTGGTATGGATGGTAATCATGACTTTATCGGACCAGAACCTACAATTAGCATCGCAACAAGTGTTGCCAAACAAACACTAAATACCTGGACTGCAAGAAGAGTTTTAGACTTCTGGCATAATATACCAGGATTGGATCATTCAAAGGCCTTCATACGTCCTTCGAATAATGTATCCAAACAAATGTTAGGCGATAATAGACACGATCTACGGTGCCTAACAGGCCACTGTCGTTTGAATCATCATATGCTGAAACTTGGACTGTCGGACGATCCGATTTGCCGTCTTTGTTTGGAAGATGATGAAACAGCAGAGCATATAATTTATGCCTGCCCCGCCGCGGCTTGAGTCAGGTATCTGATGTTTGGCAATTAATCGGCTTCGTTAAGAAGCTGAATTTGTTTGGTGAAATTTGAATAGGTATGAGCCACAATAGACTCTCACGAGTCGCAGTGGAGGGCCTCATTGACCCACTCATTATAAACCTAACCTAAACCTAACCTAACCTATCTTGTATCTTAAATGAATGTATTTAAATCCGTTTTGTATTTTCATTTCAAATAGATTTCATCATCCATTTTACCTATTTCTGGTTTTTTTTGTTTGAAATTACACAAGTTTTGTTGCAAATGAAGTATACTAGGCCCAGCTATACTTAGATTTTCAAAATTATGTGTAGTGTCTTCAACTTTCCCACTTGAACCTAATAAACGTGCCGAATTGTCCCCACTTTCCCTACAATTTCTTTTAATTTGAGTTCAGCTGAACATAACGTATTTTAAAATTTTATTTCAAATGATACTTCTGGCAGAGATAACCCACAGTCAAATGAAGCTTTTAATTTCAATAATTAATCTTTAACCTACGGTTAAGTGCTATTTATTTTCTCATGTAATCGAAATCGTTGTGTTTATTCTTCAGCATCCTTTCTTAAATAATTAAAATTCAAATTATCTCAATAGATACATCCTTAATTGTGACTATAATATGCATGATGACAGTACTAAGGAATCAAAGTGTAAATGGTTTTAGAGAAAGGGTTCTGAAAGATGACCTAGTTTTATTATAAATATTTATATTAATAAGATTATCAGGTAAATAAAAGTATAAAACACTGCAATCGGCCATGTGAACCGAAACAGCGCATGACGTCACGCTTCAGTAAATATCAATTACCTCCGTTAGTGTTGCTTGATATTTTGTTGTAATTACGCAATTCGATCGGTTCCTACATCATTTCATAAGTTAATTTGTTGTTTATTCCCGTTTTGTGATTAAAATAAAAAATCCAAAAATCATCAACGATGGAACAAGGTTTTATTAAGGCAAATAGCTCTAATTTGACCACAATTGATTTGTTGATGTTGGGAGAGATTCTTGCATCAACTAAAAACTGTTGCTCGTCTGAATTTCGAAAAGTGAAAACTTCCTTATAAGTGCATTATTATGAATCTTTAGCGCTAAGTAAAATTTAATAGAGGTCACCGACGATCTGTCACTTGAAAGCGTCTGTGGGTCATACAAACCGTTTGTACACACGTTCATTATAAGTTTTTAGTGTTTTTATTGTGCTTTTGGAAATTCTGAGACACTGACCACAGTGAGTGACTATTATAACAATAAAAGCCAGCATCCAGACGTCGCTGCCAGAATTGTACTAAAAATACACAAACCATTCACAAATGATGAACGAACCCGATTTAAAAGTGGGTGCTTGTGAACACTGATGGAAGTGTATGTATTATATTATATGTATTATATAATAAACATGATTAAAATATGTCTTAAAATGCTTTAAACAAGCGTTGCACAATGCACTCTACAGCTGTGTATGTCCCACAGACGCCATGTTGACATTTAAGTGACAGTTTGCTTGAGTGCCCTATTCACACAAGCCATTTTTGAACTTATTTTTGAGGTTAGCTTATCAATTTATTTACATATTAGTGGCGTTCGATTTGCTCGCTCGAGCAAACTCGAGTGTAACGTTCGCGCTCTTTTTGACTTTTGCTTGAAGAACACAGGCGCGCCAGGCACACAAACTTTCCTCTCCTCTTTCCCGTCGAGCATCAACAAATTGATTCGTATTTCATGCACATTGCGGTTATACTTCGTTTGCGATTTGTGTTATTATAGCAGTATTGATTACAATTTTTTCAATAATATCATTCATGTCAGAGGCATAAGAAACAAGATACCAAAAATCACAAATTTGTCGTGTTATTATTGAGTACTCAGCCCGAGCAGTGTAGCCTGCTCGAGCCTGCAAATCGAACGCCACTATTATAATGTGTAATGTCATATACTTTTTTTCTATTGATATTTTTGACACACGAAAAATATATTGTTGATATTCTTCGTTAAGCATAAACACAATGCAATACCTATCTACTGAGGCGTGACGCCACATGCGTATTCGCGCATAATTCAAAGTAGATATAATAAAATGCAATAATTTTCGTTAAAAATTAGTTTATTTCTGAAGTAACATATATTTCGGAAATAATAGATGTGTACCTACATTGTAGAAGGGGATTTAAAAATATGTCATCATGCCTATTGTCTTATGTTCATTATTTTTTCTACGACCGTGCGTTTTTACCCACTTTCCCGCACTCATTTTAGTTTAGAAAGTGTCACTTTCCGGCACTAGTGCGGGAAAACTCGCTTTAATTCAATTTATCGTTATTAAATGTACATTTCATTGATTTTACCTGTATATTACTATTAAAACTAATATAGGTTTTAATATTCAATCTAACCCAGACTATTTTTCATTCATTGGAATGAAGAAATTGCGATACTTTTATATATCTACCCTATACATTTCTCAAAATCAATCCACATAACAATCAAACTAAGCTGAGTCAAGTGGTTTGGTGTGGTAACCAAAGATTTGTTATGACAACCAAGTTGTCATCAAGACGTCAAAGTTTCAAGTCGAAGTGTCCGATTCTGGCATTTTTCAAATTATTTTCAATAAAAGCAATATTTTAATGGAAGAAGCAACATTAAAGGCCGCAGATGAGGTAAATATTCAGACCTGTTACCAAGTAAATCACGAGAAAGATACGAACAGCAATACAACCAATTTTTAAACTGGTGTAAGGAATAGCTTCAGAGAAGAGGTTTATTGGGCGTATTTTTCCGAGCTGAGTATGGTACTGAAATCCAATACCCTAAGGTCGCGCTACTCGATGGTGAAATGTTTAATTAAAATAAAACAAAACCTGGACATAAGCAAGTTTCATAAATTGACATCGTTCCTAAAAAAGCAAAATGTTGGTTTTCGACCACATAAAGCGCAGATTTTTACCAAAGAAGACATATCCAAGTTTATGTTAGCCCCTGATGAGATATATCTTATGATTAAAGTAGGTACCATTTTTGCTTTAGCCGGTGCTCTTCGCAGAGCGGAGCTTGTGAAAATCACGCTTGACGATATTCAAGATAAAGGAAACCTATTTATTGTGAAAATTTCAATGTGCTTTTTGAATCTTTGTGCGGCCGTACAAAAAATAATGTTCCTAATTCATACGTAAAGTGTCTTCCCCGCCCTTGACTGCATGCCAGAACTCCGCTTCGCGTCGTTCGGGTCAACGGCAGTCGCGTGCGGGAAAGTATCACTTTCCGCACTTGATAGGAAAATAACTATTTACTACGATTTTTACACGAAACGGGAAAATTGGCAATTTGTTTTTGGGATAAGTTTTATATTCTATAAAAAATATTTTTAGTGTGATTTATAATTTACAGAGACTCAATACGAAAATAAGATGACATATGTCCAAGCGTTTGCTATGATGGTTCCGAAATCCAGGCGGCGCGACCCTCGATTTATCAAGTGTGTAGGACTAATCGTTACCGGTGCGAATTACAAATATCTGTATTTTCTGTGACCCTGTCCCTTTATGTGAACAATATTGTTTTTAGTGTTTATAGTCGTGACATTTTAGTGCAAATATGACATCGGCAAGTCATAGGTGTGTGTGTATAGAAACTGTTTCAATAACAATAGCTGTGATACAGATATTACATTTTTCAAGTTTCCAGTTGGCGCCGGTAAACGTGCGTAAGAATGGCAAAAAAGTGCGGAAATATAAACATTGCACTAATAGACGTTATTGATTTGAAGAATAAATTAATTTTTGAGGTGCAATTTTCTCCCAGTTGTGTTATTAAGAATAATAAGCGAAAATTGTTAACGAAAGATGCAGTTTCCATACAGTTTATTGAAGAATATAAGCCAATAATGTTTTTACAAAAATGAAATAATATTGTTACGAAACAGCACACTGGTATAGTCCCTAAAACCGACTCTGTCCAAGCCAGGTATAAAAGTTAAAATTATGGCGGGTACGCAGTAAATGAAATTTCGTCTCTAAAATCTGAAATTGAGAATAAAATGTCAACGATGGACGAGAAAATCGAGAATAAGATTACAACGATGGACGAGAAGATTGAGAATAAGATGACAACGATGGACGAGAAAATCAAGGAGTTGGAAAAAAGATGGCAGATATAAGGACTCAAGACACGCCAACGGAAGAAAAGAAGACCGAGCAAACAAAACCTTGCAAGCCAGAAACACACCCTAAGTTTGAAGACATTGGCAGTTTTACCCGAGTCAAGGCCCCAACGTTCGATGGAAAAATGTCGTGGACCAATTATGTGAAACAATTTGAAGCAGCCGCTAGAGTGAATAATTGGTCCGATAGAGAGAAGGCAGTGAACTTAACCATCGCGCTTCGCGGAGATGCCTTAGATGTACTACAGACGATACCACTTGAAGAAACGGATGACTTCGAGCAGCTGAAGAAGAGGTTGGACATGCGATATGGCCACGAACATCTAGAGCACTTGTACCAATCTCAGCTGAAGAACCGAAGGCAGCAAACTGTTTTCCACCTTGGACCTGAAGTCTGGTTATTGGCAAGTGAAAATGGACCCAGAAGACAAAGAGAAGACTGCTTTTACCACCGGATCTGGATTATGGCAATTCAACGTCATGCCATTCGGGCTCTGTAATGCGCCTGCGACATTTGAAAGACTCATGGAAAATGTCTTGAGAGGGTTGTCTTGGAAGACATGCCTGGTCTATTTGGACGACATCGTAGTACTGGGGAAGACATTTGACGAACATCTGAAGAATTTGGAAGAAGTATTCAAACGACTCCAAGCTGCCCAGCTCATGTTAAACCCGAAGAAATGTCAGCTATTCCAAAACGGAGTCAACTATCTAGGTCATATAGTGAGCAATGAAGGAGTGGCGGTGGATCCAGAGAAAATTGCTTCCATTCAGCTATGGCCGCAACAAACCGACAAACATCAAATTAGGAGTTTCCTTGGACTTTGCACGTATTATAGAAGATTTATCAGGAAGTTTGGAGATATTGCCAAGCCTCTAACGCAACTCACGGAAGAAGCAAGAGCTTTCCAATGGGACGTAAGACTGTCAAACGGCTTTTGAAACCTTGAAGAGGCATTTAACCTCGGCGCCGATATTAGGATATCCATTACCAGAGGGAGACTTTATCCTTGACACTGACGCAAGCAACGCAGGAATTGGTGGAGTGCTCTCACAGATCCAAGGAGGACAAGAAAGAGTACTGAGATATTTCAGTAAAGTCCTCTCCAAACCAGAACGAAACTACTGCGTCACAAGAAGAGAACTTTTGGCAGTAGTGAAGTCCGTGGAACACTTTTACCAGTATCTCTATGGTAGGAAGTTTTTAATTCGGACTGATCATGCAGCACTTAAGTGGTTGATGCAGTTCAAGAATCCCGAGGGCCAGATCGCTAGATGGATTGAATGACTTCAAGAATACGATTTCAACATCGAACATCGAGCTGGTGTGAGTCACCGAAATGCCGACTCCCTATCCAGACGGCCGTGCCCAACAGTCTGCTCCCACTGCAACAAGGTGGAATCTAGGGAATCTGCAGTTTCAAGAACTACTGTAGTCAACGAGGAATGGTCACCCACCAGGGTCAGAGAAGATCAGGAGAATGATCCTCACCTGAAGATGATCTGGCAATAGAAGAAAGAAAATCGGCGACCTACCTGGCAAGAAGTGTCAAGATTTTCACCGACACTCAAGGCATATTGGGCTCAGTGGGACTCCCTTGTCTTGGAAGAAGGGCTGTTGAAAAGAGTCCTTGAAAACGATAATGGTTCTGAGATGAGGAAACAGCTAGTTATCCCGAGGTACTGAAAAAGTTACACGACAGTCCATCGGGAGGTCATCTGGGAGTGAAGAAAACCCTTCAGCGAGTCCGTGAAAGGTTTTATTGGATGAACAGCTCCGACGATGTGAAGGACTGGTGTAAGAAATGTACGACTTGTGCTACGAGTAATGGACCACATCGCAAGAGAAAGGCACCCATGAAACAGTACAATGTTGGAAGCCCTTTCGAAAGGATTGCTTTAGATATCGCTGGACCATTTCCGACGACAGAAAATGGTAGCAAGTAAATACTGGTTGTAATGGATTATTTCACAAAATGGGTAAAAATTTACGCTATTCCCAACCAAGAGGCTACAACTGTCGCAGATGTATTGGTGAAGGAATGTATCAGCCGATATGGAGTACCCTTGGAAGTCCACAGTGACCAGGGGAGAAATTTTGAAAGCCATCTATTCCAGGAGATTTGCGACAAGCTGGGAATGAAGAAGACCAGGACAACAGCTTTACATCCACAGTCAGATGGAATGGTCGAGAGAATGAACAGGACTATTGGAAAATACCTGTCCAAAGTATTATCCAGCCATCAGAGAGATTGGGACCAGTATCTTTCCCTATTCGCATTGGCTTATCGATCTGCTGTCAATGAGTCCACGGGTGAAACACCGGCGAAAATCCTGTTTGGACGTGAAATGAGGCTTCCTTGTGACCTGGAATTTGGTTAGTAGGTGCTGTTAATAAAGCTTCATCTCGAACAATCAGCTCTCCTGGCAAAGAAAACACCACAATTTTGCTAATGTGCAATGGAGCAGGGGACAAAGCCCCACCACTAATTGTGTACAAAGGAAAGAACGTATGGGACCAATGGCTTGCCCCACCAAACTGTGTACGCAGCTAGTAAAAAAGGCTGGATAGAAGGGGATATATTCAAAAATTATTTTCTTAAGACTGTAGTACCTACCGTTGGTTCAGAGCGACCTGTTCTTATCATATATGATGGTCACTCAACCCTTGTCAGCATTGAAACTTTAGAGGCTGCTGCAAGGGAACAAATAACAATTTTGAAGCTTCCTCCACACAGCAGCCACTTGCTCCAACCATTAGATCTAGCCGTTTTTACAGTTCTTGTGTGAAACATGGAAACTTATGATGATATCATCGTAAATGGATTTAGGAAGGGAGGGATATTCCCTTTTAATCGAGATATTATTCCGGAAGAAAGTTTTCCCCCAGATCTTATGCAAAAGTGGAAGGAAACTAACAACATTTCAACACAGGTTCAAGAGGAAAGAAAAACTGATAACTCATTACCAGGCCCCTCAAACATGTGTAAACTTAGTAACAGCAGTGTGTAATTTGAACACATTTTATTATCTGCAGTTAAACAAACACCAAAGCTACAACCACAGAAGAAAACTAGAATATGTCCTGGAGCCGAAATTTTAACATCCTCACAAGCTATAAATATTCTTAAAGAAAAACTAAAACCAGTTAAGAAGGGCGCTAAAAGAAAAGCTCGATTGTTTTCCACCAGTAGCAGTGATGACGATCACACACCTCTAGAATTAATTGAGTCTATCAATTCTGAGGAGTTCGTGAATGAAGTGCTATTGATGAGAATACCATAGATGTGCAAGAATTCCAAAATGTTGTTACTCCGAGATATTGGGTAATTGTAAAATATTCTACAAAAAAGTTAATAAAACATTTTGTTGGTAATGTGCTGGAACAAAGCGATGGGTCGTTAAATTTACAAGGCCGTACAAAAATAAATTTGTTTGGCCAAAAATCGAAGACACTGACACGGTAGTCGACAACGATATTATGACCGTTTTGCCAAAACCAACCACCGACCGAGAGACTTACTAGATTTTCCAGTTCGCTTTGGGGGTTATAATTTATAGTTCTGTATAACTGCAGCAAATATTATCATTTTGAACATTTTCTATTATCAGGTTTTTTTTTAGAAAATCTGCTAATTTTGCTTTTATATTTGAAAAGTTTATATCTTTTAAAGTGTTTGAAATATTTTAATAAACAAAAAACGAAAATGTTCACATTTCTCTATATTTTATACTTTTGCCCCGGTAATAAATGTAGAGGCTTTGCATTACAAAATATTGGTCGTTATCACATTTTCCCCAAACTAAGAGGCAAATGTGATAGAATAACCGTGTTTTGAAAAAAATTACTAACAAAAAAATAAGCTGATAATTAAACTTAAAACACAATGATGGGTAATAAACATCTCCAAAATGTATTACATTTTTTTTAGAATTTTAATTATTTAGCGGCGTCATACATTCAACCTAATGAAAAACTATATCACAATTACCCCACTTCACCTTAATTATTTTATAACTGGTCACTGGACAAAACAGGACATTAATATATTAGTAGAGGGAAGGTGGATAAAAATTAGATATATTTGTTAAAAACCACTTTATGATTTGGTTTAGTTTTATTCACCTTCTCCTATGCACCGCAATCAGTATCACGAAATCTATTGAGCAGTCTTCCGAAAACTTCCCTCTTTGGGTGAATTCTAAATGCTAGGAGACAATTTTCTAAACATTCCCCAATGCAAAGTATCATGTCGACTCTTTTGTTTAACGGGTACTGCTTCCTTTTTAGTAGCAATAAAATTTGAAACTAACACAACAGAGAAATGTCATAAAATGACTTTAAGTTAGGTACCGACTAGATTATGTATACATTTTTTGTGTTAAAATCGATTTACCATACAATTTAAGAAAATTGTAAATTGCACGAAAAGTATAATACCTAGGTATAGGACACCCTTATACCATTCGAAAGAGGATATTTTTTTGAACATGGCGAATTATTAAAATACAGGGTGTTCCGTTTAAAATAATCCCGACATTACATATATTGAATAAACTAATAACGAAATTGAAAATTCTGAACTCCCCGTAAAGAGACGTTTAGTACTTCATCGTGGAATACATTCAACGAATGTCCAGCTATTTGGATGTAAGAGGAAATTTGCTAGAATTTGTTATATCAATGAGTTATAAATATTTTTCGAAATGTTCACTTTTTAAAAAAAGTCAGCATAACTCGGAACGCTCTGTATTTAGGTATAAGGAACCATTATGAAGGAGTATTTTATTTTTTAGGAGCAATCAGAAAATGCAATAAAATATAGGGTGTCCCATATGAAAAAAGGAGCAAGTTTCGTTTAGCCGAAATCTGTTAAAAAAGAAAAAAAAATTAGATACCTCAAAGAGTACATTACTGAAAAATGTGTGCCGCGGAAAATGCGCTATTGCCATTTTCTGAATGCGGTTTAGAAGTAACGAAATGAGATGCATGAGAAATTAATGTTATTTTATATTGTAGACTTATTTTTGAGCACCGATATGAAAATGAAAATCCGCGGAAATGCGTTGTTTCACCACTATGCAGTGATCCTCTTCTCGACCTTTAACACAGATCAATGAATAATATCTATTCTTATCAACTTAATAATATCGCTATGGTCAATAAATGCGAAAATTTAAAAAAAATTGTCAGTAAAGCCTAAAAACGACAATCCTGATAAAGCATAAAAGGTAGGAATGTACATATGTGTGAATTTAATATTCAATATTCAGTTGAGTTAAATCATTTCGTTCATATTATTTACAAAAATGTCGACTCAAGTTATAGAAATGGCTTTTCCTCGTTCGCGACAAAAGAAGCTTATGAATTCAGTCTTTTACATGGTTTGTTGCCTAAACGCCCCTTATGTAAAACCAAATGTAAAGGGCATGGTAACAAACCTGATATTTTTCCCATTATTACCATGGAGAAATATACCTTTGTTCAAAATCAGCAAAGTGTCGTCCAGATGAAACTGTCGCAAAAAACACGTGGTTTGAACACATCCATTTGTCTCCCGAAATCGAAATAAGGTACGTTTTTTTTCTTCTTTAAAAAACTCATAACAATATTATTAAATATTTTAGAGTCTTGTTTGGTTTTGCACACAACGAGTCGTACGAACGGATAATATATTTGGTACAACACGTCCAGATTCGGAAATGCATTTGTCGAAAGCAACGCTTGCAGCAAGACATAAAAAACCGCATATATATAATATTCCCCACCCATCACCCCACTTCACTCCACGATCCCGAATGTATTTAAAAAAGTTGAGAATACTATAGAAAACTTCGAAATATTGAAGATTTTCTATTACACCGCCCTTATGATAAATTTCCGCGGAAAAAGTTATATAGCAAATTATTAATCAAACAAAAATATGTAGTTTTTATCTTCCTATCACATTTCGGCACTTCTAAACCCGGAAAAATCAATAAAATTATTGTGGTAAAAATACATTTTCCAATAAAAATTAGTTCACATCGTTATATTGAATGTTTCCACGTCATTCTATAACAAAAAAAATATTAAAAACATCATAAAGCTGCGAATTTGAATTAATAGTAGAAAAAATAAAAATTCGAGTTTTCTCAGAAACGAAGAATTTCCGCGGCAAAAATCAAATTATGTAGTGCTAGTCTTGTATACAATCATCCTATAAACCGATATTCTATGTAACTGATTTCGGCTAAACGAAACTTGAGCCAGAAAAAATATAACTTTGAGAGGCCACACATTACTGGAACATCCTGTATATTTCAAAATAATTTTAAAATGTAGCCTATATGAACGTACAAACTACTAAGTGACAAACATTCTTAATCTTTTACCGTTTCGCTATAAACATCTATCCCGTTGGTCGTGATTCACCCTGTATAATAAAAGCTGGCAAGAAATATACTATAGAATGTAATTCACTAAGATGATTTTCTACTGAATAGAATTATTAATCTACATGCATAACATGGAGGGGAAAATCTTCATGAACTCCAATACATATGAAAAGATCATATGAAATTGAGCCC
Source organism: Galeruca laticollis (assembly GCA_963921935.1). NCBI lineage: Eukaryota > Metazoa > Arthropoda > Insecta > Coleoptera > Chrysomelidae > Galeruca > Galeruca laticollis. The sequence goes on along the minus strand of OY998181.1, from coordinate 19,630,009 downwards.
GTCTAAGAGCTAATGAAAACTACGATTAGCTGGAATTTTTTTATTATAATAAAACAGTTCATAAATATATTTTCTATTAGAATAAATGAATATTTAAAGAACTATTTGAGGATGCAGACATCTTGTGATGAAATATTATGAATTAATAATTTGATAAACTCTTGAATACACTTGGATGACATAAGATCTAATTTGAGATGTTTTGAAAATGTTTTCGATGACGTGCATAAATATGCGATAATTTTATTTATTTCTTAATGAAATATATTCTTCAATATATTTTAAATTCAAAAAGTTCGTAGAATGCTGTTAATTTACACATGTTGATAAGATTATTTAAAAATTCCAAAAACTGTACAAATAGTAAATACCTAGTGATAGAAAATCATTGATGATTGGCTGTAATTAAGATTTTTCAAAGATGTTCAATTATATATTGTTTTTAATACCCAGTTCAACACTTCAACAAGTTTATGTATAAAAAAACATTTAATGGTCTACTATAATATTTCCACAATGCTGAAAGATAACATTGACAATGTTGAAATTTTCAATGAATCAAAAGAAGATACTTAATTGAAAAATATACCTTCATCAATAATAGGTACTGTTCATTTGGTACTCAAGTAAATCTGTGGACACCTACAATAAGGAAATAAGTAAAATTTAATAGTTTTACAGATGACACATTTTTAAGGTATATTATTAGTCATTATTTAAGTCAACAAATTTAATAAAAACATATTTTAATAACATTATTATTTTTGAAACTTTAATATTGAGTTCATAAAGTTTGAAGTTTTTCTCAATCAAAATTTTTGTTTAAACTTATTCCCTTTGGGTAAAACAGTCGAAAAATTAATGAGCAATAACGATTCAAGTTTACTTATATCGTTATTGCATATTATAGTTTGAACATAAACCGCATCTTTAAAGACATTAATAATATAAGTTGACTTACTTGTTAATACTTACTTACGGTATTAGTTTTATTTAAATTAAAATATAATACCTTGTTTGTAAAAGTTAAATAACACACTGAGATGAAAGAATTTTATTGTAAAGATTACTTACAAATAGGTTTATACAACTATCTTTAAGTCTAATAGATAATCCGGAACATCACTGACTGATGGTAAGTTCCTGTAAAATACTGCAGCTTGGGAATCTACCTTGTCCAATAAAGATATTGTAATGTTTATCTTATTTATTTAATTAGTTTTTATCATAACGGGTGGGATACGGCATACGGTATATCTACTTACGTAATTTATACACTTAACTAGTCACTTATACTTAATTTATGTACACACTTAATGTCTAATTTACATTAAATACATGAATACACTGTTCACTTTTTATATATTCACGTCTGTTCATTACCAGATTAAATTGTAGGCTGCCTCGCCTCTTGTAGGTAGTCTCTTATATATTAAATTTCTAGTATGCGACGCCCAACAAACGATAAACCATCTTGGAAAATACAATCATAAAAAAAATAGTCCTTCCCAGAAATCGGTCCGCTTCCGCCAAAATTTTTATTTTGGATATCGAACTAGAACAGAGTCGGCTTCAGGGACTACTACAGTGTGCAGTTTCGTAACATTATCACCTCCTTAAAAGGAATTTGCTCCTGTGTATAGCCGGTACTGGATGTTTAAATTGGCAACTGGACCCATTTCTACACTTTCCGGTGGCATTGAAATAACAGGGCACCGTCTCAATCGGCTACCAATAATGAGGGGTATTGCTGTAAATTAATACCGGTATCTTGGAAGATCACCTCTATCATGTTCCCTATGACTCGCCAATCCAACTGGTTGCTCTCTATCCTATGCATTGCTAGTTTCTCCACGTCGCATTCCAACACATGATCTCGAAGACTTCGTAGCGTTTCCACACATACCGGTAAGTGGATAGATCTTGACATTTTTGGTTACCAGGTAGAAGACATACCGCGAATTGTGTTTGTCTCAGTGTCTTGCCAGAGGCTGGAATCTGATCTTCAAGTTTTTCTAATTGCACAAACTTCTTTCGAAAGGCGGTTGCAAACCGTCGTGCGTGTTTGTTACTGGCGGAGTTGTTGTGAGCCAGTGTATACTTATCTGTACTCTCTAGGTGAGGACCATTCTCCTGATCTTCTCTGATACAATGGGGGCGACCATTCTTCGTTCTCTGCTGTCGTTCATGAAACTGCAGATTCCGCCTTGTTGCAGTGGGAACAGGCTGTTGGGCATGGCCGTCGACATTTCGGTAACACACCAACTCGATGTTCGATATTGAATTCGTACTCTTGAAGTCGTTCAATCCATCTAGCGATCTGACCCTCGGGATTCTTGAACTGCATCAACCACTTGAGTGATGCATGATCAGTCCGGATTACGAACTTCTTTCCATAGAGATATTAGTAAAAATGTTCCGTGGACTTCACTACCGCCAAAAATTCTCTTCTCGTGACGCAGTAGTTTCGTTCTGGTTTGGAGAGGACTGAAATATTCCAGCACTCTTTCTCGTCCTCCTTGGATCTGTGAGAGCACTCCTCCAATTTTTACGTTGCTTGCATCAGTGTAAAGAATTAAGTCTCCCTCTTGTAATAGATATCCTAATATCGGCACCGTGGTTAAATGTTTCTTCAAGGTTTCAAAAGCCGTTTGACAGTCTTCGTCCCAATGGAAAGCTCTTGTTAGGGGCTCGACAAATCTCCGGACTTCCTGATAAATCTTCGATAGTATGTGCAAAGTCCAAGCAAAACTCCTAATTTGATGATTGTCGGTTAGTTGCGGCCATTGCAGAATGGAAACAATTTTCTCTGGATCCACCGCCACTCTTTCATTACTCACTAAATGGCCCAGATAGTTGAATCGGTTTTGAAATAGCCGGCGTTCCTTCGGGTTTAACATGAGCTGGGCAGCTTGAAGTCGTCTGAATACATCTTCCAAATTCTTCACATGTTCGTCAAATGTCGTGCCCAGCACTACGATGTCGTCCAAATAGAACTGGCATGTCTTCCAAGATAGCCCTCTCCGGACATTTTCCATGAGTCTTTCAAATGGCATGACGTTGAATTGCCATAATCCAGATCCAGTGGTAAAAGCAGTCTTACCTTTATTTTCTGGGTCCATTTCTACTTGCCTATAACCAGACTTCAGGTCTGAGGTTGAAAACAGTTTGTTGCCTTAGATCATATATACTACCGTGGATGCATAGATGCCATAAGAATTACATACACGTTCCTGTTTCCAACATGACTAAATTACACTATATTCTTCTGCTGTGTGAAATTCACCATAACTTTGTCTTTATTTCGGTCTGCTAATTAAGCATGCGCTTTAAAAATCTGATCGTATGACCACGTTCAATTTAAGAACTTGTGCCCTTGTTCCTTGTTGCCAGATTCATACACATTTATTGTTATTCTACACTTTTTTAAGACTTTCAATAAAAAACTTTTTTGGTCATTATCTAAGATGGTTATGTTTAAATTAAATAATGTTATGTTAATGTATATACATTTTAACCAACTAATTATTGTACAACATTGTTGCTTGATTATTTATTTTTGTAGTACGGGATAAGTAGAAATAAGAAATAACTTAGATATTTGGCAATGTTGATAGAGTTCTTTTCTCGCATCGGTGTCATAATAATAATATGGCCAGTAGTTTTTTTGGTTTATCAAGTGTTTACGATATTTTAAAGTTATCAAATATTGATTTCTATTTTAAGATAAGAATAAATTGTGAATGGAAATTAAAAAATAGTGGGATTGTCGGGTTAGAAATAAATTTGATGTTTCATTTAGGAACGAATTAAATGTGAAAGGTTTTAAACATAAAATGATGTACCTTATAAACAATTTCTAGTTTTGTTCCCAATAATTTTCACAATTTGAGTAAAAATAGGTACCTATATTAAATATACGTAAAAGCTTTTAAAAAATAAACGAATTCAAAACGTTTGTAAGTTTTGGTCCATATTTCTGTTTTATAATAGTTTAATGTAAGTACTAAAGTAATAAACCAAAATTAATCAAATGAGACGCACTTTTATTTAGTTAGATGATATTGCTTTTTGTATTTATTTTGATTTAAAAACCAAAACTACTCAACGAATGTTTTGAAATATTTCCTTACAAATGAAAGAAAAACTTTTCCAAAACGGTTTATAAATAACAAAGTTCTAAGGAACGAAGCAACACATAAATACAACCGAATGGAAACCTCCACCTTTTTAGAAGTCATTTCAAAATCTAGATTTGAAACATGATTATTCAAATTTGGCGCTGACTAAGTACGTCAAAATAGTTCAAAGGCTCCAAAACAAAGAAGCAACGTTAGAAACTTGTGAGTGTCAAACAAGGATGGGTCGTAGAAGTACGTCGTGAATATGTTGAAAACAGAGTTTACGGCTGTTGCATGATTCAAGGTAGTATGTATATGATCTAAGTTTGCTGCCCGCCAAAGTGTCTAGCGTGTCGTCGATTCGAGGCAGAGGATAGCTCTCTTTCTTCGTCAAGTTGTTTAGTTGGCGATAGTCTAGGCAGAATCTCGTAGTTCCATCCTTTTTCTTGACGAGCACTACCGGAGACACCCATGGACTAGTAGATACTTCTATTACTTTTTCTTCTGCCATCTCTCGAATTATTCTTTCAGCTTCCTCTCTCTTCGCTCGTGGAAGTCTTCGAGCTGATTGTCTAATTGGCTTAGCATTACCAGTATCGATTTTGTGTTTGACGGCTGATGTTCTGCCAGTCTTTCCTCCTTTTGGTACTAATAAGTCTCGATACTGCAAGATAAACTCTCTCATTCTCTTTTTTTCGAATTTGGCATTAGAATTGTCAGTGGTCGTTGTTTGACGAACTATAGACGTCACTGGTACGCAGGATCCAATCTTGGTTTCCTTCTTGATTGTAATTGGGTAATCGTTCACGTTTATCACACGTACTGGGATCTCTTTCGCCGACGTGACCAATCCTTTTCCAATTAGTACTCCTTTGCCAACTTCTTCGTCGTGGTTCCTTGGCTCCATCATAACCGGTGTACCTTCCTCCATGATTCTCTGTAGCCGTGCTACTATCATGGTTTCACTTCGTGCAGGTAAACGTAACGAAAAGATTGATTACGAAGTAAAAAAGTATTCTATCGATGAATTTGCTTTTTGTCTGAGCATATATGCCGACTAGACTAATAAAATATAACCCGAGTTTGAACACAAACGGGCCAAACGTATCGAATTAAAAGGATATTTCGTAAACCAACAGGTTTGTTAATTTAAATTATTCATTTGACTTTGTATGATTCTGCCTATTAATGAACTCGCCCACGTACTTACAAAAAATAAAAATTATAAAAAGTCCATTTTGAGCTATTTTTTATAAATGAAAACTCTTTGTTATTAGTATTTTTATTTGACATTTGACTTTAACCTTGAAACAAATTATGAAATGGTCTAGCGTTGTTCTAGCTAGCAAATTATTATATTAAATGGTAAATTTTAATAAATTATTTATTAAAAGTATTAACAAATAAAGTACAATAACGTTTATTCATCAATGATTTGTGAATTGTTTATTTTTATATTGTATATGATCAATATATAGGTATACATAACGTTCGATAGCATCAAGTATTTTTGGAGCAGGAAGGAACAAGTTCACTTTTCTCTTTCAATAACTCAATGTGGAACAAAAAGTATCGAATATTTTTCGGGAAGGGAAGGAAGAATACTATTATTTTCTGTTCCTATTGAAGAACACAATATGGAACACATGTTACTGGATATTTGTCGGGAAGGGGAAAGGAGAATACTTATTCTTTTTGCGTTGGATGTAATAGTATTTTCTCTTCCCCTTTTTAAAAAACTTAATATGGAACACGCAAAGTATTGGATATTTTTCGAGACGGGGAAGGAAAAGTACTGTTATTTTCCCTTCTTTACATTGAAAAACTCAATATGAAACACAAAGTATAGGATATCATCCGAGAGGTTGAAGGGAGAGTACTATCATTTTCACATGTAATAGTAAGTGGGGGGAAAATGCTGTTATTTTTACTTTTTGAAAAATTAGATATAGAACACAAAGTAAGGGATATTTTTCGAGATTTATTACATTGAAGTAATAGTACTTTTCGTGTTTGAAAAACTTTATGTTCAAATTATTGGACATTTTTCGAGAAGGGGAAATGAAAATACCATTATTCTTACATTAGATGTAATAGTATTTTGCCTTTTTGGAAAATATCAAATCATTTTTGTTCCACGTGATTTTTTTCAAGAAAGGGAAAGGAATATTGCCTGTAATCCTGTAGGGATATTTTTACGAATGTAAATTATTGCTGAATCTACGGCTAAAATAGTTAATTGTTTTTTTATTTATTTAAAACAGTTTATCCTGACCGGTGCGATAAATTCATACACACGGTGAGTTTACTCACTTAATTTATTTATTCACTAATTTATATTATATACACAGTATATTCACTTACACTAATTTATATGAACACTTCACTACTGTGTATTGTGTAACTGACTCTGCCGCTGGTCGGAAGTCTTTATATATCAAGTGCCCTTTTTTCTGGATAACTCTAGATTGCGGCTCACACAAAAATAATCGCCTGCTTGGAAATGTCTAGATAAGACTGGAAATGTCTAGATAAGAATAGTCACAAAAAATAATGGTAATCGGTTCGAAGAAATCCCTTCGCATTCGCCAAAATTTCAACTTTCATACATGGCTTAGACAGAGTCGGATTCAGGGACTACACCTGTGTGATATTTCGTAACAATAGAAACATAATGCAAGCCGTCCTCAAAGTAACACTGCTACAAAAATATAGGCTAGATTTGTTAGCAATGCAAAAAATTTAAAAAAAATTGCATACATCAATTCGCAATAAGATAATAAACTAATGTATGCATTAATATGTTCAAGATGTTCCGATTTCTTCGTGTTCTACGTATATTTTCAATATATAAATCGGAAGTCCTCGAAGCTGCCACGGTACAAAAAAAAAATTAAAATACATAAAATAAGAAAAAACTTGCATACATGAATTTAAAACAAAATATATAACTGATGTATACTTTAATATATCCGAAATTTTGACGTCCCCAAAACTACCCTTACACACACACACACACACATATATATATATATATATATATATATATATATATAGTTTTTCTTTATATTCTTGGGATTAGGTCCTTATTATAAATCTAACGAAAACTTAGTTTTACAAAAAACATGTTTATTAACGTTTCGGCTATACGGTGTAGCCTTTATCAAAATACTACAAACAGATAAAAAGCAGTGTCAATATTTATAAAATATCTTTCAAAACAAAACAGCTTACCACAAAACGATGCATATATCCTCCTCAAAAATTTGAGGAAAGTCATCCTTGTTTTAAAACATTTGTTAAAAATAACACGTCAAGAAACTACAAACATTCACAAACGTATAATCGACATTTATAACTTAAGGTGAAAATGAAAGGACAAGTTTTGGTTGAATTCTTGTTTTTTTGTGTTTTGTTGTTGGTTTGAACTTAATTATAGTTATAAAATATATATATATATATATATATATATATATATATATATATATATATACAAGTCTACACTGAAAAATGTATTAACGTATAGTACACTGAGAAATGTTGTTAATTTATTAGGTTGTAATATATTTTGCTTAGATTATTTGTATCAGTTTTTGAGTTAATGCAATGTTTATTTTTTTGAATATATACCATTTCATAGAATTCCAGTTTTTTTTGTTATTTTCAGTCTTAAGTATTTTTGTGTTATCAAAATTAAAACTATTCTATTCTATTCTATTTTTTAGATATTGAGTGGTTTGACCAATGTATACTCCATTGCAGTTGTTACAGGGTATTTCGTATACCACATGTGTTTTTTGATTTTTGGGGATGGTAGTTTTCAATTTACTGAAATTACTTTTTAGTAGATTATGTCCTTTATGCCTTACAGTGACTTTTTCATTTTTAAATATATTTTGTATTTTTTCTGACAGACTAGGCACATAGGGTAATGTTATAAAATTAGAATTTGTTTTTTCCTGTTTTAATGTTTGGTTTTGCGAGTATATTTTTTATGTATTTTTTTCTTAAATATGTTGTCGACTAGATTCCGTGGATAGTTGTTCAATTCCAAAACCTCTTTTGCTTTTTTAATTGAAGATATTCGATATTTTGGATCTGATAAATTTATAGCTCTGTCTGCTAGGCTCATTACTACTGATTTTTTTTGTGAAAAAGGATGTTGCGAATTAAAATTGAGGTATCTTCCTGACCACGTGTGTTTTGTGTGCCATTCGGTTTCAATTTTGTCGTTTTTATGATGTAATGTTAGATCTAAAAAGTCAATTTGGTTGTTTTGTTCAGTTTCAATCGTAAATTTAAGTTTCTCGTGGTAGTTATTAAATTGCTCTAGAATGTAGTCAGCTTTATTATGAGGGATTGCTAATAAACAATCGTCATCGTACCTATAAAAGAATGGGAGCTCAATATTCAGATTATCTATTACTGTTTTTTCTAGATCTTCTAATACTAGTTGGGCAATTACGCTTGAAATGGATGCGCCCATTGCACATCCTTCTATTTGTTTATAGTATTTATTATTATATAGAAAGTAAGTCGAAGTCAAAGTAAGTTTAATTGCTTCCAAAAATTCTTTAAGTTCGATTTCAGTGTGATTTTTTATTAAGTCCCATTTACTTCTTATTAATGTTAGAGTTAACTCCAATGGAACATTTGTGTATAATGACACGACGTCTAAAGAGATTAAAATATAATTATTAGGTAGTTTAACGTTATTGATTTTATTTTTAAAATCCCATGAGTCTTTAATGTAATACTTGTTATATGCTACATTACTTAAAATATTTTTTAGATATTTGGATAAGTTTTCAAATGGAGACTGAATACATGAAATTATAGGTCTTAAAGGTATTTCTTGTTTGTGTAATTTAGGCAACCCATATATATATATATATATATATATATATATATATATATATATGCAATATCGAATATAATTTACCAAATGTTACACCCACAAATAGAGACGAAATTAGGTCAAAATGCTGTAATGTAATCACAAACCACAAAAACAATTATAATAAAAAAAAACTTAATAGACAGCAACAGTCATTACTTAAAAAGGTAAAACAAACAAAAGTCTTTCTAAAAGAAAATCCTGATCTAAAGATTTTGAAACCTGATAAATCAAACAAAACTGTATTAATTTATACCCAAGATTATGACCGAAAAATCAATGATTTAATTTCAGATCAGAGAACGTACAAAGAAATAAAGAATGATCCAACAAATATTTATCAAAAGGCTAACAATGAGCTAGTAAACAGATGGGAAAAAAAATTGTATATATCACCCAAAACTGCAAGCGGATTAAAAATACTAAATGCTATACCACCCAGAATATATGGGTTGCCTAAATTACACAAACAAGAAATACCTTTAAGACCCATAATTTCATGTATTCAGTCTCCATTTGAAAACTTATGCAAATATCTAAAAAATATTTTAAGTAATGTAGTATATAACAACAAGTATTACATTAAAGACTCATGGGATTTTAAAAATAAAATCAATAACGTTAAACTACCTAATAATTATATTTTAATCTCTTTAGACGTCGTGTCACTATACACAAATGTTCCATTGGAGTTAACTCTAACATTAATAAGAAGTAAATGGGACTTAATAAAAAATCACACTGAAATCGAACTTGAAGAATTTTTGGAAGCAATTAAACTTACTTTGACTTCGACTTACTTTCTATATAATAATAAATACTATAAACAAATAGAAGGATGTGCAATGGGCGCATCCATTTCAAGCGTAATTGCCCAACTAGTATTAGAAGATCTAGAAAAAACAGTAATAGATAATCTGAATATTGAGCTCCCATTCTTTTATAAGTACGATGACGATTGTTTATTAGCAATCCCTCATAATAAAGCTGACTACATTCTAGAGCAATTTAATAACTACCACGAGAAACTTAAATTTACGATTGAAACTGAACAAAACAACCAAATTGACTTTTTAGATCTAACATTACATCATAAAAACGACAAAATTGAAACCGAATGGCACAAAAAACACACGTGGTCAGGAAGATACCTCAATTTTAATTCGCAACATCCTTTTTCACAAAAAAAATCAGTAGTAATGAGCCTAGCAGACAGAGCTATAAATTTATCAGATCCAAAATATCGAATATCTTCAATTAAAAAAGCAAAAGAGGTTTTGGAATTGAACAACTATCCACGGAATCTAGTCGACAACATATTTCATGCCGCCGGCTTTCAATTAAAATAAAACATAAGAACATATAATATTATAGAGCAGCCCAAGGTAAGTCTACACACATTTCTGACTTATATATAAAATAAAAACTAAATAAAATAAATAATCAAACAATAATATATATATATATATATATATATATATATATATATATATATATATATATATATATATATATATATATATATATATATATATATTGTTGTAGATAGAACGAGCACATAACATTTATAGAATCCCGATAAAGCATAAAGAAATAATATTTATCAATAAAAAATTAATTCCTAAAATAAAGTACCAAAATTAATGAAATATCTATATAACAATATAATCAAGTACAATCAATGGGCATAATCATAAAGAAAGTAAATAAATATAAAAAGAAGTCATAAACAATTAGTAGTAAAACAGTTGTAAAATAATTCTGTATTTTAAAAAACAACCTTAGACAGAACCTAACAAGTAAACGCAGATCAATAAAATAACGTAACGCTGCACGGAATTTTAGATACCCAGAGCATCTGTTTATATTTAAAGAATAAATAGGATGGCATAATAAAATCAACAATGCTACAATGATTAAACAATAAATGACATTTAGAATTAGTAAAATATATAAATAAGATATGTTAGTTAATATTTAATCATAAAAATATATAGGAAATATAATAATAAGTAGGAAACTGTAATTACATGAGTTGTCAAAAAACCTATACGAAATATAACAGTTGAGACAAGTATACCAACATAAAATGTATTTGAATATGAAATACAAGAATAAAAATAAATGATTACCGACCTAATTTATATGTATAAGTGTAATAATATCAAACATAATAAGAAGTGAATTGTATCCATGTATATTGTGTAAATATTTAGGTTGTAGGAAATACAAAAATAATATAATTGCATTGACCAATCGGAACATCTCAAATAAACAATAACATGAAAAAAGACAATAATAATAAGATGTTAGTGAATTAATCAAGGACAATAAGTTTATAATGAATAAAAAACAATAGTTTACAATAAGTTTAAGTCAGAAAAACAATAAAACCAATAATAAACAAAGTGACAGGTGAACTATAATCAAAGAATTTTCTAGAACATTGCCAGCTTCCGGTTATAAACAATAGAAAGGGTTTGGCAGATGAAAAAGACCGCGGAATAGTTAGTTAGGCGTTAGTTGTTGGATAAGCAAGAAGCAATGTAAAGTGATCCAGTTTCTTTGTAATAAAAAATTTAAGTAATAAGTGCAAATAGGTATAAATTAAACTATAAAAAATTAACTAATAATTAAAATCAAGTGCAAGGACGAATTTCTGTGAAACTACATAAAGCAGAGTAATAATTATCATCAGAGAATTACAAGGAGGAAGATTACCACATAAGGCGGGAAAGCGTCATGGATGAATCCAACTGAAGGCACCATTTCAGCAAAAAACAAGGTCTGTGGTGTGTTTTTAATTGAATATTTGGTACCAAATAATAAAGTGAAATTTAAAATCATAAACGCCTGGTAGTAAAAGTTTTTCTTTAAAATGATTATAATATACCAGGAAACGTAATAATAAAAAAACTTACCATTATAAAATTTGTAGATAGATGTATAATTTCTGTCATGTTGAATTTTCTCCAATCATATATATATATATATATATATATATATATATATATATATATATATATATATATGTTATATTCACAAATTCACGTTAAACTTTTTAAAAACAATTTTTATTGAGTTACACAGTTTTATGTTATATAAAAAAGAAGTAATAGGTTGAAATTATAATTGTAACTAACTATTTTACATAAAGTCAAAGAATTTATAGAATTTGTTAAATCAACGTCAGCGTTTATTTTCATGGAGAATTCGATGTAGCGTCGCTCCCATGAAAGTGCAGAAATCATTATTTTTCTGTAACATAATATTTGTGTTACTTAATGTGTTTATTTTATAAAAACGCAACGTAGCATCGTTCTCATGAAAATACGGAAATCGTAATCTGATGTTTGACATTGCGTAATATTACTTAAACATAAGCGTTTTTTCGTATATAACAACTCCCCCCTTAATTAAAATTGTTGTTTAATAAACAACAATTTTTGAGAATAAAAACCAAAATACATAAAATATAAAATAGACAATACAATATATACAGAGATTTCAAGATTAAAAGGAAAATACGCAAAATACAAAAAATAAAAATATAAAGGTATACATTAAACCATGAAATTGTCAATTTTCGATTTCCACTTCCTCAGAGGCTTCGGTGTCAAGTTTGGGTCTTCTTTTTGGCAGAATGTTATGGATTTTGATAAAAACATCATTTGGTTGGTCCGGGACAGGCTTTCCTGGCGATTTGTTGAATTTAATATTTCTACACTTATGACAGGTGTAGAGGACGATCAAAGCAACGATGAGTGAGATCGTAGTATATGTGAACCACGAAATATTTTTCTCAACAAACGGTTTGTTTATGAGTTCATCCAAACTTTTTGAGTATTGGTCCAGTTTGTGTTTTGTCACTTGCAGATCATTCAAGTTAATGTTATTAAGATCTAGTGGTTCTATTTTGGGTACTTCTACTTTGTTTGGAATGTCTAGGCAACAGTTGTAATCAACTATTACGGGATGAAGTACATGAGGAATGTTTATAGTTTTTCTGGTAGTAGCTTGTATTTTAGTAATGCCAACAAAAGCGGAGCATCCTGAGTATAGCTGTAAAATAGAATTTTCATTTACGGTTAATGTTTTCGTTTTTGTGTCTGGAAGACTTATGGTCACGTGTACCGGTTCGGCAATCGACACTAGCCACACGTTTTCTTCGAGTTTTTGCACATTATAACCTTGTCCGTTGACTACCGCACTTTTACAATTCGCAGGAAATGTCTTATATTGTCTTAACAAACGGGCTTCACATATCGCGTTATCGTCTATAGGGTACGCGTAAACATCGCGACACAACTTTTGATGCGTAGATAACTGTTTACACTTTTGTAAATCGTGGATTGGAATGTAGGATAAAGAATCATCATCTCGCGCTAAATATTTTTGTGAAAATGATAAAATGTGGTGAAATCCAGTTCTATTATCATAAATTGGTATTGGGTATAGGTGGAATAAAGTAAATACTTGTGGTTCAATCAAAGGTATTTTAAGAACGAAAACAAGATCTGAATTTGTTTGATATGCTTCGAGATCGATTATTTCCAAATACTGTGAAATTTCAGAATATTTTATTGGTAGCGGTAAACCTTTTCTTACTGTATTTTCTGATATTTTCTTAAGAGCAGTGATCAAATTTTCTGGTTCAATAATAGAAGTATGAATTATTTGAAGCTGTGCAAAAGTGATAGAGTTTAGAATATCATTAATAGTATTTTCAAGATACGAATAACTCTCCATTAGTTGTTCGCAAATTTCAAAGAAATTTAATTTGGCTTCGATAAGCGCAATTTCGTTTGTTGATTGTCGAATGGTGGTTTCAATTTTTTCTATATCTGAGTTAAATATTTTCTCATTTAATTTTAATTGTCCTATAGTACTGTTGAGATTTGTTATGACTGAGCTTGTGATTGACATTTGATTTTTTAATAAGTTTTCTATCTGGTTTTGATCAGTTTTTAATTTATTAATGCAGTCCATATAATATTCACCATCAGACGCATCGAGATTTCCGGTTATTGATTTAAATATGGTGCCAATACCATTAATTAACCCTCGTTTTTGTCTTTTAACATCGAAAGATATTTCACTAAATTTATCACCAATAGATTTTGTAATTTGTTGCAATAATGCCAAATGTGATTTTACTTCGGATCGGAAGGACTTCATACTGGAGTAGTTTGAAGTAAAGGTATTTTGAATTGTGTCAAGAATTCTATTATTTCTTTCAAAAGTTTGTTTAAAAGCTGATATATTTTTATGCACTAATAAAGTCCATTCGTCGTTCGAAACCATTATTTCGGTTTCGTCGTGGTAGTAGATTCCAACTGTATTGTTTATGGGTTCGATTTTATATTGACATGTTGCTGTTCCGATCAGCAGCAGAAACCTGAAAATAAGTTAATTTTCAACATAGGGTTTCATAAGATCGAAATTTATTTTTGATTTGTTATTTGTTTCTAAATTTAATACTGTTGCGGAATTTCTGTGTATCTCTAGTATTTCGAAAGGGCCATTAAACTTATTTTCTAACTTGTTTTTTATTTGAGTTTCTTTTACGTAAACTTTGTCACCTACTTCATAATTTGGTTTGTTTTCGGAGACATGTTTGTCAAATCGGTCTTTAGCTTTTTCTTTTTGCTTTATGGTTTTTTCTCTCGCTATTTTATAATAATAGGATATGCGGTTATTTAGATCTCTAATATATTTAGTAATTAATTCTTGTTCATTGTATAATTTTTCGGGAGGTCTACTGGACGTGTGTCCAAATACAAGTTCGTATGGTGTGAATCCGTGTGTTTTGTTTATTGAGTTATTATAAGCGATAATAGCAAATGGTAAAATACTGAAGGGGTGTTCATTGGGGTGGTCTGCTAAATGTAATCGAATCATTTCTAACAGAGTAGCATGTAATCTTTCTAGAGATCCGTTACTTTGCGGATGACCGACACTTGAATATGTTAACTTAATATCGAACATATTACAAAGGTCTTTCATTAACGCATTATTGAATTCGCGACCGGCATCGCAATGAATGCGAAGTGGTGCACCAAAATGCTGAAAATAAGCTAATAATGAAGTGACAACGGATTTGGCACTTTTATCTTCAAGCGGATATGCTTGAGAAAATTTTGTTAGTTCGTCTCTTATTGTAAGAGCATAATTCTTTTGAGGTACCTCTAAAATATCAATATTAATACGTTCAAAAGGTGTTTTAGGCGTTTCAGTTATAACGAGGGGACTGTCCAAATTTTTGCGACATATTTTTGTCTCTTGGCATGCCCGGCATGACTTAATATAATTTTCGACATCTCGATTGAGGCCGGCCCAATTATATTTTTGTCGTATTCGCCTAATAGTTTCATTAATTCCGCGGTGAAGGTGGCTTTTGCCATTATGGAATTGATCTAAGATGATAGGTATTTGATTTTGTTCTGGCTCTTTAGTAATATTTTGACAAATAGTGAATTTTACGTCAACTTCCGAAAGTAGAAATGATAGTGTTTCTAGTATTGGAAGGTCAGGATTATTTTCGATAAAATATTTTTCTGAAGGTTTAAATAAATCTCGATTTCTGTAAATTGCAGCAAATAAGTATTCACTAATACTGTCTGGATCCCATGGTATAGCAATAATAAGGTATTTTCTATTTTTGACAGTTTTACTGTACATTAATTTTTGCATAAGAAAAGTCGGGGTTTTCCTCAAATATATCCTCAATTATTTTTTCATGAAAATCTTGTAAATTGTTTTGTTGAAAAAAGGTTAAAATGTTTTTATTCTGTTTGTCTAGTAGATGATTATTGGAATATTCTATTTTAGAATAGTCAATCAGTGATTTTGTTTTATAAAGTTCCTCAAAAGACAAAAATTCTTCTGCAGCGACATCCCAGTCAATTTCAGGTTTATTTTCAGTTTGTTGGGATGGCCCTGCATCTTCAAGAGCG
Organism: Galeruca laticollis; assembly: GCA_963921935.1. Taxonomy (NCBI): domain Eukaryota; kingdom Metazoa; phylum Arthropoda; class Insecta; order Coleoptera; family Chrysomelidae; genus Galeruca; species Galeruca laticollis. Next base: position 19,614,035 of record OY998181.1, on the reverse strand, counting down.
GGATAAATTGGGTAGGGTAAATATTTAAAGTTTCCTAATTTTGAACGAAATGAATCAAAGTCATTTATGTGGTTAATTTTTATTCGAGAAAGGGCATCGGCATTTTTATTGGATTTGCCAGATTTGAATTCAATTTGATAGTCGTATTCCTCTAATTTGAGGCGCCATCGTGCTAGACGACTACCGGGGTCTTTTATAGAGAATAACCAAGTAAGTGGACGGTGGTCAGTTATAAGGGTAAATTTTCGGCCATATAAATAGGGTCTAAAGTGTTTAACTGCCCACACAATTGCCAAAAGTTCTCTCTCTATCGTAGAGTATTTGGTTTCTGCTTTGCACAATGTCCTGGACGCATAGGCTATCGGTAAATCCTTACCTATTGGGCCTTGTGACAAAACTGCACCGATTGCAAATGCGCTAGCATCGGTAGTTAAAAGAAATCGTTCTTCAAAGTTTGGGTATATCAATATCGGAGTAGAAGTAAGAGCATTTTTTAATTCTTGGAATGACTTTTGACATTCGGAGTCAAAATTAAATGGGACATCCTTTTGTAAAAGTTTTGTCATTGGTTTGGAAATTTTAGCGAAGTTCGGTATAAATCTTCTGTAGTAACCAGCGAGTCCCAAAAAGGATTTTATTTCCTTTTGGTTCGTAGGTTGAGGGAATTTTTGGACGCATTCAATTTTTGCCGGAAACGGCTTAACGCCATCTTCCGTGATTAAATGTCCAAGGTAGGCGACTTCTTTTCTCAAGAATTCACACTTGTCTGGCTGAAGTTTTAAGTTAGCTTTTTGAAGTCTCTTGAATACTTCCGTTAAGCGGGTAATATGTTCTTGAATTGTCGGTGAATAGACGATGATGTCGTCCATATAGACAAGACATCGCTCGTTTTGAATTCCAGCAAGGACATTGTCCATGACCCTCTGGAATGTTGAAGGTGCATTTTTTAGACCGTACGGCATTCTGAGGAATTCGAAATGTCCGTTTTCAACTGTGAAGGCGGTCTTTGGTATATCTTCAGGCATTATTTCAATTTGATGAAAGCCTGATGCAAGATCTAGTGTCGTGAAATATTGACACTTACCAAGCTGGTCCAATAAATCTCCAATGTTTGGTAACGGGTATTTGTCGTCTACGGTAACCTCATTCAGTTTTCTGTAGTCTACGACAACACGCCATTTTTGTTTACCTGATGCGTCGAGCTTCTTGGGCACAATCCACACGGGCGATGACCATGGGGAATTGCTGGGTTGTATAATGTTTTGTGAAAGCATTTTATTGATCTGATCTTTCACCTCTTGTTTATGAATTTGGGGATAGCGATATGATTTTACATAAGTTGGCTTAGAATTTTGCGTATCTATGGAATGTTTTATTTCGTTGGTGAAAGTAAGTATGTCTCCTTCTAAATAAAAAATGTCAGAAAAATCATGACAAAGTTGGGAAATTAAGTCTCGTTCTTCTTCATTAAGATGATCAAGTCTTAGTTGATTTTTTAATTCCGATGTTCTGTCGGTGCACATTTCTTGGGTGGTTAGTTGAATATTATTTACATTATTTATTTCATATGGTTCTAAGTTAAGTTTTGAAAATGTTACAGTTTTAGGTATACAATTAACATTTAATACTGAAACAAAAAATTCTCCTTTTTCATTTATTTTAACTAATGCGTTTGGTAGTTTAACTTTCTCTACTTCTTGACCTACCAGTATAGCATCAGTATTAACTAAATCGCATTTTAGTTTAAATATTTGTTCAGTCCTAGGTTCAATGGAAATTGTACTTTTGTAAATTTGTGGAAATTGGTTTTCAATTGAAATATTGGTAGTTTCATTATCTGTTACTTTAAATAATGGTACAATTTTGAAATCAGTATTAAGTTGTTTATTTTTTAGATCAACTATACAATTATAATGTTCTAAAAAATCCATGCCTAATAATCCATCAAAATCAATATCTAAATTACAAATGAATACTCTGTGTGGATCGTTAGGTTTAAATGGAATAAGGGTTGATTCGTTAACTCTTATTTTTTGGTTCGTTATACCTTGAATAATTACATTTTCAGGGGATCGATTTCTATAATTTTCGCAAGTTTTGGGTTTGAAAATTGATAATCCAGCACCCGTATCAATTAGAATTTTATAAGTGTTTGTTCTGTCTTTAATATAATATAAGTTTTTAGAATTTACCGGTAAGGTATTTTTTACATGAACATCTGTTCGAGGCAGTCCGATTCTGGACTGTTCAAACTCATGGTTTGAATTTGTGAACTGAGGTCTGGGATCGGCAAATTTGAAGTTTGGTCGTTTAGCGGATCTGGGGGTTTCGTTTGTAAAGGGCCTTGTCGAAAATCCTGATAATAATCATGATTTGGATTTAGGAGGTTATCAGAATCAAAGTTATAAACATTTTCATTATTATAATTAAAATTGTCTTGTTCGATATGGCTATAATCGAAAGTTTCGTCTTCATTCGTATTGCAAACTGGTATACCATTATCAGAGTTAGGATCACTATCAGCAGTATAATAGTTTTCCTCTATTTCACTATTAACAGTATAATAGTCAGGAGCACTGGGGTTAATTTCTTGGTAATATTCTTGATAATCAAGTGAATTATCGGAGTATTGTTCTTGATTTTCATAATAATTTTGACTATCATCTGTATAATAGTCATAACTGTTATGAGAGTGTTTGTTAAAATCACGATTTCGATTGAAATGAAAAGTTCTTTGTTGATTAAAATTTGTGTTGGGTCGATTTCCCGGTGGTGCTTGAGGTCTAAAACTTGGATTTGGTCTAATTACAGATGGGCGATTTTGATTTTGTTGGTTATTTTGAAATTGTGGCCTTTGTTGAAAATTTTGGCCTGTTTGGTTATGTGAATTAGGAGTTTGATTTGGTCTAAAGGAACCCTGAGCTAAATTTTGAGATTGTCTTTGACGTGTGAGACACTCATTTATAGTATGTCCTATTCTGTGACAAAAATTACATTGTTTTGGTGAATTTTGGCTAAATCTACGAGTAGGTATATTATTTGTATTACGATTAGTCTGAGGTTTGTGGTTTTCATAGTAAGTTAATTGAAGTTCTCTTCTGATTCGTGAAATAGCTGATAAAACACTTATTGGATTACTAGCTCTAACAATTTGACCGATTTTTGGATCTAGACCGGTTAATAAAGTATTCAAAGTTAATGATTCTATAAGACGTGTTTGTGCTACTTTTTGATCTATTGTTAAATGCTGTTGTTTACTTATAGCTGAATACATTTTTGCTTCCAGAGTTTGTAATCTCGAAACAAAAATTAAAGGCGATTCGTTTGGTAGTTGTTTCATTCTTTGAAGATCTTGAATCAATGAATTTAAGTCGCGAGTATCTCCAAAGTGAGTATTTAATAAAGTTTTAATTTCTTCCCAATTTGAAGGGTCGCGTGAATTAACTAATTCAGCGGCTCTTCCTTTAAGTTTGTTTTTAATATGAAGAGTTAAAAGTACTTTTTGGTCGTTGTCGGCCATTCTGTAAGCTGTTTTACAAGCATTTATAAAAGTATTTAAGAAAATTTGATTACCGTCATATTCCGGAATTATTGAAAATATTTCTGATAATCTGTAAGGTTCTAGATTCGACGCTTGATCGGTTTGAGCAACTGGAGTATTAGCATTGGCATTAGCGTTTGTTGCACTACGTGTTTCAGGCATTTTGCTTTATATTAAAATGATTGTATTCAAAAAAAAGTAAATTATGACAATAGAACTTGGTAAAAATAAAAAATAAATTGCAAAATATTAAATAAAAATAAAACGAGATGATTCTTACGTAAATATTTTCATTCCTTCCTTGGCAGCTGAAATCCTTATCCGTGAGCTTTGCTACACCTGGTTAGCAGTTTGCGTGTTCCTGGTGCCGGAGAGACCGTCTGCTTCTTGAAGATCTGGAGCTGGTACTTGAAAATTCCTTAAAGGTTTAGGAACCACCACACTTAGTTAGGCAATCCTTGTTCTAAATGTGTTTAGGAATCCTACTGACTGCGCCACTGTTATATTCACAAATTCACGTTAAACTTTTTAAAAACAATTTTTATTGAGTTACACAGTTTTATGTTATATAAAAAAGAAGTAATAGGTTGAAATTATAATTGTAACTAACTATTTTACATAAAGTCAAAGAATTTATAGAATTTGTTAAATCAACGTCAGCGTTTATTTTCATGGAGAATTCGATGTAGCGTCGCTCCCATGAAAGTGCAGAAATCATTATTTTTCTGTAACATAATATTTGTGTTACTTAATGTGTTTATTTTATAAAAACGCAACGTAGCATCGTTCTCATGAAAATACGGAAATCGTAATCTGATGTTTGACATTGCGTAATATTACTTAAACATAAGCGTTTTTTCGTATATAACATATATATATATATATATATATATATATATATATATAAACTTTCCACTAAACAACAAACCACAACTAATTTCAGTTTTTTTTTATTACCTACACAATTGTTATAATACTTTAAATTATGTTTTAAAAGGATCAAATTTGAGTAGATAAATATTTCAGACATGCTTTCAATTTCACGTACCGAATAAAACTAAAATAGTATTTTAAAATATTTCAAATAATCCTATTTAGAAAACAAGCAGAAAAAAGTTTACAATAGTTGAACAACTTTAACACGCAGGTGGTCGTATAATTTTTCTAAGAAATCTAACGTTTACAAACGGTTCACCAAAGTTATGCAAATGAGTCTGAAAAAGTCGACTCAAAAGAGAATAAATAGTTTTTTTTTATAATATACAGAAAGTTTGTTTAATGTGGAAATTTGGATACATATAGAAAATCCATTATTTATTTATAACATAAGAATTTTTAGAAATAATAAAGGATAATCATTTATTTTTACACATAAGAGGTATATGAATCCAACAGTAAAATAAAGCGTCAATAATATTTTACATATGAGTAATGTTTACAATGTTTTAAAATTTTTTATATCTTTTAATAAGTAACATAAATAAATTCCATTGATAAGTAAGGTTGATTTTATTATGATATGCCCAGAACCCTACTGAGTTATAGAGTAGTGAATGAATAAGAGCAGCCGAGGTAATAAAAGTTTTAGGAATCAAATAAACTACATGCTACTAAATAGCATAATAAATAGGAGGAATTACAGGTAAAATATATATATAAGTTAGCAAGCCCAAGAGTGTAAGGTTTTTTAATTGTAACAAAATATCAATACATTTTAAATTCAATTCAAATTCACAACAACAGAAAAAAGAAAATAATAATTCTCTTATATATATAAATTTCAAATACAATTTATCTCCCACATCTATAAAATATATAAATTCAATTCATATTCGAAACATCATATTATAAATATATTAATCATTTACACATATTTACCTTGCTCCCCAACGTGGGGCATTATATAAAATAAAGTAGTAATCCTATTTAACTGTCTCCGCAACGTGGGGCAATTAGGGGCATTAGAGCATTAAGGCATTAAGGAATTAATAAGAGAAAATAATATTCAATAAATTAATAAAATAATATACAATCAAAATGGAGAAGAAAATGACGTTAAGAGATGGTAAACAAGTCGGAATAGAAGATGGATCTGATCAGGAGACAGAAGGAAGAGAACTTGGAATGGCTGATTTCCAAGTACATTACTTGGTACAAGGAAGAAATAATCAAGAGAATGAGGAAGAGACAGATGGAAGTGAAAGAATGGAATCAATTGAAGAAATTGAAACAATGAAAATGAGGGAAGAAACACTAGGACAAAATCAAGGAAAAGGAGCTAGAAATACTGACGAACAAAATATGATGATGCAAATTTTACAAACTATGAAAGAAATTAAAACAAGCAATCAAATCATGAGAGAAGAAATAAAAACAAGCAATCAAAGCATGAGAGAAGAAATAAAAACAAGCAAAATAAAAAATGGAAATAAATAGTCAAAGAATAGAAGAGAAGATATAAGAAAACAATTAGATGAAGCTAAAAAATATACAGAAGAAAGAATTCAAGCAACAAAACAAGAAATTAGAGATGAAGTGATAGGAAGAATAATGGAATTAGAAGAAGTGCAAACAACGAAAATACAAAATTTAAAGAAGAATGAAAATGATTTAAAAATAGAAATTGGAGAAAACACCAAGAAAATAAAAGGAAACACTGAGAGAATAACCAAATTAGACAGAGAAATTATGAAGACAAATAAAAATATACAAAGCATAGAGGATGATATAACTAAAGAAATACAGATGAGTTTTAAGATAGCAGAGGAAGAAAACAACAAAATAAAAAGGGAATTAACAATGGAAATGAAAAAATCCAAGGAAAAGTAGAGCAAATAGAAAGAAAAGGAGGAAATATGGAATATATAGGGGTAATAAGAACAATTTATGGATCAGCCAATCAAAAATTTGATGGAAATATTAAGAAATTACACCCAAAAATATTTATAAGAATTTTGAAAAATAGAGTAAGAGGAATGAATAATATTGAATACATAAAGGAGGTGATCAGAGATCATTTGGAAAATCACGCACTAATATGGTTTGCTGCCAGGGAAAAGGACATAACAGAATTTAATGAATTTGAGACAGCGTTTTTACAATACTTTTGGGGCGAAAATGCACAATCAGCTGTTAGGGAACAATTATATTTTGGCAAATTGTATGTAAACAGAAGCCATAGTTTGAATAACTATGCAATTCATATGCATGCAATTACACAGTATTTAGAACCACCAATCCCTGAAGAAGAAATTGTTATGTTCATAGCAAGACATTTTAAGGCAGAACTAGCTGAAACCTTTGCGGTGCAGAACATTAGAAAACTTGACCAATTATCGATGTATCTACAAAGAGTAGAAAGGAATTTAACGAGACAGGATACTTCTCAGCAGAATCGAAGAATAAATAATACAAATAACGAAAATAATCCAAGAAATACAAATAGTAATACCAATAATCAAAACAACAATTGGAACAATAATAGATTTAATTATAATAGAAATAATGATAACAATAGACAATATAATAATAACAATAATTACAACAATAACAGAAATATAAATTATAGAAACAATAATTATATTAGTAATACCAGAAATAACAACTTTAACAATAACAGAAACAGAAACAATAATGACTCATACAGACAAAACAACTATAATGACAGAAACAATAGACCATAATATATAGAAGAAACTCAGAAGGAGACGGAGAAAGAAGAAATGCAGACTACGAAACAAGAAGAGTTCATTATCAGAGAATTGATCAGAATAGAAGAAGTAGATCAGAAGAAAGAGGGGAAAGAATTACAAATGAAAATAATACAAGAACAGAGACGACACCAACACATAGACAAGATACAGGACGAACAACAGACATAAACGACAATCAAAATTTTTAAATATGCACACATCAAATAAGCAAAATTTATATATCTGTACCTTTGAAAATCCTAATGAATTTATAAATTTAAATGAAAATATAAACACAGATGGGAATAATGGTTTGATAATAATAAATGGATTAATTAACAATTTAGAAGCTAAAATAATTATTGATACTGGATCAGAAGCATCAATAATCAATCAAAAGTTTGTTGATAGATTAAATATTCAAATGAATAATATTATTAAAATTCCAAAAATTAATTTAATTGCTGCTAATTGCAAAAAATTATGTGAAATCAATAAATCAATGAACATAAATGTAAATATTGGGGGAAAAGAATTCAATTTACAAGTATTAATAGCTCCAAATATTGAAACTGAAATAATAATAGGATGTGATGAATTAGAAAAACATAAAACCATAATAAATTTAGAAGAAAGAAAACTAAGAGTGGATGGAACATGGATTAACTTTGAAATAATAGTATTAAAAGAAGAAGTAAGAAGAGTTAGCAATATGTACAAGGAAGAAGTAGATAATGGTTATGAATATGAAGAAGAAAAAGAAAATGAAATTATAATTGATTGTCCTGATGATAGGAAAGATGAAATAATAAATTTAATGAATAAATATAATAATTTATTTTCATTGGAGAATAGAATTGCGAAAGATTATGTACATAAAATAGAAGTGAATGAAGAGATTAAAAATTTCAAAGTAAAAGCATATCCCATCCCGTATAAATATAAAGATCAAGTGAGAAAATGTATAAAAGAACTTTTAGAAAACAAAATAATAGAAAGAAGTAATTCACAATACATAAATCCTATTGTTGTAGTAGTTAAGAAGAATGGAGAATTGAGACTTTGCTTAGACGCTAGAAATATAAATAAATTTTCAAAACCCCAATATGAAGCACCTATGTGTGTTGAATCTATTTTAGGACGGATAACAAAAACATCAATATTTTCAAGATTAGATTTAAAACATAGTTTTTGGCTAATTCCATTGCAGGAGGAAAGTAGAGATTATACAGCTTTCTCCATAGATGGAGAAATTTATAGATTTTGTGTTGTGCCATTTGGTGTTCAAAGTGCATGTAGTTCATTAGTAAGGGCACTGAATAAAATATTAAATAAATATGAGTCATTTGTATTGCATTATGTAGATGACATATTAATTTATTCTAAAAATATACAAGAACATAATTTGCATATTGAAACAATTTTAAAAGCTCTGGATTCTGCAGGATTAAAATTAAATAAAGAAAAATGTGAATTTTATAAAAAAGAGATAATATATTTGGGATATAAAATTAATCAAAATATCATACAACTAGATCCACAAAGAATCAAAATAATTCAAGAATATGCAAGACCGAAGAATTTACGAGGCTTCCTGGGGATGCTGAACTATTATAAGCGGATGATTCCTGATTTAAGCAATAAAGAAATTCCATTAATAGAATTATTAAGGAAAAATGTTAAATGGCAATGGAATGAAGAGAGAGAAAAGGCTTTCCAGGATATTAAAGCACAATTTGTGGAAAATTTGAAAATTTATTACCCTATTTATGAAATTCCATATATTCTGAGAACGGACGCATCAGTGAACAGACTAGCAGGAGTATTGGTACAGGAACAAGAAGAAGGAGAAGTGCCTATTTGTTTTGTATCAAGAACAACAAAAAAAGAGTGAGAAAAACTATAGTGTGAGTGAGCTGGAACTTGCCAGTATTATTTTTGCAATAAAGAAATTAAGATTCTATTTGCTAGGAAACCATTTCACAATAGAAAGTGATAATCAAGCATTAACATCAATTCTAAGCAATAAATATGGCAACAACAGAATACATCGATGGGCATTGCTTATGCAAGAATATTATTTCACAATAAAGTATGTACCAGGAAAATTGAATGTAGTAACAGATGCCATCACTAGAATGGAAGAAAAATCAAGAAATGAAAATAGACAAATTAAAATAGGTGTGAACATACTAAAAGAAATAGAAGGTATATTTTCCATGAATAACATTAAAATAACATAAAAATATATAGGAAATATAATAATAAGTAGGAAACTGTAATTACAGGAAATGTCAAAAAACCTATACGAAATATAACAGTTGAGACAAGTATACCAACATAAAATGTATTTGAATATGAAATACAAGAATAAAAATAAATGATTACCGACCTAATTTATATGTATAAGTGTAATAATATCAAACATAATAAGAAGTGAATTGTATCCATGTATATTGTTTAAATATTTAGGTTGTAGGAAATACAAAAATAATATAATTGCATTGACTAATCGGAACATCTCAAATAAACAATAACATGAAAAAACACAATAATAATAAAATGTTAGTGAATCAATCAAGGACAATAAGTTTATAATGAATAAAAAACAATAGTTCACAATAAGTTTAAGTCAGAAAAACAATAATAAACAAAGTGACAGGTGAACTATAATCAAAGAATTTTCTAGAACATTGCCAGCTTCCGGTTATAAACAATAGAAAGGGTTTGGCAGATGAAAAAGACCGCGGAATAGTTAGTTAGGCATTAGTTGTTGGATAAGCAAGAAGCAATGTGAAGTGATCCAGTTTCTTTGTAATAAAAAATTTAAGTAATAAGTGCAAGTAGGTATAAATTAAACTATAAAAAATTAACTAATAATTAAAATCAAGTGCAAGGACGACTTTCTGTGAAACTACATAAAGCAGAATAATAATTATCATCAGATAATTACAAGGAGGAAGATTACCACATAAGGCGCGAAAGCGTCATGGATGAATCCAACTGAAGGCATCATTTCAGCAAAAAGAACAAGGTCTGTGGTGTGTTTTTAATTAAATATTTGGTACCAAATAATAAAGTGAAATTTAAAATCATAAACACCTGGTAGTAAAAGTTTTTCTTTAAAATGATTATAATATACCAGGAAACGTAATAATAAAAAAACTCACCATTATAAAATTTGTAGACAGATGTATAATTTCTGTCATGTTGAATTTTCTCCAATCATATATATAAAACTTTCCACTAAACAACAAACCACAACTAATTTCAGTTTTTTTTATTACCTACACAATTGTTATAATACGTTAAATAATGTTTTAAAAGGATCAAATTCGAGTAGATAAATATTTCAGATATGCTTTCAATTTCACGTACCGAATAAAACTAAAATAGTATTTTAAAATATTTCAAATAATCCTGTTTAGAAAACAAGCAGAAAAAAGTTTACAATAGTTGAACAACTTTAAAACGCATGTGATCGTATAATTTTTCTAAGAAATCTAACGTTTACAAACGGTTCACCCAAGTTATGCAAATGAGAGAATGAATAGTTTTTTTTATAATATACAGTAAGTTTGTTTAATGTGGAAATTTGGATATATATATATATATATATATATATATATATATATAATAAGTACCATAAATAAATTCCATTGATAAGTAAGGTTGATTTTATTATGATATGCCCAGAACCCTATTGAGTTATAGAGTAGTGAATGAATAAGAGCAGCCGAGGTAATAAAAGTTTTAGGAATCAAATAAACTACATGCTACTAAATAGCATAATAAATAGGAGGAATTACAGGTAAAATATATATAAGTTAGCAAGCCCAAGAGTGTAAGGTTTTTTAATTGTAACAAAATATCAATACATTTTAAATTCAATTCAAATTCACAACAACAGAAAAAAGAAAATAATAATTCTCTTATATATATAAATTTCAAATACAATTTATCTCCCACATCTATAAAATATATAAATTCAATTCATATTCAAAACATCATAATATAAATATATTAATCATTTACACATATTTACCTTGCTCCCCAACGTGGGGCATTATATAAAATAAAGTAGTAATCCTATTTAATATATATATATATATATATTTATATTTATATATATTGTAATGTTATATTATACGCCGAAGAAATAATTTTGCCAGCTCAATCGAACACTATCTCTATAATACCTCAGGGTGTGAAGGTTTCATTCTTCATAAATCAATAAAACAAGATTCTAATTATTCCCTTTTCTATAATGTATGTGAAAATATAAATCGATATTGATACCTACTAAAATGTACATATAAATTAAATTCCGTTTTTTATTTACTAATTGATGTTCTAATAATTAGTCCAATAAATGTCTGTCAAAATTTAAGTACTCAATTATAATGAAAATGTTCTTTATTGCATTGTATTATCGAATGGTTACTGACCTTATCACTCTGTCCTTAACCGGTTAATGTCTATACGCACTATCCAATCTTCTGTTATCAGGCTTCTTTCTTTTCTATTCTACACGTTCAAATTTTTCTACTGTCTTATAAATGTCTCCTTTTTTATTATTATTAATCAATATGTTCGTCGTTAAACACGTCTTTTCCGAACGAAAATCCCTTTTGTCGTTTTCTTTTCAACAAAAAACCTGTATTGTCAAAATCCCTTGACATATGTTAAATGTCTCCTTGTTTATTATTATTAATCAATATGTTCGTAGTTAAACACGTCATTTTAGAACAAAAATACCTTTTTTAATTTCTTCTCAAAAAAATCTCGTCTTGTCAAAATCACTTGACATCTCTTGTCATGACCGTTTATGATTTTCTCAAAATAACCACTCCGAATGTTTCTTATACTACTATATACACTTACATACTAAGTACAATTCTATTTTGTTCTATTTTATATAGGTATCAATATCCCGAAATTCAACGTAAACGATTAAGAATCTAAATTATTATTTTTAATGTTTTCTGACATATCCTCCTCAAAAATTTTTTAAAACAAGGATGACTTTCCTCAAACCTTTGAGGAGGATATATGCATCGTTTTGTGGTAAGCTGTTTTGATTTGAAAGATGTTTTATAAATATTGACACTGCTTTTTATCTTTTTTTGTAGTATTTTGATAAAGGCTACACCGTATAGCCGAGACGTTAATAAACATGTTTCTTGCAAAACTAAGTTTTCGTTAGATTTATAATAAGGACATAATCCCAAGAATATAAAAAAAAAACTATATATATTTATATATCTAGCTACCTATATTATGGACTTTAATGTCTACACCCATGTGTTTTTATTTTTTGTTTCTAAAGGATGAGCATTATTTAAACTTAACTGTAATTCTCGACAACGGTAGGTACTATTGTTTTTTATAAATTTTAAAACAAATTTTCTGAAAGGTAAAAGTTATTACACAAAAAATGATTTACTTATTATTTTAGGTATTATATATTTTTGGAATCTCCTTTTATAGGAGAATCTAAAAATATACAGGGTGACACATTTAAAAGAATGGGAAGCAGAGGGGAGTTATTATGAGTACATATAAGCAAAAATACGTCCGTTGTACGGTTTTGACGTATTTTTCCATTTTTTTATAAAAGTGGCACGTTCAGATTTACATGGGGTGGATAATTTTCATTGAAATGCTCTATATATTATTTTATAATTCCAGGGACCCAAGTTTTTCTTTACTATCTAATTTTTGTTATCCTAAAGTTTTTTTTATCTTTTTCAAAATAAAGTATTTTTAAAATAATTTTTATTTGTAAAAAAGGTCAAATTCTATTCTATAAAAATATATAAACAATACATTAGGTATAAAAGTCATATTATTATATTCAATCATTCTTCCTGAGTGTTTTGTGTAGCTGTATCTTCGACAGCATTTTCATTTTCAAAATGTTGCTCATTTGCAGATTTGTACTGATTAATCCAAGAACTCGGCATAGTAGTTTTATACATCTAAAATTACAAGAAGTCATATTTATATTGCAAACAAAAAATTCAAATACTATAGATTCACAAAATGTTGAAAAATTCTACATGTTCAACTACCGATATTTTATGTTAAAAGTTTTCCGAAGCACTGAACATTATTCGTTAAGTGTCTACTTACTTTACATACAAATTTCAAGATTTCATGTTTAGATATTTCTTTTTCTGCTCTACTTCCCCAAGATATTGAAGCTTTTTTGGACATCGGGTCAACTTCCATTTCTATATATTTCTTATTTCTTAAATTAGTTATAAAATCCTTTATGCTACCAAAAATTTCATGTCGAGTTTCAACATCTAATCCAAATGTTTTCAAAAACGCATATAAAGACTCTAAAATAATTTAATAACAATAAATCTAAGCACTTTTAATCTTAAGCCTGGTTTAGCCAGCAAATTGTACATAATCTGTAAGATCCAGCATTTAATATTTATGCATTAGGAAGAAACGATTTACAGCTTTAACTTAAATTTATTTTAATTTTTTTTTGGTCAACAGATTATCAAATCGAACTAATATAACAGAAACTGAAAAAACCTTTAAAAATAGGTAGGCATTAATAATAAAAAAGTATATATGTTTTAAATAGCAGAAATGGGTCTATTGTGAATTAAAATAAATAGTAATGAAAATGGGCCTAATCTGTGTATGAGAAATACCATTTTTATTGTTCAGTCCTTAAAAACCCATTTCTCCCCGCCAAAAACCATAGGTAAAAACAATAACAAACTGGGCTGAAACCATCAAACATCAAATTTTAAAAATCAATAATATTGCGTTTTGTGCAAAATCATACATCATACCTAATGCAGAGAGTTGGTTAATTTTATAAATTACCAACTTTGCACTAAATTACATACTATCCATTATGATCTGGATAAACGTGTGTATTTAAATGTTAACTTTCAAAAACATGTACTATGGATTGTTGATTACGCACTATTCGTTGGATAAACCCACCTTAACTTAACCTAGTTTATACTAAAAGTCGCTGCATATTATCATGCACGTATCGCATCCAGTAATAGCGTTCCGTTTCCGAAAAATATTATTTAATGAGTTTAATGTGAACTAATTCACACTGTCCGGACCTTATCGTATCAGACCATTATCAGACACCTACGTTTGCGTTCAATATATTCGGAAACAATATTTGCTGTATGCCGGTCGGTGCGGTACATACCGGAACCTGTCTGTACGGATAGTGTGCATTTGTATCAGTCGGTTACCAGCTTTCATTTATTTCGATTTAGTCTTTTATGTTATTAAAATAGAAATTATAATATTTTAAAAATTAACTGGCTTCCGAAAGTAAGATTTAAATAAACATATCTATCTATGTATGTATAAACATAGGTAATAAAAAAATTAATAGAAACAGTTAAATAATAAAACATTAATATTTATTTTATATATTTTTACTGAATTTTAAATGGATTTGGAAAAATTAATTGAACTTGTACGCGGTGAAGAAATTTTATATAACTACAATGTGCAATTGCATAAAATTTTTTTAGGAAAGTAGGAGCACATCTTCACTAGGCCGAACTGAAACGCTTCATGTATGAAAATGTGAACGCACAGTCCGGTTGTTGAAATGGAAGCGTTACGTGCCGGAAACGATAGGTGTATGATAATATGCACCGATCATAAGACAATAGTCTTTACATACATTATTTAGCAGTGGCGCACCGAGGGGGGTCAAACACCTCCAGAGCTTTGTGAAAAAAATGAAGGTGCGCATGTTAACATTTTAAATCAATTTTTCATATTATGTGTCGAAAATGTGTTTAAAACTGTAAGCCTGGCGACATCGCTACCGGCCAAATAGAGTCCTGTCAACTGACGTCAGCCGATAGGCAACCCGCAAGGTCATGGGGACCGAGAAAGATGACGCTTACGCCATCTGCCGTGAAAAAACACAAAGTGATGTAAACAATATTAATTTTGTATAATCAGCGTTTTTAAATGTTCAGTTTTTTAAACTGATATTAAATGTTTGTGACGTCTTCATCAAAATTATCTTACTATATTCATGGCTGTTCAAATATGCCGTGTAAAAATACTACGCAGTTGAAATATTATAGTATAGTTTCCCCGAAAGTTCATTGAACACTGCGAGGACAACCTTACAACGTCAAAAATGGATAAATGCAGTAAAAAACCATATGTAAGTAAAATGTTCTAATTAAAATTTTTTATTAACAATTATTTTGTGTATAATCGTGTATAATCAATATGATACTACAATTGGCAGCTATTAGAAAAGTTCACATTTTTTTTTCCATAAATAAAAGTTATTATCGAGAGAATAAAACGTTTTCTGTACGATTTTATCAGAAGGATTGGGAACCAAATAAAAATACTAGAATTTGCAGTGCTCATTTGGTCAATAATCAAAAATCAGATAATCCCCTACACCTATCTTACATACCAACAATTTTTCATGGCTAAGAAAATAAAAAGATTTTTTTGCATTTTGTATGTTATTTATTACACTGTTTACATCACATATAGAGACTATAACCAAGCTACAATAAGTGAACTTCCATCATTTTAACTCGCTAATAACCCTACGTGGTTGATGCGATTGATATATAAAAAAAAATGTTTTTCTTATTTAACACCAGGGTGCTCTACTCTATAGTTCGGTATCGATCCCTATTGGGAAGATAATGCCGTTGTTTACGTTGTAAAATTACAGGCATTACAGTATTATTGTTTGCAATAAGTTTTATAAACGTGCATCAGATTTCTGCCGTTGTAAATTGTGGTCATATGAGTGAAAGGGATGCTGGGTTATCATTCTTTTGGTTCTCCTCATTATTAAATAATAGAGGTCGCCTCACATCGATTGAAACGCCGAGAAAAATGGATCAAGAACTGATTTAACCGAAAATAAATTAAAAAATGAACTGGTATGCTCTAACCATTTCATATCAGGTAAGAACAATGCAATTATTATTTGATTAAGTAAATGAAGATTCCTAATTCAACCTAAACGTATACAGAATTAAAGTCAAAAGTAGGCGCCTACCTATTTATAAATTTGTTTATTAATTTAAAGGTAAGCCCGTAGCTCTGCATGATGCAGAGAACCATTACTGGGTGCCAAGTATCAATATGTGCTACAAAAAAGCCATGATCTACATGATACAGTGTTAGCACGATATGAAAGAGATGTTAACTGCAAAACACTTTTAAGGGTGTAATATAAGGAGTGCCATTACTGGGAAAGAACATTTAATTTGTGGAAAGTGTAATAAATACGGATATTCAGAAGAATAATTTTATTGTAGAAAGTTTCAGAACACACGGTAAAACATATTTTATTTTGAATCATAATATTAAATGGAAGCACGACCCACATTATGTTTAATAAAACAAATGCGAAGCCAAAACAGAAGAGAGAAATACTGGGTCAAAGCAAAATGATTGTTTTAAAAACAAGGATTTCAATAACATAAACTAGCACGATTCAAAAAAACAAAAGTTGTTTTTTGCAAGTCGACAAAAACCCCAAAATCAATGTCGGGGGAAAACAAAAAAGGAGCGTAGAAGATCAAGAGCGGCAATGGGTACCGGGTGCGAAACGTGCGAAGGGAAAGGTTTTCCCTTGCTACGGTAACTAGTGTTTTAGTGTTAGCGGTACGAGAGGTAGAAATTCTCACCGTTGTGTTAGGAGGTGATACTGTCTCCTACTTCGAGACACAAACGGTATATTTACCCTCTACGCTAATTGCCTTTCAACCTAAAACGATTTCGTTTATCGGGTACGATACGTAGCGACCAAACAGATAGAGAAAATCAAGAAATCTCCCGACGTGACGGAGGAAGATTGTCAAACAGTAAGTTTTTGAATTAGATTTCGATTGGGATAAATTTCTTTTATTAGTGATATATATATATTTACTCGTTATTGGTCGAGCTGGAGTCTGAACTTGGGAGCATAAGAAAATTTCTATATACCAGGTGTAGCGATAGCAGATATTATTTATTTGATTTGTTTTATTGTTGATTTTCAAAGAGACGGGACACATCTGTTCACTCTCAGATTGAGTTTTTTCCGTCATAACGAACCGTTAATTTACCGTGTGTACTGAAATAATTTCGATTTCCAGAGTTTCGCCAACCTGACACGAGTTGGGTTTCATTTTTGTTAAGTAGGAGATTATCATATGTTGAGTTACGTATTTTCTCTTCCACCTCGAAAGTAGGAAATAGATAGAAAGTTAGGCAAGGTTAATTTTGTAGGCAGTAGAAAGAAAAAGAAACAAAAAGGCCGGAGCGGATGCTTGCCATATTTGCGTGGGTGTCAGCGAACTAATGCTGAAAAGTAAATTGATTGTAGAGAACCTTGTTATCAGTCTTTCGTTCAGCCGTAATTATAAATTATAACTCGATTACATTTTGCCAGGGTAAAAGCATAAATTAACATATGTAATTAAACTACTGGGGAATTTCGCAACTTGGACCGCCAGTGTCGATAAATAATTTAAACTATTTCATTAGCTCATCAGAATTTCTGTATAGAACAAGAATTTCACTTTCGTTTTGAAGGTCAATGGCGACCTGAATCGACATAACGTGAAACGTTTATTGTGGGATTCTCGTGTGAGCTCTTGAAGGAAGAATACGTCTTTTTGGGTGAAGCGAGGTTTTTTGAATTGGAAGATATCCAGGTATTTATAAGGCTTTACTAACAAATTCCTTTGTGTAATCGAACCTTTCTCTTAATTTTTTAAAGTGAATAGTTAAACAAATTAAGTAGTTTCTCTTTTTTATTTCTCTTTTCTTTTGGAGTTTTCATATTTGGAAAAAAACAGGTAAAAAAATAAAAAAAAGGGAGTTAGATGGGGGATAATACAGGGGGGGCGGACCCCCCTAATGAGAATGCCTTTAATTTAAATCAAAACGACATAGATATGAATAGTTTACCATCGAGTAATACAGATAAACAACAAACAAAAAACGATATTAATGTAAATGAGACAAAAAATGTAAATAAAAAGTATTCAAATATTAGAGAAATTTATACCTATACGGATAAAGGCCCCTATGAAGTATATGTTGAGGCTAAAGAGGAAAACAAAAATATTGGGAATTATAATTATTTAGCTGTTGCGAGAGAGTTGTATGACTTAAAGATTAATAATGTAAAAACAATCAATAAAAAAGGTAAAAATAGAATTGGTGTAGTATTTGCAGGGTACAAAGATGCTAATAACTTTTTAAAGAATAGGGAATTAAATGCAAAAGGGTATGCCTTGTTCATACCTTCCAAAAATATATCATGTAAGGGTATTGTGAAAAACATAGATAAAACTTTTACAGACGACATGCTTTTGAAATACTCTGAAACTAACAATGAAAATATTAAGATTAGTGAGGCAAAGAGATTCATGAGAAAGATTAACCAACAAGTAGAGGGTGAACCGGGGGCGAGCTCGGTTGACAAACTAGTGTCGACTGGGACGGTCCGGTTTACCTTTACAGGAACTTTTTTACCAAGAAGTGTTAAAATATGCGGTATAGAACATAGAGTATTGCCATATATCATGCCCGTATTTCAATGTTATAACTGTCTAAATTTTGGGCATATTAAAAAAATGTGCAAAACAAGAGTAAGTAAATGCATAAAATGTGGCGAAGTACATGAGAATGATAAATTTTGTCTAATGAAATGTATTCACTGTAAATCAACCGAGCATACGAGTACAGCTAAGATGTGTCCTGAATACAAAAGGCAAAATTTAATTAGAGAATCCATGTCATTGGACAATATATCATTCTTTGAGGCATCCGAAAAATTCCCTAAAGTATTAAATAATAATGTAGAATTTTCACGTCACTCTAATGATTTCCCCCCCCTACCTAGTAAAGAAAATACAGATAGTAACCTCATCACGATTGACAGTAGAAGAACAGCGCATATTCAGCAAACCCCTTTGAGCAATAAATTCTCGCAGGTAGTGGGAACAAAAAAACGGAAAACGGATAACGGGATAGGGTATGATAAAAAAGTACACAATAATCTATTAATAAATCCTAGTGGGAGATCACCAGGATCCACTGGAACATATTATATTCCCCCTTCAATAGATGGAGAGAGCGAACTCACATTTAATACCCCATTGAGTATGAATAGAAATGAGAAGGAATCTCATGTACTTCACCACATTATGAATATAGCTAGTAAACTTAATACTTATGATAGAGAACATGTTCTTAATTTTATGGATCAGTTATTGAGGGTATCGGCCCCTGAGATTTTTAAACCAAATAGTAATGGCTCAACAAGTCAAGATAAGTGAATCAGTTGGAACAGGCTATAATGTAAATAATCTTAGTAAAAATAAAGATATAAACAATTATTCAAAAGTAAAGGATACAGTTTGTGATAATAACTTTAATAAACATAAATTAAAAATTTGTCAGTGGAATATCCGAAGTGTGAGATCTAATTATAATCAACTAAAAAACTTATTAGAGGAAATAAATCCAGATATAGCATTAATAAATGAGACATGGTTAAACAACACATATTATTTTAAAATAAAAAATTATAATACATACAGACAGGATAGGAGCGATGGGTTTGGGGGTATAATTACATTGGTAAAAAATAAAATCCAACACCAGTTCATCAACAACGGGGACAACTTCCTAACGCCTATGCAGACATTGGTAGTTAAAATAAATTCCTTAAATTTGCATGTAATAAATGTGTATAATCCGTCAGGTAATAGAATTAATAGACATCAATGGAATTCATTATTAAATACAACGCCAAAACCGTATATTTTAATGGGAGACATCAACGCTCATGATCAATTATGGGGTTGTATAGATAGTGATTATAATGGGAAAATTGTCAAAGGTTCTATTGAGGATGATGGGTTAATTGTACTGAACGATGGTAGTCCCACAAGGGTGGGGTTGCCAAATCAAAATAAATCAGCAGTTGATTTAACAATAGTATCGGAAGTATTAGGTACGGATTGTCACTGGTATGTATATGATGACACTGGGGGTAGCGATCACTACCCTACAATATGCGAGATCCTCAATAATAAAGAAATTGTTAACGTAGTTAGGAAAAGAAATTTTAAAAAAGCAGATTGGGAACAATTTGCAAATAATATAGAAGCAAACATGAATACGTTGAGTGAAGAATTAGACTATTCAAATTGGTATAACATAATCAATAATGCTGCAGAAGAAAGCATACCCTATTTTAGTAATAATAGTAAATGTAAATTTAACAGTTGGTGGGATAAGGAGTGTTCAGAATTAGTTAATAAAAGAAAACGAGCTATACATAAATACAAATCAGAAATGAATACACAAAACTTCATTGAATATAAAAGAGTGCAAGCACTTGTTAAACGTAAATTAAAAATTAAAAAGAAAATCTCCTTCAGAGAATTCTGTGGTACCCTAAATAGAGATACCCCAATAAAAAAGGTATGGAAAGTTGTCAAGGGTTTCAAATCATATTTAACTAATAATAATATAAATTTCCCAAACAAAGAAATCTCTAGAAACTTGCTAGAATCACTATCCAGCTGTGATATAGACCCTGAATTTCAGTTAATAAACAACAATATAGAGGTAAATCCGTTTTCCTATAATGAGTTCTGTAATGTGGTAGAGGGTAAAAAGGATAAAGCAACTGGTATAGATAACGTATCATTTTCTATGTTAAGAAACCTAACTCATGTGGCACAACTAAAATTATTACAAATTTATAATAATAGTTTGGATACAAGCAGTGTACCCATGCAATGGAGAGAGAGCATAGTAGTACCTATATTAAAGGAAGGGAAAGACCGGGATCAATATGAAAGCTACAGACCAATCTCATTAACTTCATGTGTGGGGAAAATATTAGAGAACATGATTAAGGTCCGGCTGGAATGGCTCCTGGAACATAACAACAAATTTCCAAAATTTCAAATAGGTTTTAGAAGGGAAAAGGGTTGTAGTGATGCGATTTCAATTCTGACCCATTCGGTATTACAAGCTTTTAGTGAAAAAAAGTACCTAATTGCGGTATTTATAGACCTCAAAGCTGCATATGATAATGTAGACATTCATATCCTCTATAAAAAAATGATTGACCTTAATATTTCATCAACGTACACTAATCTATTATTTAATTTACTGAATTGTAAGGTGATATATGTAAGAGATTTCAATTATGAATTAATTGGCCCAGGATGCACCAGTAAAGGTCTTGCGCAGGGTTCACCATTGAGTCCCCTTCTCTTCAATATATATATGATTTCACTACATGAAATACTCCCAGAAAATGTGAAATTGATACAATATGCTGATGATTTGGTTTTTATGATAGAAGGGGATAAAATGGAGAACATGAGCAAAGAATTAAACGATGCGCTAGATAAAGTAGCTGAATGGTTAGAAAGTCATAAACTCAAAATCTCAACACATAAATCACATGCAATAATATTTAATAATACCCGAAGAAAACTAACAAACCCTAGTATCAAGATAAAAGGTAGTACAATTGAAATTAAGGAAAATATTAAATATTTAGGCATAACTATAAATAGTAGATTAAACTGGAATAGGTATATACAAGATATTGAAAACAAAACCCAAAAAGGGCTTAATATAATGAGAGCAGTAAGAGGTATTCATTGGGGTGCAGATCCATCTACAATGCTTATGATATACAAAGGTATCATAAGATCTCATTTGGATTATGCTAGTTTTGTACTTAAACCATGTAACAAAAAAATATTAAATGTGCTAGACAGAATTCAATATAAAAGCTTGAGGTTAGTTACAGGCGTAATGAAATCAACACCTATTAATTGCCTACTGGCAGAATCTGGGGAAATATCACTAGAGTATAGAAGACAGGTACTGGCCATAAAATTCTATTTAAAAATCGCAGCAGATAATAAAAACCCTCTTAATGAAATATTAAATGCATTGAAAAACAAGTGTTTAGATAGAATAGGTTATTGGAGAACTAAAGATCCTCCATATCTGATTGAGGCTAAATTAAGAGCTGATCAAGTAATTAGTAACTTACTTAAAACAGATGTTAACCCGTGTTTTCAAATAGAAGTAGATGATCAAGTTAACAGAATTAAAACATATTGTTCAACAACAACCAAAAGTGCTATATATAGTAATCAATGCTTTTTAAATGAGTTTGCAGATAAATTTGGGACATATACACGGGTATACACAGATGGTTCATTAAATCCAATAAATCAAAGCGTAGGATGTGCGGTTCACATTCCAGAAATTGAATATAATTTTTCAACGAGATTATTCGACCATACACAGATATGTTCAGCCGAAATCATTGCTATTAATAAAGCTGTAGGGGTATGCATTGAAAAAAACCTAATGAAATGTATAATATTTACAGATTCACTGAGTGCTATTAATAAGATAGAAAACACAAAGTATGGTAACAATAACTATAATGCATTAAAAACCAAAAGATTAATTTTAGATGCCAGTAAAGCCAATTTTGAATTTATCCTAGCATGGATTCCCGGACATAAGGGTGTAATGGGAAATAAACAAGTAGATACACTAGCCAATGTAGGTAGGATATTAAAAGTGCCAGCAGACATTAAAATTGAGAAATATGATTACTACCCATTTTTTAAAAAGCAAATTTTAAACTTACATAATAATAACTGGGCCGAGTCCTTTAAGGTAAAAGGGAAATGGTATCCTAACCTGGATAGTTTCCCTCATGAACCTTGGTTTTTGAAATTCCCTTATACAGATCGGAGACATATAACAACAATAATAAGGCTCAAAACAGGGCATACCCTTAGTAAAGCTCATCTTTTTAAAATCAGAGTTATTGAGGATGAATATTGTGAATGTGGGCAAACTGAGGATCTACATCATATATTTTTCGAATGTCCTTTGAATCAAACCGCAAATTTTGATACATACAAAGAATTAATAAAAATAGGCTGTCCAACCCCCATTTCACTTCCTAGTATACTAAACCAAATTAACGTAAAAATAATTAAAGTAATTATGAAATTTATTAATACTTTCCAAATTAAAATTTAGACAATTAGGAAAAAAAAAAAAAATAAATTAGTCGTTACATCCTGACAAACCCTATCTGTTGATCCTGGGCTCCTTATCCTAAATCCGAGGCAACATTCTGGGGTTGTGTAATGCTCGGCAGTTGCCCCCGAGCGAGAAAAGTTTTTTACCTATGTTGTTTTGTTTTATAATATGTCTAGCCTTATACAGAAGAATTCATCAAAGGGAAGATGGACAGTTCCAGACATTCCGAAAGGAATATTCCCGAAAATAAATAAATGAAACCTGCGCTGGCTAAATACCTAATGGGTGGAGGCCAAAAAACTGAAATAAGAAGAAGAAGAACGTTTATTGTGGTTAAAAGCAAACTTACTCATACGATTTATTTGTTTTCTCGTCGCAGGGGAATAGAAATATTGAGAAACGAATAATAATAAGCTACACTCTTCTCCCGCAGTTGTTGTAAAGGTCCGAGCTGATAACAGGGATAGGCTCACTGCCACCCCCGGAAAAACGGGAACTCCGTTCATAATTATCGTTTTATACAGGGGTAGGAATAAGCAATAAATAAAATTTTAGACAAATTTTATGTATAGGTAGAAATTATAACGGGGAATTTTGGGAACTGAGTCCTTCGGGATTATTGTTAGGGTTAAGTATGCATAGCTGTATCTAAGGATTTAGAAACGTTATTTTTTATTATATATGTATTTTGTATAACTTGTTGGCTCTATATTATGTCACTCAACTCCCCTACCCCAACATTTCCCCTTTGGAAGTGTATTAACGTGGACGTGCGACAGAAACGAGGAAGACAGCCCTGTCCTGGCAAAGGAGGATACATCCGTTTTAAGACCAGGCGAACCTAGCTAAAAGAAATCGGACTGGATTGCCTTGCACGCTCAGCCGCTCTTGGGAGGCAGAAATTGGCAACAATCTAGGGTCGGGATCAATAGAGAGCGGCCAAAAGATAGGTAGGAAATATTTCTCTTTTTTTCTGACCCATATTTTTAGTACATCTAGAGCAGCGGATTTTTTTTTCAGGAGGATAGATTATTACACTGATTATTAAGTTTTGTTATTACAGTGGTGACAGCGGTTCGCGTACCATCCCCTATTGGAACAACCTCACCCAGGGTAGGTGACAGCGGTTGTCCAAAACCATTTCTCTCCGAGAGGTATATCCGGTTGTCTGGAACCACACCCCACGAGCGGTGACAAGCGGTTCAGCTACCCTACCTAGGAGGGAGAAAAATCGATGGTCGCAACCAGGATCTAGTATAGCGCAACATAGAGCCTACGGGACCATAGCTTCCGCTAGATCAAGACCAGTGTGCGTGGTGAAGAGCCACAACCTACACGAGGTGTCACTGCGGGCGCAGAACACACTGGATCTAGACCAGAGAAGGTCGAGAAAAAATCCATACATCAGATAAAAGGCGTAATACCGATCTGAGGTGAACATGCCAAACGGCGTAAGGTGGAATACTTCGGTCAACTAAGTATTGACAACGGAGTTTTTCTAACTAGGGTCTAGTAATTGCGCAAAACATAGCTTCCACTAGACCAAGATCAGTGTGCGTGATGAAAAATCACACCCTGCCAAACGGGTAGCACAGCTCCTGCAAATCACACTGGATCTAGACCAGTCAAGGTCGAAAAATAATCCTGCTCAGCAATCATCGACTGAGTTGATTTCTGCTTCACCATAAGATTGTATAAATATAGTCTAGAGTTATTACATTTACATGTTAAAAAAAATAACATCTAGCGATTATTAAGTTGAGTTGTACATCTGGTGACAGCGGTTTTCCGATACAGGGTTGTTCGTTCAAGTCATCACAGCGGTTTTCCGATACAGGGTTGTTCGTTCAAGTCGTCACAGCGGTTCCCCGATACAGGGTTGGTCGTTCAAGTCGTCACAACGGTTCTAAAATACAGGGTTGTAAGCCAGCAGGGACGCCAGTTCTTCATCCAAGATATTCCTGTCAGGCCAAGATCATATGCCAATCTTGCTACAGCACAAGAGAATACAGGGAACGGTGAAGCTGTACGGTCTGTAACCAGAGGCTGCAATAGGCAGTAAACGGGGCATACAGGAGGGTAGAAAGGCTGGAAAATATCGAGAGTTAGCCGATACTCCTCCACCATCATCTCAGTTATCCATAGGACAGTCGTCTATGAGAACAATTACACAGCATTTTGCTACAAATTAGTCCAGTTGTCATTCCGTCATACAATTGATTTTTTTTGTTTGTCCTTTCGTCTTCAATTCTTTTCATTACAATAAATCATAATTCCTGAAACGACGTAAGCTTCAATTTCACAAAGGGGGAAGTTAACCCATCCTCAAATATCCTATCCGTGCACCAAAAGCTATCCATTTCAGGCGTCGTAGAAGCCAGAAAGGTAGGAGTAATATAAGTTTATAAAATTAGAAAGCTTCATTTAATAAATAAAAATAAAAATAACCAAGTTCAGACAGCGTTATGCCACTCGATTCGCAAAATAGGTTAGGTACAAGCAATCAAGGTGGACCAGAAACCACGGGAGACACAAGCAGCATGCCGCCCACACTGAGGGTAGCACAGGCGCAACCATTAGGGGTCATAGCGGCGACTTTAGCCGATTTCACAGGTAGAGATGCGGCTAGATACATAGAAAAACTCGAATTAAGGGCTAAATTAGACGGGTGGACGGAAGCAGAAACACTAACATTATTGAAATTTAAACTTGCGGGCGTAGCACACGATTTTTTCAAAGCGGATCCTAGGCTAGACACAGTGTCATATTCGGAATTTAGAGAAAAACTACTACGGAAATTTGTACCAAAAAAATCGATAGCAGATTGGTGGATGCAATTGGTGCAATGCTACCAAAGACACGATGAGGACGTAGCGTCGTTCTGCACCAGACTAAAATTAACCGGGAACAAGATACTAGAAGAGGATATAAAGGGCGCAAGTAGGGAACAAATACCAAACATACAAAAAAAAACATAATTCGGTATTAATAAATCAATTCAAAGTAGGGTTGAGAAAAGACTTATTAAGGGAGGTAGGTTTTTACATTTTACACAAAGACGACATGACATTAGAAGAAGCAGAAGAAATAGTTAGTTGTCAGGAAACGGCGGTAACTATGACAAGCGGCAGAAACAATGGCCACAAAGTCGCATTTATGAGTGAAAAACTGAGGTGCACAACGTGCGGAAGGTCGAATCACACTTCGGAAGAATGTAGGCAGAACGCGAAATGTTTATTCTGTGGCAGACAAGGGCATTGGATGGCCAATTGTAGGGCGAAGGAAGCAGAAGAAACAAAAAGGGAGACAAGATGCCAGATTTGTAGAAAACAAGGACATGGGGCACCGGATTGCAGAGAAAAAGGGAACGAACCAACAAATACATGCTACTACTGTGGGAAACAAGGACATTGGGCAAAAGAATGTAGAAAGAAAATATTCGACGAAGCAAACAAACGGAATAAAACAACCTCTAAGTACAACAGATGCAACGACGAAAAAGTAAGGTCATGGAAAACGGAGAAAACTAGGTATCACGGGGAAAACCAGGAAACACAACAAGGAAACTACAGAGAATATAACAGACAAAGAAATCAAAGGGAAGAGGATCACAAACAAGAGACACAGAGGAGGTCCCAACAAAATAGTTTCGGGAACTACGACAGAAACGGACGCCAAAGGAACGATAATATAAGAGGACAGTCTGAAGAAAGAGGACACACAAGTAACAAAGAATGGACGAAACATTTAAACTAGTAAGGACCACAGTTAGTCCCCGGACAAGTGGCCGAGCTAATTTAGCAGGGGAAACAGATTTAAATAAACCACAATGGGATCAAACAAACCAAGAAGCAACGAATAAGGATAAACCGAGAATGGAAAAAAAGGAAAAAAAAGAAACAATGTATCACAATGATGCAATGTCAGTAACAAACGAGGACGCCCCATATATAGTAATGTTAAGGGTGAATGGTATAAACAGACCATGCATGATAGATACAGGGGGAGCGTACTCATTAGTAAATAGGTCGATAATTGCAGAGTGGGAATTAGACACAAGAATCATAGAAGAATTAACTCTAAAAGGGATAACAGGGCACACAATACAGCTGTATGGATCGACGAAATTGGCGATAAGCACAAACGGAATGAACTACAACATATACGTAAGAGCCATCGCAGCAGAAGACGAAATAATGGGAGAAATACCAGTTCTTTTAGAAAGAGATTTCCTAGAAAAACAGAAAGCAATCATATCATACAAAGGAGAGCCTTCATTAGAGATATGGGAAAGAAGAATACCATTGATAAACGCAAGGCAAGTTGAGAGCACAATAAATAACGGCAGAAGCACGGAAGTAAATGGCCAAGTTGCAACAGTAAAGGAAAAACCAAACACTACCGAAAAGAATAATTGGCAGAAATGGCTAGGAATAGTGGAAACAATGTATAAAAGAAGGGACACAGAACACAGAACAATGGAGAAAAAAGAGAAGGTAATGACAAGGGAAAATAAAGCAAAAACAAATCAAACAGACAAACAAAGACAAAACGGCTACAGAGACGAAAATATAGAACTATACAGAAGGAAGAAAGAAATCGATACAAAGAGAGAAACAAGTCAGGAAACAAGAATGAACGAAGAAATATACGAACACATAGAACAAAAGAAGAATAGTACAGAATCAGAAACATGGAAAAAGAAGGGAAAAACAGAAACCAGGGAGGAGAACAAAGGAATAAAAGAAACAATAACTAACAGAAACTTCACAGATGTATACATAGAAGATAGCATAAGTATACCGGCACTAACCGAAGTTCACACAATTGGGACACTAAAACACACAATAAAAGGAAACACGATTGCGTGCGAAACACAACACAAAGGACCAGAAGCAATAAGACTGGCAAATAGCATAGCAAATAACGGAAAAAAGATTCCAATTAGAATAATAAACACATCAGCACAAGAAATACACCTAACAAAAGGAACCAAACTAGGGAAAGCATATGAATGTGCAGAAGACACAGTACCACAAACGAAAGCACAGGACACGATCAGGAAATTTGACATCAGAACAGATGAATGGATCAGAAAAAATTTTGAACTAGGTCATAAAGATACAAGGTACAAGGAAGAACTAATTAAGTTAATACAAAAGTACCATCATTTATTCACAGATGACGACGAAATTCTAACAAGCACTACAAAAGTCAAACACCACATAACCATAGAAGCAGGAAGCCAACCAATATGCAAAGCTCCATACAGAATACCATATTACCAGAGAGAAGTACTCCAAAAAGAAATAGATAGGCTACTAGAAGCTAAAGTAATCAGGACATCATCCAGCCCATGGTCAGCGCCAGTAGTATTAGTGGTAAAACAAACACCCGAAGGAGAGGAGAAAGTGAGAATGTGCATAGACTACAGAGGACTAAATGCAGTAACAAAAAAGGAATATTACCCTCTACCAAACATATCGGATCTACTACAAGGCTACAAAGCAGGAGGAGAAACGTTGTTCTCAGTAATTGATGTAGCAGAAGCTTATCACCAAGTAGATATGAACGAAGAAGACATTCCACTAACGGGATTTAGCACATATCAAGGGCACTACGAATACACCAAAATGCCATTTGGACTGGTAAACGCCCCAGCAACTTTCCAAAGATTCATGAATGCAACCTTAAGAGGCTTAACGGGAATAAAATGTATGGTTTATTTGGACGACATAATCATATTTAACTATGCAGGAAACAGTGGTGACAGCGGTTTTTTTTTTGTTTTTGAGAATCAACTCGGTACCAAAGAAGGGTATAGTTGTACAAAAAAAAACCGCTGTCACCACTGTAATAATGTCGACCCTGATAAAATCTAGACCCTTATTTATTTTAACCTGTAACTGTAATAATCTTAGCCAACAAAACTTAATAATCAGTGTAATAATCTATCCTCCTGAAAAAAAATCCGCTGCTCTAGATGTACTAAAAATATGGGTCAGAAAAAAAGAGAAATATTTCCTACCTATCTTTTGGCCGCTCTCTATTGATCCCGACCCTAGATTGTTGCCAATTTCTGCCTCCCAAGAGCGGCTGAGCGTGCAAGGCAATCCAGTCCGATTTCTTTTAGCTAGGTTCGCCTGGTCTTAAAACGGATGTATCCTCCTTTGCCAGGACAGGGCTGTCTTCCTCGTTTCTGTCGCACGTCCACGTTAATACACTTCCAAAGGGGAAATGTTGGGGTAGGGGAGTTGGGTGAAATAATATAGAGCCAACAAGTTATACAAAATACATATATAATAAAAAATAACGTTTCTAAATCCTTAGATACAGCTATGCATACTTAACCCTAACAATAATCCCGAAGGACTCAGTTCCCAAAATTCCCCGTTATAATTTCTACCTATACATAAAATTTGTCTAAAATTTTATTTATTGCTTATTCCTACCCCTGTATAAAACGATAATTATGAACGGAGTTCCCGTTTTTCCGGGGGTGGCAGTGAGCCTATCCCTGTTATCAGCTCGGACCTTTACAACAACTGCGGGAGAAGAGTGTAGCTTATTATTATTCGTTTCTCAATATTTCTATTCCCCTGCGACGAGAAAACAAATAAATCGTATGAGTAAGTTTGCTTTTAACCACAATAAACGTTTCACGTTATGTCGATTCAGGTCGCCATTGACCTTCAAAACGAAAGTGAAATTCTTGTTCTATACAGAAATTCTGATGAGCTAATGAAATAGTTTAAATTATTTATCGACACTGGCGGTCCAAGTTGCGAAATTCCCCAGTAGTTTAATTACATATGTTAATTTATGCTTTTACCCTGGCAAAATGTAATCGAGTTATAATTTATAATTACGGCTGAACGAAAGACTGATAACAAGGTTCTCTACAATCAATTTACTTTTCAGCATTAGTTCGCTGACACCCACGCAAATATGGCAAGCATCCGCTCCGGCCTTTTTGTTTCTTTTTCTTTCTACTGCCTACAAAATTAACCTTGCCTAACTTTCTATCTATTTCCTACTTTCGAGGTGGAAGAGAAAATACGTAACTCAACATATGATAATCTCCTACTTAACAAAAATGAAACCCAACTCGTGTCAGGTTGGCGAAACTCTGGAAATCGAAATTATTTCAGTACACACGGTAAATTAACGGTTCGTTAGGACGGAAAAAACTCAATCTGAGAGTGAACAGATGTGTCCCGTCTCTTTGAAAATCAACAATAAAACAAATCAAATAAATAATATCTGCTATCGCTACACCTGGTATATAGAAATTTTCTTATGCTCCCAAGTTCAGACTCCAGCTCGACCAATAACGAGTAAATATATATATCACTAATAAAAGAAATTTATCCCAATCGAAATCTAATTCAAAAACTTACTGTTTGACAATCTTCCTCCGTCACGTCGGGAGATTTCTTGATTTTCTCTATCTGTTTGGTCGCTACGTATCGTACCCGATAAACGAAATCGTTTTAGGTTGAAAGGCAATTAGCGTAGAGGGTAAATATACCGTTTGTGTCTCGAAGTAGGAGATAGTATCACCTCCTAACACAACGGTGAGAATTTCTACCTCTCGTACCGCTAACACTAAAACACTAGTTACCGTAGCAAGGGAAAACCTTTCCCTTCGCACGTTTCGCACCCGGTACCCACTGCCGCTCTTGATCTTCTACGCTCCTTTTTTGTTTTCCCCCGACATTGATTTTGGGGTTTTTGTCGACTTGCAAAAAACAACTTTTGTTTTTTTGAATCGTGCTAGTTTATGTTATTGAAATCCTTGTTTTTAAAACAATCATTTTGCTTTGACCCAGTATTTCTCTCTTCTGTTTTGGCTTCGCATTTGTTTTATTAAACATAATGTGGGTCGTGTTTCCATTTAATATTATGATTCAAAATAAAATATGTTTTACCGTGTGTTCTGAAACTTTCTACAATAAAATTATTCTTCTGAATATCCGTATTTATTACAAAAGTATTTTTGAATAAAAATCCACAACAGGAGTTTATTTTAATTTTTTTTATGTTGACATAGGGTGGATGTGTTATCGCACAAACTTTTATTGCTTACTATCTTGTTGGCAACAAAAGCATTTCTCACGTATGGAAGATATTAGTCGCTTGCGTGTATTACTGTCACAGTTGTATATGGTACCATCTGCAAAATACCTTCTGTAGGTAGTAATATTAAAGAAACCGCGCGAAATTAAAGTAGAAACACTACAAATAATCTAATGTAAAATCTTTTGTTCTAGTTGCTTGGTTTGGGTATCTAGATCAAATTGACAGATAATCGTAATTCATTTTATTATTTTATCACGTAACCATTAATTGGCAAGCATACTTTTTAAACATGTTTTAGTGTATTATTTACTGTAGTTTTGTATCTTTAGTAGCTAATGCCAAGCGAGCATGTAAGTTTTACGAGCTATCCAAGTAGGTATTGCATGTTTTTATATGGAATAAAAGGGAACGGGAGTATCAATTTTAAATTCCCGCGAAGCGGGAACTTTTTATACCAACGTGTAGAGAAAAAAAAATGGAGAAAAAAATTCTTATAAAAAATCTTCACCCTCCAGCCCCCTATAGCTATCTCAAAGGCTATTTGAGATATAAAGATTAGACCCCGCCTATGCCTCTATTCGACCTAACGCCATCATAAAAAAAATACGGCCCCCTCCCCCACCCCCCCAATTTAACTGATGCTCGACAACTGAAATCAACTTTTTTCTTATTCGAGATAACCAAAAAATAAAAATTGCATCTGGAAGAAAAAATTAGGACCGGTGCATTTTTTTTT
Organism: Galeruca laticollis; assembly: GCA_963921935.1. Lineage (NCBI taxonomy): Eukaryota > Metazoa > Arthropoda > Insecta > Coleoptera > Chrysomelidae > Galeruca > Galeruca laticollis. The sequence continues at coordinate 19,581,886 of OY998181.1, read as the reverse complement.
CAGATTTTCGACTTGAAACTATGCCAGCGTAAGTTGTTATGTTAAACCGTTTTCGGTGATATATGAGGGCACCCCCCCTCCCTTTTTGGGGGGTCCAGGTATCGCTAAATATTAATGATGGAATCGTAATTTTCGGGGAATCTGCCGGATTTGGAGTGCCTATAGGTGTCGTGGGCTTGAAATATTTTTAGTACCCCCCCAATAAGGCCCCCAATACTGACCCCGAATTAAAGATGGAAGTTCGAATTGGTATAATTAGGCATAGGTGCATCGAGTATATAGCTACGGTATTAAAAAAAATTTTAACCTCAAAATTTAGCGCTTCTTGTAGCGCCCTCTTTTTCGATAAAATTATTGAACTATATATATATATATATATATATATATATATATATATATATATATATATCAGTCGATAGAGAAAAAAAAAGAATTTTCATGACAATATACAGGGTTTTTAAAAAATTATTTTAAAATTTTTGAACATCGATTTGTCGAAAATGTTAGGTGAACTATACTTCTTTTATAGGGGCTAAAAAATTTCTATGTACGTGTCTAAGCGCCCTCTACATTTTTAGTCTCTAGCATAGATTGTACGTTGTTTTATTGGTAGGTTATCGATGAACCAGGTGAAATTGACGTTCCCAGCCCAGAACCAACAACGTTAAATGTAGACCCAATTGATGTACAGCATGAGCAAGACATGCAAAAATTGGAACAGCAAATGAGACAGCTACAATCGTCAAAATTGTCCAATATGTACAATTTCTTTATTTTCAATAAATTTCAATAGTAACTAGAGGACCCGTGCTGCTCCGCAGCATTAGGATAGACTATGTATGAGAGGGTGTAATTATTACATAAAATCATTTTACAGTTCTTCCTTCCAGACAATATTAGCTGTGCGTCGGCCGCAGTATTTGGAAAAAGGTGAAAGTAAAGTTGATTGTGCACACAAAACTTTTCTCAATTTCAACGAGTTTATACAGTTAATAGCCCAAAAGAAAGGGCTTGGTCCACTGAGTGTTCTTAGACTTGTGTCAACAGCCTACGTTAATTAGAACTCTAGTTATAGAGGTTTGAATGAAGGAAAATCTTGAAAAAATTGGATGTAAAGTTGATTGTGCATGCGTAACTTTCCTCACACTCAACGAATTTAAGCAGTTAATAGCTTAAAAGAAAGAGCTTGATCCACTGAGTGTTCTGAGAATGAAACGACCAAGTTCCATTCATTAGAAGAAGAGCTATGAGAATTCGAATTGCTTGAGTGAGTGTGTCCCATAAGATATGTACAGGGAAGAATCGCGTTTGAGTATAACTTGAGTAAGGTGGGCGTTGAGTATATTTCAATTATTGATGACGTATCTGTGTCTAAATAACTTTCATTTAAAATGAAATGAAGGAAATCGGCCGGATAGAACGGCCAGACGGGACTTCAGTTTTCATAATTTTATTTAATATATAAGATAATAAATAAATAAATGAATGTATTGCTCTCTAGTATAACAATGATACATGAACAAGAGGAGATTAGGTTACATCTATTAATGCATGAACTGGTTGTGGTGCCCTCAGTCATTCATTTATAATAAATGCTCTCAGTTTCATTGCCTCGCTCATAAACCTGTGAAGCTTTTGCATTACCATAAGCTCGTTTGAAGTTAATAAAGCATCAAGGTCATCTGAATAACTCTCGAATTTAACTAACGAACCTCGTAGACCAGCACACATCGGACAAGTCAGAATGATGTGCTCAAGGGATTCAAGTGTTTGTTGATTACAGATTGAGCAAATTGATTTTGTTTTGATCGAATACGAGTTTTTATTTACATATATGTACAAAGTTTCTGTATTGGTAGTACGTAATTGTGCAATTAATCTTTTAATATAGAGGGGAAGCGTGTGATTGAGACAGTTGGTTGATAGAAATGGTGAATAATCTCGTAAAAGAAACTTATATTGTGGATGGTAAGTACTTAGCAAAATTTTGTTTATATCTTCCTCATAACTAAGGTTCAGATATCAGAATTTGTTCTTTATCATTTAAATCTATATTGGTAGTAATTAAGTCAAGTTGGCAGTATTTTTGTAAACAAGTTTGTAATTGGTACACCCAACTATAATTTATATAAACATTAGTGGCTTGATATAAATTTAATTAAACGCATAAGGGCTTTATAGGTGTACCTGGTGTTTTCATGCTTTGCTATTCTACTCAAAAGTTCCAGCGCTTGCTTCAAAAGAAAATAGTCTAATTTACAGATACTAACGTCTGTTAGTTTTATGTATGCAGCTGTGCGTTTTTGTATAAATAATAATATTTTCCAAAAAATGATCTGGATTTTTTCAATTTGATCCAAGTATCGAAGAGCCCAAACACTGCTTGCGTATGTGAAGGTGGGTATAACTACGTTTTTATATAATGTTTTGATTGAACTTAAGTATGATATATGAGAGGAATTTATAATTTTTAGTGTTTTAAATGAAACTTACTGTTTCTAGTTAACTCCACAGTATATCATCGTCAGAATGACAGAAGTTACATTTTATTTGATGCCTACCTGATGTTTAATTATTTTTGGCTACTCCAAGAAGTGACCTTGTGATTGACTTAATATATGTTAATAGAAAGAAGAAGAAGATATGATATTACAAATATTATTAGCCCTATGGGGATATTCTGGACATCATTTTTCCCAATTAAGATCAGTATAACTGTGCAATGATATAGAAAACCAGGAAAACTGTATCTGCTGATCTTTACAATTATCACTTAAGAAGACAGTTTAAAAGTGGAGAACTCCCTAGATTTATCCAGTTCTTGTTTCTTATCACAAATATGTAGTTCTGTGTTAGGTGTCAATGAATGATTGGTGTCAAGTATATGTCTGGCGTAGTGGGATTTATCTGGTTGTTTTAATCGGTATGCTCGTAAGTGTTCACTGTATCGGATTTCCAAATTTCTAAGGGTCTGACCCAAATAGACAGCATTACATTCTGGACATTTAAGTTTGTATATACCAGATTTCTTTAATGGTGATAGTTTTGTTTTTACAGTTTTCAGAAGATTTGTCAAACCATGGTTTTGAATCAAAATGTAGAGACTTCTTTTGAGTATGTAATTTTTCCATGCCAAGAAATCTACAGGATCTGATGATAGCATCATTTATTATCCAGCTCCTCAATGTCAGTAAGATTTGGGTTTAAACTATATTGTGAGATTAGTGTTTTTAAATGAAACTCAAGGTCTCTAGTTAATTCCACAATTATATTGTGGAATTAACTAGAGACCTTGAGTTTCATTTAAAAACACTAATATGAGCATATTCCACGAAGTAAGGGTCGAGACAGTCAATTTCATTATATTGTGAGATGATATTTTTATATGCTTAAGATTTTGCAATATCCCATTTGTATCTTTTAGTTCAATTTTAATAGTACTTCACTTTCATCATTCTCCTAAGCCATTTTAAGGTTTTTTACATTTAGAATAAAACAGTATAAAAATAATATCTATATAATATATACAAGTGTAATTTATTTGGGTAATAAAATGATATTGACTCAACTACTTTTAAACCTTAATTTTGATCGATTTAGATAAAAGAACAATACTTTACATACTTTACAATTTTCACTTGCTAAAATAGATCATAAATTAAAAGGAAGAAATTTACTAAGTGATATGTTTTCAAATAAAATTTCTCTCTTCCCAAAAGGAAAATCAAGAACAATATATTCAGCTGAAGAAATCTCTTCACCACAAATACATGAGGAATTTTGAATATATGAGAAGGTAAAATGGAATGGTTAGTACCAATTCTACATTTAGTAGTAATGAGCTCTCTATTTTCATTAATTTTGTGAAACCAAGATACAAAATAATTTAAAAAAATTATGTGCATAGTCCAAATCAGGGGTCCGTGTAAATAATCAACAATAGCTATATAGATCATTTTGAGGTTACGTCACGACCATTCCGCCAAATTAACGGTAGGGCATACTAACATTCGCGTCATTGTAAACAATAAAAAAGATCGTTTTTTATGTATGTGTGTGTGTGTGTGTTTTAGTTATTGGCCTTAGTCGTGGACTAATTGGCCAGCGCTATATTTTTTGTTAGTACTATATCTAATACAGTATAATATATTCATATATATACATCTACATACATATTTTTTTATACATACATATGTTTTTTTTTAATAAACAACCATTTCTTATAATATAACTAAGTTAATCTATTATAGGGTGGGATACCATTTTTTTTCTCCTTTTTTTTCTTTTTTTTAGTTCTTCTTTTTTTCTTTTTTTTTAGTTTTTTTATTTCTTTTTTTACATATATATTTTTTTATTATTATTTTTATTATTATTATTATTTTTTTATTTTCTTTTTCTTTTTTTTTTAGTTTTTTTTCATATATATATTTTTATTATTTTTTTTTTTTAAATTTCTTTTTATTTTCTCTTTTTTTTTGATTTTTTCATATATCTATTTTCATTTTTTTCAAATGTTGGTAAACTACATAATATACATTGTCATTCCTTGTACTCAAAATACTGTCTAAATTGGTGGGTAGGTCTATCCCATTTTGTCGCAGTTGGTGTAGGAATTCTTCAATTTCTCGATGGAAGTTTGGGCAACCCAAAATTATGTGTTGCAATGTTCCAAGTTGCCCACATAAGCAATCTGGTGAATCCGCCAATCCTATTTTGTATAAATGTTCTGGATATCGTCCATGTCCGCATCTAATTCTATTTAATGTTTTTATAAACTGCCGATTGGGAATATTGTGAAACCAGGTGTTTCTAAATATTTTTGGTTGTATATTTCTAAAACGAAAACTTTTATGTTCATTTATAAACAATTCTCTCCATTCTTCCATTTGTTTCGCTTTCATTAAAGGACGTAAGTCCGTAAATGGTATTTTATTTTCACTTGATGTTTCTCCATCGGTTGTTGCTAGTTTGGCTAATTGATCTACTTTTTCATTGTTTTTTATTCCATGATGGCCTTTAATCCATACCAAACTGAAATTTTTCCCCTGTTCTTTTAGTGTTTTGGTGATTTCTAATATGCGAATAACGATTGGTGAAAGATTAGATGTCCATTTTAAATTTTTTATAGAATCTATAGAACTTTTGCTGTCAGTTAGAATTACGAAATTAGTTTTCTCATGATTATTTATGTATTTTAATGCTTCTAATATTGCTGTTAGTTCTGCTGAATAGATAGACATCTGGTTTGGGAGTTTTACTAATTTGGAAACATTATCGTTTGGATGGAAAAAAGCACATCCAGTGGCTTCTGTATTTTTTGACCCATCTGTGTATATGTAATCTGCATTTGGCCATTTGTTATGTAAGCTATTGTTGATATAAGTATTTATAGCAGTATTATTTGGCATATCTGTATGAAGGTAACATGTTGGCACATTAATTTCTAATAATGTGTAGTCCACATTGTAACAAGGAAGAACATCACTTTTATACATATTTTCTTCAAATTGCCTAAGGAACCGATAACTTGTTGTGAGGAGGGGTTGCTTTTTCTTTCTCCAATAGGGAACATTTAATAGTGAGGATAGTTCATGCAACTGTTCATGTCTATTTTGGGCTATAAGTTTGGATACCATCACATCACTCAAGTATTTTCTTCGTAAGTGCAAAGGAGGCTCCGCAGCTTCAACTTCTAGAACATTTAATGGTGTACTCTTTAAGACTCCCAGGCATAAACGTAGACATTTGTTTTTAATTAATTCCACTTTTCCCAATTTATTCATTGTTGAGTTTCCGTATAGAACCGAACCATAGTCCAAGATAGAACTTATTAGAGCTCTATAAAAAATTAAAGCAATATTTGGATCTGCTCCCCATTTTGTATTGCAGAAGACTCTAATAATATTTATGCTATTTTCACATCTTCCTGTCAAACTATTAATATGGGTTTTCCATGACAGTTTTTGGTCTAAAGTTATGCCCAGATACTTAACCGATGTCTTATAAGGAATGTTCAAAGGCCCTAGTGAAATATTATTTTCTGGCTGATAACGTTTTCGGGTGAATGTGCAGAATATGGTTTTGTCTTGTGACATCCTGAATCCATGTGTATCTAACCATTTTTTTATTGCATCTCCAGCTTCTTTAAACCTTTGTATTGTTCGTTCTATTGTTTTCTCTTTGGCCAAGACACAAAAATCATCGGCATATTGTAGAACTCTAATGTTTGGTTCGAAGATATCTACAAAATCTAGAGTGTAAATGTTGAACAGTAATGGGCTTAATATGCTCCCTTGTGGAAGTCCCGTTGAGGATATTCTTACATGGCTCTTTTCACCATTTAATTGCACAGTTATTTCTCTGTTAATGTAAAGGTTTAATATTTTTTCAATTAGATTGTCGGGAATACCTATTGTTTTCATTTTGGTTACAAGGAATTTTAAATTCACTGTGTCATAAGCTCCCTTCAAATCCAAGAATAGGGCAGAAACTGAACTGTTACGGGAAAAGGCAGCTTGAATTTCGGATGTGACAAGAGCTGTGGCTTCTTGAGTAGATCGACCACGTCTGAAACCATATTGTTCTTTAGGAAATACTTTGTTCTTCTCAATCCAGTGCTCTAGTCTATTTTTCAAAATTCTTTCAAAGGTCTTCATGACGCATGAGCTCAATGAGATAGGTCGGTAGCTTTCAGGAGATTCTTTGGGTTTGCCAGGTTTAAGGATTGGGACTATTACATATCTTTTCCATTGTTCTGGTACTGCTACTTTATTTGAATATATATTGTTGAAGATGTTCAACAGACGATTTTTTGCATTAATTGGGAGTTCGTAGAGCATGGGATAGTGAATATTATCCATACCTGGTGAAGTATTGGAGTTTTTCTTTAATGCCCTGTCCAATTCAGGAAGTGTGAATATGTTATTCAAAAAATGATTATTTTCCATATTTTGGTGTAATTCCATAGGCTCTTCATTTACCCAGTCGGGGGATGCATTTTTATGGAATTGTTCTGTCCATTCTCCCCATTCCGAAGGATTTGTGTTCGATTGTTTTCTGTTTTTATATTTATTTAGTTTTGACCAGACTACTTTAATGGGTGCGTTTTTATTTAAACTAGTACAGTAATCTCTCCAGCTTTGTCTTTTTGCTTGATTGGTAGTTAGTTTGACTAATGCATCTTGTTTTTGTAGATTTCTAAGATTTTCTATATTGGGATTTTCTTTGTATTTTCGGAAGTACTCTTTACGCTCTGTAACAGCTTTCTGGCAATCTTCGTTCCACCAGGGCTTACATTTCTTTGGGTTATGCAGACCTGAATGGTTTAATTTTGGAATTGATATATTTGCTGCTTCGTTAATGTCTGAAATCAATTGATCGTAGCTATCTCTTTGCATATATTTTGATTTGTTGTCGATATAACTACTATAGGCAGACCAGTCTGCTCTTCTCACATTCCAAATTCTATTTGTTTTATTTTTAATTGTTTTTCCTTGTGCATTGCTTCTTAATAGGATTGGCAAATGGTTGGATCCCATGGGGTCTTGAACTACTGTCCATTCAAAAAGGTGACTTATGTTTTGGGAACAGAGGGTAATATCTATGGCACTTTTTCTTTGTTCGGGTCTAGTAACCAATGTAGCTTCTCCATTATTTAAAAAAATTAAGTTGGAAGAATTAATTGCCTCCAATAAGTTCCTCCCATCTGTATCTTCTGCTTCTGAGCCCCAAGCTGGATGATGTGCATTGAAATCTCCACCAATTAGACAAGGCTTTGGAATGGAATTAAAAAAATGTACAAATTCATTCTTACTTATTCTAGATACAGGTTTAATATACAGAGATACAATATATACATTTTCTATATGACCAAAACCCACACACACACACTTAGCTTGAATTTTCTCTGTGTAAGGAAGTGGGACATCCTTATAAGAAATATTTGAATTTATTAAAACTGCTACTCCCCCCTTGCCGTCATCTCTATCAACTCTTAGACAATTATACCCTGTAAAGTTGTAATAGATATTTTTTTTAAACCAAGTTTCAGATAATAAACCTATACTAATTTTTTTATCGTGTAAAAAATATTCTAGATTATTTTTATTTGCAACTGCAGATCTGCAGTTCCACTGTAGCATGTTGATATTTAACTCCCCGAATTTACCTCTAATTCACAACGTAGCCTATCCTTAACAATATTGATTAAATCTGATTTTTGAAATTGAAAATGATTGTTGTTTAAAGACCTTATAACATCTGTGATGATGTGTACTAGAGAATCTACAATGTCTTCATCAAATTCAGTTCTGATCCCTCCCATATTTTTTTTATATGAGCTCTGACTTAAAATTCCCCCACTTAAATCATGGTTTATGGGTTTAATTATTTCATTTCGTTCTGTTAATAAAGGATTGGGAGATGAAGGTCTAACCCGTTTAGCGGGAGTTTTATGGATAGTATATTTATTTTGTTTCGATGTAGATTGGGAGTTGTTAGTGAAGTTTTCTGGGTTGTAAGTAAGATTTGTTAATGCATTAAAAGAGTTAGCAAGGCTAACGATATTCTGAGAGTTATTTGTATTAACTACAGAATTAGTACCATTATTACTCTTAACCGCACTTGCGTATGTGTTTTTTGGGAACAACTTTATTGCGTCACTATAGCTTATATTTTTCTCAGACATAACTTCTTTTATTCTTTTTTGTCTATCATATTCAGGGCATTTGTCGTATTCGGTTACCAAATGATTACCTCCGCATTGTAAACAATCTTTCAAAGGGATTTGACAAGTATCGGATTTGTGTTCTTGGTGACATTTGCAGCATCTTGGTTTACTACGGCATTGTTTCCCCGGATGTCCGAAGCGGTAACAATTATAACATAATATAACCCTCTGCTTATAAGTCTCCACGTGAGTGATAACTTTATTTAACACAACATATTTGGGTAATGTTTGAGATCTAAAATTTACAATAACACTTTTGGTAGGGACATATTTTACGGAATCATTTTCAATTATTTTTCTTTTTAATCTCGTTACGCTAATCACTGAAAATTTGCAGTGGAAATCGTGAGGTTGAATTCTGCTTTTTAAATAGTTTTCATCATGTTCAATTTCTATATTTCTCAAAATACCCTGACGATATACCAAATATTTCGGAATATACACTTCCAACTGACTATTTTTAAAGACAGCTGGAGAATTTTCTATTAGATAATTAGCCCATTTTGCTTCTTTAAAATTCACCTTTACCCTATATCTACCTGCTAAATCTATAGTTTTGATTTTATTATCTAATTCCGGCCAATTTTTTAATATCAAGTCTCCAATTTTTATTGCATTTATTCTCGATTTCATATTTATATTTTCTATTATTACTTGATACGGACCTGTATCTGATAGCTCATCGTATTTAATTAGGATTCTTTCTTTTTGTATCGGATTGTTTTTCGGTGATTCGTTTTTATCCTTATTGTCGTTAATTACGATGTTTTTTACCGGACTGGTTTCGTTTGTTTTATTATTATCATTTCCGACATTAATTTTATTTTGTTGTAACTGATTGAAAAACGCTTTCATAGTAATTTCACTTACCTGGCTATTATTTATTTGAATTTTATTTTTATCTACATTACCGGACTGAATCTCAGAACCTGAAGCGCCAACCAAATCACATTCCATAGCCGATTGATCCCGTTTTTCAAAACCTGTGAACCTGTTTTCACCCGGATCAGGTGGATCACCCTCCTGATGACCACTCATTACACCCTTATTTAGGTATTTATTTTTTTTAAAACTACTCAAATTTGGATTTTATCGCACTTGACTTTATAAACACGTCTTACTCTGTCGATTGTCAGAGCCGAACTGGTTTTTTATGTAAATAATTTAAAATTCCGGCGTTATGTTCTGTTGTGGGATATTCCAAAGGGGTAGAAATTGATCAAATTCGTTATTTTAAAATCCCCAAATCCTTACAAATCCGAGGAGAAATGCTGAACGCCTTATCAAAACACCGTCGAGTATGTTGGGTTACGACTTTAAACGGGGAAATGAAACGTTCACTTAGCAGTTAACATTTCTAATAGAGTTTTAAATAAATAATTCAGCGATGAATGTTAAATTTATTGGTGGAATAGACCACACGTCCTTCCTTGCCAATGTTTTAAACAACTATTTAAATGTTGGTGGAATAAACTGTATAGATATCTCACAGAAAAAATCCTGAATAGAAATTCGGAATGCGGCACTATACGAGAGTTTGTAATAGAGAATGGTAGTCGCAGAAATCCTGATAAAAGTTTTAAATATTCCGTATATTTATAAAAAAAACTTGTTCTAAGAACAAATTCACAGGGATTACTGGTATGTTTTTTTTCTGTGTAAGATTTTCTTAAATTGATAAAGGTTTTTGTCCAGGACAAATCATTAAACTAGATTGTATTTCTGTAAAAAAATGATAAGTACAGTTTTATATATGTCGCTGGACAGATATCTAAATATCGTGTTAATTAAAAAAAGGTCTATCTGTAACACACTTGGTGTTCTTGTAGCGATACCGCCAGGAATAATTTAATTATATCGGTAAACTTAACTAAAATCACCCGACTGAAGAACTTAGATGTAGATTTGTCGGCAATTAGTATTGACTCACAAGAAATGGTGTTTCCATAAGAGCCAATTCATGATCTAGATACTCAACTGGGTATTATACTGAGAATTATTTAACCTAAGAAGATTTTATGGAGAATTGACTTCGACTTTCTACTTCAAGATAAGTAAAATTTGTATGGCTTCACCATTCATATTTGTACAGCTTGTTTTGGTTTTAATTTATACTTTCTTTTTCTTCACACATACACACTTTTACTAACCCATTATTGTCAAACTATGTAACACGTTTAAATATTTTTTCATTCATTATATTCATACATATTGGTAGTCTGTTGTTTTATTTATTATACAGGAAGACCTGAGAAATAGCCTTCAGCACATTTTTTTTTCATAAGTATTGTCAAAAAACTAGCAGAGCACAGCAGGTAAGAGTTGACTGATTAAGGAGGTTGATTTTTTCTAATTTTGTTTAGGAACAAAGTTAGTGGCGCCCTTACTATTGATGTAACTTTACTGTTTTTTTTAGTTTTTCTCTCTCTCTCTCTTTCTCTTTCTTTTTCACATTTTTTTTCTTTAATTAAACTTCTTTCAGATAACAGAGCCCTGAGAACTGGCTCCGTTATCTCCAATCTCTTTGTCAGTTTGGAAAGAACCTACTCTCTTTTAATACTTTCAATTATTTAAATAATTTTTACCCTGAGAGTAAGAGGTTTTTGTTTCAGAAATTTGTGCGATACATTCCTTAAACATGCATGGAATTTGTACAGATCATTTTGTATAAGGTAGATAAATTATATTAGTACATAAGAAATACAAAAATTATTATCCAAAATGTTTGCATTTATAGTTAAATATGATGTTGAACTAAACAATTTCTGTTCAAGTTTTTAGGAGAACCATCCAAACTGTAAGTTACGGATAGCCCTGATTGGGTCCCTTCTGTAGCAATATCTATAATAATGTAGAATGAGCATTTATTCATTTAATTATTGAACATCATTATTATGTCAAAATGCTTCGTGGTGAAAACTTTTAAATAAAAAAAAATGGATTGTAACATGACCAAAATTAAAAAGCATCTTGTACATCAGGTTTCTAAAAAGGAGTCCAACAGTACTATGTCGAAGGATTCATGGATTTTTATCATAACAACTGTATGTTATAGAAACAGTTTGTTGGAAAAATTATTAATAGGAAATTGTGTCAGATAAGTGATGTACAGATAAGTAAAAACTTGTAAGTGAATAATACTATACTGTTCTAAATTAAGCCTTTTTACTTGGGCTAATTAGAGGGAATGTAGGTTATCTGGTTAATCGAAGGACCACTACGGTTGTTTTTCACTGATGTAAAGCTGAACCGTAGAATGAAATTAAACACTTATATCACGTTATGATTTATATTGTCATGAACTTATAATTTTATTTAATTTTGAGTCGACAATTAAGACTTCACTGTTATTTACGCGATAACTGAGAGTATTTTGCACATACTATGGTGATTTATGAGATGAATAAAGATTAATGACACATGGTTGTTCCCGGTATGAAAAACGCCGGGTGCTCTTCTAAACTGAGTACCTTTGTGTACCGCGTTAAATGATGAAAGAGAGTGAATGTAGGGTATATGGCGTATTTATACGTCGGATGACGTAGGATCGAGAAATGATCCACTTGTTCGGGTCTAACCAATGGGATAAGAGTATTTTAAAATGTAACGTTCAAACACAAGTGAAATTGCCAGTTGGAGATATGTTTTTTTTGGGGCTTGAAACGGTTTCGTAGATACAGATAACAGGGTTTGGACGAGCGTTTTTATGAAGAGATAAGATGTCGGGGACTTTGATATATTCAGTGGAATTTTCGAAAACGATATTTATCTGTTATTCTTAGGTGTTAGTAAATTTAAAATGACTTTTTTAGTGATGTAAAGAAATATTAATTTTCAAGAAGAAGGATATATTTAGTTATATGGTTTGAGTATAATATTCGAATTGTAGTATACAGGGGAAATTGAAATAAAATCACGGGAGAATTTGGTAATTAAAACCAAATTCGAACATATTGGGGCGCGGGAAGAATGGAAGAGATGGCTGCTCTCAGACATCGATTGCTGATGTTAGTGAAAAGGTAGGTAGCGTGAGTGTGTGTAAAGTTTTGATGCAGGATTGTGAATGAAAGTGAATAATTGTGAGAGTAATTATGTAAATAAATGTATAGGGGTTGTAAAGTAACCTAATGTTGGTGTCAGAGTGTTGTAAGGACTCTGACGTCATGAGTGTAAACGAATGGTTAGGGTTGATGTTAGAGTTGTGAGGAATCTAACGTCATTATTTAACGAATGAACAAGAGTTGATGTTAGAGTGTTGTAAGGACTCTAACGTCATGTATGCAACGAATGAATAAGATTTGAGGTTAGAGTGTTGTAAGGACTCTAACGTCATGAATGGAATGAATGAACAAGATTTGAGGTTAGAGTGTTGTAAGGACTCTAACGTCATGAATGTAACGAATGAATAATATTTGAGGTAAGAGTGTTGTAAGAACTCTAACATCATGAAAGTAACGAATGAACAAGAGGCCTAGATGTATGCTAGTTCTTGTTTGGTAAGGGCACGAATGAAAGCAATATACTCTAGAAATGGGCTAGAGTTGTAAACGATAAGAGTGTAAGCAATGGACTAGAGTTATAAACGATAATAGTGTAAGCAATATACTCTAGAAATGGACTAGAGTTGTAAACGATAAGAAGGTAAGCAATATACTCTAGAAATGGACTAGAGTTGTAAACGATAAGAGTGTAAGCAATATTGAAGGAAGGAGAGAGCGTAAGTAATTGAGTACATGATTATGTTGTAGAAGAGTAAGGTTTAGGTTAAGTTTCATGAGAAGGAAAGATGAAGTAATGAGTGAGATAGGAGAGGGCCAAGCGGCATTTTTTTCGGGCCTACTGAATCTATATACCAGCGCAATTCGCCACCGGCAGAGGCTTACCCGGTCCGATTGGGGCCTAGCGACTTACGTCCCGCCAAGCGTCGACTCTAGGTTAAAGCAATTGTGGTACCAGTTTGTTTAAGGAGTAACGGTCCAGGAACCTCGGGCATATGTAAACAAAAAGGGGGACCAAATTGTGAAGGGGTGTGAAATTCCATGAGAGCATGGAAAGCTCATGTGGGTGTTTTTCCGGGTATTTATTTTTCAGAATGAATGGTGCTGGATAAGAAAGGAAACGTTTTTCTTCGGAGAACGTGAAAACTCCAATGTAACTTGCGCTACTCCCTTTCTACGCGGAGGAATGAAGTGTATAGTGAGGGTGATTGTAATAGAGTAATGTGTGATTAATTAATGATGTGACATGATCGTATAAGTACAAGTAATATGACCACCAATATAAGAGTAATTGTGAGAGAGATCCTCTTTACGTATAAGGTTGTGTATTTGTGCAACGAAAGAAAGCTTCGACACGTTGACAAGGTATAATGACGTTTCTTATTTATGTTTCTGAGGAATCAGGCATGGGTAACGGAATGATCTTTACAATAGGTCGAGTGTAAGTTCCTGAAGCGGTTTTGACTTAGACCGAACGGATTTTACCGTCTTTGCCAACTATGACATCTGTTATGCGTGCTAAAGGCCATCGTAAGGGAGGGGAGTCATCGTCCTTGACTAAGACCATGGTTCCTATCGTGAGATCTTTAGATGGGGTAGTCCATTTGGGACGGTTTTGCAATTGGTTGAGGTAGTCGACAGACCACCGTTTCCAAAAGTTTTGTTGAGCATGAGTGCATTGTTGCCAGAATTTTAATCGGATCGTAGGGAGTGAGGATAAATCTTTGTCTGGAAGTGCCATTAGAGGTGCTCCTATGAGAAAATGGCCTGGAGTTAATGGCAGTAGATCCGTAGGGTCAGTCGAAAGGGGATGTAAGGGTCGTGAGTTGAGTATGGCTTCTATCTGAGTCAGTATGGTACTGAATTGTTCGAAAGTAAAAGTGGAGGTAGCAAGCAATTTTATTAGATGAGTTTTAACGCTTTTGACTCCAGCTTCCCAGAGACCACCCCAATGTGGGGATCTGGGGGGAATGAATTTCCAGTCTATTGATGATGTGAGTAGGTGATCATATATGGGAGAAAAATTCTTAGTCAGGAAGTGAGATACGTCAGCAAGATAATGATTAGCACCAACAAAATTCGTGCCATTGTCGCTGTAAATCACAGATGGAAGTCCTCGTCTAGAAGTGAAACGTTTCAATGAAGCGATAAAGGAATCTGTGGACAGATCAGAGACTAGCTCAAGATGAATTGCCTTTGTCGAGAGGCATATGAATAGGGCAATGTAGGATTTGAATACCGGGGCTCGCTTCAAATGAGATGATTTTATTGAGAATGGTCCCGCAAAGTCGACTCCAGTCGTCTGGAATGGACGGGAAGGTGTTACACGACGTGCAGGTAGATCAGACATGATTTGTTGTGCCGTTATGGCCTTGAACCTATGGCACATTAGACATTTGTTTATGATGCGTTTGATCTCACGCAGGCCATCGATGGGCCAGAATTTTAGACGAATATTGGCGAGAACATTTTGAGGACCACTGTGTCCTAAATGTATGTGTTCTTTTTGTAAGGCCAGGGTCGTGAAATGACAATGAGCAGGCAGTAGAATTGGGTGTTTTTGTTCGTAGGAAACTGGGGAACGGGAGAGTCTCCCTCCGACTCTAATAAGATTGTCCTTGTCTATAAAAAGGTTTTTTAATGATATAAGACGTTTATCTGAGGGTAGTTGATTCTTTTGTAGTGCGCGATAAAGGTTTGGGAAGCTATATGTTTGCACCTGGCGTACAAGGAAAAGTAAGGCAGTGTCTAGATTGTGTCTAGAGAAGGTTTTTTGTGTAGTAGCTGGATGACGGATGATATCTATAAATTTATATATGTATGCCATTGCTCTGACTAGTTTGGTTAAAGATGATGAACGAGTTATTAAGACTATGAAGGGGCAGAGTACCAAAAATGAGCTTAAAGACTCCTTGAATGAGAGATCCAAAGCCTGCTTGACTGACAGAAACCTTCTTTTTACCACTTTATTGGACCCAAAAGTTTCAAGACAATGATTTACCGCAAAGAACCTTTACAGATTTAAAAAAAAGAACTTTTAAAAAGTAATAGACAAAATTCAGACTTGCTTGAAGATGTGACGATGATGCTCCTTTAGCGAAAATCGGAAAAAAATTACACGAGGTAAACCAACAGATTCAGGGCTCCGGTCTCAATTTCTCATAGTCTATTTTGGAATACTTTTAATGAACTTACTGGTATGACAAGTAAATCAGTGTCATACAAGAAAATGGTGAGATTGAATTGTATAATAAATTAGAAAAAATATCAGAAAATGCAGATCCTTTGACTTGGTGGGCGCAAAAGAGACATTTTTCTATAACCATTTAACCCCCCGTTGCTCGCGCGGCGTCTACTAGATGCCAGGGAACCTTCTTTCTATGGCACCGGCTGAAAGCAATTTAACAGCGACTTCTCCCACTCTGTACCTTCTACATTTAGACTGAAGAATATCCAGAACGACTGGCCACAGTTCATACACACACGTTGAAAAGTTACGACCTATAATTATAAAACCGAGTCTTTCAGATGCCACGCGAGTGCTTCTGTTTCAAAACTCTTCATATTTATATTATAAATATTCTATTGTAATTTGATTTAATTTTGTGTTTGCACAAAGGTGAGTTTTATATCTCGGAATTTGCTCAGAATAACATATATACAATATTTTTTATATTCACAGATGGACAAAAAGAAGTATAATCCTCTTGATGAAAAAGATGCTGGGATATTGCAGAGGCTGGAATTGGAATCTGATCAAGAATGGTCAGAGGGAAACGATAACAGTGAAGGCGAAGACTATGTAGAGGAACAACAAGAAAATACGGACACAGAACAGGAAGGGTCGAGTAGCGATGAAGAAGAAAATGAAGATAGTTCAGAATGTTACGCTAAGTTTGTTTTCGGAATAGATGGGACAACTAAATGGAGGTTAGATACCCTTGCTCAGAATGTAAGGAGACGTTCACATATTATTATTAGTCATTTACCCGGCGTTAAGGGCACAGCGAAGCTTGCAGAGTCCGCTACGACATGTTAGAGTTTGTTTTTCACTGATGATATGCTAATTTTTATTGTCGATTACACTAATAAGTATATTAGTAGCAAAAGAGGATCGTTTGGCAGAGAAAGAGATTGCAGAAATACCAATTAGGAGGAAATGAAAGCTTTTATAGGGCTTTTGTACATGACAGGATTTCATAGAAATAGCAGAATAAATACTGAAGATCTATGGGCCACTGACGGTTCTGGTATAGAACTTTTTCGAATGACTATGTCACGCAAAAGATTCCACTTTCTTTGACAAAATATACGTTTTGACGACAAAGTCACCAGAAATGAGAGAAAATCCGTTGATAAACTTGCCTATCAGGCAAATATTTGAGTTTTTTATTGTCAATTGTCAGAAAAACTATTGCGTTGGCGAATATGTTACGATTGATGAAATGTTACCGGCATTCAAAGGCAAATGTCCATTTCGTTAATATATACAATCCAATCCGTCTAAGTATGGCATAAAGATCTTATCAGTGGTGGATGCAAGAACTTATTAACAACTAACAACTTGGAAACCTACGTAGGGCGGCAGCCCGATGGCCCTTAACAAGTTGATAATAGTGCCAGCTCTACAGTGAAAAGACTATGCGCACCAATCTTTGGTTCTGGACGAAATGTCACCGGACATAACTGGTTTACCAGTTATGAACTAGTAACTGACCTCCAAAAAAATCACAGACTTAGTTATGTCGGAGCCATAAGGAAAAATAAACGACAGCTTCCACCGAGCTTAGTGGCAGTACGTGGTTGAGATGAATTTACATCGCTTTTCAAGAAACTTTGACCTTGGTTTCGTACATTCCAAAAAGGAATAAAAACAATCTACTTTCCAGTAGGCATCACGACTTGGATATAGACCCTGCAACTGGTATAAAGAGAAAGCCGGATATCGTAACATTCTACAATCAAACGAAATCGGGAGTTGATGTTGTCGACAAATTGTGTGCTACCTAGGAATACCAACCGTTGCCCCATGACAGTATTTTATACATCATTAAACTTAGCAGGTATTAATGCTCACATTGTTTACAAGGGCAATGAAATCGATGAATTGGACAAAAGACGACATTTTATAAAAACATTAGCTTTGGAGTTAACGAAAGACCATATACGGCAAAAGTCAAAAACAGCTTGCTTACCTAAAAATTTGCGAAAACGGACCATGGAAATGGCAGAAGAAGAAGAAGAATACGATACTGCGAGTACTAGTAAAAGTGGCCGCCGGCTACAATGACAAATCCTGAACCGGAAAGTTTGCTATAATTTTGGCAATTTTCCATTTTTTTTGGCTTAGTGAAAGACATATACTTTTTATATTTGGAGGAAAGGAAGCTTTTATTTTTGTTGGTGGTGCATAAGCGTGTATTAGAAGTAGACTCCACTACCCTAAATTTTTTTCGTAATTTATCTTTGGGGAGGGGCAACTTCACTTTAAATATTGAGGTTTAATTAACTAGAGGTAGGGGTGATTTTGATTTTGTTAGTGGTGCATATGAGTGTATTAGAAGTGGATTCCGATGCCACTTGTTTCTCTTGAAAATTATCATTGAGGAGGGGGGGCAACTTCACTTTATATATTGAGGTTTAACTAAGTAAGGGGAGAGGGGATTTTGCTTTTCATGGTGGTGCATATGAGTGCATTAGAAGTGGATTCCGATGTCACTTGTTTTTTTTGAAAATTATCTTTGGGGGGGGGGGGGCAACTTCACTTTATATATTAAGTTTAACTAAGTAAGGGGAGAGGGGATTTTGTTTTTCATGGTGGTGCATATGAGTGCATTAGAAGTGGATTCCGATGCCACTTGTTTTTTTTTGAAAATTATCATTTGGGGGGGCAACTTCACTTTATATATTGAGGTTTCTAAGGGGAGAGGGGATTTTGTTTTTCATGGTGGTGTATATGAGTGCATTAGAAGTGGATTCCTATGCCACTTGTTTTTTTTTGAAAATTATCATTGGGGAGGGGGGCAACTTCACTTTATATATTGAGGTTTAACTAAATAAGGGGAGAGGGGATTTTGGTTTTCATGGTGATGCATATGAGTGCATTAGAAGTGGATTCCGATGCCACTTGTTTTTCTTGAAAATTATCATTGGGGGGGGGCAACTCCACTTTATATATTGAGGTTTAACTAAGTAAGGGGAGGGGTATTTTCTTTTTCTTGGTGGTACATATGACTCCACTAGAAGTGGATTCGGCTGCAGTATATTTTTTTTGCAAATTGTTTTTGGTGGTGGGGCAACTTCACTCTGAATAATGCGATACTACTAACTGAGGCGAGGGGTGCATTACAAGCGTTTGATGGTGCAAAGTATAAAATTCCGATTGGGGGGAAGGAGGCCTGCGTTTATTTGCCCCCCCCCTAAAGCAAATACCTGTAGTCTCTCGGGGAATGCGGTGCAAAGAAAATAATTCATGGAGCATATTGGTGCATTAGGAGTGCATTACGACCATATTTGTTTTTGTTGAAAATTTCGATTGGGAGGGGGGCAACTTAACTGAGCTGTTAAGGCTGTTGAAGCAACACTTGCATATCATAAAGCCAAACATCACCAGCCGTTTAAGGTCCACAAGAAGATGTATCAGAACTCCTCAATTTCAAAATCGGCGACTTGCGGCTATACGAAAGTTGAAGCTATTAGTAAAAGGAGTACGTGTACTATCAACTATCAAAAATGACATTAGTGGTATTTCTTTTATTGGAATTTCTACAGATGCCAGTAACCATAACGCAATTAAGGTGTTTCCTGTATTATTACAATATTTTGATTTTAAAAAAGGGGGGTATACAAATTAAACTAGTTGGTGTATGTAGCTCAGACAACGAAACATCGGAAACTGTTACTAAGCTTTTATATTCTGTAGTGGGAAAACTTGAGCTCACTAAAAAGTGCATTTCATTTTCGAGTGATAACTGTAACACTAACTTTGGTGGAATTAAAAGAGCTGGTCAAAATAATATTTTTAGCAGATTAGAATCTAAAGTAAATAATAATTTAATCGACATTGGATGTCCTGCTCATATCATAAATAATGCGGTTCAGGTCAGTTGTAACATCTTGCCAATTGACAAAACGCACGGCTGTAAAGTAAATCGCACGGCTTCCCTAGCAACCACTTAGCAACTGTCAATAGACGTTGACATTTTATTAAAAACTTATTATTTAAATATTAGACGTTGAATTTTATTCTATATACCGGGTGTCCATCTTTATTTTCCCTCATTTTAACAGTCCATAACTTCTAAACGGTTTGAAATAGCAACATGCGTTTTTCACTAAAATGTTCCACTTGTTTAAAAAAGTTTTTATTATTCGTCTTGCCTACGTCACAACAAAAAATGGCGGATGTTTGACAATTTTTTTGTTGGCCTTTGTTAATTGAACACCCAGTATATTTTTTTGTAGTTTGAAAGAACCTGCCTTTACCTATCGTTAACGAGTGACTGAGCAATTAATTTTTAAAATGAGAGATGCTTACTTAGTACTTTTAATCATAGTAAGCTTTGGATGTTTTATGTCAATTTCATCAACTTTGCGAATTGTTGGTCATTGTTATTGTCTGTTTTTATGTGAAAGTGGTGTTTTCAGACGTAGAAAAAGCAAATGTACTTACCTTTACTAAAACAAAATCTGTGATTTTAACTCAAAGACGTTTTTTCAGAGATTTTAATAAACAACCACCCACTTCAAAAACAATTAGAAGTTGGTTCCGCACTTATAAAGAAACTGGATCATTATCTCGAAAGAAAAGAATACCAATTAACAATTATTTAGATGACACCATAGCTGTATATGACTTTGTTAGGAGATATCCAAAATCGTCGCTAAGAAAAGTTGCTTCCCATTTCAACATTAGTAAGTCTAAAGTTCATAACATTTTGAAAGCAATAAAACTGAAACCTTGTAAAATTCAAATTCAGCAAAAATTGAATAAGAAGGGCTTCGAAGAGCGTGTTTTTATGTGTGAAATGTTAATGGATGTCAGAAGGAGTGCACCAAACGTCAATCTAATAATGTCTGTTGAAGCCGCATTTCATTTAACTGGAGCAGTTAATAAACATAATTGCAGAATTTGGTCTGAAGTAAATCCGCACGAGTTGGAACAATATGAAAGAGATTCACCTAAGGTTAGGTTAGGTGGTGTGCTGTCAACAACAATAAATTACATGGGCCATTTTTTTTCGCTGAAAAACAATCAATGGAAATACTTATACAGACATGTTGGAATTATTTTTTTATTCACAGTTGGATCAAGACGTGCAATTAAATGATAATTGGAATGAAATCTATTTCCAGCAGGATGTGGCACCCCCCCATTTTACTTTAATAGCTAGAAACTCTATTTCCAATCAATTTGGTGACAACCGAATTGGCAGAAGAATGGGCTTCTAATTGACGTGACCTAACAGTTCCTAATTTTTTTGTATGGGAATATGTAAAATCTTTAGCGTATAATTCTGCATCACAAAATTTGGATAAATTAAAGATTAATATTCGTCATGCATTTAACAGCATTACCCAAGATATGTTGCGATAGTCTTTTACAAATTTATATGTAAGGTTAACAAGTGTATTTATCAAGAAGAGCGGCACATTGAACCTGTAATCAATTAAAACTATCACTTTTTTCTTTGTGTCTTGTTTTGAATAAACTTGAATTTTATTGTTGTTACGTTTTGTGATTAAATACTACTTTGCATCTCTCATTTTAAAAATTAATTGCTCAGTTACACGTTAACCGATTTTAAAAACAATTGCACTGAAGAGTAGGTAATGGTCGGTTCTTTCAAACTAAAAAATATATACTGGGTGTTCCATTAACAAAATTCAACAAAAACATTGTCAAACATACTCCATTTTTGTTGTGACGTATGCGAAACGAATAAAAAAAACATAACTTTTTTAAACAAAACTTGCGCTAAAATGGAACATTTTATTGAAAACCGCATGTTTCTATCTCAAACCGTTTATAAGTTAGATTAGATTAGATTTTAACGGGGTTACAGTGCACTGAAACCAAAGGTTTATTGTGCCCCCCCCCCTATCAGAGCTGTTGTCGCTACTACTACAGCTCGCCTTCCAGTTCCAAGGTTCTAATGAACTCTAGTATTTGGGACGGCTTCAACGAGGTTAGATCCTCACTCTTACAAGTTTCTTGTCCTAAGCATTTCTTGCGTTGGCTTGCAATGCCGAGGCATTCCAGAACTAGGTGATCAGGAGTTTCATCCTCCTCCCCACAGAATCTACACTCGTCAATCTCTGCTAGACCTATTCTCATTAAGTGCTTCCTAAGGCGGCAGTGTCCTGTAAGAAAGCCCGTGAGGAGATGTAGCTTATCTTTACTGAGGTCCAAATATTTTTTGGACCTAGCAGTGTCAAAGTTCCCCAGGAACTTTTTGGAATGTTCCAACCCGGGAAGGCACCGCCAGAGTGCTTCTCTTTCGGTTTCCTCTTTCTTCCGAAACTCTTTCTTGTAGGAGCATTTTGCTACACCACAGAAAGGCTCCGGGCCAATAAAGGGCATTTGTGCTCCTTTCCTGGCAAGTGTATTGACCTCTTCATTTCCCGTGACTCCCGAGTGGCCAGGAACCCAGACTAAAGAGACCCTGTTATTCTTGCCTAATTCATCAAGTTTTCTTCGGCACTCCTATGCCAACTTTGAGTCAATGACATGGGAGCTCAATGCTTTGATAGCTGCTTGACTATCAGAATGGATCGATATGTCACATTTCTGGTAGTTTCTTTCTAGGTTCATTTCCACGCATCTTTCGATCGCAAGTATTTCTGCCTGAAAGACGCTCGGGAAGGAGCCTAACGATAATGAGTATCTGGTGCCAGGCCCAAATACTCCAGCGCCTGCTCCAATGGTGGTTTTTGAACCATCCGTATACCATCTAATGGTGTTTTCTTTGAGAAATTGGGTGGTGTATTCCCTTTCCCAGTCTCTCCTCGTATTTAGCATCGTGGTGAAATTCTTTTCGATGCTTACTTTCCTGATCATTTCGTCACTGGGAAGATTCGCTAATGAGGTGTATCTTGTCAGAGAGGACCAAGCTCTCTGATTTTTAATACTCTCATTGCCTGAACCTTCCTTAGATATTCTAAGAATTGCCTCTTGGGCAGATCTTTCTATCACCAGATGTAGAGGTGTGAGATCTGTAATGATCTCAAGTGCCCTAGTTGGACACGTTCTCATAGCTCCAGTGATGCACACACAGGCAAGCCTTTGAACTTTATCGAGGGTTTTCCTCGTGCTGTACTGACTCGCTTTTGTGTGCCAAACTATTGCCGCCCCATACGTAATTCCTGGTCTCACAATCATGGCGTACCTCCATCGCAGTATTTTTGGGTTACAGCCCCACCTCTTACCAGCTAGATTTCTGCACGCCATCAAAGCTCTTATTGCTTTACTAGCAGTTATTTCAACATGCTTATTCCACAGAAGCTTGCTGTCTAGGGTTATCCCTAGATATTTAACCTCTGATTTCCATTCTATGATTTCCCCATTTAAGGATATGGGTTTCATGGCTGGAAGTGTTCTTTTCCGGGTAAATGGAATTACTATGGTCTTGCTTGGGTTAATGTTTAGCCCCACTGACAAGCACCATTGCTCAATGATTCTGAGGCCCTTTTGTAATAAATCACACAAGGTGCTCTCGAACTTGCCTCTGATTATTAAAACAATGTCATCGGCGTAGCCCATACATTCGAAGCCAACCTCCGTTAGCCTGTAGAGCAACTCATCTACTACGAGGCTCCATAGAAGGGGAGATATCACCCCCCCTTGAGGTGTCCCCGAGTGGCTTTATCTGAGGTGGTTTGATTCTCCACCTATCCACCTTCAGCTATCCTCGTTGTCAACAACTCATACATCCATTTTACAATGGTTTCATTCACTCCTCGCCTTTTTAGTGCTTCTTTGACAGACACATGAGTTGTGTTGTCAAAGGCCCCTGATATATCCAGGAATGCGCACATTGCGATTTCTTTGTTGTTCAGAGTTCTCTGGATGACTTCTGTCAGCTGATACAGAGCCGTCTCAGTTGATCGACCCGCTCTGTAGGCATGCTGACATTTATGAAGTGGTATATCATCCAGATTCTCTGTTCTTATGTAGTTATCCACTACTTTCTCCATCGATTTGAGTAGAAACGATGTTAGACAGATGGGTCTAAAAGATCGGGGATCAGTCCCATCTTTTTTCCATATTTTTGGTATGAAGGTTACCCTTGCCCTTCTCCATTTTCTAGGTATTATACCCACTGCTAGACTGCTTCTTGTAATCTTCAGCAGATGAGGAAGAATCTCCTCTATCCCTTGCTGTAGGAGTGCTGGAAATATTCCATCCACTCCTGGTGATTTATATGGTTGGAAGGTACTTATTGCCCATTCCAACCGTTGCCTGGTAAATATTTTCTTAGCAATGTCCCAATCTTCCTTCCGGGATTTTTTGGTGTAGTTCATTGCTATTTCGGTGCTTGTTGCTGGTTCACTAACTGGGAAGTGGGTTTTAAGAAGAAGAATAGATCGTTCCTCTTCACCTTCCGTGTATGATCCGTCTGGCTTTTTCAGCGACATTGTGGGGTTAGTTCCCCCATTTGCCATGACCTTTTGTAGTCTGGCCGCAGTGTGAGTGGAAGTGATCTTTTCGCAAAAGGCTTGAAAATTAAGCCTTTTGGCATTCCTAATCTCTTTATTGTACTGAGTAAGCTTCTCAGTGTACCTCTGCCAATTGCCGTCACGTTTGGCTCTATTAAAGAGCCGACGGACCTCTTTTCTGAGGTTTGACAGGTTCTCATTCCACCAAGGAGCATCCTTTTCTGAACGAGCTTTTGAGAGTGGGCAAGTGGAATGAAAAGCTTCCATTATTGCCTGACTGATCTGTTCGACTCTTTGTTCCAGGTCGTAGTGCGGGTGATTTACCTCATTCACTTCGACGTGTTCCAAATTGTCCTTCAGATTGGTCTTGTAAAGAGACCAATCAGTATTTCTAGGATTTCGAATTGTAGGAATCGAGGTGGTATTTCCCTCTATCCTAAATTCGATGATCCTATGGTCGGAAAGTGATGGCTCGCTCATAACCCTCCAATCTTTTACATTTTTCCTAGCAGCAACATTAACGATTGTTACGTCCAGGACCTCTTCTCTTGCTCTCGTGACAAAAGTGGGGGTTGTCCCCACGTTTAAGGTCTCAAGGTTATTTGCTAAGAGATATTCTAATAAACACTCACCTTTTGCGTTGTTATTGGTGTTTCCCCACACGGTATTGTGTGCGTTGGCATCACAACCAATTATAATTGGCAGCCGTCTGCTATCGCAGTGTCTCACTAGCTCTT
Organism: Galeruca laticollis; assembly: GCA_963921935.1. NCBI lineage: Eukaryota > Metazoa > Arthropoda > Insecta > Coleoptera > Chrysomelidae > Galeruca > Galeruca laticollis. The sequence continues at coordinate 19,556,765 of OY998181.1, read as the reverse complement.
GTACTTCTAGTGGCGGTGTCATCGGCCCGTCTTCAGCGAAGTAGGCAGAGGCAATGACGATGTCTCGGTCGATACCCCCAATGTTTAGGTGAACCATGATTGGAACAAGGTCCCGTGACACGTATTCTGAAACGCAAATATATTTTGTTATTTCTTATGATTACACAGGCACGCGGAGATACTTGCCTTTGATAATAAATCAATTTAGAATCCTTACATGCCAAACCTTTGATTTGACCTTCTTTGTTGATCCATGGTTCTTGGACCAGTACAATATCCAGTTGTAGTCTAGCGAACAACCTTGCAATCACGGCTGAAGCTCCCTTCGCGCGATGCAGGTTAATCTGAGCTACATTCGTGAACGTGAATAATTATGGATGAGAGGCCGAGTTACTCAGCCTCTCGAGCAGGTTTCTTGATCTCGAGTCAGACTCTCGACCCCCAGGCTGCTCTGCCCAGCTTCCCGGGATGCAGAGGCAGTCTCCGCATTCCCAGTCATCCCAGCAGAGCCGGAGGAGATCTCGGGCTGACCAAAGGTCAAGCTTTCGCCTTGTTTCCCCTTTCCAGAGGTTCCGGATGTGAAGGGTATCTCCATGTCCTTTGGATCCTCCGCGGGATTCTTCTTTTTTCCCAGCCCCGAGACAGGGATACCCCCAAAACGGAAGTTTAGCGCGTAACCTGCTGCCTTCAGAGCCTCCCCAGATTGGTGATCGATCCCAATCGTGAGGATAGTTCCCTGTCCCTCTTTTTTAGAGTTTAGGATCTTCCAAGCCTCAGTACTGAGGTTGGAGTTCTGAACCTCGACAAGTTGGAGGATCTTCTCCAGTTTCATGTATTGGCTTTTTAGGAAGAACACTGTTATGGTGACCGGCTTTGGGATGTCGTCTCCACTTCGAGCCACCAATTCGGGTCTTTCCCAAAAGTTTAATTTCGGCGCTGACCTCATAAGCCAGTCTGCCGATTCTTGTGACCCACAGTCCACCAGTATCATTCCACAACGGAAATGGATACCTGAGAAGTGGATTCCCTTCTCTTTGCTCTGGCACAGCTCTTCCACCAGAGTGTCTTCCAGTGTGGAGAGTTGCTCCGCTCTCAGGATGACCCCAGGATAATCCTTGGGCATTATTCCCACCCTAAAAGCTTTCTCTGTTTTGACAGCTGCTGCGTAAACAGTAGCTTGCCCGGTTACCGTTGCAGCTGTTTTTGATTTCTTGCTTTGAGGCTTAAGCGGAGTAGTAATATGCTCCGGGCCTCTTTTAAGCTTTGTTTTCCCCGTTGTTGATTCCTTCGGGGGGGTTGGGCGCTGAGTTACCTGCTTCCTGTACTCTTCAGGGGATATTCCCTGATTGAGGAGTCGCAGGTATTTCCGTACCCCTGCTCCACTGAGGCCTTTTCTCAGTAGGTCGTCTATACCGCCCGGTTCTCCCGGTTTTGGGAGGTCGAACGGCATACGACCTTTGTGCCGTTTGGCCTTTTTTCCCTCTGTGAGGTGCCCGAATGAAGAGGTGGAGGTTTTCTCCACTACTTTTCCGGTGAAAGTCTTACTTTTTCTTTCCATGAGTGGTCCCACGAGAAGCTAGGGTCATTACGGTCCACCGCTGCAGAGCCCCGCATGCAGAGGTAAGGGGTTCAATACAATGGAGTTCCCCCCGGTGCTCCAAGGTCGAAACCAGTAGGGACTATTCTTCTATATAGCCACGCATTCTTCGGCCCGGTTTCCCACCTTGAATTTAGGGTTTTAATGAGGTTGTCTCCTCTTGGTCCGGACAGTAAAGCCAAGACCCCCCCATCCCCTGGCTCGCGAGACTAGACCACAGACAATCGGTAGACATTGGTATAACAGGTAATTTCGAGTAATCTCGAAATTTCAGCCGGCATCGTAACCCTGTGTGCAATCCCTTAGCCACGATACTACAGATGAGACAGGTAAAGTTGGTCCACGGCATGGTATTCGAGGGCTGCCAGTTGAGTTTTTAGACACAACGAGCCCCAGGTATTTCCCCGCAGACCTCCTCCTCATATAAAATCATCTCAGAGGCCCTTCTCCTATCCGCCACCTGGAGACGCGTCGGGTTGGTACTTCACCCCCTCCACATCAATAAATACCCCGACGAACAGCGACGAACTACGTACATATCTACTGATGTGGACCCGGGTTTAGAAGTTATGGGCAGTTAAAATGAGGAAAAATAAATTTGGACACCCGGTATAAATGGTAGATAACATTTATTAGATATGAGATTGCATTTAATACTAAGAGTTATTTGGAATTATATGATAATTGGTTCCGTTTCATTCAATCCGCATCTTTTAGCTGTCTGAATGTATCATATTAGTAAACAATTAGTATATTATACACCAAGCAACTAAAGTGACCCATTTAATCCCGCGGGTGGTGTTTGATTCCTGAGGAAAGTAATCCACCTAAGGGATTAATGTCACTTTAGTCGAGATGTGTATACGCTATTTTTTGCAATTCCGGTAATTATTCTACATATATTTTCAATGAAAATAAATACTATTTAGGATGGACTTTTACGAAACTTGGCTGGGCATCGAGGATGGACTTCTAAGATGCTTGGCTAGGCATCGAGGAGGGACTTTTATGAAACTTAGCTGGGCATCGAGAACTGACTTCTAAAATATTTGGCTAGGCATCGAGGATGTACGTTTTTATTTGTACTTTAAATCCTTAATAAAATTATCAATACAAGTAGGTCGTAGGTAAAGTATAGTACGTAACACGTGTTGTAACGCATTTTACGCACCCACGGAATTACGCTTTTCCGTTCGTGCGTAAAATGCTTCTTACAATACACGTTACGTAATATACTATTACCTACTACCACCCATATAAGTAGTTAATATCACACAGTCGGCAATTAATGTAAGACGTCTATAACACACGCTGTAAAGTAAATCGCACAGCCTCCCTAGCAACCACTTAGCAACTGTCAATAGACGTTGCCATTGTATTCAAAATTTATTATTTACATATTAGACGTTGAATTTTATTCAATATATAAATGATAAATAACATTTATTAGATATAGGATTGCATTTAACATGAAGAGTTATTTGCAATTATATAATAATTTGTTCCTTCAACCAGCTTCTTGTAGTTGTCTGAATGTATCAAAATATTAGTAAACAGACATACATATGGTATAAGCCGTCAAATCATCAAAATTAAGTAGGCTGTGATAGTGATTTGCGAACGAACATCAAGAACTGTCAATAAACATCGTATTTTATTAACCTTATAAGGGCGGGTATTATAATAGTATATTGTGCAACATGTGGGGAACGTTCAACTTTTCTCACGAGTGTGGAAGTTTGTGGCACGAGCCAAGTGCGAGTGAGAAAAGTACTTTTCCCCCATGTTGCACACTACACTTTTTCTACAACTGCATAAATTTAAAGAATACAAGTAAATAGTTTTGTAGAAAAAGTCTAAGTATCGAGAACCACCTACCGAAACCGGCTGGGCATCGAGTATCCCCTACTGGATTCTCCATATAAATGTATGTAGTGTGAGCAAAGTGCAGTGAGAAATATTTCTCACAGTGTGAGCAATATACAGGGTGTCCCGGGACTAATGGGAAAAAAGTCAGGAGCGTATAATCTGAGCCAAAATAATGTTAGTACTTCATATAAACTTTTTCTATGCAGGCCCTCGTTTTCGAGTTATAGGCCTCCAAAATTTTAATTTTGAATTTGGTTTTAATTTTTATTTTTTGTACTAGTTATTTGATCTTCATAAAATTTACGGCAAAGCTATAATGTACGTGTATGTTTATTTTGGAGAGGTGAATAGATTTACAGTAGTCCCTTGAAGCCAGGGGCGGACTACCCGCAATGGTTAGTGATCCAAAAATTTTGCAGGGTAGGCACACCCTGTATGAAATTATCGAAATTGACTTCCCCATACATTAAGCTAACGAAAAGGTACTCTTGTTGGAATTCGATAAAATAAGCCGTTTGGCTAATATTTACAGTTTTATTAATGCACTACGTACCAATTTACGTAACTAACTTATTAATATGATGTCCAAGATTTACACCTTTACTACAACAAAATAATTTAACGATAGCAGAAGATAAAAAACATTAATGACTTATTAATGCGAAAGTTGGTAAAAACTTTTTAAAAGTGTTTTTACCGTTTATCATGTAACCATAGGATTAGTTGTCAAACGTTGTGTAGAATAGTTCTTAGTCAATAATTCATAAGTCCTTAATTTAACAGTTACAATGGCAGAATTCACTTTTATTGAGTGCGCTGATATGCATTTAATATATTGACTGGCTTCTCGAAACTGTTTAGAGGCCAGAAGGCTTTATGCAGAGCATTTTGCAAACAGAGCATCACCAGACAGACGAATGTTTGAGCGTATTGATCTCAGCTTACGAGAAACAGGTATGAATAAGAAAATGTAATTTTCTATGTATACAAAACTAAATTTTAAATTTCAGGAAGTTTTTTGCCAAAAAAGTGGAAAAGGTCCAGTACAAAGCGTACATACAGTGACAGTTGAACAAGACTTGTTAAATGCAGTTGATAATGAACCATCAACGAGTTTACGAAAATTATCAAGAGAACATAACGTCTCGAAATCAGTTGTTCATCGCGTCCTAAAAGAACAGTTTTTCACATGAAAAAAGTACACAGTATGACAGTGGCTGACTATCCTGCACGACTTGAGTATAGCCAGTGGTTTCTGCGACAATAACAAGCAGACAATACATTTATTAGTAACGTTCTCTTTACGGACGAATCTGGTTTCACCAGAGATGGAGTCATTATTTCTCATAATATGCATTTATGGGATGATGTGAATCCACATGGCATTATCCAAACTAGGAACCCGCATAGATTCATGGTTAATGTTTGGGCAGAAATAGTTGGCAATCATTTGATAGGGCCATACTTTATTGACGGTACTTTGACCGGTCAGAGATATTTGGAGTTTTTGCAAAATTGGTTATGGAACCTGTTTGATGATGTGCCTCTACAAACTCGTAGGAATTTATGGTTCTTGCATGATGGGGCCACTCCTCATTTCAGTTTAGATGTACGACAGCATTTACACACCAGGCTTCCTAATAAATGGATTGGTCGTGGAGGCCCTTTTCAATGGCCACCGCGATCAGGAGACGTTAATCCTATGCATTTCTTTCTCTGGGGTTATCTCAAAAGTAAGGTATACGCAACACCTGTGTAAATAAGGCAAGATTTAATAGACAGAATTATGTTACACTGCAATGTTATTAGAAGTAATATGGGATTGCTCTTTTAAGTGCAAAGAAACAACCTTCGTAGACTTAGAATGTGCGTGGAAGTGGGAGGAGCTCATATTGAACATTTATTAGAATAACGTTTTTTTTGTTGTTGTTTAGGAATTAGTTTTTGTCAAATGTTTTATAACTTGTGTTTTTTGAGGTTTTCTTAATGGTTTAATAATGTTGTGTTCGTAATTTTGATTAAAAGCAACTAATTACGTTGTTACCGTACCTATTTAATTCCCATTAAATAAGTTCTTAACGTTTTTATCATCTGCTATCATCAAATTATTTTTTTGTAGTACTTTAGGTAAATCTTGGACATCGTATTAATAAGTTAGTTAGGTAAATTGGTAGTTAGTGCATTAATAAAACCGTAAATATTAGCCAAACGGCTTATTTTATCGAATTCCAATAAGAGTACCTTTTCGTTAGCGAAATGTGTGTGGAAGTCAATTTCGATAATTTCGTACAGGGTGTGCCATTCCTGCAAAAGTTTTGGATCACTAACCATTGCGGGTAGTCCGTCTCTGGCTTCAAGACACAACTGTAAATCTGTTTAACTTTCCAAAATAAACGTAGACGTACATTATAGCTTTGCCGTAAATTTTATAAAGATCAAATAACAAGTACAAAAAATAAAAATTAAAACCCAATTCAAAATTAAAACTTTGGAGGCCTATAACTCGAAAACGAGGGCCTGCATAGAAAAAGTTTATATGAAGTAATAACGTTATTTTGGCTCAGAATATACGCTCCTGACTTTTTTCCCATTAGTCCCGGGACACCCTGTATATGGTTTTGAAATTAAGTAAGCTATGAGAAATACGCTACTTTTAATAGCAGTTGTATAAATAGTATATTAAAGTATAGGTGGATAAAGAGGTCTTTCAAACACGCACGAATGCGCAGCCGTAGTGCTCGAAATAGAGCAAGTGTTTGAAAGACCAGTTATCCACGAATACTTTACGCTATTTTTTTTATTGGTGCACTTTGAAATCATAAAATATTATTATTATGTTATTACTACAAAAAAATGTAAGTCCGTCCTCCATGCCCAGCCAAGTTTCATTTCATAAAAGTTCGCCCTCGATGCCCAGCCAAGTTTCGTGAAAATCCATCCTAAATAGTATTTATTTTTATTTCACGTTACGAGGTACTGCTGTCAGATCAATAATCAAAAAGTTGTCATTGATACTTGAGTTTCTCGAGCTGTTGTTGTTACCACGGTGACTTTGAAAAACGCGCGTGTTTGAAAGTTCGATTTAAACACGCTGTGCTTTAAATAGGTAAAAAGAGGCACCGATAAAAAAATTACTTTGACAAATAACTGAAAGTTAACTTGTAGAATGACATCACCTATTATAGTTAACTTCAAAATGGTGGAGTTAACTTTGTCGGAAGAAAGGTATATCGGTTAAAGTTAACTTTGTGGGAAAACTGGTTTTCGAGTTTTGAGTCTGTTCTGTCAACAATTTGGCATTTATAACCTCAATTAATTATATTGTGAATATTTTTATTGTGTTTTCTCTTCATTTTCTTTGAATCGTGCAATGTTAGCAAACGACATTCAAGATATTTTTAACTTAACTTTTAACTGACGATGAAGAAGATGCTATGAAAGAGATCCAAATTCCTCATTAGAAATGTTTATGGCTCGTCAATCCATTCAAACTGTTAATTTTAGAAAAAAAATACAAAACCGACACTGGGAACGAATACACCGAAACAGACAAGAAAAAATTACACCACAAAACTCCAATTAACAAATCTAGGTTATACTTTTATTATGCCCGTCTCTTCTTTTTATTTTAAAAATGAGACTTCTATAAAACTGACATTTTAAAACCTAAAGTTAACTTGACTGTTAAATTCAAGACATGTTTATAATACTCGCCCTAAATGGTTTGTGTACCTGTCATGTTTTGTTCCTTAACAAATGTCTCTGTATTTAACAACTGTACTGTTACTATAGACAATTATTAAAAGATTATGTAATTAAATGTTTTACAATAAAATTATTAAAAATATCTTAGTGTTGATGTTGTTAAAGTATTATTAATAGACTTATTATTACAGGTACAAGTAGGTCGTAGGTAAAGTATAGTACGTATCACCTGTTGTAATGCATTTTACGCACTCACAGGATTCGTGCGTAATTTTTCCATTCATGCATAAAATGCTTCTTACAACACACGTTACATAATATACTATTAAATAAATAAGAAAAAACATTACAATATGTATGAAAAAACTAGATTATACAAAAAATTGGATGAAACCTCTTGAACAGTTTAAATGTTCTAAGTGGATGAACTTAAAAAATTTGGCGGCTAAAAACTGGAAGATGGACATTCTGCCATCCACAAACTATCTTTTAGAAAAGAGCGTCAATATTGACGAGTCAAAGTTATTTTACCAATATTTTTCATTAAAACAATTTGTAACTAACAGTTTTTACAAAGAGCAGCATGATTTGCCAGCATATAATAAGTGGGTTATTTTGTTTAAAAATGGTATATATACATTGAAGTATTTTCAGAACTTTTGGAACTATGCAATTTTTTTTTCTCTATTATGACACACAACGCAAAAGTTGACTATATTTTTGTTAGTTGCCGCTCAGTAGTCAAAAGATTGCAATAGGCTAACACTTGACTCAATAATTCTAATTCTAATGACAGTTTTTAATAAATTATGATATATGACCTGTAGTGAAGTTTCAAGATTTTCTTTTAATGCCAGGAAATAAATCTATTCTAGATCAAATTCAGAAATCTGAAAAATACCCAGTAAGGGAATGATTTTCATTCAGTTTTTGGTATTTGGCACCTATTTTTTTGCTTAATATTTATTTTGTTTCTAAGTTGTGTACTTTGGTTCGTATGTTCTGTACTTTTGATCTGTGTTCTTTGTTCCTATTTTTTGTTTCAACTTAGTTTTGTAATAATAAGTGTTTATTTAAGTATTAATTTTTGAAAATAAATAAGTTTTACATTATATTTATAGTTTTATTATTTTACCTAAAACTGTATACCTACTTTATTAGTTTTTTAATGGTCCGGTTTTTGAGTGTTAAATGTCCTGGGTTTTCAAAAACTAATATGGAAACCCTAGTGGTAGCTAAAACGTAAAGAGACAGTTTTGGCAAGTTTAATATTCCCAAATGTAATTATTTAATAGAGAAACCTGGAAGGTGAATGAGACCAAAAGGTGAGTTAACTCAGACTTGAGTATGTTTGTAACAATAACAGCTTTTCATTTTTGGTGATTTGAAATTCTTTGTATATGTACTGTACTCTGTATATTTCTCCAAGGCTAAATTCATTCAATGCACAAAGATATTTTAAAAACATTCAAGTATACAAACTGGTAGATTTTTATGAACTTGATGACACAAACATAAGAGGGCAATCAGGGGAAACCGCATGTTGGAATCATTTGTTAAAAGATTCTGAACCAAAACCAAAAAGTGCCATTGAAGCTGTTATGATATGTAATAAGAACGCATTTCCATTAATTTATGATTTACTTTTAATAATGGCTATCCTACCTGTACCAACGTGTATATGCAAAAGGTCATTTTATTCACTGAAGCCTTACTTAAGAAATTCTACTGGCGAAGATAGACTAAATGGTTTAGCATTGATGTTTTTACACCCGGACACACCAATAAACGTAGATGTATTAAACCAGTTGGCTCTAAAGCTATGCCATTTGGATATTTTATTATAAGTACAGTACACAGTTTTTGATTAAAATTTTGTCGATTATATTTACGAGTATATATTTATATTCACCTCATCTGAAATTTTTAATTTTATTATTTGAAAACCCTGGCATAGTAATAAATGGCCTAAGTATGTATGTATCAGCGAGTGAACTCCCCTCAGAGGTAATTTCTCGGTGCACCACTGTTATTTAGTCAAAAGAAAGTCCAGATACTTGTATTACTCAATTATTGCTAAAATGAATACTTACGATCACTAACTAAATTGTTACTCATAAAAATATGTGATAAAATAAGTAGAGTAAGAATTTTGTGTATATCATCAGGATATGTTCCTTGGGGCAATTGTTCTGTTGGGTCAGATTTATAAGGCAAAGCATTTGTAACTATGTATCCCTTTGTTGAATTTTGTTTCTCATCTACAACGATTACCTTGTACCCATAAACCTTAAAAATAACAAATTAAAATTATTATATATTTGGAATTCCACGTGCAAAAAAATATGTTTATAATTGCTCTCATATAATGTAAAAGAGATAATTTAATCAATTTTTTACCTGTTCTAGTATTTGCACAGCTTTGTCAAGTATATCTTGAAAATATTGCCCAACTTTAGGCAATACATTTTTCTTCAAGTCTGTTCTTTTAAAAATAACGTGTTCTCCAGCCTTATTTACAAAATATCTTACCAAATCATTCACTTGATCATCTTGGTTGAGACACACGTTATTTTCCTCAGTTTGTGAACGTGGATTCTTTTGAGTTTGAGAAAGGCTCCTATTGGAGGTTTGTTGCGATTTTCGAGGCATAGTTTAGGCATATATTTTTAAATCTATTATATTTATAGTTAATCAAATCAATTCATATTAGTCATTTTTTAACCCTTTAACATCCTCTTACCTGATCCTTCCCTCAATTTATTCGTACTACATAGTTGCCAAACTATAACTTTCAAACTGATGAGATAACGTGGCTGCCTATATTTCCGGCGTCAACCGGCCGTCAAATACAGTGGAATCCAAGAATAAAATTCTCTGGTGGAATACAAAATTTTGTTCTTAGGACTCTTGAAACGTGAAATAAATAAATAATTCGCGGTCCTTAATAAATAGCTAAAATATTGTATCATAGGTATACTACCTCCAAAATGTTTTGACAACTGTTATTTAGAAACGATAATTTATAGAAATTAAAAGCCATAGATTAAATACAAAAGATGATTAGTAGGAAACTGGGAACACGGTTATTTCATGCAATGAGCTAGAGTGTCACTATTTTTGGAAACTTTTTCAATTTTTAATATATATGAGTATCAAACGATCTCATCTGGTTTATTAATAATTCTTAAATATATCATTATACCTACACAATTTTGGTATTATTAATATAAAATGAAAATTATCCACTAGAGGAGAATAAATACAGTTACTTCAGAAAGTTTTTGTTTTATAAATTATGGCGTCCCGCCGGGTTTGAAGATTTCTTAAAAAATTACCAAAAATGTGGTATATCTGGATTTATAGGGGCAGTTCTATTGGCTTAAAAATCAATAGGGTTCATCTGTGAGGCGCATTGAACAATATCCAATCATAAAATTGGTCACTTGTATACACTCCGGAGCCTGTATTGTGCTAACACATCGAAATTATTCCAAAAATTACCAAAAATGTAATATATTTGGATTCAAAGGATCCGTTGTAATTACGCTGGTGTGGGCTGAAAATAAATAGGGTTCATCTGTGAAATTCCCTGTGAACAATACCAAATCATAAAATTGGTGACTTGTATGCACTCCGGAGGTTGTATCATGTATTGTGCTAACAAGACATATTACAAAATATAAAAAATTGCCGACAACGACGACGACTACATACACACTGGATTTTTTTTCTAAAAACCCGTTTTTCTTTCCGAAAAACGAAAAAATAACAAAAAATTACAACAATTACAAACCAATACTTTTCTCGCAAGTAATAGTCTGAAACTATTAATAATATATCTAATTATTGTTAGTCTCTGGATAATTTTCTCACTTGACAACATCGTGTTGCTGCTCGTTTATTTGAAGGGTGGGAGTATTTTGTTTTCCAATCAGCTGATTTGTGTCTGATGCTGATGTAAATGTCATAATTTTGTGAAGGTTGTTGTTTGATTATTATTTTAAAATCAGTAAATATTTAAAAATATAATTAGATTTTACTTTAAAAAGTTTGTATCGGGTGTTTGGGATATGTGATTTGATAGGAAAAGTATTATTTTTCATTTAAATTACTTGTAAATGACATAAAATGGATTATTTGATATAAAGAGAAATGACGCAGTTTTATAATAAACCAATTTTTTGTTAACAACTTCAAGGTAAGGAAAAGATTTTCCGGTTTTATGATATAAAAAAATATATAAAATTACTTTAGCATAAAGTATTTGATGATAATTCCGATCTATTGCGTATTTTATGTTGTTTTATCCACACCCTTTGTTGTCAAATTGCTTTGTTTTGCTTTATCTCGGATGGTTGTGACAAGCTAAGTACAATGACGTTTAGTTTGTTTTATTTAGTTTACTCCATGGGTTGTATTATTTACACCAGTAGTGCTTCCGTTTTAAACCCTCCTTTATTTTTGATTGGTACTGGTATTTAAAGTACTATAATGTAAGCATATACGCACACACAAAAACAAACACCATTTTTTGAAGTTTTTTCTTGACCTTGGCCAAGAATAATGGGCAAGAATAAAATTCTTTTTTTATCAGGTATTATTGTTTGTGAACATGTAATTAGGCAAATTTAGTTAGTTATTCAATATCAAACCAGAATTACTTTTACATGTTAGATGAAAAATGTTGACTATTATTTTATCATCTAATATTCATGATTTAAAAAAATATAATATAGAATGAAAACTACATATTTTTTAAATTATGAATGATGCCAAATAATTTACTATTTTACAAATGAATAAATTTTTTTTAATGTTAAATTCTTATTAAAAATTTCTTAAAGTTTTGAAAATCTTAAGTTATTTGTAAAACAAGTAACATATAAATTTTTAGTTCTTATACTTGCGAATTTGAAATACCCTGTTTATGACAGGGAGCATTGTGTAAATGTTAAATACAACGAGAATGCATTAAGACCACAGATACTGCCTCCTCATAAATTAGAAATTATCCTTTATACATGCGTCCTAACAGTGTCGGAGTAATCACCAACCAGGTAAAGCAAGGGTGCAGTCTATCAGTCTGTGACTTTTCATTGTTGTGTATTGTGCAAATAAGAATAGCAGGGTTTCGTCCATGGGAAAACATTGTGTCGAATGAAATGGAAATAGAGAATGAAGTGATTTGAAATTAGTGACAACAGTGATACTGAAGATGATGTTTCGGACAACAGGAAGGTTAAAAGAAAACGGTTGTCAAGTGACACAAAAATGATAATAAAAAAATGTTTACCAAACTCTAATTGAAAAAAGGGTGTTCAACTTCTTTCACCGTGACAAGTGAATTAACAAAAGTCCCTGTATCTACGGTAAGGGACATTATAAACAAGGGAGAGACAGAAACAAGAAATGAAAAATGTTTCTAGAATCGATGAAGTGGCGGGAACTGAAATAAAACAACAAATTTACTATTTTTACAAAGAAAATACGGTGCCAACAACGTCTATGATTTTGGAAAGTCTGAAAGTTTCGGGAATTGAAGTAACCTATTCGGAACAATGGTTTCGGAAATATTTGAAAACCATACGTTTTGAGTGTAAAACCCTCAATGGAAGGATGAGCATCATGGAAAGTGGACGATCAAAAGGATTGCTTTGAGAGTACGTTACAGAAATAAGAAGATTTCACCAAGAAGGTCGAAACATAGTTTGGTTGGATGAAACATGGTACGATAGCCATGACGTTATAAAGAAAGGATAGACTGATGGCACAAAAAGTTGTTGTCTAGAGGCCCCTCCGTCTAGGGGAAAAAGAATAATAATTTTAGATGCCAGTGGCAGCGATGCTGTTGTCTACAAAAAATATAAAAAATTGTTCAGTTGACTATCACGAAGACATGACCACTTTTTGAGACTTGGTTTCAGGAACAACTGTTGCCTAATTTGCCCGATAATTCTGTCATTGTGATGGGCAACGCCCGTTATCATTCAAAACAAATTAACAAGAAACCCACCACAAGCACGAAAAAATCAGAAATCCTACAATATATAGCTGAAAATGATATAGAAATACCTAAATCAAAATGCACCAAAAAAGATCTTCTAACCATTATAAAAGACCTGAACATTTCTACAAAATATCGGATTGACACTATAGCACAAGCAAAAGGACATACAGTACTGCGTCTTCCGCCCTACTACTGTGTATTAAACCCCATTGAACTTATCTGGAGTACTTTAAAACGGGGAATTCGGCGTAAAAATACAGCTCCAAGGCTAAGTTCTGCTGTAGTAGATTTAATTAGAAGTGAGGTGGAAAATATAGACAGTATTTTATGGAAAAATAGCATCGCACACGTAGTTGAAGTGGAAGATTCATATGTGTATCCGAATGTACAACAATTTATAATTAATTTGAACGAAGACAGCGATAATAGTGACCTGTTTGTTGATAGTGACGATGATTTATAACGCAAATATTTGTTATTATTGTAACATATTATGTGTATATTGTATATATCATTTTCAAGAAGTCAGTTAAACAGTTCTGATGTAGATGACTTTTTACTTTACTGTCTGTTCTCGTATACTGTGTCTTTTATTGTGTATACGTAGATATATATTTATGTATAATATGTACTTTTGTTTTGTTAACATGTCCAGCGTAAATCTAATATTTTTCACTGATTGAATAAATGTATTATTATAAAAAAATTACATCATATTATAATAATGAAATAATTTTTCTTTTACCCTAATATAGTTGTGTATAATTATAATGTAATAATTATATGAGTCGTTTTTGTTTGTAAATCCATAAAATCCTTGTCAAGAAGCAATTGTTTTCTACTTTGCTCAAATTTTTAAAGACGTGCCTACATAGGGTCAGACTGTGTACTTGGTCTCGGTTTACAACTATGCTATTGACAGTCCATAAATTGTTCCCCACTGGGTAAAGTTAACAACGGTTGAAGATAATAAGCACTATTGCAAATTCGCAATTATACCTATATTTTTTTTCTTTTTTTTATATTATTTGATTTTACCCATCATCCATGAGATTTACATTTTTAAAGTTTATAAAAGCACTATTGAAACATTTATTTCTTCTTTAATAAAGTAAATTATGTGTTAAGGTAGTTCACTCGTAAAACGGCTTTTCTTAAGAATTAAATGAAATGAAATATAGGGTTAATAAAAGTGCCCCTTATCTAATTAAAAAAATACTTATCATCTTTTAAACAAGATATTAACAATCAAATTGTGCATAATTAACATTGTCAATATCTGTCATGTATGAAATATGTGCATTCATTTCAGAATATCCTAAAAATGGTTCTTACCATATTTTTTGAAAACTAATGCAATGTAGGAAATTAAGAAAAACCTGAGTTTTTTACCGTTTTAACAAAAAGATATATATTTTTGAAATTAAAATATTTTTATAACACTCTGTGTGGTGGTGTATGTGTACACAATCACAATGACAACAGTAACTATATGAGAGTGTACACGTATATATAAGTTTACATGTGGTTACATGTCTCCTACAAAAATAATATTTACAAGCATTGAGAACCTCTTAACTTTTAGTACTTACTATAAGGTGATACTTTTGTCTATGACTATCGCGAGTGAACTATCTTGAATAGTAATAAAAAAACAGATAGATCCAATTTTTTCTAGCTCGTCAATGATACGACATTTGTACCAATATTTAACTTCTAATATGAATAATTTAAAAATTTGCTATTTACTTAATTTAATTTTAGGATACAGTTAATCACTTTTAATTAAAATAATGTCCGATTCACCTACAAATTCCAGTTCTGAAGTATACATAGGTCCAGCTAAGGTCCTACCTAGACACATTATTGATCCAACAATATTAGATAGTTTTGCGGGTTTTATAAATGAAGTGGTTCCCACGTCTCACACAGGATCACATGATATCAAAGATCAAATACAATGGGCCAAATTTGAAAATATAGAAATTGAAAATCCCGCTGTCTTTCAAGTTGGGACTTACATTAGTACTGTACCATCAACTCTGATTTTAATATTGGGATATACAACTGGAATACAGGTATATTGGCACTTTTGTAGTAACTGATATTGTTTATTATATTGTTATGCTCTAATTGAAGAATATGGTAAATAGTATAAAATAATTTTTATGATGAAATAAAACAATATAGTTTGTTTAAATCTTCATATATTTGAACTAATGTTCAATTTAAACTTGTTGGCGCGTTTCACTAACACAGTAGCTTTGTCAAAACAAATGAAGGTAAAATATAAAAATGTCTTAATATATACAGTGCTAAATCTATTTACTAAGGTTAACAATGGTATTAAAAGATATTACCTGGAAATTCATTCACTACAAACATTCCTAAGCTATCTTCTAGGTAAAGAGGTTCAATAAAGGAGACTGATTGATATCTATTTGGTCGTTAAGGAGATTACCTGAATATTTATTTTTGTTAATCTCTAGGGCTTCTAATAAATTTAAACTAAAGGATTTACCGACTACATGGAGAATTTCAAAATTTGGGTCGAAAATGTGTTGGTTTTCTAATAAATGATTTGAATAGTTAGAATATAATTTTTTGTTGTCATAGCTACTACGTTTATGTTCCGAAATTCTAGTTTTAAAATTTCTAAAAGTTCTACCGATATAAATTTTATCACAATTGTCATTACCACATTTTAATTTATAAACTCCTGATTTGTTTAATTTTGAAGATTTAGATTTATTATTTTTAATGAATTTGGATAAATTGTGATCAGTTTTAAAGGAAATATTCATGTCTAAAGTTTCTAAAAATGATTTAATTTTTAAGGATGGTGTTCCAAAGTATGTTAAGCTTTTAAATTGTCTATTATTTTTATCTGAAGGGAATACTTGTTCTAAAGTCTGTTTTTTTATCTTTTTATTTATAAGATTGTCAATTAAATTTGGATCGTAATTATTATTAACTGCTATTTGTTTTATGATATTTAATTCTTTGGTATAATTATTAATATTTAATGGGACTGTTAAGAGTCTGTGTATCATACTATTGAAAGCTGCTAGTTTATGCTGAATGGGTGGACCGAACTATTATGAATTGTAATATCTGTATGTGATGGTTTATGAAATATATAAAAATCATGTTTATTATTTATATTTGAAATTGTAAGGTCTAGAAAGTTTATAGACTTATTTTGTTCAAGTTCTACGGTAAATTTGATATTATTGTGAATCTAGTTTATGTAAGTAATGAAGCTCTCTAATTGTCTATTTGTACCGATGAAGCTAGCTAAAATATCGTCCACATATTGGTGCCAGTACATAAATTTTTTACTAAGGGGGTGTTCATGAATTATTTTTTCTATATTATCCATGAATATTTCTGCTAGTAGGGGGCTGAGAGGGTTGCCCATAATCGAACCATCTTTACTGCTATAAACCTCTCCATTTCTCCATTGAAATGAAAATAATTTTGATTCAAACACACTTTTAATAAAGTAATGATATCAGAGTGAATTATAGGATTAACCTTATTGTATGTGAGCAAGTTATCAACAAGAATTATAGTTTCTTTAGGAGGTATACTAGGGAATAGATTTGTTACATCGAACGATATGAATTTAGAATTATGGGGTAGTATTATATCTTGAATATTATTAATTTGTGGTTCTTCGGGCAGTGTTCCAGAAATCGCGTATTCCCTAGATACATGAAATTAAAAACAGACAACAAGAGCAGTCCAGCCAACAAAGCCAGTATCTATGGCAAAGAAAAATGGTTAAAAGAAGAAAAGAACATTCAGTATAGTAAGAGATATATTTTTAGTATTTATGTTAAGGTAATTCATTCACAACTATCACATATACTACATCCCATAGAGTTTGACATTTTAGATAGGGACATAAGAGATAAGATTAAAGTAATTATTCACAAAAAGTACCAAGGACAAAAACGTAAATTAAAGTCATTATTAACCAACAAACCAGTATCAAGAAACCAAACCAAATTCTCAGAACATAAATTTTTTAATAGATTCGTCAATCTTTCAAATACAATTTTCTCAGATAAAGAAATTCAATTATTACAAAAAGGTTTTAAACATAATATTCAACCCACATGTTCATTGGATAACTTCAACAAACTAGGTATAGAAACAGAAATTAACTTGTATAATATTCCAAATAATTATAATCTAAAACACAAAGCTTCAGAAATTATTAAAAAAGAATTCGTCGAGTTTAACAAACCCAATTTTGAATTATCAGCCGCCAAATCAATTCAACAAAAATCAAAGTCAAATAGTCTTATTTTCACAAAAGCAGATAAAGGAAATACGGTAATAGCATTACCTAAAGAAGATTATTTATTAAAAACCAACAATTTTATTCAGGCAAGCAATTTTGAGACCCTTAAAAAAGACCCAACTAATAAATTTCAGAGAGAAATAAAATTAGCAGTAGATAACGTTAAATCAATAATTAACGATAAAGAAAAATATAAATTATTTTTACCCAATCCGCAACACCCTTAACCTTATTCATTAATTAAACTCCATAAAGAGGGGTACCCTATCAGGCCAGTTGTTTCTTATTTCACAGCACCTTCATTCAAAATTTCAAAGATTCTCATAGATGTCATTTCTAAATATTGTTCATTCATACCTCGATTTTCAGTTAAAAACTCAACGGAATTAATTAATAATATTCAAGATATAATACTACCCCATAATTCTAAATTCATATCGTTCGATGTAACAAATCTATTCCCTAGTATACCTCCTAAAGAAACTATAACTCTTGTTGATAACTTGCTCACATACAATAATGTTAATCCTATAATTCACTCTGATATCATTACTTTATTAAAAGTGTGTTTGAATCAAAATTATTTTCATTTCAATGGAGAGGTTTATAGCAGTAAAGATGGTTTGATTATGGGCAACCCTCTCAGCCCCCTACTAGCAGAAATATTCATGGATAATATAGAAAAAATAATTCATGAACACCCCCTTAGTAAAAAATTTATGTACTGGCACCGATATGTGGACGATATTTTAGCTAGCTTCATCGGTACAAATAGACAATTAGAGAGCTTCATTACTTACATAAACTCGATTCACAATAATATCAAATTTACCGTAGAACTTGAACAAAATAAGTCTATAAACTTTCTAGACCTTACAATTTCAAATATAAATAATAAACATGATTTTTCTATATTTCATAAACCATCACATACAGATATTACAATTCATAATAGTTCGGTCCACCCATTCGGTCATAAACTAGCAGCTTTCAATAGTATGACACACAGACTCTTAACAGTCCCATTAAATATTAATAATTATACCAAAGAATTAAATATCATAAAACAAATAGCAGTTAATAATAATTACGATCCAAATTTAATTGACAATATCATAAATAAAAAGATAAAAAAACAGACTTTAGAACAAGTATTCCCTTCAGATAAAAATAATAGACAATTTAAAAGCTTAACATACTTTGGAACACCATTCTTAAAAATTAAATCATTTTTAGAAACTTTAGACATGAATATATCCTTTAAAACTGATCACAATTTATCCAAATTCATTAAAAATAATAAATCTAAATCTTCAAAATTAAACAAATCAGGAGTTTATGAATTAAAATGTGGTAATGACAATTGTGATAAAATTTATATCGGTAGAACTTTTAGAAATTTTAAGACTAGAATTTCGGAACACAAACGTAGCTATGACAACAAAAAATTAGATTCTAACTATTCAAATCATTTATTAGAAAACCAACACATTTTCGACCCAAATTTTGAAATTCTCCATGTAGTCGGTAAATCCTTTAGTTTAAATTTATTAGAAGCCCTAGAGATTAACAAAAATAAATATTCAGGTATTCTCCTTAACGACCAAATAGATATCAATCAGTCTCCTTTATTGAACCTCTTTACCTAGAAGATAGCTTAGGAATGTTTGTAGTGAATGAATTTCCAGGTAATATCTTTTATTACCATTGTTAACCTTAGTAAATAGATTTAGCACTGTATATATTAAGACATTTTTATATTTTACCTTCATTCGTTTTGACAAAGCTACTGTGTTAGTGAAACGCGTCAACAAGTTTAAATTGAACATTAGTTCAAATATATGAAGATTTAAACAAACTATATTGTTTTATTTCATCGTTCAGTATGGATCTTCATCAAGTAAAAGCCTCATCTATTCAATAATTTTTATAGCCAAAAAAGTTATTAAAATAATTCTGTATATATAATTTTAATGTTAAAACTATTCCTACACATATTTTTTTCATTATTTGCAATTCAGTTTTATATTATGAATTTACAATTAACAAAATTTTAATTTGTTTTGATGTTTTATATAATCGCCAATTAGAATCTCTAAAGGTTGCCAAAACATCGTTTTACAGGTTTGGGCCATTCCAGCAAATGGAGAAGCAACTGAAATTTTATCTTGGAGGCATGGTTTTGTAAAAGTACTAAAGTTTTTGCCTGTGCCATATGTAGTAGGTAATTTAACCAAAAAGGATTTGTTTGAGTCGAAAAGACCTCTGCTTGCTGTCTGTGATAGTTCATCTTCTGGACCCCAATTTAGTTCTTTAAATTTCATATCACTGTTAACGGGTGACCAGGTATGTAAAAAACTTGTCACTATAAATAATTTTTAAATAATAACAAAATTACCCTACCTTAGTAACCATACCAACTATCTCAAATACCACAATAAAAAGAAACATTCAATAAAACAGACTGTGAAATGATCCTAAACATGTATTTTTCTTATTAGTTTTCAATATTTTGTTAATTTAGCAATTCAAACAATGCAATTGAGTCAACTCAATGGTAATTTTTTAAATATGCTGTGACTTTGGTAGGGGGTTGATCAAACGAAATTATAACATTTTAAAACCATTTACCTTATTCAAAAGTATTATCATTTTCGAGATATTCGTCATTTTTTTTAAATTCCGTCAAAATTAGTAATAAAAATTGAGTTTTGGAAAAAAGTAGGCACTGAATATGGTTTTGTTTTCATTTATAACTCAATTTTAAACATTTTTTATTCAATAACAACAAATCTAGTCACATTGACACGAAAATTTACAATGATTAATTTTCAAAGTTTTCATACAGCAAGAATGCTTAAAATCAAATAAATTAAAATGAATAAAAACTCTCAAATGCATTTGAAAACATCTTTTGCGTCAATATTGTTAAAATATTTTTAAAACCTCTTGTCGTATGTGGACAACTTTAGGCCTAGCACGCATGAGCTGCAAAGTAATAGGGACGCAAAAATTGTTTTCAATCTTGTTTCTGACATAACTATGGGAGGTTCAGTTCACATGTAGCGTCATTTCAATCTACATTATTTAAATTTTCCATGTTGGGTACTGTCTTCATTGTAGTGAAGTTCCTCCTATGATATGGATCGAACACAAGTTCAAATTATATATTAAATAAATGAAATGAATAACGTTTTAAAAATTTGTATCTCAGATTATATCAATATATCAATGAGGTATGGGGAAGCACGGACACAAACAATAGAGGTGAATGTCTATTAGTTTCTCATTGCACATGATCTTGAAGTTCTAAACATTGGGAATACATCAAAGTATTAGATCTAACGATCAGTAGTGCCAGTATTAATGAATACGTGAAACAGTGGAGGATTTTGAACGAACTCTCCCTATCAGATTACACAATTATCCTGTTAGATTTAAGGGGATGACCCCTCAGAACAAAACTCGAAGAAATCCATGGAAAACAGACTGGGAATTATATAAAACCAATCTAAAGAAAAATCTTCACCAACTAGATTCAAGGAGGGTTCAGAACCACTTGGAACTTGATTAGTATGTGAACACAATTAGTGGAGCAATAATTGACTCACGCGAGTCCAGCTGCCCTGAAAATAAAGGCAGTGGTAGGAAGAACACGCCATGATGGAACAACAAGCTGAGAAAATTAAGAACAGAAGTACGGAGACTCATTAATAGAGCAAGAACTACCGGAAACTTGCAGTTGTACACCGTGAAACTTACAGAGTATAATAAAGAAATCAAGAGGGCAAAAAGTTCGAACTTTCGATCCTTTTGTGAAAATATTACCCCCACCCATCAATAAGCCAGACTACATAAAACGATGGCTAAGGACAGGCAGATCTCAGTCATGGCACTCAAGAGATCTGACAGAAGCGGAGAAGAAGAGAGCAACTCATCTACTCAGTTCACACTTTACACTTTCCAATCTCTCACTCCAATCATCCCCACCGAGAAGATTGGGAGGAGGCCAGAGCAGTAGTAAGGACTAACAAATTGAAATGGGCTATTGGCACCTTTCAGCTGTACTAATCAGTAGGCATAGTTGAGGATTTTCCCTGTACTTTTGAAAAAAGGGCAGGAATATTTAATACACCATCTATTACAAATCACTAGAAGCAGCCTAGCGATGGGCTGCATACCACTAAGTTGGAGTAGAGCAAAGGTAATCTTCATACCCAAAATAGGTGGACAAATCCCAAATCATTCAGACCTACAAGTCTCACATCGTTTGCACTGAAGACGATGGAAAATGTACCGGACAATCATATTAGAGATGTACATCTAAAGGTTAGTCCATTACATGACAGTCAGCATGCATGTAGAGCAGGGAGATCAACAGAAACCGCTCTATTTCAACTGACTGATCAAATCCAGGCAAGCCTGGAACATAAGGAAACAGCTATATATGCCTTTTTAGATATCGCAGGGGTGTTTGATAATACATCTCACGAGATAGTAAAGCACTAAAGTTGAGAGGGGGGAACAGAACTATAATTCGTTGGTTCTTGGCAATGCTGTCCACGAGAACAGCAGAAACTCATATGGGCAATGAAACCATAGCTGGAATTACTAAAAGGGGTACCCCACTGGGTGGTGTGACATCACCACTACTTAGGAGCCCAGTAGTATAGTGTCGGAAAATTAGCTTTTTTAGAAGAAAAACATTTATAAAGTTTTTAAATTTTGGTTATGAACTCTCAATAAGAACCCAAATACAGATCCGAAGAGTTCCCACCTCTCTGGTGGGAGCTTCATCCCCTTTTGTCTAAAAAACCACCCCCAATCGTGACTTCGCGATCTTTTTCGGCGGTTTGCTCGTAAACCGCAACTTATACGAAAAAATGTTATAGGACTTTTTATATTCTCCAATAAATTCTCTATAGAAATATCTATTACTGTTTTTTGCGTATCTCCCACCCAACGCTCGTAAATGACATTAGAAAGTAAGCATAGTTTTCAGCGCGAAGAGAAAATTAGCCCAGCGCCGTTTTTTGCGACGATTATCTAGTCTGAGCAAAAAAATATATACAATAAAAATTAAAGAGCAGTTTTTTCTCTACAAGGTGCATATAAATTAAGATATTTATGAATAACTTCTTAAAGGAAATGAACCAGTAATGCTTCAAAGATGTCTCATTTCGGGGTGCTTTGTATAAAGCATGCGAAAATTTCTCACCAGCTTTTGCTATGTAATCTTTCGCCGATGAAGGATTATTGAATATTGAATTTATTAAGTTTATAGTCTACGATTTTCCTTTCCTAAAAAAGGCTAAAGTGGTGTCGCAGCTACTAAACCCATGGGCAAATAAATATTATCATTGTAACCCTTTAGAACTTCCGAAATTTGTAAGTCATGGGAACTATACGCCCTTTTCTTAAAATGCCGATGGAGAAAGAGCATTGAGGAGTATTAGCAAATCAATATATTTCCCAACAACAATCTAACCTAATCTTAATGAAAACAGATTAAACACCTCAATATTGTATAACTGCGATAGAAATGGTTGGGAGGGAATTTACCTACTGATAAAGGGTATAGAAAGTTTTATACCCTCTTATTCCTACTGGAAGCGAATTTATCAACATCCTATCTGGGAAGAGATGAGCGGGATGGGGTAGAAATTTTTGAGGTTTTCCAAAGCTGTGGAAAATAAGAAACAAAGGAAATAAATTCCTTGTTGGGTGTTTATCACCTGAACGTATTTTTCACACACAATTGTGGCGGTAACGAATTAGATTTCCAATGCAATAAGACTTTGCTGAGATTGTTGAACAGCATTTAAAAGTTAACCAAAGATGTTTTCAAATGCACATTTTAATTTTTTTATTTGAAGCATTCTTGTTGTATGAATAATTTAAAAATTAAACATACACTTAGTAGCAAAATTATCTAATAATTTTTATAGTTGTTGTAATTCATTTAAAAACAGATATAATCAAATAAATACGATATTACCGTGTATAATGAGAAATAAAACAAATTAAACCAATTGTTTTTTTAAATAATTATTTTTTGTCCATTTTTTCACAAAATAAAAAGTCAGAGATTTCGGTATTAGTTTCTCTAGTGTCTGTACATTTAAATAGAATCCACACCAAATACAAAATGGAAATTTAACCTAGCAGGAATTAGTGGTGTTCGTCACCCTGAGTGGTGAAGGAAGAAATGAGAGTTACATTGCTCAGCAACTCTATGTGAATCAGTCTACCATTAGTAGGGCTTTAAGTCGATTAATGGAAACAGGGCAGTATACGAGAAGACCAGGCCCAGAACGTCCAAAGGTTACCACCCCTGTACAGGACTGTTACCTTCGATTAGTAACACTTAGAACAAGGACTGTAACCACACCATATTTACAAAATAGGCTTCTAGATGAAATTGACTGTCTCGACCCTTACTTCGTGGAATATGCTCATATTAGTGTTTTTAAATGAAACTCAAGGTCTCTAGTTAATTCCACAATATAATACAAGTTATTGAAAATTCTAAAAAATTGACAATTGTTTCGATAAATCAATATCATCGTCAGAATGACAGAAGTTACATTTCATTTTATGCCTACCTGATGTTTAGTAGTTATTTTTGGCTAGACCAAGAAGTAACCTAACTTGTGATTGGCTTAATATATGTTTATAGAAAAAAGAAGAAGATGTGATATTACAAATATTGAAGCTTAGATATTATTAGCCCTATGGTGATATCCTGGATATCATTTTTCCAATTAACATCAGTATAACTGTGCAATGATATAGAAAACCAGAAAAACTATATCTGCTGATCTTTACAATTATCACTTAAGAAGACAGTTTATTAGTGGAGAATTCCCTAGATTTAACTGTTCATTGATAACTTCATATTGTGGGTTTCTTAAATGTCTTCTTATTTCCAGTTCTTCAAGGAAATCCAGTTCTTGTTTCTTTTCACAAATATGCAGTACTTCTAGTTCTGTGTTAGGTGTCAATGAATGATTGGTGTCAAGTAGATGTTCATAAAGTTCATGTAAGTCCTGATACTGTAAGAAGAAGGCTTCGCGAGAGTTACCTGACTCTCCATCAAGCTGCAGCAGCAACGTTACTAACTGCAAATCATAGAAAAGAAAGACTATGGTTTGCTCAAAATCATGTAAATTGATCAGAAGACAATTGGACCAGAGTTCTCTTCTCTGATTAATCGAAGTTTTCTTTGTTCAATAATGATCGATGAGTAACAGTATATAGTCACGAAGGAGAATGATATGCCCAGAGTAACATTCTTCCTAGAGTGAACTATGGAGGCGAATCAGTAGTGGTGTGGGGAGGAATTTCTTTAGGCATGTACCGTGTTGGTACTTTTTCAAAATAGGGCTCTCACTGCTCGAAAGTATATAGAGTGTTTTAGAACCTCATGGTATGCCATTTGTCCCTTTTATTGGAGAAAATTTTCTGTTTATGCAGATTAATGCTCGGCCACACTTTGATATAATTATACAGGAGTATTTGGAAGATACCATTTGGATTTGATACCATGGCATGGTCAGCTAAAAGCTAGAAGAATTTCTACCCGTCAAAACCATCTGAATAACCTGCTTGATATATGGGAGACAATTGCACAAAATATCATTAAGAATCATATTCTTAGCATGCCAAGAATATGTCGAGATGATATTTGTACACTTGGTGGAAATAAGAGGTACTGAAAACAAAGATTAGTGCAGTTAATTTTATTATTCATAAATCGAATACTCATGTTTATTTATTTATATTTCTGGGGAAATGAAATTTTATGTTATTTTGATTTATTAAAGATGAATATACTTTATTATACGTATTTACTTTAAATAAAAACAAAAATTAAAAAAAAATATTTGTATACTTATTGGTTTTTTGGCGTTTATTGAAATTATGCGATACTTTTGCTGCTAAGGGTATTAATCTTTTTAAAAATGATATTGAACGAAATAAAAAACGTTTGAAATTAAGTTCCAAATGAAGAAAAAAAACTTTTTTCAAAAACTCAATTTTTACTAATTTTGATGAAATTTCAAATAAACATATAAAATGGTAGAATTATTAACTAAGGTAAAAGGATTGCTCACCATTTTTGTTTGTTCAACCCTCAAGACTCAAGACTGGCTACATAACTTTGGTTACTTAACAACATGCTCAATTCATTGCATTAGTGTAACCTAAATAAATTTGACAACCAAATTCAGGCCATATTTTTTTAAATTTCATTAAAATAATGTTTTATCAACATCATGAAATAGATTATTCTTCTGCAACATATTAAATTTTGTATTTCATTTCCAGGTTAAGGTTATAAAATTCAAAAATTCAGTAATAGATGTCTTGGCAAATAAACAATTTATTGTTGTTAGTTTTCAAGAAAAAATTGCCGTCTTTGATGCTTTCACACTTGAAGATCACATGACGGTAACAACTTGCTATTTGAGTCCCGGTGTTAACCCCAATCCCATAACGCTAGGTGCAAATTGGTTAGCATATGCAGAAAAAAAGTTGAATCTCTCAAAAAAGAGTTGCGGAGGTATGCACGGGGAAAGTGTACAGGTAATGACAAAGTTTTATCATTATAAATTATGTATAAAAACTAATTCGGTATTTCTAGAGTTATACTGCGACTGTTATTCATGCTGCAAAATCTTTGGGCAGGGGTCTCCGTGAATTAGGAGAAAGTGTTGCTAGTAGTTTGACGGGAACAAATACTTATAAACCGGGTACATCTCCAAATAGCCCTCAAGCTGGCGGCCAATTAGATGTTCCACATAAAGGAATAGTCACTGTACTGGATATATCGGTAAGTTACATACCCCGGCAAAACTCTTGAACCCCCTTCGTAAAACAAAATCCAGAGTATACAGGGTGTCCCGGGACTAATGGGAAAAAAGTCAGGAGCGTATAATCTGAGCTAAAATAATGTTAGTACTTCATATAAACTTTTACTATGCAGGCCCTCGTTTTCGAGTTATAGGCCTCCAAAGTTTTAATTTTGAATTTGGTTTTTATTTGCATTTTTTGTACTAGTTATTTGATCTTTATAAAATTTACGGCAAAGCTATAATGTATGTGTATGTTTATTTTGGTAAGGTGAACAGATTTACAGTAGTGCATTGAAGCCAGGGATGGACTACTCGCTATGGTTAGTGATCCAAAAATTTTGCAGGTATGGCACACCCTGTATGAAATTATCGAAATTCACTTCCCCACACATTAAGCTAACGAAAAGGTACTCTTGTTGGAATTCGATAAAATAAGCCGTTTGGCTAATATTTACAGTTTTATTAATGCACTACGTACCAGTTTACGCATTCACCATTTTTATAAGTACACAACGAGGTAAAACTAACTTTTAATAGATGTCCAAAATTTACCTAGAGTACTACAAAAAAATAATTTAACGATAGCAGAAGATGAAAAACATTAACGACTTATTAATTGGAAAGTTGGTAAAAACTTTTTATAAGTGTTTTTACCGTTTATCAAGTTACCATAGGATTAGTTGTCAAACGATATGTAGAATAGTTCGTAGTCAGTACTTGTCAATAATTCATAAGTCCTTAATTTAACAGTTACAATAGCAGAATTTGCTTTTATTGAGTACGCAGATAAACATCTAATGTATGGACTGGCTTCTCGAAACTGTTTAGAGGCCAAAAGGCTTTATGAAGAACATTTTGCAAACAGAGCATTGCCAGACAGACGAATGTTTGGGCGTATTGGTCTCAGGTTACGAGAAACAGGTATGAATAAGTAAATGTAATTTTCCATGTATACAAAACAAAATTTTAAATTTTAGGAAGATTTTCGCCAGAAAAAGCTGGAGAAGGTCCAGTACGAAGCATACGTACTGTGGCAGTTGAACAAGACTTGTTAAATGCAATTGATAATGAACCATCGAGTTTTAGAAGATTATCAAGAGAACATAACGTCTCGAAATCAGTTGTTTATCGCGTCCTAAAAGAACAGCTGTTATATCCTTTTCACATGAAAAAAGTACACCGTATGACAGTGGCTGATTATCCTGCTCGACTTGAGTATAGCCAGTGGTTTCTGCGACAACAACAAGCAGACAACACATTTATTAGTAACGTTCTCTTTACGAACGAACCGGGTTTCACCAGAGATGGAATCATAAATTCTCATAATATGCATTTATGGGATGATGTGAATCTACATGGCATTATCCAAACTAGGATCCAGCATAGATTCATGGTTAATGTTTGGCAGGAATAGTTGGCAATAATTTGATACAGCCATACTTTATTGACGGTACTTTGACCGGTCAGAGATATTTGGAGTTTTTTGCTACTACAAACTCGTAGGAATTTATGGTTCATGCATGATGGGGCCCCTCCTCATTTCAGTTTAGATGTACGACAGCATTTACACACAAGGCTTCCTAATAGATGGATTGGTCGTGGAGGCCCTTTTCAATGGCCACCGCGATCAGGAGACGTTAATCCTATGGATTTCTTTCTCTAGGGTTATCTCAAAAGTAAGGTATACGCAACACCTGTGCAAACAAGGCAAGATTTAATAGACAGAATTGTGTTACACTGCAATGTTATTAGAAATAGTGTGAAATTGCTCTTTCAAGTGCAAAGAAACAACCTTCGTAGACTTAGAATGTGCGTGGAAGTGGGAGGAGCTCATATTGAACATTTATTAGAATAACGTTAGTTTTTGTTGTTGTTTAGGAATTAGTTTTAGTCTAATGTTTTATAACTTGTGTTTTTTGAGGTTTTCTTAATGGTTTAATAATGTTATGTTCGTAATTTTGATTAAAAGCAAGTAAATTCTGGACATCGTATTAATAAGTTAGGTAGATTTGTACGTAGTGCATTAATAAAACTGTAAATATTAGCCAAACGGCTTATTTTATCGAATTCCAACAAGAGTACCTTTTCGTTAGCTTAATGTGTGGGGAAGTGAATTTCGATAATTTCATACAGGGTGTGCCATACCTGCAAAATTTTTGGATCACTAACCATTGCGAGTAGTCCGTCCCTGGCTTCAATGCACTACTGTAAATCTGTTTACCTTACAAAAATAAACATACACTTACATTATAGCTTTGCCGTAAATTTTATGAAGATCTAATAACTAGTACAAAAAAAAAATAAAAACCAAATTCAAAATTAAAACTTTGGAGGCCTATAACTCGAAAACGAGGGCCTGCATAGTAAAAGTTTATATGAAGTACTAACATTATTTTGGCTCATATTATACTCTCCTGACTTTTTTCCCATTAGTCCCGGGACACCCTGTATATCAGCAAAATTTTTTATAGAAATAATCATCAAGGAATTGACATTAAGGTTGTCTTTTATGTGCATTAATTTGAAAATTCACATATTTAATTAGAAAAAATTTTTGTATTTTTTTTACTATTGTCACAATTAAACCTACAATAAAAACGCGTTATAATAGAGCAAATAAGTCATAAAATTAATTAGAATATTTTGTTTCCTTTCATTCTAGGAAATAGGGGGGGGGGGTCCAAGAGTTTTGCCAGTGTGTATTTCAGATATACACTGACCGGCACAAAAAGCGACGAAGTGAGAATTTAAGTAATTCATTTAAATTTATTAAAGAACAAAAAATAAGCAAAAATAAATGAAAACAAAAATATTAAAAAAACAATAAAGGTGGAAATTATTTAAAAAATGCAAAATTTTAGCAGTTTTACTGAATTAGTAGCTCGTATTACACTCAGTGGAGTTCAATATTGCTTGATCTTCACCCAAATCCTCAAAACCATATTAGAATAAATAAAACAACAATTATGTTCGACAATACCGACTTGCTTTTCAATATTGTTAACAGAATCAGAATCAGCGTTGGAATATTGAAAATAAAAAAAATCGTTTGAGAAAGAATGCCTATTCTAAAAAAAATTGTGTTCCTTGGAGGTCCTAGGGGCCCATCATCATAATGTGGCGATGGCCCCAATAGGTTAAAGAACTAGGAGCAACTTGAATAAGGTGGCTGGGGCAGGAATATTTTTGGTCTTCCCTTTGCTCTGTCTACAATTGGTAACCATTCTGTTATTTTTCTTAGTGTTTCATCTCCACTTTTTCTATAAATGTGGCCGTACAATCCCAATCTGTGTGCTTTTATAAATTTTACAATGTCTTCCCCATTATTTTTTTGCACAATTTCATAATTCATTAGTCTTCTCATTTCTCCATCTCCTGTTTTAACTAGTCCGTAAATATTCCTCATAATTTTTCTCTCGAATATCCTTAATTTATTTTCTTCTTTTTTTGTCACATTCGCTATTTCAGCGCCATAGGTCACCACTGGTCGAATCGCTGCCTTTTATATCTTTATATTTGTGTTTTCACTAGTTTTATTTTTATTTTGAAGGTATCTGTTGTGTCTGAAGAAAGCTCTATGTCCTAATTGTATCCGTTGATCTATTTCTAAAGTTCTATCGTTATGTCCTTCTAAGTAGATTCCGAAATACTTGAAACTTCATATTCATATTCTCCTATCTTAACCCTTAGCTGGTGACGCGGAGTCTGTCAGACTCTGCGCGCCATTTACTTACACTTTTCCCCCACTATGAATTCGAGCAAGTTCATGTGCGATGCAGTAGCTTCATAACTTTTAGTGTAATTCAAGCTGTGAAAGAGGTATCACAATTGCTCTTTCGCAAACTCTGCAACGTTACTAGTGGAGTCTCTGAGACTCCGTGTCACCAGTTGTGTTACAAACAAAAAACTGCATCATGTCAAAATTTCGCGAAGAAGTTAACGTTTTAGATCCCGATTTTGAAGAAAAGTGTTTAAAATGGTATGACGAAGAGTCAGGTGATAATTATATAGAAAGCGATCATGACTCAGTTAGTGAAATGGATGTTAGTGATTGTGAAAATCCAAATGAAGATGCTAACTGCATGGAAAATATCCAGTCAAGTGATTCTGCAAGTGATATTCCGGAAAGTGAGAAAACGGGACAATATTTTTATGGAAAGGGTAAAAAGAAAAAATTCAAGTGGGCTAAAGCTGAACCAGTTAGAAATGTTCGCACATTAGCGCATAATATAATTCAACCGGAAGGTAATATGCCTTCACAGTTTTTTCATAGAATGTTTTCTTCGGAAATGTACGAAGTATGTATTCAATGGACAAATGTTAAATTGGCAAAAATGCGAGAAAAATATAGACGATATGATAAACCCGAACTATGTGACATCGATCTTGTTGAAATGAAATCTTTTTTAGGAGTCTTATTGTATACGTCCATCTTCAAATCAAATCATGAAGATATCAGAAGCCTCTTCGCTACTGACTGTACTGGCAGAGAAGTGTTTCGTGCGGTGATGTCAGAAAAAAGATTTCTTACACTATTGGTGGCTATGAGATTTGATAATCCGGATGACAGACCTCAAAGGAAAACTATTCATCCAGATGCGGCAATTCATGATTTTTTTGAATTATTTGTACAAAGTATACAAAAAAGTTATATAGTAGGAGCAAGTGCCACTATCGACGAAATGTTAGTATCATTTCGTGGAAGGTGTGTATTTAAAATGTATATTCCAAAAAAACCATGCAAATACGGGATAAAAATTCAGTGTTTGACAGATGCACGTACGAGTTATGTGTACAATGCGTATATATATGCTGGAAAAGGAACTGATGGCTACGGTCTAACTTCCGATGAAAAAAAACTGGGTATACCCACTCAGGTTGTTTTGAGATTATGTAAGCCGCTGTATAATTCAAATCGGAATATAACAACAGACAATTGGTATACATCTGTCCAAGCAGCAAATTGTTTACTGGAAAAGGGACTAACGCTTGTTGGAACCTTGAAACAAAATAAAGGAGAAATTCCTACTCAATTTCTACCAAGTAACAATAGACAAGTTGGTGAAAGTTTATATGGTTTCACAAAACATTTAACCTTGTTATCTTATGTACCGAAAAAACGAAAAGCTGTTGTGCTTCTCTCATCTATGCACCATGCCAAAGACGTGGACAGGGAAAAGAACATTCCAGAAATTATATCATGGTATAATTTAACAAAGGGTGGTGTAGACACTGTAGATGAGAAAACTGTGAAATATTCTTGTAGCCGCCGAACTTGCAGATGGCCCATGGCAATTTTTTATAAGATTATTGACATTTGCAGTGTTAACTCATACATCGTATATTCTTCTGCTCCTGGAAACGAGTTATCAAGATTTGATTACATCAAACAACTTTGTAGTGCGTTAGTAGAAGACCAAATGCGTAGAAGATTACAAAAAAACATTCCACGGGAACTCAAATCTATCATATCCAGAATTCTCAAAATAGAGGAAAATCCTGGGGAAACTGAAGAAACTAAATTGGAAATCCGCAAATACTGCTACATATGTCCATCTCAGAAGAAAAGAAAAACATGTTATATTTGTTTTGAATGTAAAAGACCTATATGCCTCCAATGTTCACGAAAATGCTGTTTGCAGTGCTGTGAAAATAAAAATAACTAGCGTTTATTTTGGCTAACAACTACCGGGTGGTGAATTGTTTAGTTGTTAATTTTTCAGAGAGACATTTATGTTGTTTTATGGAATAATCTCTTTACTTACGCCAGACACGATTTTTAATTCGATTTTTGTCTTAGTTGGTTTATTATCGTTTAAAATTACATTACTCTTTTTTTCATTTAAGATATATCAATATCTCTGTTATTTCCTAAAAATTGTTATATTGCAAACACTTTTGTTCTTTATTTTGCAATAAAGTTATAAAGAAAAGGTTACCTATTAGTTTTTTTCAGATATTGATTTAATTTTTATTTTACTAATATTGTGAAGCTTCATCTTATATATAAGAGTCTATCAGACTCCATGTCACCAACTATGCGACTCAAATGACATGTCACCAGCTAAGGGTTAATTGCCTGCGGTTGAACTCTATTTCTGGATATAAACATTGCTTTAGTTTTTTCTTGATTTACCTTCAGTCCTCTCTTTCCAGCTTCAATCATCAATTTTATGAAGATGTCTTTGCTGAGTTCTTTTAAATTTCTTGATATTACCGCTATATCATCTGCATAAGCTAGGATTTGTGTCAGTTTTGTTATTATGGTACCTCTCAAATCAACAGCACTGATGACTCCATTTAATGCAATATTAAAAAGAGTTGTAGACATTGTATCTCCTTGCCTCGTACCGCTGTTAAATTCAAATTCCTTTGTTTGCCATTCTTCTGTCATTACTATTGCTGCCGATCGTTCCATCGTCATATTTATTAGTCTTCTCATTTTACTCGGTACCCCGATGTTTTTCAAATCTTCTTTAAGTGTCTCTCTGTTTATACTATCAAAAGCCTGTTTAAACTCTATAAATAGTATATTCAGATCAATGTTGTTTTCGTAACTTTTTTCAATAATTTGTGTCATTATGTATACATTCCGTATATCAACTTGGTTATTTAGGTCACCAGTTTTCCGTCCCGTAAATATAAAACGTTCGGTTGGTTCCTGAAACAAAGGTTATTTACGGAACTTGGTTGCTGAAAATGTCAGCAGAACGACCGTCGATTTTCTATGGTAATTTCGGTTTATTAATGTTTGACGTGTACGGTTTAGGCTATATTCACAAGGTAATTTTAATTTTAAACATTTTTCATTATAATTTGGGACTGCGATGGATTCGTTAACTGAGGTAGATTAATATTATATATATATATTATAATTCAGAACATCATTGATTAAAAACAAATATGCATCGTCATCCATCATTTAATTAAACACTATGTAATGTATGTTGAAAAAACACGAAAATGAAAAGCAAATAGAGCAATACACAACAATTCAATAACAATTAACAGCCATAACCAAAATAACAAACGGGAAAAACATACTGTACACTGCCAATTGATATTGGCGTTCTGTAAATAAGTCCCAACTGTGGTCACCAGCAGACATCCACTGTCAAAATTAATTTTACCGGTCCTGAAAGCTTTGGTAACTTTTGTTGAATAACGGAACTTATACTATGTGAATTGGGTCCATAGTCGACTTTCCATATTGATAATCACCTATTATTCTTTCTATCTTGTCTCTTAGTCTTTCCTTTAAAATTGCTGTGAAAATTTTGTAGGCCGAGTTTAATAGTGTTATTCCTCTGTAGTTGGAACATTCAAAGCGGGTCTCCTTTCTTATGGATCGGTATATTTACTCCTGCTTTGCTGCTGGTATCTTTTCGTTTTTCCATATTTTGTTCACTAATTTGAATAAAATTTCCTTCAGCATGGTTCCTCCTTTTTTTATTAATTCTCCATTAATTTCATCAACTCCTGCGGCTTTATTATCTTTTAACTTTTCTATTGCTTCGTTAAATTCCTCATATCGTGGCTCTTCATCTACATCTTCCTCTAGCTCCATGTTTTCTCTATTCTCGATGTAAATAGTCTGGTGTTCTGCAGTCAGTAGGTTTTTAAAATGGCTCTCCCATTTTTCCAGTTCTATTTTTGCTACATTGGTTGTTTTTCTTTTACTTTTTATATTCGTAAATAACTTAGAATTGTTTTTGTTATTTACCTCAATTTCTTCCATTTTTTGTATTCTCAATTGATTTTTTCCGTGTTATTACCTTTACTGCCTCCTTCCTTAATTCTTTGTATATCTCATAGTCTTACTCAGTCCTGATCCTATCCACCGTTGACTGGCTTTTGTTTTACGATTACTTATATTTCCACAATCTTCGTCAAACCAGTCATTTCTCCTTGAATTTTTTCGTTGGTCAACCGTTTT
Organism: Galeruca laticollis; assembly: GCA_963921935.1. Lineage (NCBI taxonomy): Eukaryota > Metazoa > Arthropoda > Insecta > Coleoptera > Chrysomelidae > Galeruca > Galeruca laticollis. Next base: position 19,522,478 of record OY998181.1, on the reverse strand, counting down.
TTCTGCTGCATTTTTATTACTTTTTTTTATACATTCCCAATTTTCTTCTATATTCTTTCCTTCTTGTATTCCTCTTTTTATTTTTCAGTTGTGTTAGGTTCCACTTTTTCCTACCTCTTCTTTTCTTGTTATATTTGATTTATAGATTTAGATTTGTCAAAACCAAGAAGTGGTCAGTGTCGGCATCTGCTCCTCTATATGATCTGACGTCTTTTTTAATATTTATTCTTTTTTTGGAGATTAGTATGTGATCTATTTGGTGTCCCGTGTTTCTTCCAGGTATCATCCCTGTAATTTTTTGTTCTTTCTTGTAATTACATATTTGGTTCTACTGCTAGGTTACATAGCCTTATACCATTATCATTTGTGATTTCATGGATTGTATGTTTCCCTGTCACACCACTTACGAATTTTTTCACATACTTCCTCTAGTTTATCATAAAACTTCTGCTTTTCTTCTTCGCCAGCTTCTTCTGTTGTGGCATATGTATTTACTAATGAAACATTTGCCTTATCTCATTTTATTCTAATATAAGATATTCTTCCTCCGAGGCTTCTAAATTCTATCAACTCGTTTCTGATCATCTTGTCTATCATAAATCCCGTTCCTCTATGCCCTTGGTTTTGTTCTCCTTCCATAGAAAAATGAATAGTCCGTTTTGTCGATCCTACCTTCTTTCCATCTTATTTCTTGTAGTGCCAGGATTTTTATTTTGTATTTCTTCATTTCTTTTGCAATAAGTTCCATTTTTCCTGGTTTAAGCATCGTTTTAATACCCCACGTTCCTATTTTAAAATCATTCTTTTTCTTTTTGTACTTTTTTACTTGTCTGTTTTTGCTTATCGGTTTTATTTGTTTTTTGTATTTGGTTATCTTTCCCTTAAGTCCTTTTTCATTACCATGTCCATTTCCATTATTGCTCTCGTCGAGCGATGTTAGTTTTTTGTTGCATACTTCTTTATTTTTATTATTTGTTCATTTAGACTGCTTGTTTCTGGTGACCTTTCATTAACCTTTTTTTTGATCCTTGGAATTTCCTTGTTCCTCCTCTAGTTCTGTGTCCATATCTTGTGCTGTGTGCATCTCATTATTTACAATTAGCTTATTATATTTAATAACAGCTTTATAATCTTTATTTCTTGCCTCTTTTAGCTGAGGGTACAATTTTTTCCTCTTCTCAACAATTTCCTTAGGATAGTCCTCATCATTCCAGATCTTAGTGCCTTTTAGATTTTTGCTTTGTTTAAGTATTTCAATTCCTATGCTTCCCGTTGTTAATTTCAATATCATAGGTCTTTCTACTCCATCTCTAGGTTTCCCCATTCTTCTGATTTTGTGTATATCACATTCTGGATTGATTTTTATTCCAATTGCCTCCATAACTTTAACTACCTTTTCGATTGTTTTCTCGGTATTTTCCATGGTTTTGTTCTCTATGCCTTTCAGTGCCAAGTTTTTTTCGCATTTCTCTTTCCAGAGCTGCAATTTTTTTATCTTGTTTTTCTATTTTTTCATCTTGTTCTCCTATTTTTCCTTTCAGTTTTTCATTTTCTAATTTGACTTCCTTGAATTCATTTATTACAACTCCCATTTTCTCATCCATTAATTTTATATTGTTGCCTATATATTTGAACAAATTTTGAATTTTTTCCATATCTGTAATTGTATCGTTCATACTCCGTGGTAAACAGCTAGCTATCCCACCTCAACGGTTTGGAGGATTCTACCTGCTATATATTATAATCCCTTTAGTTTAGACTTTCTTCTCGATTTGGCAACACTGTATGAGATTGCGACGTGGATTCTTTTTGTATTTATTCGTTCTTATTTGTTAAGGTGCGTACAGACATATAACAAAACTTCGTATCGTAACGCCGTCGCGTAACAAGTGTGGACGGCACTGCGTAACACCAGAACATAGTAACATCTCGGCGTTCCATCGGTTGTCGGTTTTTTGACGCCGCATCAAAGAAATGGTACGCACTGATGTTGCACCACTTGTTAGCATGTCTGGACAGGTCTGCGGTACACAGTAAAAACGGAACGGCAAAATTTCCCGTTTATAAGATACGCGACGATGTATTGATACGCTATATTTGTTAACACGCCGTATCTTCGATGCGTAACAAACAATTGTTGCGCGACGGAGTTACGATACGAAGTTTTGTTCTATGTCTGTACCCACATTTAACCTCAGCTGATTAGATATTAATTTAATCACTTTCACTTCAAATCGGTTTTTACACTTCCAGTTTTTTTCACAAAGCAATTCAGACACTTTAATATACTGGTGGGTACACTCAAAGTATATTATTTTACAATGCGAAACTATTATTTTCGAAATTGTTGCACACGACAAATAAAATTCTGTTTACCGTTTTACTGCCATGGGGCAGGAATACGAACTCTAAATTTTCATTCTATCGTATTCCAAACGTGCTCGATAGGATTCAAGTTGGGACTTCTGGAGGGCCACTCTATTGTGTTGATACCGATTTCACCAACATATTCTCTAACAATCCTGATGATGTGTTGTTTCGCATTATCATGCGTTAGCACAACATTAGCGCCAATGAATGGTGCAAAAGGTGCCACATGATCTTGAAGAACCTCTTCAATGTATCTATTCATGTTTATAGCCCCCTTATTAATCAACACAACGTCCGTACGTCCGTTTGCAGAAATACCTCCCCACATCATAATTGAACCACTGTTGAACGATAACCTGGTGCTCTCAGAATATCGTTAGCTAGCCTTCTTCCAAACTCTGTGGTGACCATCTAGAGCTCATAAGCAAAATCGTGAATTAAATCTTTTCAAAACGTTAAAAGAAGAAAATTTCATATATGTATCAATAATACGACCAGAGGAAGGTTAAATGTCGAGAACGCCCTAGGAAAGCATCTCACGAGCGGCACTCTAAGAGGCCATATATTATAAATTTTAACTAGTACTAGTAAGTAGTGAAGCTTGCGCGTATCCCTAGGCATGTGCCTTAGGAATAATCCGTCTCCGAATATGACATAGATAATGGCACAGAACTTGCCAATATGTCATTTAAAAAAGTATTTAGTTACAATGGAACCATAGCCCACCCGATTATTAAGAATGTACTAATTTGACAGTTTGCAAAAAAAATCTAAATATATTGCATTATGGATCATAAATTAAAAAAAAATTATGGTGAGCTGCTTTTTGTGCCTGTCAGTGTATAAAATTGTCAGGGAATAGAATTACAAGTAGTGATTTAATAACAATGAGTTCACTTTATTTATTAACTACAATAATTATAACATTACATTACAGTACAACATTTCATTACAGTACAACATTACATTACAGTGAACTAATCTAAGAATCTACTGGTACATTTCTAATTGAGTTCTTAAACATACTTAAAGATTTAAAAAAGGATCAATATTATATTTATTAAACCATCTTAAACCTCTAGCAACAGGTGAGTTGTAACCATAATTTGTGTTATGATTTTTTATTGAAAACAATGGAGGATTCCTAGTTCTATGAGAAGTAATAAGGTTAATTTGATTCAAAAGAAAGGGACAATCAACTCCCTCAGATAAGATTTTATAAACTAATATCAAATCTGAATGAAAATGATGTGTTGTGATATCAGTTAGGTTCAGATTGTTTAAAGTATTATGGTAATCGAATTGCCGATACATACCCATTTTGAATGAAATATATTTCAGAAATCTGATTTCAACATTTTCAATTTTTAAAATGTCACATTTAAAATAAGGAGACCACACTACAGAGGCGTACTTTAAATTTTTTTTTACACTATTTATTGACAATCAGAATGAAATACAATCTATAAGTCAATTTGCTGGCTAGTACAATAAAATTAACAATACATATTGTACATCTGTGGCGTGGAGAGGTGGGGCATCCAATGATGCTTCCTCAGTTTACTCGGAGATCTAGTGGCCAGATTCTTCTGAGTCTTCTGTTGAGGGTAGGTTGTAGTAGTGGTTGTAGCATTGGATTTGGATGGTCTTCTAGTCTGTTGTGATGCTTGATGTTATTTTCTTGAATTACGTTTTTTACATATGGAATCTTAAGGTCGTTATGTAAGGTTCTGTTTGACACATACCATGGTGCATTTGCCATGGATCGGATTATTTTTGACTGGGCTCTCTGGATGATGGAGATATTGGAATTACTTGCGCATCCCCAAAGCTCTGCACCATATGTCCATATTGGCTTTAATACCGTTTTGTAAATCAGTAGTTTGTTATCTATTGAGAGTATGGAGTTTCTGCCTATAAGCCATTGGATTTCTTTAATTTTTAAGTCTAGCTGTTTCCTTTTTTTTACTATGTGGTGTTTCCATGTAAGTTTTCGGTCAAAGTGGAGTCCAAGGTACTTAACTTGATTGCTCTGGGGTATTCTCACTTGGTTAATGTTGACTGGTGGGCAGTTCCCTTTTCGGAGTGTAAATGTTATGTGATTAGATTTTGACTCATTTACTTTTTTCTTCCATTTTTCCAACCATACTTCCATCATATTTAGATGGTCCTGTAGGTAGTTGGATGCTATCACTGGGTCTGAATGAGTTGCAAAAATGGCAGTATCATCTGCAAATGTTCCAATAGTAGTGTTGTCAGTTGTGGGTAGATCATGCGTGTATATTAAATATAGGAATGGTCCTAGGATACTTCCCTGTGGAACGCCTGAGTGAATTATCATATTGTCTGAGTTTTCTTCATTTACTTTTACTGTAAACTCTCGTTGATGGAGGTAGGCTTCTATGGCTTTGTAATAAGGACCTGGGAGAATTGTTTTTATCTTGCAAAGTAGACCTGGGTGCCAAACTTTGTCGAAGGCTTGGCTAATGTCTAAGAAGGTGGCTGTGCAATATTGTCGGTTTTCTAGGGATTCATTAATGGTGTTAACTATACGATGGCATTGTTGTATTGTTGAATAGTTTTGTCGGAATCCGAATTGATGACTTGGTAACCAATTTTGTGGGTTTAGCTCTGGGTTGATTTTGTTTAGAATAAGACGTTCGAGTAATTTTGCAATTGTTGATATTAAACTTGTGGGGCGGTAAGAACTGACATCTGTTTGGTTTTTCCCAGGCTTCAGTATCATTATGATTTGACCAATCTTTAGGGGTTTTGGCCAGTAGTTTAGTCTCAGTATTGCGTTGAAAATATGTAGCAGCTTGACTAGTCCTTTTTTAGGTAGTTCCTTTAACATTTTCGCTGTTATTAGGTCTATTCCTGGTGCTTTTTTTGGATTTAATGTGCCAATAACTTCTTTTATTTCTTTTGGTGTAATAATTATTGTTTGATGTGTTTGTAGTGGTTCGCCAAGGATTTGGTCTACTTCTTGAACTGGAACATTATTTTGTGGTGTAAAAACTTCAGATAGATGCTCAGCAAAGAGGATGGCCTTCTCTTTATCACTTCTAGCCCATGGTCCTGGAGGTGTTGAATATTTCCGTATTGGGGGTGATGTTGGTACAGGCTTTCTTTTGCCTTTTATTGGCTTCCATATAGAGTTGTCTTGCCTCTGTAGGTTTGATATATAGCTGTTAAACGATTCATTTTTTGTTTCAAGTAGTTTTAATTTTAGTTTGTTACTAATTTGGTTATATTTTGTTCTATTTGCTGGAGTATGTGTTCATTGCCATAAGGATCTCGCTTTTCGTTTTTCAGCCACTAGTTTTTTAATTTCTAGGGGTATGTTGTTTTGTTGTTTTTTTAGAATATTTATGGGTGTTGCTGTTCTGGCGGCATGTTGTAGTATTTTTATAAATTTTTCACAATCTTCTTCTATTTCAGTTGGTTCTTTCAATCTTGTTGAAAGGTCTACGGTGTCTTGAATAATTTGCCGGTAGGTGTCCCAATTCGTTTTCCAGTTGTGTAGTTTGGGCTTAGGGTCTTTTGTTATAACTGTAGTGCTTATTGTGGCTATTATAGGACTATGATCGGATGTCAGGTCATAACTTGGTATTATGTCTGTGTATGTTGTTGAGATTCCATTTGTTATTAGGAAGTCTAGTAGATCTGGGAGTTTGTTGGGATCAGTTGGCCAGTAAGTTGGTGTGCCAGTAGAAAGAAATGAATAATTGTTGTTGTGTAGTACTTGAGCTAGTTCCCTTCCTTTTGTTGTTATAATTCTTGAACCCCACATCGTGTGCTTACTGTTGTAATCTCCCCCAGCTATAAATTTTGGACCTAATGTTTGGAGAAATTCCTCATATTGTTCTCTTTTTATATTGTGGCGCGGTGGACAATATACAGCTGTAATAGTGAGGTTGTATGGAAGTGTTTCGACTCTTATCGACGTTGCTTGAATGTGAACTTCCTCATATTTTAACAGTTCATAGTGCTTAATCTGGTTTTTGATTAGTATAGCAGTCCCACCATGGGCTGTACCATCAGGGTGATTAGTAAAGTATAGTTTGTATTTCGGAATATTGAAGTAGCTACGGTTTGTGAAATGAGTTTCGCTAATTAACAATACATCAATGAAATTTGTTTCTAGGAATATTTTTATTTCCTCTTTATGTTTTAGAAGGCCATTGGCATTCCATTGTGCTATTCTTATGTACTTAGCCATTACTATTTAATTTTGTTGATGAGCGTGGTCATCATGCTGAGGACCATACCATTTTGCTGTATGAGTTGGTTGAATAAGTTCCTAAATTCATCCAAGAATTTGTTTAACACCATAGTTGTATCTGTCTCTTTCAATGTTTCAGCGTAGCTTTTGCCCGTAGTTGTTTGTTGTATGTTTCTGGCATATGTCTCGTTGTTGTAAATTGGAGGTACTGTTGATTGTTGCCTATTATTTTTAGTGTTTCCTTTTGATATTTTTAGGTAGTGTTCACAACCCCTATAGTTAGCAGGGTGATTTCCTCCACATAAGGCACATTTTGCCGGTGTGTCTCTGGTTTTACTACATGTAGTAGTATTATGTGATCCTCCACATTTTACACATATATATGGTTTATTGCAGTACGATTTCGAATGACCATACTGCTGGCATCTTGTACATTGTATTATATTGTTTCTCTGAGTGCGAGGGGGTTCTATTTGTACCACCCTGTTTTGCAGGCCTGTTATTTTATAGATATCTTTATTGTTTTGAGCAGGTTCTAGATCCACAAAGAACAGGTTTAGCGGTTCTTAAGTTGTTCTATGTAGTACATTAGTAATATTTCTTACTGTATGTCCTAGTTGCGTCATTTCGCTTTTTATGTCTTCTAGATTTGTTGAGTGATGTAGATATCTTATAACTATCCTGTATGCTCTTTCTTCTTTTAGTTGGTAAGTATGGTGATATATATTCTTTTCTCTAAATTCCTTGACAAGTTTTCTGTAGGTGTCTGACGTTTTACAGTTTATCTTGACGACATTATTGACTAAGGTTTTAGTTTGGTAATCTTGTTTGTTGACTATTTCTTCGATTCTTTTCACCATTTCATTGTAATTTTGCACTCCGTGAACAAATATTGGTGGAGTTTTTAAAACATTGGTACTTGCCTCTTTTGCATTGTTTGCACCATCTGGTTCATTTGGTAATTCTTGGAATTTATTGCTAAGTGTAATTGTATTTTCAGTTGTCTTTTGTTTATTATTGCACACTTTCTTTCTTTTGTAACTTCTTATTACTTGCCATTCATTGCTGTTTGTCTCATTTACTTCTTCTTCATCCTCGCTAGTGGATGTCATTCTTTGTATATGGTGTCCCCTCTCTTCATTGTTTGCGTAAATATTGTCTAACATTGGTGGTGGTCCCTGGTTGGTTGTAGCATAGTTTAAATAGTTTTGAGATGACATTGGTTGATTTATCATAACTGCATTTGAGGGAGTGTACATTTGTGGCTGGTATTGTATTGCATTGTTTGAGTGTTGTATTTGGCTATTTAATTGTGGATAACCCTGTATATTAATGTGTTGATGAATTGGTTGCCCGTTATTATCATATCCGATAAGGTTCCCTGGAGAAAACATTTTGTTGTGGTGTTTTTTTTTATCACTAACACTTAAGAACTTGTTTTATTGTCTATTAATCACCGCAAAAAAAAATTATCATTTATTATCACCGCAAAATTTAACATTATCGTTGTCGGATTCTCGCAGCGCTTCGAATATTTGTCGGTACGTCTTTACGCTACGAAATCGAAAACGAACTTTAAATGAGGTGTTACCAAAGAACAGTACAGTGTTTTAAGAGTATTACAAGAAAATTGCTTGCCATTTCTCATCAGAAACCCCAACATTTTACTACTTCTAGCAGAGACATTATTCATGTGACTTTTGAATGATAATTGCTGGTCAGTTGTAACCCCAAGGTCTTTTATTTGGTTGACCCTATCAAGAACCATACCATTGATGTTATAGTCATAGATAAGAAGATGTTTTGATCTAGAGAAACTGATAATATGGTATTTCTCTATATTAAGTTGTAAATTGTTTGTTATGTACCAATCAAATAATGAATCCAAATCATTCTGGAGTACCTAACTATCCAATATATCAGTAATTGGAAGAAATAATTTAAGATCATCAGCAAACATTAAAAATTTAGCATGTTGAAGATGGTCACCTGTATCGTTCACAAACTGGTTGAATAACAATGGACCACAATGTGAGCCCTGTGGAACACCAGACGCAACAGGAATAGTGTTTGAAATATAATTGTTTATTCTGACACATTGATAACTCTGAGTAATAAAACTCTCAATCCCAGTCCCAAAGCCTAATGTTTTCAGTTTTTCTATAAGTAACAAATGGTTAACTCTATCAAATGCTTTGGAGAAATCCGTATAGACCATATCAATCTGGATACCACTCTCCAAAGCATCTAACAAATATTGCTTGTAGGAGAGTAAATTTGTGGAAGTTGATTTTCCTAAGCTAAAATCATGTTGTTCAGGAGCTATTAAATTTCTGCATATCCATGTAAGCTCACAGGTAACTAAACTTTGTTCTTTCAGTACTCTAGGAGCTATGCCATGTCTCGTGTGCACTTCTATGTCCCCTAAGTTTTTTTGCGGGGCTTTGCTATACACCTATAGAAGTGTAAAAAAAAGTTGGGCACATGATCCAAATCTTGGTCGTTTGGTCACCATATTGGAAAATAACCGCCAAATCGCTAGATTGTTTCTTTTAGTGTATCTCTGCACCCAGTTGTCGGATTTTAATTTTTTAAAGTTTATTTTATTCCTCTTTTTCAGGAAAACAAATTTTGTTATTACACATTTTTTGTTAAATCAATTAGTTACTGAGATATATATGTACCGTAAAACGACTTTGTGACAAATTTTACGGTTTCGGTTGATTTTTCTGAATCTAAAAAGATAAAATTAATTTCTAGTAGGTCAATAATAAACTTACATCATTTGGCTTCTAAAATACAATGAGATATTTTTAAAAAAATTAGAAGCAGAGCCGTGGTTTACAAAAATAATTGTCATAATCTCACCCCTATCAATGGGGAGACTTTGTGACAACTAGAAATTCGCATGCAAGTCCAAAGTAGGCGTTTAGCGGGCCGAAAATATGACAAAAAATAGGTACAAATGTGACTAGTTTTATTAGGTTTGTCTTAAATGGCCCCTCTAGTCGTGAGCACATGTAACAGATGTGTCACAAAGTGCCCCCAAAAAAAAGTTTTCAATGATTTTAAATGGTTTATTTGTCTAATAAGTCATATAAAAGTACAAAAATATAATACCTAACTAAGGTTAGGTTAGGTTTATAATGAGTGGGTCAATGAGGCCCTCCACTGCGACTCGCGAGAGTCTATTGTGGCTCATACCTATTCAAATTTCACCAAACAAATTCAGCTTCTTAACGAAGCCGATTAGTTTGTTCAGTGAATTATATTTCAGGTCCGAGGGCAAGAGAGTGGCCCTGCCAAACATCAGATACCTGATTTACGCCGCGGCAGAGCAGGCACAAATTATATGCTCTGCTGTTTCATCATCTTCCAAACAAAGACGGCAAATCGGATCGTCCGACAGTCCAAGTTTCAGCATATTATAATTCAAACGACAGTGGCCTGTTAGAAGGCCTGTTAGGCACCGTAGATCGTGTCTATTATAGCCTAACATTTGTTTGGATACATTATTCGAAGGATGTATGAAGGCCTTTGAATGAACCAATCCTGGTATATTATTCCAGAAGTCTAAAACACTTGTTGCGATGCCAATTGTAGGTTCTGGTCCGATAAAGTCATGAGCGGCACCCTCTCTTGCAAGAGAGTCAGCCTTCTCATTACCATCCATACCAGAGTGGCCAGGGATCCAAACCAGCGATACCCTGTTGCGTTCTCCTATTGAGGAGAGTCTTTTTTGGCAGTCTAGAACCAATTTCGACGTTACACGGTACGAGCTAAGTGCTTTCAAGGCCGCTTGGCTGTCCGTGAAAATTTTTATTGATCTGTGTCTCAGGTTGGATTGCCCCAAGCTCTCCACACATGAAGCAATGGCATACATTTCCGCCTGAAATACGGTTGCATAAGATCCCAGAGATGTTGAGATTTCTGTCCTAGGTCTTCGACCGTATACACCCGCACCAGAGCCTGAGGGTGTCTTTGATCCATCCGTGTACCAACAGATGTCTGTTCTTGAGAGTTCATCCTTGCGGAGGACCCATTCATGTCTATTTGGAAATAGGACGGTATAAGGCAGATTATAGTTTACTGTTGGGGGCATTATATCAGAGGTCATTCCCAGAATACTATGACTTTCGGTGGCCGCTAGCATTCTACTTTGCTCTGTATAAGCCTGTTTCGTGCATTTAGAAATATGCACAATTCTATATGCTGTCCATCTGGCCTCCTTTTCCAGAAGTATGTGGAGAGGAGGAAGGTCCAGGAGGACTTCCATGGCTGCTGACGGTGTGGTGCTAATAGCACCAGTTATAGCCAAACTAGCCTGTCTCTGTATGCCAGAGAGCTTTCCTTGGGCCGTTTTCTGTAAAGATTTTGACCACCAAGCAATGGCTCCGTATGTGATCATTGGTCTAACAATCATCACATATATCCAATGGATTTGTTTGGGACCCAAGCCCCAAGATTTTTCGCAGATCCTGCGACATGTCCACAAGGAAAGTCAGGCCTTATGGATGACTTTTTCCAAGTGAGCGTTCCAAGTAAGTTTTTTATCTAGGATGATCCCCAAATATTTTACTTCCGCTGCAAATGGAATAACCTCACCATTATAGGAAAGTGGCTTAAGGTCCGCCAAATTCCTTCTCCTGGTGAAGGGAACTATTACAGTTTTGCCAGGGTTAACAGACATCTGTTCCCTCTGGCACCAACTGTAGACATCGCCCAAAGTCCTTTGGAGGGTATTATGTGCAACCCGTCCTGACTTGGTTCTTGTCACAATGACAAGGTCGTCTGCATACGCTTGCAGTTCTACCCCTCTACCCACGAGAGTACCAAGCAGGTCATCCATCAGGAGTGACCACAAAAGGGGAGATAACACTCCACCCTGCGGGCAGCCCCTGGAAACCTTAAAGCTGATGGCCTCGTCTTGAATAGATGTAGTGGCTGTTCTATTAATTAGAATGGCATATATCCAGCCGGTAATCGTTGGTTTAATGCCCTTTTCAGTCAAAGCTGAACCAATGGAAGCTGGTAGTGCATTGTCGAATGCTCCTTCGTGTCGAGAAAAATGGCCACCGCAATCTCCTTATTGTTAAGGGATTGTGTGATTTTCTCAACAAGGTTATGTAATGCTAAATCTGTTGATTCGTCTGTTTGATAAGCGTACTGGTGGATGCTCAGGGGGGAGCTGTATAAAGCTACCTGCCTGATATGGCAGTCCAGTACTCTTTCAAGTCCTTTAAGCAGGAAATATGTGAGGCTAATTGATCTGACAGATTTAGGGTGTGGGTCTGTGCGGCCCACTTTAGGTATATATACTACCCTAGCCTTCAACCAACTGGGTGGTATATAATTCCACGCCAGACTAGCTCTATACAATTTAATGAGGATGGGTATAAGTAATTCCAGTTCGTTTTGTAGCAGAGCTGGAAAGATGCCATCCTCACCGGGAGATTTGAAGGGCTGAAATGATTTTATTGCCCATTCAATCGCCGGTGCTGTGATAACGTTCTTGGCGACCTCCCAATCATTCTTTTTGGGCCGCCTTGCGCTCTCAAAGTGGGGAGGTCGGTTGTTATCCAGAGTTAAACTTCCGGGAAAGTGGCTTTTAATCAAAAGCTCTAACGTTTATTTTCTAGAGGTCGTAAAAGTGCCATCCGGTCGTTTCATCGACCCTATCTCGGCAATCGGCTCTTTAGAGAGAATCTTGTGTATTCTAGTACTGCGAGGTATGTCGGATATACTCTCACAGAACTTCTTCCAAGACTCCCGTTTCGACTTTCTAATTTCTTTGTTATAAGTTGTTAGAGCAGTTCTATAAGGTTCCCAGTTGCCTGACTCTTTAGATCGATTGAATAGTCGTCGAACTTCTTTTCTTCGCTTATCTAGGCTTTTGTTCCACCAAGTAGAGTTGCGATTGTCTCTTTTTGTCTTGAGTCGACAGTTTTCATGATAGGAGGAGATCACTGCTTCCCAAAGATTGTCTGCCGCAGTATCTATCCCATCACAACTGTTTATTGTAATGAAGCCTTCCTCAATGTACCGTTGGAGGGAATTTCTGTATCCGCTCCAGTCAGTAGCTTTTGAGTCGCGATATTCCACTACTGGTCGTGGACCTATTTCAATGTTGAATTGAATGTGCCTGTGATCTGAACACGAAGGCTCAGTAGATACTGCCCAATGCCGTATCTTATTGCTCAAAAAGTTTGAGATGATTGTTAAATCTAACACCTCTGATCTATTTCTAGTTACAAAAGTTGGTTTGGAGCCCTTATTAATAACAGATAGCCCTTCCCCTAGTATATAATCAAAAAGTAACTCACCTCTTTGATTTATATCCGTGCTACCCCACGATGTATGGTGTGAATTGGCGTCACTGCTCATGACTAACTGGAGTCTGTTCTTCTTGCTATAGTCGATTAGCCGACGTATAGCGAGAGGAGGTACAGTATCCGTGTCCCCTGGGAAGTATGCTGAGCAGGCGACTATGTTAGTCATACCATTCTTCTCCGGTAGGGACACTTGGATGGCTACTACATCAGGAGTGCAAAAGCCTGTAAGCAAAAAATAATTAATATTTTTCCTAATGAGGAGACAAGCCCTGGGTTTCACCCCAGGACAGATTACTACCTCACCAGGAATATTGCTGAGACCAGTTACTCTGTCTGTGTTTCCTGTCCATGGTTCTTGCAGGAAGGCAAGGTCGATTGATTCGTCCTTGAACCTTTTATCAAGAATGTATGAAGCGGCCTTGGCATGCTGTAAGTTTGCCTGTAAACAGTTGAAAGTGGCGAATACAGGTAGCCGCAGGCAAACTTGTGTCTCCTCAGATCCCTAGGGGAGATCACACGATGGGTCAATTGAGACGCCACCATCTGATCCTCCCAGGGGTGAGGCTGTAGTTGGTGCCATTGACGAGGCTTGGTCACCTTTCGCCACGGCAGATCCAGCTGATTGCTTTGGTCCTTTAGTCGAGGCCATACTGGTCTTCGATTTCAGGACAGCAGGTCCAGTTCCTTTTTCCCGTTCCGTTGAAGAGACGTCACCCGTCTTCTTTTTGGGGAAGCCAGCTCTCCCTTTGGGATGGCTGGTGCCCCGGCTACGTGCCGGCGGTACACTCCCCCTGTTCTTGTGAGGAGGGTCGGCCCTCCTCACTGTAATGTAGGTTTTCCACTCGGCCCCGGGCCGCGGCTTTTCTCGGATCTCTTCGAGGGACCCGGTTTTGATGCCAGTTGGGAGGGCCGGGCTTTAGGTCGGAAAACAACCTGTCCAAAACCGAGGTATGGTTTGAATCTGATCCTCTCCAACGTGGCCATGGATCGATCGTCAATGGCAAAAGTCCATATTTGACCAGGGCCTGTAATTTCCTTGTGTAGGACAGTCCACTCCAAGGTAAACAGACCGTGGTTCATTTTCCTCAGTCTGGTGAGGACCTGTTCTGAAGTCAGTCTACGACTGCCTTCGTCAGGTATGTAAGCCACACAAATGTGTGGCTTCGGGAGTTGGTCACCTGAAACACATTTCAGGGAGGCACCGTCCCATGGTTGAAGTATATTGACTACGCCAGTCAACCACGAGACACTCTCCTGATTTACACAGGTGACCTGTAACCATCCAGGCCGGAAAGTACAGCTCTGGAACTGTACTTGTGGACCACCTTCAGGTATATCCTCTAAAGCGGCCATAATGGCATACTGAAGGGACTCCATTTGTTTGGTCGTAATCGAGGCTGTCGGATGTTCAAGATGTAAAATTCCCACCTTGATGCCGGATACAGCCTGCCCATAAGAGGGCTTTTGTAAGTCAGTTTCACCTGATGTTACCACTGATTCAGCCGAGCAGGGCTTCTTTGCCTCTTGTTCGGGTGAGTCATCGTTAGAGCGTAAGCGCTTGCTGGTACCAGGCCACAGAGGGAGAATGTTTCCTCTCTTGCAGTTGATCCCGCTCTCGCTGCTCTAGAATTTGATGCAAGGCGGATTCGTAAGGAACCCCACTCTTGAGGAGACGACTAAGTCGTTTCCTGGCTGCACCACCTAGCTTCCTAGGTTTATTTTCAGGGGTTGGAGACCTGAGTAGGTCTCGTTCCTGATGAGATGTTACAGGGAGGTCAGTTGGAGTCGATAGGTCGACTTCCATCACCTCTGTAGTTTTTTTGTTTATTTTTTTTGTTACTACTTCCATAAACAGTCCCACGAGTAGCTAGGGAAAAGAGGTCCATCACGGCAGAGCCCCGCATTACCATGACAAGGCTGACTTACGACGGGAGGGCGCCTAGTATCCCGAAGGTTCCGTTAGTGACAAATGATAGGCTCACTGTCATGCATCCCCTCGGTACGGATACGCACACCTTAGGATTAAGCCGTAAAACCGTTGGGATGTCATTTAGTCAAAGAATAACAGCACCAAAAATGATCCTGTTATTCCCATTACCAGCGGTGCTAACGTGGAAGTAGACACCCGATAGCTGAATTTGCCCACCATCCCATAACTAACATACATACAAAAGCAGCAAGCAGTACTCAAAGCAGTGCAACAATGAGCAAAGACAGCCAACCCCGCCACCTAACTAAGGTAACTAAAAAAATAAACTGAAACAAAAGATGACTCAAAAAATAAACGAGTAAGGTACCTAACTCAAAAAAAAATTAATCTTAAACTTGGTTTTTTATAGGTATTCGTCCATCTCGATGTTTTGAATATTCCCAGATCGCATAGACTTTTTTTAACAATACTAATCGTATTATTATTGTAATTACGGTGTAATGCAATATTAACCAAGGTAGAGAAAATGAGAATTTTCAGTATTGGTACCATTTCCTGATAACTTCATTTCCCATATTGAGAGATCTTACCCGCGCACAGAGAGAAGGTAATTGGGCCTTACTGCGCTCAATACCACTCTTCTTTGCATTTGACAAGACAAACTATTCTCGGTGGGCAAGTGTTTTCTTAGAGGATTGTTTACATTTTCCACTAGATTATCCTGAGATCTATGCGGATTTCAAAGCTGTAAATTTTGTTGTAAACAATACTCAGAGAAAGTTCAGTTGTGTGGCCATGGATCAAGCATTGGAACAGAACTACAACAAACCAGCTAAATGTCAAGGAGGAATCATTAGAGTAACACGAAGAACGGAAGCTGTGTTGCTTCACGATCTAATCAAACATGAAAAAGTCCAAATAGCACAGGTTTTGCATAATGTATGTAAGCCTACAATTGCTGATGAGCTATGTGTTAGAAGAATTGTTACCTTCATAAAGAAACAAAGAGACCTGTTCATGATAACTGGTTCCAGCATTAGAATACAACTACTAAACATTATTACAAAACAAAAGATAGACCGTGGAACGAGCACTGATCTTTTGAACTGCATACAAATAGGAGATGAAGCACATACTCAGTTTAGGAAAAAAATATTTGAAGATTAGTCATTCAGTATAATGCAACCCATTAAGAGACTGAAAAAAAATAAAAAAAACAATAAATCCGCTAGAAGTAGAGGTAAATAAAGAAACTGCCCGGGCTCTTCATTTAGTTGACATTGCACGGAGTCGACGATATGATATAAATTATCTTTTGTCTTACGAATTAACTTCTACCTCATTCTTTTTGACTAGAAATGAATTTCTGACAAAAACTGATAAATCACAGCTGCTTCATGAACTTGAAAAAAGTTACACACGCCCACAAATTATTTAACTCATCAATCTTCTCGCGAAGCAACAGTTATAGATTTCATGTCATTTGCAAGGAAGGCTCCAGCTAAATATTTGAAACTGAAGACATATGAAGAATTCATAGGAAGCATTTGGAGATCTATACGCCAAGCCTCTAACAGTGAACGCATCTACATCGTTTTTGATGATTATGAGGAAAAAAGTGTAAAAGGGTTTGAGAGGTTCAAAAGATCACGGACACAACCTGTAGAATATGGATCCCCAAAAGACAGCACGCCACTTCCTGTGGATACTGACGCTTACTGGGCCTTGTCTAAAAACATAGAACTGTTACAGTCATACTTTGGATGTCCAAGAAAAAAGATTCTGTCTCTGCATCTGTTTCCATTTATCTCGGTGGTGTAATAAAAGGTGGTCAACCAAGATGTTTTTGTATAAAAAAATAGTAAAAGAAAAAATTTCTTTGGAATCCGATCACGATGAAGCATATGAAAGCCATATTTCACACATGACACTGACTTCAAAAGTAAGCAACGTGGTTATTTGTTGTGATGTGTTTGTTTGTGCACTCTATCACAACCTACAGAAGTGGCAAAGGTTCGGACTGAAAGAACTATGGATAGCTTTTGGCGTAGGAAAAACATCGAGGTACATTCGCATCCACAACTTGAAGACAGAGTACCGCTTACTGTTTTAACAGCTTTACCAGCTATTCATTTTTTAACTGGCAGCGACACGACAAGCAAGGTCAGTACAAAGTTAACAGCTTTAAAAGTAGCTGAAACATATGCAGAAGACCTTTTGTTAGATTTTGGCAAAGAGCCACTGAATGATGACATGGTAAAAAAATAATTTCTATTTCGATCACTTGGCTCAAGCTTAGGAACAATGAATAAATTGTGTTTTCATCAGTTCCATCACAAAAAATTAGGAAACTTTCAAGATTTGGCCCCTACATCAAAAACTATCCGCCTTCATATCAAAAAAAGCTACTTGCAATGCTACAAATGGATTTCTGCTTTGGAACCGCCTGAGAAACTCAATCCATTGGAATATGGCTATATAGAGGAAAATGACACCTTAATTCCACAAGTGACACATGATTTTGTTGCCAGACATGCTTTAGAGATAATGTACGTCCCTGTAGAAGACTCAAAATAATGTGTTGTGACTTATGCAAATGTAAAAGTAGTGTTTGGGACCAATGCAAGAACCCTCATATATAACTCTATAACTGTCAGTCTTCTAAGATTTGCAACTTCGCTTTGCTCAAGATCATGCTACTGATCTTTATCAATACTATCCACTATAATGAATGTGTTTGGTAATAAATAAATTAAATTTTTTTAAACATATCTACGTTTTTTAATTAATTCCTTTATTCATAACATAAAAAACCCGCCATTGTTAAATTTTTATTGTACTTCCATAACTAAGTGATTTAACAAAAAATGTGTAATAACAAAATTTGTTTGCCTTAAATAGAGGAATAAAATAAGCTTTAAAAAATTATAATCCGACAACTGGATGCAGAGATACACTAAAAGAAACAGTCTAGCTATTTTGCGGCCATTTTCCAATATGGCGACTAAACAAGCAAGATTTGGATCATGTGATCAACTTTTTTTTACACTCCTATAGGTGTATAACAAAGTCCAGCAACAAAACTTAGGGGACATAGAAGTGCACACGAGACATGGCATAGCTCCTGCCTTACAGATAAAAAAACATTTTTCTGTTTAACTAATTCTAATAGCAGTTATAGAGTCCTTCTCAGTACTATATACGGTGTTAGGAATATTCTATGGCATCATAGGGTTTTTAATACAGAGTCCAAAAAAGACAATATGTTGTAAATAAACAAGTATATTCAGTGTATCGCCTATTTTCTTAACAGGGTGTAATACCATGCCAAAGAAGTATCGTTTCAACTGTTAATTTGTTTACAAATATCACAAAGATAAACTGTAAACTGCCTGTAATTCCTACGCTCCTGATAAAACGATTTCGTCTACAGCCGTAATTGTTCTATTTTTATCTATCCCCTCTCTTCATTTTCAATCTACACGTTGAAAGTATAAGTGCCCATACAATATTCCTTTTTAATAATCATTCCTCATTAAATTTCAATGTAAAACTATAATCCTCTCATAGCCAACGGGAAAATGTAACAGGCACATGGCAATCAAATGTCAACGTGGATTATTATAGTTAAAATAAGGATACTAGAATATACGAATCGCGAGTATGTCCCTCGAGGACGTTTAACTGTACGTCAGTACCTGTTTTTTTTGCGAATGAGGAACGATCTTTGTAAATCTTATAAAATGAGTATGCAGATACACCAAAAAGTGCAAATTGTAAAATGGTATTACCAGGGTATTCATATCGAGAAATAGCAGAAAATTTGTTTATTGTGGCATTCGAAAATACCCAACCAATTAGCAAGAAACAAGTGAGAACGGTTATAAATTTTTTTTTAAGAACATGGATGTGTCGCTCCTACAAAACATGGACCGCGTACATAAAATCATCAAACCCAACCCGAAAAAGAAGAAAGAGATATTTTAATCTGTGCAAGTGTGGAAAATAATCCTCTACGGTCGTCCACTAATTAAACCAAGGATTTTGATGTTGATCCGAAAACGATTCGGACTGTCTTAAAAAATGGCTATCGTAGTTTTACACTGAAAAAGAGCCATGAAATATTTCCAGACGATCAATTTCGTTCAATGGAATTTTGTGAAATAATTATGGAAAAAATACAATTGGATGCAAACTTTTCAAAAAATATTTTGCCCACAGATGAATCGACTTTATCCCCAAAAGTTAAATGTTTGGGCTAGAATATTAGGTGGATATTTAATTGGACCATTTTTTATTGACGGTAATTTAACCGGACAAAAATATTTGAATATGCTGCAAAATCAAATTACTCCGGGCCTTATACAATTAGATGTCAACTTCAATGATATTTGGTATCAACATGACGGTTGTGCATCCCATAATTATTGATTAGCAATACATCTTTTAAATACACAATTTCCCAATCGGATAATCTTCACGAATGGTATCATTAGATGGCCTGCTAGATCTCCAGATTTGGCACCCAAAGATTTCTTTTTCTGGTGTTATGTGACATCGAGAATTTATGGATTCTAGGAGAACAGGGCCAGTTCTATAAATGAACTTCGGGAACAAATTCTACAAGCCTGTATGGAAATAACACCTCAAATGCTCACACATGTTCGTCAAGAATTTTATAACCGGCTCAGTTACTGTTTATTTCAAAACGGGGATTTGTACGAACATTTGATTTAAATTCATTGAAGAATCAAGAAGTTTTATGTTTAGTGTTTTTAAATGAAACTCAAGGTCTCTAGTTAATTCCACAATATAATACAAGTTATTGAAAATTCTAAAAAATTGACAATTGTTTCGATAAATCAATATCATCGTCAGAACGACAGAAGTTACATTTCATTTTATGCCTACCTGATGTTTAGTAGTTATATTTGGCTAGACCAAGAAGTAACCTAACTTGTGATTGGCTTAATATATGTTTATAGAAAAAAGAAGAAGATGTGATATTACAAATATTAAAGCTTAGATATTATTAGCCCTATGGTGATATCCTGGATATCATTTTTCCAATTAAGATCAGTATAACTGTGCAATGATATAGAAAACCAGGAAAACTATATCTGCTGATCTTTACAATTATCACTTAAGAAGACAGTTTATTAGTGGAGAATTCCCTAGATTTAACTGTTCATTGACAACTTCATATTGTGGGTTTCTTAAATTTCTTCTAATTTCCAGTTCTTCAAGGAAATCCAGTTCTTGTTTCTTTTCACAAATATGCAGTACTTCTAGTTTTGTGTTAAGTGTCAATGAATGATTGGTGTCAAGTAGATGTTTTGCGTAGTGGGATTTATCTGGTTGTTTTAATCTGTATGCTCGTAAGTGCTCACTGTATCGTATTTCAAAATTCCTAAGGGTCTGACCCAAATAGACAGCATTACATTCTGGACATTTGAGTCCTGATTTCTTTAATGGTGGTATTTTTGTTTTTACATTTAACAATTGTGTACTTACGTTACTTTCTGTTTTAAAAGAAATTGTTATTCACAAAAAGTACCAAGGACAAAAACGTAAATTAAAGTCATTATTAACCAACAAACCAGTATCAAGAAACCCACAAACCAAATTCTCAGAACATAAATTTTTTAATAGATTCGTCAATCTTTCAAATACAATTTTTTCAGATAAAGAAATTCAATTATTACAAAAAGGTTTTAAACATAATATTCAACCCACATGTTCATTGGATAACTTCAACAAACTAGGTATAGAAACAGAAATTAACTTTTATAATATTCCAAATAATTCTAATCTAAAACACAAAGCTTCAGAAATTATTTAAAAAGAATTCGTCGAGTTTAACAAACCCAATTTTGAATTATCAGCCGCCAAATCAATTCAACAAAAATCAAAGTCAAATAGTCTTATTTTCACAAAAGCAGATAAAGGAAATACGGTAATAGCATTACCTAAAGAAGATTATTTATTAAAAACCAACAATTTTATTCAGGCAAGCAATTTTGAGACCCTTAAAAAAGACCCAACTAATAAATTTCAGAGAGAAATAAAATTAGCAGTAGATAACGTTAAATCAATAATTAACGATAAAGAAAAATATAAATTATTTTTACCCAATCCGCAACACCCTGAACTTTATTCATTAATTAAACTCCATAAAGAGGGGTACCCTATCAGGCCAGTTGTTTCTTATTTCACAGCACCTTCATTCAAAATTTCAAAGATTCTCATATATGTCATTTCTAAATATTGTTCATTCATACCTCGATTTTCAGTTAAAAACTCAACGGAATTAATTAATAATATTCAAGATATAATACTACCCCATAATTCTAAATTCATATCGTTCGATGTAACAAATCTATTCCCTAGTATACCTCCTAAAGAAACTATAACTCTTGTTGATAACTTGCTCACATACAATAATGTTAATCCTATAATTCACTCTGATATCATTACTTTATTAAAAGTGTGTTTGAATCAAAATTATTTTCATTTCAATGGAGAGGTTTATAGCAGTAAAGATGGTTTGATTATGGGCAACCCTCTCAGCCCCCTACTAGCAGAAATATTCATGGATAATATAGAAAAAATAATTCATGAACACCCCCTTAGTAAAAAATTCATGTACTGGCACCGATATGTGGACGATATTTTAGCTAGTTTCATCGGTACAAATAGACAATTAGAGAGCTTCATTACTTACATAAACTCGATTCACAATAATATCAAATTTACCGTAGAACTTGAACAAAATAAGTCTATAAACTTTCTAGACCTTACAATTTCAAATATAAATAATAAACATGATTTTTCTATATTTCATAAACCATCACATACAGATATTACAATTCATAATAGTTCGGTCCACCCATTCAGTCATAAACTAGCAGCTTTCAATAGTATGATACACAGACTCTTAACAGTCCCATTAAATATTAATAATTATACCAAATAATTAAATATCATAAAACAAATAGCAGTTAATAATAATTACGATCCAAATTTAATTGACAATATCATAAATAAAAAGATAAAAAAACAGACTTTAGAACAAGTATTCCCTTCAGATAAAAATAATAGACAATTTAAAAGCTTAACATACTTTGGAACACCATCCTTAAAAATTAAATCATTTTTAGAAACTTTAGACATGAATATTTCCTTTAAAACTGATCACAATTTATCCAAATTCATTAAAAATAATAAATCTAAATCTTCAAAATTAAACAAATCAGGAGTTTATAAATTAAAATGTGGTAATGACAATTGTGATAAAATTTATATCGGTAGAACTTTTAGAAATTTTAAAACTAGAATTTCGGAACACAAACGTAGCTATGACAACAAAAAATTAGATTCTAACTATTCAAATCATTTATTAGAAAACCAACACATTTTCGACCCAAATTTTGAAATTCTCCATGTAGTCGGTAAATCCTTTAGTTTAAATTTATTAGAAGCCCTAGAGATTAACAAAAATAAATATTCAGGTAATCTCCTTAACGACCAAATATATATCAATCAGTCTCCTTTATTGAACCTCTTTACCTAGAAGATAGCTTAGGAATGTTTGTAGTGAATGAATTTCCAGGTAATATCTTTTAATACCATTGTTAACCTTAGTAAATAGATTTAGCACTGTATATATTAAGACATTTTTATATTTTACCTTCATTCGTTTTGACAAAGCTACTGTGTTAGTGAAACGCGTCAACAAGTTTAAATTGAACATTAGTTCAAATATATGAAGATTTAAACAAAATATATTGTTTTATTTCATCGTTCATATATTAAGCCAATCACAAGTTAGGTTACTTCTTGGTCTAGCCAAATATAACTAGTAAACATCAGGTAGGCATAAAATGAAATGTAACTTCTGTCATTCTGATGATGATATTGATTTATCGAAACAATTGTCAATTTTTTAGAATTTTCAATAACTTGTATTATATTGTGGAATTAACTAGAGACCTTGAGTTTCATTTAAAAACACTAATATGAGCATATTCTACGAAGTAAGGGTCGAGACAGTCAAGTTTTATGTTTATTTTTTTATTTATTACATATCAGAATATTACTTTTATTTAATAATAATAGGTATTTTGATTAGAATTTTATTTTCATGTTTATTATGAAAGCGTTTTTTAATTTGTTTTAACCGCTTTCAAATTGAAAACTAGAACAATTTCCAGCATTACAATAAAATATTCAACAAATAGATCGGATTAATTATCTTTATCTGTTACAACCTCTCGAATTATCATAATTAAAAGCTCCTCATATTACTTGTTCTCGTGTTAGAACAATGCATTTTACAGTTAATATAAATATACAATGAAAGTTGGTAACATTGCAACGTAACATAAGTTTTCTTCTGAGCATTTACTGTTTCTGATATCCGGTTAAAACCTACAATGAATTTATACTTGTAACACATTATCGTCGATTATGGACATGTAATACACTGAATTTATATTTGTTTCTTTCTAACACATTGTCGCTTAAACATATGTGCCCACAGAAAATTCCTAATAATGTACATAATTACTTGGGTACATGTTTTTTTCAAATTTCCTGAAAATTGATTACCTCAATTTAATACAATGTGTGGCACTTAAATACTCTCCCGAAAAGCAATAGTACATATAACTTTACTTTTCAATAGCATGTTGAAATATTATATATAACATAAACTTTTACACTATAAGTAACATTTTCTCACAATATGCAACCACCATCTAATCCAATCCTAATAAGAGTCTCAAAAATACTTCAGTCCCTCAAATATATTGTGCAGTGGAAGGCCGATACCAATAGATCCCTCTAAATTATATCTACCAACAAAAAAGTAACTGTTCCCAAATCTTCATTAAGGAAACAATTAGACTGGAAAACAAAAGACACTTATGGGCTGCTGATTAACAAAAAGTCACAGTTTCTAGAAACGTTGACCGAGATTTCAAAGGGAAAACAAAGGAGGCTTGGCATGTATCCAAGAGAGTAATTCATGTTTTTTTGGGAAATGAATGAGATGAGGACTATGTTCAGTTCAGTGACAATACTTCTACTATCCACGCCCATCTATACTTTTACCTTCTAGTTGGAGAGCTTTTATGGATGAACATGCAGAACGACTCCATCTGGGTATTTATCCAATGAAACAGGGCCGGAATGAAGCTATACTTGAGAATGTACTGTTAGTTTGTGATACTCCAGAACTCACTAACAAGAAACAAGCTAAAAGATCAACGAACTCATGAAACCACCACATAATGGTCATCAGATCCAACTGGCCAGGTATTCTACAATCAATTTTGAACTGTTAGAATAATGTAACTGTCATTTAAAAAGTCGAAATGGATTTTCAATGTAGTTTGCTGGTGATTTGAAATTACAATTTTCCCTTTAGTGGTTTATATTGAATATTTTAACCCATTGCGCATAAAAAATTTTTTCACTGCACTTTTGTTTTTCTTAACCTAAAATTAACAATATTTAACTAAATATATGTATTTTTTCCAGTAGATTAATAACTTGCAGTCATATCCGTACATATAACAAACATCAGATGTCAATATTTATGTCAAACATCAATTAATCACAGTTAGTTATCCCAATTTAATAATTTATGTTATCTCTACTATTTTTGATCTTATGACTATTTTAATTTTGTTAGAGCCCCAATTTACATTCAATGGAAAGATCTTTCGTATCAGGAGACCCAGTGATAGCACACTTCGCCGCACATACAGAAGCCATAGTAGCGCTACAATTCGACCCTAGCGGTATGTTACTTTTGACGGCCGATAAAAGGGGTCACGATTTTCATCTGTTCAGAATTCACCCTCACCCAGGTAGTTCTGTTTTGGGATCTGTACATCATCTGTATATTTTGCATAGAGGAGATACATCCGCTCGTGTACAGGATATGTCTTTTACACATGATTCCAGATGGGCGTGTGTCAGTACACTTAGAGGCACTACGCACGTGTTTCCAATAACACCATATGGAGGAAATGTCGGTATGAGGACACACGCTACCATGCATGTCGTTAATAAGATGTCCAGGTTTCATAGATCTGCAGGTAAGTTTTGTTTCCTTTATTATTATTATTCCTGAAACATCCTGTTAATCTCTAAAATAAATGGCGAATTCACTTATAATTGGATGTCCAAAGCTATGCTTCTGTGTCGATTTTGTCCATATAACTTGCCCTTGGCCTATGTCCCAATAGTTATAAATCACCCTGTCTAATAAAAGAAAGTGTACAGTGTGCGTCCCGGTAAAACTCTGAAACGAGACCCGGTACTATCAAGGGAGTTACACGGTTTGGTAAGCCCTCCATCCCCCATCCTAAGTGGCTTGCTTTTGAAGACCGGAAGTTTAGCCCTCCGGCATTGCCGCCATACTCATGGAAGGAGGATGAAGAAGTATATTCTCTTATTTCAACTATCACACAATCTCATATCAACTCCCTGAGTGAGGCCAGGCACCCCAGTTAGTAAATAAATAAAACATTGCAATCTGATAAATTAGTTATATCAATGAGTAACTAAATTCTAACTTAAACTACTACAAGAGTTCATTTAAGTTGTTTAAATAAATTCTTCTTGTCTATTAAGTTATCTCATACTAAGGAGGTTGGAACATAATAAAGTACAAAGATTTTTAGATGACATTTTTTTCCCAATTCAACTGTGACATAATAGACTGAGAGGCGACCGTCGGTGGAGCCTCGTGACCGCGAAATGGATGAAAATTGCTTGTATGATAGTTTTTAGGGTGCCCGATATGATTTAGCCTGGAAGTGGTCCCAACAGTACTGCGCATGGGACTTCCGGTCATTATTTTTCATGAAATGGTCACATTATACCGAAATGGATGATTTTGATTTTAACTTTCACTTACTTAGCGAACAGATTTTTCAATTTTCTTGACAAAAGTTAAATTTATATTTTCAATCATATCCCGCCCTCGTGTATAATGTTTTGACGACTTTAAATTAATCACAAACAAAGACAAGAATCATTTCTATAATTAGAATGCATTTTTTTACGGTTGTTTAATTAAAAAGCATAATAGAATTGTAGTAAATAGCGGTAAAATGCAGTCTAAAAATTCTAAATTTTGTACCCTGAGTGAACAAATTAATTCCACAGCAAAGTAACTGAAAAATACAACGAAAATCCTCTTGAAACAAGGTAACTATGCAATTTTAATAAATAGTAGCAAAAACTTGAAATAGTCAGGAAGCTTGCAGCCAAATATCAAATTTTTTGATACTATATGACTACTATGACTGAGTTAAAAGAATTTATTTCTGAGCAAAATAAACTGCTGCAAGAGAGTATAGCTGCAGACATAAAAGACCTTAAACATTTATTAACAGATACTACTAGTAAAATTGTTTCAATAGAAGGAGATATTAACGAACTAAAAGAAAAAATAAGCAATTGGCAAGAACAGCAAATAATAACATTATTATCTACAACTCTTCGTTTAAAGAAGGAGACTTACTGGGATTTTTAGTGAACCTATTGAACACTAACCTATGTTTGTAAGTTACAGGAAGTGATATTGATAACGTTTATCTTATAGGAAAAAAAGCGGAGGTAAAGAAATTTTTGTAAGGTTTGTTAGATTCCTTTACAAATTTGCAGTATTAAAAAATTGTAAAAAAACGTAAGGGCAAAAAAATTTCTATTGGAGAAGATTTAACTCCGGAAGAACGAGGTGAAAGGAAATTTTTGGTTGAGTGCCTGTCAATAGCAAGAAAAGAACAACTCAAATGTCACTCATTTCGGGATAAATTATATGTTGAAAGCAGAAAATTTACATATAAAGCACTAAAGGAAGCGGAATCCTTGGACAATTTATTTATTTCTGTTGCTCCAAATAAGAAGAGACCGCCTTCATCTCCAGCTGAGGAGGTGTATGATTTTAAATCTGAAACTGCCTCAGGGACTAACGGAAGTAATAGGATTACCTTGTAGGAAAAAATATTGAATACATTTTAATAATTAGGTATAGTTTTTTAGATCATAAATAACTCAATAAAGCAATTATAAAAGTTCTTTTGTAAAATATACTCATTTAAATGGATGAATATTTGAGAGACTTTGACCCTGAATATATTGACACATAGTGTCTAATCTACCAGACTAAACCAAATTGCTAATTAATTACAATCAAAATAAATCGATTTCTGTTTATCAAATGAACATAAGAAGCATTAATAAAAACATAGACGAGTTAATAGTAAATTTAAATGAGATAGGACATTGTTTTGATTTTGTGGTTCACAGGGACTGGCTATTCCTGCCTATAAATTGCGAGGATTTACTAGTTATATTAATGAAGAAACAAGGGTACAGGGTAATCAGGAATCTTGTTTTGATAATATATTCATTAAAAGTAACTTATAAAATATTATTAACATACCAGCAGTAGTCCAAACGAATATTACTGATCATTATTCCGTTGCAAATTAATAAAATTTACCGACAGACCTACAAATGAAGATAACTTATCACAAAAATTTAAAACAATATTAAACAAAATCCAATTAATAGAAAAAAATAAAAAGGTGAAAGCTGGGAACATGTCTATAGTTCAAACAACAGTAATGAGAGCACGTCCTTATTTATTGACACACTAAATTCTCATATAGATAGCTGTTAGGTTTATAATGAGTGGGTCAATGAGGCCCTCCACTGCGACTCGCGAGAATCTATTGTGGCTCATACCTATTCAAATTTCACCAAACAAATTCAGCTTCTTGACGAAGCCGATTAATTTGTTCAGTGAATGATATTTCAGGTCCGAGGGCAAGAGAGTGGCCCTGCCAAACATCCGATACCTGATTTGCGCCGCGGCGGGGCAGGCACAAATTATATGCTCTGCTGTTTCATCATCTTCCAAACAAAGACGGCAAATCGGATCGTCCGACAGTCCAAGTTTCAGCATATGATGATTCAATCGACAGTGGCCTGTTAAGAGGCCTGTTAGGCACCGTAGATCGTGTCTTTTATAGCCTAACATTTGTTTGGATACATTATTCGAAGGATGTATGAAGGCCTTTGAATGAACCAATCCTGGTATATTATGCCAGAAGTCTAAAACTCTTCTTGCAGTCCAAGTATTTAGTGTATGTTTGACAACACTTGTTGCGATGCCAATTGTAGGTTCTGGTCCAATAAAGTCATGAGCGGCACCCTCTCTTGCAAGAGAGTCAGCCTTCTCATTACCATCCATACCAGAGTGGCCAGGAATCCAAACCAGCGATACCCTGTTGCGTTCTCCTATTGAGGCGAGTCTTTTTTGGCAGTCTAAAACCAATTTCGACGTTACACGGTACGAGCTAAGTGCTTTCAAGGCCGCTTGGCTGTCCGTGAAAATTTTTATTGATCTGTGTGTCAGGTTGGATTGCCCCAAACTCTCCACACATGAAGCAATGGCATAAATTTCTGCCTGAAATACGGTTGCATAGGATCCCAGAGATGTTGAGATTTCTGTCCTAGGTCTTCGACCGTATACACCCGCACCAGAGCCTGAGGGTGTCTTTGATCCATCAGTGTACCAACAGATGTCTGCTCTTGAGAGTTCATCCTTGCGGAGGACCCATTCATCTCTATTTGGAAATAGGACGGTATAAGGCAGATTATAGTTTACTGTTGGGGGCATTATATCAGAGGTCATTCCTAGAATACTATGACTTTCGGTAGCCGCTAGCATTCTACTTTGCTCTGTATAAGCCTGTTTCGTGCATTTAGAAATATGCACAATTCTATATGTTGTCCATCTGGCCTCCTTTTCCAGAAGTATGTGGAGAGGAGGAAGGTCCAGGAGGACTTCCATGGCTGCTGACGGTGTGGTGCTGATAGCACCAGTTATAGACAAACTAGCCTGTCTCTGTATGCCAGAGAGCTTTGCTTGGGCCGTTTTCTGTAAAGATTTTGACCACCAAGCAATGGCTCCGTATGTGATCATTGGTCTAACAATCATCACATATATCCAATGGATTTGTTTGGGACCCAAGCCCCAAGATTTTCCGCAAATCCTGCGACATGTCCACAAGGAAAGTCTGGCCTTATGGATGACTTTTTCCAAGTAAGCGTTCCAAGTAAGTTTTTTATCTAGGATGATCCCCAAATATTTTACTTCCGCTGCAAATGGAATAACCTCACCATTATAGGAAAGTGGCGGAAGGTCCGCCAAATTCCTTCTCCTGGTGAAGGGAACTATTACAGTTTTGCCAGGGTTAACAGACATCTGTTCCCTCTGGCACCAACTGTAGACATCGTCCAAAGTCCTTTGGAGGGTATTATGTGCAACCCGTCCTGACTTGGTTCTTGCCAAAATGACAAGGTTGTCTGCATACGCTTGCAGTTCTACCCCTCTACCCACGAGAGTACCAAGCAGGTCATCCATCAGGAGTGACCACAAAAGGGGAGATAAAACTCCACCCTGCGGGCAGCCCCTGGAAACCTTAAAGCTGATGGCCTCGTCCTGAATAGATGTAGTGGCTGTTCTATTAGTGAGCATGGCATATATCCAGCCGGTAATCGTTGGTTTAATGCCCTTTTCAGTCAAAGCTGAACCAATGGAAGCTGGTAGTGCATTGTCAAATGCTCCTTCGATGTCGAGAAAAATGGCCACCGCAATCTCCTTATTGTTAAGGGATTGTGTGATTTTCTCAACAAGGTTATGTAATGCTAAATCTGTTGATTTGCCTGTTTGATAAGCGTACTGGTGGATGCTCAGGGGGGAGCTGTATAAAGCTACCTGCCTGATATGGCAGTCCAGTACTCTTTCAAGTCCTTTAAGCAGGAAAGATGTTAGGCTGATTGGTCTGACAGATTTAGGGTGTGGGTCAGTGCGGCCCACTTTCGGTATATATACTACCCTAGCTGCCAACCAACTGGGTGGTATATAATTCCACGCCAGACTAGCTCTATATAATTTAATGAGGATGGGTATGAGTAATTCCAGTCCGTTTTGTAGCAGAGCTGGAAAGATGCCATCCTCACCGGGAGATTTGAAGGGCTGAAATGATTTTATTGCCCATTCAATTGCCGGTGCTGTGATAACGTTCTTGGCGACCTCCCAATCATTCTTTTTGGGCCGCCTTGCGCCCTCAAAGTGGGGAGGTCGGTTGTTATCCAGAGTCAAACTTCCAGGAAAGTGGTTTTTAATCAAAAGCTCTAACGTTTCTTTTCTAGAGGTCGTAAAAGTGCCATCTGGTCGTTTCATCGACCCTATCTCGGCAATCGGCTCTTTAGAGAGAATCTTGTGTATTCTAGTACTGCGAGGTATGTCGGATATACTCTCACAGAACTTCTTCCAAGACTCCCGTTTCGCCTTTCTAATTTCTTTGTTATAAGTTGTTAGAGCAGTTCTATAATGTTCCCAGTTGCCTGACTCTTTAGATCGATTGAATAGTCGTCGAACTTCTTTTCTTCGCTTGTCTAGGCTTTTGTTCCACCAAGTAGAGTTGCGATTGTCTCTTTTTGTCTTGAGTGGACAGTTTTCATGATAGGAGAAGATCACTGCTTCCCGAAGCTTGTCCGCCGCATTATCTATCCCATCACAACTGTTTATTGTAGTGAAGCCTTCCTCAATGTACCGTTGAAGGGAATTTCTGTATCCTCTCCAGTCAGTAGCTTTTGAGTCGCGATATTCCACTACTGGCCGTGGACCTATTTCAATGTTGAATTGAATGTGTCTGTGATCTGAACACGAAGGTTCAGTAGATACTGCCCAATGCCATATCTTATTGCTCAAAAAGTTTGAGCTGATTGTTAAATCTAACACCTCTGATCTATTTCTAGTTACAAAAGTTGGTTCGGAGCCCTTATTAATAACAGATAGCCCTTCCCCTAGTATATAATCAAAAAGTAACTCACCTCTTTGATTTATATTCGTGCTACCCCTTAGATGTATGGTGTGAATTGGCGTCACAGCCCATGACTAACTGGAGTCTGTTCTTCTTGCTATAGTCGACCAGCCGACGTATAGCGAGAGGAGGTACAGTATCCGTGTCCCCTGGGAAGTATGCTGAGCAGGCGACTATGTTAGTCATACCATTCTTCTCCGGTAGGGACACTTGGATGGCTACTACATCAGGAGTGCAAAAGCCTGTAAGCAAAAAATAATTAATATTTTTCCTAATGAGGAGACAAGCCCTGGGTTTCACCCCAGGACAGACTACTACCTCGCCAGGAATATTGCTGAGACCAGTTACTCGGTCTGTGTTTCCTGTCCATGGTTCTTGCAGGAAGGCAAGGTCGATTAATTCGTCTTTGAACCTTTTGCCAAGAATGTATGAAGCGGCCTTGGCATGCTGTAAGTTTGCCTGTAAACAGTTGAAAGTGACGAATACGGTAGCCGCAGGCAAACTTGTGTCTCCTCAGATCCCTAGGGGAGATCACACGGTGGGTCAATTGAGGCGCCACCATCTGATCCTCCCAGGGGTGAGGCTGTAGTTGGTGCCATTGACGAGGCTTGGTCACCTTTCGCCATGGCAGATCCAGCTGATTGCTTTGGTCCTTTAGTCGAGGCCGTACTGGTCTTCGATTTCAGGACAGCAGGTCCAGTTCCTTTTTCCCGTTCCGTTGAAGAGACGTTACCCGTCTTCTTTTTGGGGATGCCAGCTCTCCCTTTGGGATGGCTAGTGCCCCGGCTACGTGCCGGTGGTACACTCCCCCTGCTCTTGTGAGGAGGGTCGGTCCTCCTCACTGTAACAGGAGGTTTTCCACTCGGCCCCGGGCCGCGGCTTTTTTCGGATCTCTTCGAGGGACCCGGTTTTGATGTCAGTTGGGAGGGGCGGGTTTTGGGTCGGAAAACAACCTGTCCAAAACCGAAATATGGTTTAAATCCGATCCTCTCCAACGTGGCCATGGATCGATCGTCGATGGCAAAAGTCCATGTTTGACCAGGGCCTGTAATTTCCTTGTGTAGGACAGTCCACTCCAAGGTAAACAGACCATGGTTCATTTTCCTCAGTCTGGTGAGGACCTGTTCTAAAGTCAGTCTACGACTGCCTTCGTCAGGTATGTAAGCCACACAGATGTGTGGCTTCGGGAGTTGGTCACCTGAAACACATTTCAGGGAGGCACCGTCCCATGGTTGAAGTGTATTGACTACTCCAGTCAACCACGAGACACTCTCCTGATTTACACAGGTGACCTGTAACCATCCAGGCCGGAAAGTACAGCTCTGGAACTGTACTTGTGGACCACCATCAGGTATATCCTCTACAGCGGCCATAATGGCATACTGAAGGGACTCCATTTGTTTGGTCGTAATCGAGGCTGTCGGATGTTCAAGATGTAAAATTCCCACCTTGATGCCGGATACAGCCTGCCCATAAGAGGGCTTTTGTAAGTCAGTTTCACCTGACGTTACCACTGATTCAGCTGAGCAGGGCTTCTTTGCCTCTTGTTCAGGTGAGTCATCATTAGAGCGTAAGCGCTTGCTGGTACCAGCCACAGAGGGAGTATGTTTCCTCTCTTGCGGCTGATCCCGCTCTCGCTGCTCTAGTATTTGGTGCAAGGCGGATTCGTAAGGAACCCCACTCTTAAGGAGACGACTAAGTCGTTTCCTGGTTGCACCACCT
The DNA here is from genome assembly GCA_963921935.1 of Galeruca laticollis. Taxonomy (NCBI): domain Eukaryota; kingdom Metazoa; phylum Arthropoda; class Insecta; order Coleoptera; family Chrysomelidae; genus Galeruca; species Galeruca laticollis. The sequence continues at coordinate 19,489,982 of OY998181.1, read as the reverse complement.
AGTTTCCTAGGTTTATTTTCAGGAGTTGGAGACCTGAGTAGGTCTCGTTCCTGATCCGAAGTTACAGGGAGGTCAGTTGGAGTCGATAGTTCGACTTCCATCTCCTCTGTGGTATTTATATTTTTAGTTACTTCTTCCATAAAAGTCCCACGAGTAGCTAGGGAAAAAGAGGTCCATCACGGCAGAGCCCTGCATTACCATGACAAGGCTGACTTACGACGGGAGGGCGCCTAGTATCCCGAAGGTTCCGTTAGTGACAGATGATAGGCTCACTGTCATGCATCCCCTCGGCACGGATACGCACACCTTAGGATTAAGCCGTAAAACAAAACCGTTGGGATGTCATTTAGTCAAAGAATAACAGCACCATAAATGATCCTGTTATTCCCATTACCAGCGGTGCTAACGTGGAAGCAGACACCCGATAGCTGAATTTGTCCACCATCCCATAACCCAAACTAACATACATGCAAAAGCAGCAAGCAGTAGTTAAAGCAGTGCAACAATGAGCAAAGACAGCCAACCCCGCCTAGATAGCTGTACACGGATAAATAGAATTAAAAATAAAAAAAATCAAGTCTTGGATGACAAATGGGATACGTGCTTCAATCAAAGAAAAAAAATAGATTATATAAGATCTTAAGAAATAATTACAATGAACAAAATAAACTAACATTCAAAATCTACAGAAATCAACTAACATTCAAAAACTACAGAAATCAACTAAACTGCCTGATAAAATAATCAAAGAGAAGATATTATACTGTTATACTGAAAAAATTGAAACAAACAGGTGTGTTTATTCAAATCTGTGAAAATGCATGAAGGAGATGTCATATAATAAGTAAAAGAAAAACGAATCCATTACTCAAATAAAAACGGTACACGGAGATGTTTCTGATAACAAGAAAATCATAGCAGACACACTTTGTGTACACTACACTAATATAGGGAAAAAATGGCAAATAAAATTCCTGCACCTAGTAACAACATAATAAAAAAATACACTAAAAAACAACAAAAAACATGATAGTGATAATATTACTTCGGAAATTTTAAAAGATTTGTCACAGGAGATATCTCCAATTATTGCTTATCAATAACTCACAGAATGAAGGTAAGTTCCTAGATTGTCTTAAATAAGTAACGATTATCCCAGTCTATAAAAAGGGGAGAAAACTAGACGGAAACAACTACCAACCTATATCCATAATGTGTAGGGAAATTTAAAAAAAAATTACCTCATCTCTCAATAAACATAATATACTTTCAAATAACTAATATGGATTTAGGGCAAACATTTCGACCTCGGAAGCCATTCCAAAACTGACGGGATTAATAAACAATTCCATAGATCAGAAAAGGCCTTCTTTGTGTATCTATGTTGATTTTGCAAAGGCATTTGATACAGACGATCATAATAAATTAATGAACGCCCAAAAAAATATTGGGTTCCGAGGTGTTGCTTACAATCTATTGAAAAGCTACCTAGAAAATAGGAAACATACTGTTCTTATAAATGGCAGTTTTAGTCAATATCAAGTCCCAAATTGCGGTGTTTCACAGGGAACAGTTAATGGACCCTTGCTATTCAATTTATACCTAAATGATCTTTTCGAACAAGAAATTAACGGTGAAATCATTAGTTTTGCAGATGACACTGCGATATTTTATCAGGATAAAACCTGGGAATCACTTAAATGTACCGCTGAAAACGATTTTCAAAAGGTTATACATTTTTTCAACTATAAAGCATTAACACTAAATTTTGAAAAACATTTTACATCCCATTCTCTTCATATGTTAATAATGTACCAGACTACAATAATTTAATTATAAATACCAACCAAAGACATTCAATAAATATAAAATCAACACAAAATATTGAATACCTTGGAATATATTTGGACAGTCATTTGAAGTGGGATATACAAATAAACTACGTTATTAAAAAATTAAGATATCTGGTGTTCAAATTCAAATATCTATCCAATCTTCTGTATATAAATCACTTGAGGATACTGTATTACGCTTTGGTAGAGTCTCATCTATACTACGGATTAAATGCATGGGGAACCATGGGAACTGTGTTAGTAGAGAACCTTCATAAAACACAAAAGTCCATAATAAGCTCAATGTATAAAAAACCTCGCACTTATTCCTCAAATGTCCTGTACGCCGAAAGTAAAATATTCGACATGTATCAGTTGTATGCCAAAACCTTATTACTATATTTGCACAAACACAAAAAGCACGCTCCTCTATTTCTCACGTATATAACACTAAATATAAAAACGAATCCTTAGCAATACCTAAAGCAGAAAAAACAATTGGACAAAAATGTTCCACGTTTTTAGGCCCGAAACTATATAATAAATTACATTCGGAATTAAAAACCATAATCTCCCCTAGGTTATTCCAGAAAAAAATTAAATGGTTGCTTGATATTGACCGGTAACGGTTAAAGCAATTTCTTCACATGGACATCTCTTGATACAATCTCTGCAAAATTTTTTTTTTTCACTATTTATTGACAATCAGAATGAAATACAATCTATAAGTCAATTTGCTGGCTAGTACAATAAAATTAACAATACATATTGTACATCTGTGGCGTGGAGAGGTGGGGCATCCAATGATGCTTCCTCAGTTTACTCGGAGATCAAGTGGCCAGATTCTTCTGAGTCTTCTGTTGAGGGTAGGTTGTAGTAGTGGTTGTAGCATTGGATTTGGATGGTCTTCTAGTCTGTTGTGATGCTTGATGTTATTTTCTTGAATTACGTTTTTTACATATGGAATCTTGAGGTCGTTATGTAAGGTTCTGTTTGACACATACCATGGTGCATTTGCCATGGATCGGATTATTTTTGACTGGGCTCTCTGGATGATGGAGATATTGGAATTACTTGCGCATCCCCAAAGCTCTGAACCATATGTCCATATTGGCTTTAATACCGTTTTGTAAATCAGTAGTTTGTTATCTATTGAGAGTATGGAGTTTCTGCCTATAAGCCATTGGATTTCTTTAATTTTTAAGTCTAGCTGTTTCCTTTTTTTTACTATGTGGTGTTTCCAGGTAAGTTTTCGGTCAAAGTGGAGTCCAAGGTACTTAACTTGATTGCTCTGGGGTATTCTCACTTGGTTAATGTTGACTGGTGGGCAGTTCCCTTTTCGGAGTGTAAATGTTATGTGATTAGATTTTGACTCATTTACTTTTATCTTCCATTTTTCCAACCATACTTCCATCATATTTAGATGGTCCTGTAGGTAGTTGGATGCTATCACTGGGTCTGAATGAGTTGCAAAAATGGCAGTATCATCTGCAAATGTTCCAATAGTAGTGTTGTCAGTTGTGGGTAGATCATGCGTGTATATTAAATATAGGAATGGTCCTAGGATACTTCCCTGTGGAACGCCTGAGTGAATTATCATATTGTCTGAGTTTTCTTCATTTACTTTCACTGTAAACTCTCGTTGATGGAGGTAGGCTTCTATGGCTTTGTAATAAGGACCTGGGAGAATTGTTTTTATCTTGCAAAGTAGACCTGGGTGCCAAACTTTGTCGAAGGCTTGGCTAATGTCTAAGAAGGTGGCTGTGCAATATTGTCGGTTTTATAGGGATTCATTAATGGTGTTAACTATACGATGGCATTGTTGTATTGTTGAATGGTTTTGTCGGAATCCGAATTGATGACTTGGTAACCAATTTTGTGGGTTTAGCTCTGTGTTGATTTTGTTTAGAATAAGACGTTCGAGTAATTTTGCAATTGTTGATATTAAACTTATGGGGCGGTAAGAACTGACATCTGTTTGGTTTTTCCCAGGCTTCAGTATCATTATGATTTGACCAATCTTTAGTGGTTTTGGCCAGTAGTTTAGTCTCAGTATTGCGTTGAAAATATGTAGCAGCTTGACTAGTCCTTTTTTAGGTAGTTCCTTTAACATTTTCGCTGTTATTAGGTCTATTATTGGTGCTTTTTTTGGATTTAATGTGCCAATAACTTCTTTTATTTCTTTTGGTGTAATAATTATTGTTTGATGTGTTTGTAGTGGTTCGCCAAGGATTTGGTCTACTTCTTGAACTGGAACATTATTTTGTGGTGTAAAAACTTCAGATAGATGCTCAGCAAAGAGGATGGCCTTCTCTTTATCACTTCTAGCCCATGGTCCTGGAGGTGTTGAATATTTCCGTATTGGGGGTGATGTTGGTACAGGCTTTCTTTTGCCTTTTATTGGCTTCCATATAGAGTTGTCTTGCCTCTGTAGGTTTGATATATAGCTGTTAAACGATTCATTTTTTGTTTCAAGTAGTTTTAATTTTAGTTTGTTACTAATTTGGTTATATTTTGTTCTATTTGCTGGAGTATGTGTTCGTTGCCATAAGGATCTCGCTTTTCGTTTTTCAGCCACTAGTTTTTTAATTTCTAGGGGTATGTTGTTTTGTTGTTTTTTTAGAACATTTATGGGTGTTGCTGTTCTGGCGGCATGTTGTAGAATTTTTATAAATTTTTCACAATCTTCTTCTATTTCAGTTGGTTCTTTCAATTTTGTTGAAAGGTCTATGGTGTCTTGAATAATTTGCCGGTAGGTGTCCCAATTCGTTTTCCAGTTGTGTAGTTTGGGCTTAGGGTCTTTTGTTATAACTGTAGTGCTTATTGTGGCTATTATAGGACTATGATCGGATGTCAGGTCATAACTTGGTATTATGTCTGTGTATGTTGTTGAGATTCCATTTGTTATTAGGAAGTCTAGTAGATCTGGGAGTTTGTTGGTGTGCCAGTAGAAAGAAATGAATAATTGTTGTTGTGTAGTACTTGAGCTAGTTCCCTTCCTTTTGTTGTTATAATTCTTGAACCCCACATCGTGTGCTTACTGTTGTAATCTCCCCCAGCTATAAATTTTGGACCTAATGTTTGGAGAAATTCCTCATATTGTTCTCTTTTTATATTGTGGCGCGGTGGACAATATACAGCTGTAATAGTGAGGTTGTATGGAAGTGTTTCAACTCTTATCGACGTTGCTTGAATGTGAACTTCCTCATATTTTAACAGTTCATAGTGATTAATCTGGTTTTTGATTAGTATAGCAGTCCCACCATGGGCTGTACCATCAGGGTGATTAGTAAAGTATAGTTTGTATTTCGGAATATTGAAGTAGCTACGGTTTGTGAAATGAGTTTCGCTAATTAACAATACATCAATGAAATTTGTTTCTAGGAATATTTTTATTTCCTCTTTATGTTTTAGAAGGCCATTGGCATTCCATTGTGCTATTCTTATGTACTTAGCCATTACTATTTAATTTTGTTGATGAGCGTGGTCATCATGCTGAGGACCATACCATTTTGCTGTATGAGTTGGTTGAATAAGTTCCTAAATTCATCCAAGAATTTGTTTAACACCATAGTTGTATCTGTCTCTTTCAATGTTTCAGCGTAGCTTTTGCCCGTAGTTGTTTGTTGTATGTTTCTGGCATATGTCTCGTTGTTGTAAATTGGAGATACTGTTGATTGTTGCCTATTATTTAGTGTTTCCTTTTGATATTTTTAGGTAGTGTTCACAACCCCTATAGTTAGCAGGGTGATTTCCTCCACATAAGGCACATTTTGCCGGCGTGTCTCTGGTTTTACTACATGTAGTAGTATTATGTGATCCTCCACATTTTACACATATATATGGTTTATTGCAGTACGATTTCGAATGACCATACTGTACATTGTATTATATTGTTTCTCTGAGTGCGAGGGGGTTCTATTTGTACCACCCTGTTTTGCAGGCCTGTTATTTTATAGATATCTTTATTGTTTTGAGCAGGTTCTAGATCCACAAAGAACAGGTTTAGCGGTTCTTTAGTTGTTCTATGTAGTACATTAGTAATATTTCTTACTGTATGTCCTAGTTGCGTCAATTCGCTTTTTATGTCTTCTAGATTTGTTGAGTGATGTAGATATCTTATAACTATCCTGTATGCTCTTTCTTCTTTTAGTTGGTAAGTATGGTGATATATATTCTTTTCTCTAAATTCCTTGACAAGTTTTCTGTAGGTGTCTGACGTTTTACAGTTTATCTTGACGACATTATTGACTAAGGTTTTAGTTTGGTAATCTTGTTTGTTGACTATTTCTTCGATTCTTTTCACCATTTCATTGTAATTTTGCACTCCGTGAACAAATATTGGTGGAGTTTTTAAAACATTGGTACTTGCCTCTTTTGCATTGTTTGCACCATCTGGTTCATTTGGTAATTCTTGGAATTTATTGCTAAGTGTAATTGTATTTTCAGTTGTCTTTTGTTTATTATTGCACACTTTCTTTCTTTTGTAACTTCTTATTACTTGCCATTCATTGCTGTTTGTCTCATTTACTTCTTCTTCATCCTCGCTAGTGGATGTCATTCTTTGTATATGGTGTCCCCTCTCTTCATTGTTTGCGTAAATATTGTCTAACATTGGTGGTGGTCCCTGGTTGGTTGTAGCATAGTTTAAATAGTTTTGAGATGACATTGGTTGATTTATCATAACTGCATTTGAGGGAGTGTACATTTGTGGCTGGTATTGTATTGCATTGTTTGAGTGTTGTATTTGGCTATTTAATTGTGGATAACCCTGTATATTAATGTGTTGATGAACTGGTTGCCCGTTATTATCATATCCGATAAGGTTCCCTGGAGAAAACATTTTGTTGTGGTGTTTTTTTTTATCACTAACACTTAAGAACTTGTTTTATTGTCTATTAATCACCGCAAAAAATTATCATTTATTATCACCGCAAAATTTAACATTATCGTTGTCGGATTCTCGCAGCGCTTCGAATATTTGTCGGTACGTCTTTACGCTACGAAATCTAAAACGAAACTCTCTCTGCTAAATAACTAGAAAAAGGTAAAAAGAGGAAAGAAAAAAATAGAAAACCGAGAGACAACAACAAAAACATTCTAATAATAAAAAATAGAAACAACGATATAATCCCTCAAAAACTAAAAAAACATATAATTAAATGGTCAATATATTCAGGGTTCTGAGTCTGAGTTTTTAAAAACTAGTCATTTTTGTATTCTACATTCTCATAGAACTAATTTTATCTTTTATACTATTGCTATTTTATCTTTTATACTATTGTACTATACTCTAGAATTTTCAATTTTTACCTGTATTTTGTGATGTTTTTACTCGTATATGTAATCTGTATCGCAATGTCCAATGTGCATGTATATATGATTGTTTAGTTGGGAAGGAAATGAAAGTGCCAGCGTTCAGGTCCTCCTTTTGCTGGCTTTCATTTATTTGCCAATTAGATTTATCTGTATATTCTATTACTTACAAATTCCATTGTGTCTTTTTTTGGCGAATAAATTATTATAGTTAATTGTTTAGACTTGTCAGTTTCTACTGAAATACATAAACAATACATAAAAATCTTAATAGTAATACTCCTATAATTTTAAATAATTGTTCGAATGTAACAATTAAACAATCCTAAGTAATGAAATTAACTGTCTCGACCCTTACTTCGTGCAATCTACTCATATTACTGTTTTAAATGAAACTTACTGTTTCTAGATAATTTCACAATATATTGAAAAAAATGTTAAAAATTCCAAGAAATTAGAATTAGATATTAAATATCGAAACAATTGTCAAATTTCTTAGAATTTTTAACATTTTTTTCAATATATTGTGGAATTCTCTAGAAACAGTAAGTTTCATTTAAAACAGTGATCATAAGTAATGTTTAAAGCAATTCTGTTATTTTTAATTTAGAATAAAATATTTGTTCATTGTTCTTTTTTAGTATATTTGTTAATTGCTTATTTAAATTGCGTTTAATATAAACAATTGTCCGCAATTATAATTAAATGATTGCAGGTATTTTTATAGACTTGTATTTTAAAAATAATTATTTCAGTTTCTTGACGTTTTTTTTTCACATTTAATCAACAACTCGCTACAAATTTTTGTTATTATCGACATGTTGTCATTGGATATGATATTTAGGTTATTTCCCTTCAAAAATGACAGAACAAAATGTCTTTCATCGTCATATTTGAACATACTCCCCCCGTTGAGAGGCAAATGTCGATCAATATTTACTAATCACAATAGAATTGTTAGATAAGATTAAATCAAAAAATGATACCCTTGATAAAATATTGATACAACAATAATTAACACATATTAAATAGGATTTGTTTTTTACATGAGTTAGGATAGAAAAATGATACATTTTACAAAACGATGATAAAAATATTGAGAAATGGCAATTTATTTTTCATTTTCTTCGGTTTGTTCGATTGGCAGTGGTGCTATTTTCTGCACACTGCGATCACACTATCCCTTGGCCGTACGACACGTACGATGCCATCATTACCAGGATAGGTTGATATTATTCTGCCCAGTCTCTATTGTAAGGGCGCAAGATTATCTTCCTTCAATAAAACAATTGTACCTATTTTTAGAATTGTTTAGCTGTTTTTTTTTCATTTATGGCATGTAGTTAACTCATTCAAGTATTGTCGAGACCGGCGAGGCCAAAAATGCTGTAGCATTTGTTGAATATGTTCCCATACGAATAACCTGTTTGTTGAGATATTAGAAAAATCAGGACTAGGCAAGCTCGTTAGTGAATCTTCAATCAGAAAATGAGCGGGTGTTAGGACTAATAAATCATTAGGATCAGAGGAAATAGGTGTGAGAGGGCGGGAATTTAAAACAGCTTCGATTTCAGTAGTTAAAGTGGATAATTGTTCGAACGTTAATAAAGTGTTACATATTATGCGACGGAGGTAATGTTTAAAGGATTTGACAGCGGCTTCCCAAATCCCACCAAAATTTGGAGCTCGTACTGCGATGAAATGCGATTTAATTTCCTTTTGGTGACAACAATGGTTAATTTTTTGTTGAGTTTCACTGTCGCTTATCAACTCACATAATTCTTTGATCTCGTTGCGTCCTCGAACAAAGTGTGTGCCGTTGTCTTGTAAATATCTGTACAAATTCTTCGCCGAGCTATAATAAAGGCAGATGAATAAAGTTATGTAAAACTTTATTTTATTTCGGTTTTGATTTTTTTTTCTTTAATAAAGAAGGGTCCACAATAATCTATAACTACATGGATGAAAAGTCGAGCTAGTGTTACTCTTGAAATAAGTAAGTCGTCCATAAGGTATTCTATTGATGAAGGTTGTAATTTGCAACAAGTGATACATGATCTGATTATTTTTCGTACTTGATTGCGGCCATCTAAGATCCAGTACCGTCGTGGAAGTGCATATAAAGTGGCTTGTATTCCAGTATGTAAATTTTGATGATGTTCCGCTTCTATTACTGTTACTCGATGAGATTTAGGGATGATGATTGGATGACACTGATTAAATGGCATGAATGAATTTTTGAGTCTACCTCCTACGCGAATGAGGTCGACGTCGTCGATGAATGGATTGAGTTGAAGCAATCGACATTTATTATTCAGCAGTTTTTTGTTGTGAAGATTGTTCTTTTTGAATATCATGCAATAACTTATTAAATTCTGAAGTTTATATAACGATGAATATCTGTGTAGTAGGTCGTCTTTAGGTACATCGGTTTTGAAACATTGTACCTTACGCATTTCCGGTAATTCCTCATTTATAGAGGTTACAATAGGTTGGGGCCAAGTGTCTTCAGAATGGCAGATCCACGAAGGACCACTCGTTCATAGTTGCGATTTCTTAAATTGTGCAGGTTTGATTCCTCTGGAAACCAAATCAGCAGAATTTTCGAGTTCGAATGTGTCTCCATTCGTAATTGTCTGGTTTTTTTAGTCTTATTTCAGAATGAAATAGGGCTATTGTAGAGAGTAGCATGACGCGACTTCGGAAAAATTTCAATGCAGTTTTTCGTTTTGGTGTTCCTAGATGCCAAAATCACCCTCCGTTCCAAAGGTAATATATATATATATATATATATATATATATATATATATATATATATATATATATATATATATATATATATATATGTATGTGTTATAACGGAATTTGCAAGCACGATAGAGGGCGTATTTTTTGACGGATCGAAACCAAACTCACTACAAAAATCGGTTAGGCCAAAATCTTGGACGAGTTCGTTAATGAGCCAAATCGGCCCAGTAAAAACAAAATGGCGGCCTGTCAAATTTGAAAAAAAATCATATTTCCTTTGTTTTTCATTTGACGCAAAAAAGTTACTAAGCTTTTTTATAGACCTTAACACGTTCTACAACTTTTGTATTTAACATTTTTCTCAAAATCGTACATTAAAGCATTTATTTAAGAAAATTCACAAATTATAACTGAATTTGTAAGCACGATAGAGGGCGTATTTTTTGACGGATCGAAACCAAACTCGCTACAAAATCGGTTAGACAAAAATCTTCGACAAGTTCGTTAATGAGCCAAATCGGCCCAGTAAAAAGAAAATGGCGGCCTGTCAAAGTTGAAAAAAAAATCGTATTTCCTTTGTTTTTCATTTGACGCAAAAAAGTTACTGAGCTTTTTTATAGACCTTAACACGTTCTACAACTTTTTTATTTAACATTTTTCTCTAAATCGTACATTAAAACATTTATTTAAGAAAATTCACAACCTTACCAGAATTTTTTTTAATTTTTTTGTTTTTGATTTGATGCCAGAATGTTACTTTGGTTTTTTGTACATCTCTATTACTTTTGTATCTAATTTTTTATTTTCGGTTTTATGCACATGTTACTGAAATAAGACTGTCCAATTGGTCCTGTGCCATTGGGATTTTTTTTGAATTATAGTTACGCGATTTGCGACGAAAATTTTTAAATTTTGTGGATGCGTTTTTAACCAATGTAGTACGATCGTGGAATCTGACCAACAGATGATTTTTCGAAAATTCAATTCCAAGGCTTCTTTAACATATATGATGAGCAATAGTGCACTACACAGCTCTAAACGCGGTATGGTTGTTTTATTTAATGGGGCTACTCGAGATTTCTCGTAAAGAATTGTAATTTTTGACTTTTCTACTTTGTCAATGGATTTAATATAACACAGGCATCATAAGCCCTCTCGCTAGCATCACAGAACCCATGTAATTCAAAGTTGACTGGATTTTTAATCATCATTAATCTTTCAAAGGTTATGGTATTCAAAGTTTGTAATTCTTGATAGTATTGATTCCATTCTGTACGTAAATCGTCCCAGTCGAGCTTTAATACCCACAATTTTTGCATTATAATTTTTGCAGTGATGATAAGGAGTGCTAACAGCCCGAGAGAGTCAGAAATGCGAGCTATGGCAGATATTATCATTCTTTTTGTTATTTTTACAGGTGTATATAACGGATTGACATTGTAAATAACTGTGTCGTTAGATGAGTCCCATTTTTATGGTTGTAGTGTTCTGAAGCAGTAAATGTTTAATGGCTGAATCGTTGGGCCGACCAAGAGAGTGTCGTTTAATGAAATTCCTGTTGAGCTTTTTACACAACCGTCGAATAAAACTCTTACAGGGTCGTCAGACTACCCGGTTGAATGACGGTATGATGAGGCAGATTGAATCCTGATTGGGTTGATTGAGTTTTATGTATTCATTTAAGACCTCGTGGTATTGTTTATTTAGTTCGGGATTCAATGATAATTTTCGCTGTAGACTTTGTAATCGTATACGTGCCATGGTTAAAGTTTCGCCGAGTTTTCATTGTTTTTCGTTGAAAGGAAGTGAGACAATGTATCGTCCGCCTTGGCGTCTCTGTGTATGTTTGGAAAAATGTTCTTTACATACTGTTACTGGGGTGGACATAGTGACAGGGAGTTCTTCGATCTCCCAAAATGTTCTTCGGTAAGGTAGCAAGTACGCGTGCGAAACGGTCGTGCAGAAGGTGCACTTCCCTCGATGACCCATCCAACCTTGGTTTTCTCTAAAAATAGTTCAGGTCCGCCTTCTGGTGACAAATCTATTTGACCTACTGATAATAAGGACAATGCGATACCGGTGCCTAAGAGCATATGAACAGGCGCGACCTTATGAAATTCTGAGGTATGCTAAACATGTTTCGCTGTATGGGCTCTTGTGGTACGAAATTAAAGATAGTTGGGACGATTAAAAACGTTATTAATCGATTGTAACCTGTAGTTCGTGATGGTATTGTTGTGGTTACCATGCTCTTTGAGAGAGTGGTGCAACCATTCAAAATTCCGATTGGGATGGAAATTTCCTGGCCTTGAAATCCTAGTTTCCTTGAAAATTCCTCAGTTATGAAATTTGAAGTGGCGTAGGTATCGATTAGCGTGCGACATTCTATTGGTTTATTGACCTTGTTGAATGCATTAATTCTTGCCGTTACCATTAATGTATACTTAACTCCCAATGCCAGGCTGTAGTTGTACTAATTTTTGATAAAATCAATTCAATAAGCGGCAAAACCCATTGGTCAATAGGTGCATCCAGATTTTTTAACGATTGTTAATGAAGATTAAGGTTAGTTAGGAAATTGCTTAACGCGTCTTTGGTAAGTCGTGGGTAATCACGTATTATAGCCCAATGCTTCCTCATAATTTTTCGCGAATTTTCATATTTGTTTTTCAATGTTTCTAACGCTAATAGATAATTTTCCTCGTTTATTTTGCAGCGGTATCTCCTTTCAGCGACAATTTCAAATACAGAAATTTTCCTAATACGGGTAAGCGAGGCTCATCGTGGATGACCTTTGTGAAATTGTGAAAAAAATACATTATTTTGTTGGATATGTGAAGATGTCAGTGGTACTGGATCTCAGCGAATTTGTTGAATTAAATTCGCGTAAAAATTTCTTAGCTTGGCTTTTAGCCTTGTTGTAAAAGTTTTCATACTCTTCCCGTTTTTCTAGTTTGTCTTCTCTGATTAGTTCCATTTGCTCTTATATGTCATAGAATTTTGCAAAATGTAATTCTAGTGTATCAAGCGATGTTTCAAGGTAGTCGGGATCGCATGTATCAGGAAAATTGATCCAGTTTTCAATGATTTTCATAAAATTCGTTATGGCATTCATTCATTGTGATGGGATTAGGGTGGGACTAGGATAAGATTAGGATTTGGCGATATAAATTAAAACGAGCTTACCGTTTCGATTCTAGTTGTGCGGCTGATGAGCCGTGGATGAACTGCTTATTAGCCGTTGATACTGCTGATGCGCCGTTTAAATTGCTGTTAATGAGCCGAATATGTTGCTGCTGATGAGCTGTGATATGGTTTCTGATGAGCCGTTTATGAGCTGTGGTATGGCTGCTGATGAGCTGTTTAATGTGGCTTCTGATGAGCTGTGGATGTGGCTGCTGATGAGCCGATGATAACGCTGCTGATGAGCCGATGATAACGCTGCTAACCAGCCGAAGATATTGCTGTGTTATGGCTTCTGATGTGCCGTTCAATGTAGATCACGATCACTTTCGTTTGATGAGAAAAAACCGATTAATATCCGTTTCGAAGGACCATCTGTTAATTGCGTTTAATATAAGCAATTGCCCGCAATTTTAATTAAATGATTGCCGGTATTTTTGTAGGCTTGTATTTTAAAAATAATTATTTCAGTTTCTTGACGTGTTTTTTTGACATTTAATCAACAACTCGCTACAACTTTTTGTTATTATCGACATGTCATTATATACAGGGTGGTCCTTAAGTAATTATACATAGAAGTATGGCAGATTCCTGTCTTTAAAATATTACGATCTAAACCAACTTGTTTTAATAAAATGTTGCTAATAAGGAATATACAGGATGTTAAAGGTTAAATTTTGAAATTTCTTTTTTGCAACAACTTTAACGTTTTTGCATATGTATACATAAAAATTTGGAAATAGAGGTTATGGGGCACGACAAATCATAAACTGGTACCTACTTCGATGTAATTTGTAGAGAGCGCTACATAGGCAACATTTGTGGCATCAATGTGCCCTAAATTTTTTTGCTGTTTAAATTGACGGTAGTTTTGTAAAAGAATAATAAAGCCACGTTATTTTAATAGAAAAAAAGTATACTTGTTATTAACTTTATATCTTAACGGTTTACGATATAATCGCATTTTAGGGATCAAATGCATGATTATTATTGAAAACATTTAGAAAACAAATTAAAAAAAAACTAAGCTAAATAACATTATAACTTCAATTGTGTCACATAAAATGTTCGATATGTCCTCCATTCTCGTCGATGCATTTATCTACATGTTCCATAAAAGATCGTCTCATATTAAACAACATCATTGTATCAAAAAAACCGCTGCTCTATTAATTTATTCCCAAAGTAATAATTATTCATTTCGGAAACTATTAACGTAATAGGCTGTCGTCACGAATGATTTTGACAATAAAGCATTCGATTTGTTTCAATATTATGTCAGTCTTGTAATATTAAGGTTGCATTTTATTGATTAATTTAAGAAAAGAGGAAAAGGCCGAGGCATAATAATTATTCTAATACAGATATGAGAGATATGGTTGCTATTTACTGTCAGCAAAATTTTAATGGGCGTGCTGCGAAACGAGAATATTTGAGAAGATATCCAAACAGGCAGCAATCTAATCATCAAACATTCAAAAATCTATTTAGGAGATTAGGCGAAAGTGGTTCGTTTCGTCCTAAGCGTGATAACTTAGGCCGACTAAAAATAATTACGCCTGATGAATATGACAATGGTTCGTATTGAAGTTGATCCTCAAGTTAGTACACGGCCTTTATCTGCTGCTTTAGAAATCAGTAAAACTTCTATTTTAAAAAGACTACACCTCGAGAAGTATCACCCATACCATTTTACTCCGGTACAAAATTGATTGCCAGCAGATCTACCGTTAAGATAACAATTTGCAAGCGGTCTGGTATCATTGGTAATAATTTCTTAGGACCATACGAGTTGCCTCGTAATTTGAATGATGAGCACTACTTAAATTTTTTGCAAAATGATTTCATTAATCTATAAGAATTGCCACTGAATATAATACAAAATATGTGGTTCATGCAAGATTGTGCACCGCCGCATTATACGAGAGCAGTCAAAACATATTTAAATAACAAATTTCCTGAACGCTGGATTGGTCGTGGTAGCCGTTTTCCTTGACCAGCACGTAGTCCAGACTTTAATATTCTCGATTTCGGTGTTTGGGGTGCAATGAAACAATTTGTTTTAAGGATCCCATAAATACCAGCGACCAACTTTGGTAAGAAATAAATAAAGCAGCGGTTTTTTTTTATCCAATGATGTTGTTTAATATGAGACAATCTTTTATGGAACGTGTAAATAAATGCATCGACGAGATTGGATGACATCGAACATTTAATGTGACACAATTGAAGTTATAATCTTATTTAGCTTATTTTTTTTAATATGTTTTCTAAATGTTTTCAATAATAATCATGCAGCTGATCCCTACAATGCGATTATATCGTAAACCGTTAAGTTTGAAGGTTAATAACCAGTATACTTTTTTTCTATTAAAACAACGTGGCTTTATTATTCTTTAACAAAAATACCGCTAACTTAAACAGCAAAAAAAATTAGGGCATATTGATGCCACAAATGTGGCCTATGTAGCGCCCTCTACAAATTTCATCGAAATAGATACCAGATTATGATTTTTCGTGCCCAAAAACCTCTATTTCCAAATTTTTATGTATACATATCCAAAAACGTTGAAGTTATTGCAAAAAAGAAATTTTAAAATTTAATCTTTAACATTCAGTATATTCCTTATTAGCAACATTTTATTAAAGCAAGTTTGTTTAGATCATAATATTTTAAAGTCAGAAATCTACCATACTTCTATGTACAATTACTTAAGGACCGCCCTGTATAATACTTAGGTTATTTCCCTTCAAAAATGACATAACAAAATGTCTTTCATCGTCATATTGAATAATATTACTATGATATAAACAGGATTGTAGAGAAAGTCGAAACAATTTTTTGAAGCTCCTGAACATTTCCAGCCTCGGCCAGGCCTCGGCTGGTAAATTGTTCTCTCGCTTCAAAAAATGTTACCTTCGTCACTCGAAA
The DNA here is from genome assembly GCA_963921935.1 of Galeruca laticollis. NCBI lineage: Eukaryota > Metazoa > Arthropoda > Insecta > Coleoptera > Chrysomelidae > Galeruca > Galeruca laticollis. The sequence continues at coordinate 19,473,971 of OY998181.1, read as the reverse complement.
ACAATATACTATGAAGTAGTATATTCTATATCAAGGGTGGAATAAACAAAATTCTACACGAGTAGAAAGATTTGACGAGGGAAATGATTCTACGAGTGTAGAGTTTTGAATTTCACCCGTGTTTTAGACTATACTTTTTCTACGACTCTCCGTTTTAAAAAACAACATACATTGAATTGCTAACTCCTTTATTTCTGGAGTGAAATCATCATTGCTGTCAGTATCAAACACTGAAATGAAATGAAGCCATGTAATAGCTATGATTTTAATAAAATTATATAAATGTACTTACTTTTTATGAAGTATTAATCAATTTTACTTAAAAATTTAAAAAAATAGATAAGTAAACAATATTGATAGACATTTTTGACAGTTGACAATTCTTGTTAAATAGCGTTTTCTATTTTTTTCTTAAAAAGTGCCACAAAATACACTTATGCTGCACTTCTGTCTCTAACAATTAATACTCAACGACCATATTAGTCATTTTAGGTTCACTTTTGAGTATTTTTTATGCATTTTGAGATTTCTGCACTGGAATAGCATTGATATGCGCTTTAACGGTATCTAGAATGTCCTGATCAATTCCCGCATGTTTTCCATGTCGTCCTCGTTTATCTGCAGCTACAATGCCTGAACTACTGGCTCATGTTTTGATTACAGTGTGTATTGTCCTTTCTTTAATATCAAATGTGTTGACCATGTATGTTTTACAGACATGAATTTTCTGTCTATTATCTCTCAGGTAAACCGTACTGTTCTGTTTTCTTGGCTCTTGATTTCCCGTAATGACTCGACGGTATTTGACTTGTAAAGGCTCTAAACATGAAGCTAGAAAATCTCGCTGCCGCTGTTGTTTCGACGACCATGACACGTCTACGTTCTACTGGTATACAACCTGATGTAGGATCCGGTAAACTGAGACGTAACTTGTGGCATGAGGCCCTCAGGGAGGTCCCACTGCTGCAGGCCAATACGGACTCTATTCCACCGCTATATGCCTTCAACAGGCCCTCAAGGTAATTTTTAAAAACTACGCACAAGACCTATTGGAAGAAGGCGCAATCCGCATCTTCACAGATGGGTCTAAATCCAATGTGGGCTCAGGATGTGGTATTTTTTCCAAATCCCTGAATCTAAACATAAAATGGGCAATGGGCTGCAATGCAAGTGTTGCTCAAACAGAGCTCACTGCTATCTGCATCGCTGCAAAAGAGATTACCAAAAGGAAAACCACAGGTAATAATATATACATCCTTACGGACAGTAGACAAACACTACTAGCCCTGAACGGACCACGTATTACATCAGGCCTAGTACTAGAATGTCACATGGCCTTAATCGAAGCCTGTAACAACAACACGGTCACTTTAGGCTGGATCAAGGGCCATGAGAAATCGAAAGGAAACCGTATTGCAGACTCGCTAGCCAGGAAGGCAGCGTCCCAAAAACTTTTGGGACCTGGCACTTTCATTGGTCTATCGGCGTCAGCGACGGCCGACCTATTAAAGGAACAATCCCTTAATAAGTTTTAAGGGTAGATGGGACGACGCAGAAGGCTGCAAGCTTGCCAAGGAACTTTTACAGATACAGATACAGAACGACACAATTATAACTTACGTCCTTGTGGAACCAAAATTCATGCTCCAGAGTTACTCCCTCAGACACGACTGTTACGTCGTTGTTTATCTGCGGGCGTGGTTAAAAAGAAGCCATTGGAACAATGACGCATCTGCCCTTGAGGTTCTAACATTACGTCGTTGTTTCACTGTAGAAATGCACTTTTTTGTAATTATGCCATACTTAACTCAAAAAGTCAAATTTTGCACTTGCGTCATTGTTCTTCCGGAGAAGCGATTATTATAACACTTCTAAACCTGTCACTAGGTAATGTAACATGAATTCGAACCGTCAGTTATAGGTGTCAGTGTTTAAAATTCATATTTAAAAAAATTTGCTATTTTTGTTGAGGCACAGATAAAGTATAGTACTTAACACGAGTGGTAATATGCTACTTACAATTCTTGTTATGTAATATACTATTATACTCTACTTGATCTCAAGTTAATGAATAGGCATGATGACAAATTTTGAAATCCCCTTCTACAATGTAGGTACACATCTGCCATTTTCGAAAAATGTATTATTTCAGCAATAAACTAATTTTTAACGAAAATTATTGCATTTTATTCTATCTACTTTGAATTATGCACGAAAATGCATGGCGTCCGCTTGTGACGTCACGACTAAGTAAATATTGCATTGTGTTTATGCTTAATGAAGAACATCAACTATACATTTTTCGTGTGTTAAAAATTAATTCCAAAGTTTATAAGTGGTGTGGTCCCTCTGTGTAAAAAATAATCAATAGCAACACCTAAAAAATTGTTTGTTTATGTTCCTAACAAAAAAATAGTCTGAGATAAGGGATTAAAGCTCGTTCGGCGAAATCCAGCAGAGACATAAATTACATTTAATGTAATGCCTACCTGACACTTAATAATTATTTTTGGCTGGATTTAATATATCTGATTAGAAAAAAGAAGATATGACATTACAAATATTATAATATGTAAATAAACTAATTAGGTCAATCTGCTAGTTAGATAACCTCAAAAATAACTTATGACGTAAGTATAAAAAAAGCTTGTGTGAATTAAGTTTTACTTAGGGCTAAAAATTAATAATAATGCACTTACAAGGAAGTTTTCACATTTCGTAATTCTGTGAGTTCCGTGGGTAGTAGGGTAGTAGAACATAAAGGGCTGTTTGATCAGAATTGCTTTTATTCAGATTTAGTTACAGTTATGCTGAAAATAAAATTAAATGAACTCTTTCATGGAAATAATAAAATTATGTACAATAAAATTTTCTATACAACTATGCACAGAGCGTCTGGCTTCTGGTCCACGCTGTTTCCGGGATTTCAATCTTGGCCGTCGGTTGGGTGGTCGGCTTCTATAAATCTCACGTACTTCGCCCCTAAAGTGCTCTGCGGTGTGTTCTGGGTTTAATAATGGTCGCTCTTCCGATATCTCCGACTTCTAAGATATACCCGCGTCTTCTCTGGATTATCTACAACATATATGATCTAGGTGCCTCCCACCGCGATCAATACTCAGCGGGATTCGGTAGGGCGGGAGCTCGTCACTATCTCCGAGTCGATACTTGCCGGAAATTTCGTACCAGCGAGGAATGCTTCTGTTCCGGGATCAATTCTCACCGGGAGTTTAGCGACAGATAGGGTTGGTTTGTGTTCTACCCTCCGGATCAATACTCGACGGAGGGGTAGGACACGTACCTAGGGTCAACCGTTATCTCCGGATCAATACTCAACAGATACTTGATGGTCGACGCCGACGGCGTCTCCTCTCGTCTTATAACGCGAGGCGTTGACTTTTATTACGAAACTTCCTTGCAACGGCGGTGCCAGAATTAAGTTTCCGGTATCTGGTTTCCTTTTCGCTTTTACGCATAAAGGGTTAACCTTTAATGTGAAGCTACCTATCACTCCTGGTATCAGGTTCGAGCTTGTCTGGTTTTCGAATTACCTCGAAGGTATGTCCGTGATTCATTTCTATCGTTTTACGGTGAAAGTACTGCCATCTCGGTGTGGGACGTCCAAACTTCGCTCTGGTCTGGTATTGCGACGTCGGTAACCGTTGTAGGATCTACTCGCCGTGGTATTGGAGTACTGGTTTGACGCCAGTTTCGTTACAATTCAATCAAGCAAAAGTCTTTATTTGATGAAAGAAACTCTCCCTACATCAACAAATCAATTCTGGGCAAATTAGAGCTATTTGCATTAATATAACCTTGTTCCATCGTTGATGATTCTCGGATTTTTTTATTTTAATCACAAAACACGAATAAACAACAAATTAACTTATGAAATGAGGTAGGAATCGATCTAAATGCGTAATCGCAACAAAAGTTCAAGTAACACTCACGGAGATTATTGATATTTACTTAGGTGTGACGTCATGCGCTATGATTGTGGTGTTTCGATTAATATGGCCGACTGTAGTATTTTATACTTTTAATTTCCTGAAAATCTTAATATTCTAAATGTTTATATTAAAATTAGGCAATTTTTTAGAATTTTTTCATCACATATTTTTCTCTAAAACCATTTACTTTTTGATTCCTTAATACTGTCATGCCTATTTAAGTCAACTTTTTTTTTATTCTGAATTGTATAAATATTTCGGTATTTTGAAGCTTTATTTTTTTACGTATTAATTTTTTTATTTATTTATTCATTTGTGAAGTTACATTATTTTTTGAAATTTTTGATGGTACATACTTTCATAGTCATTTTTCTATTTAACTTAAAAAAATTTTAGTCAAACAATTTGTTTATGTAAACATTTATGAGTATATTTATATACTTTTTTAAATTATAATTTATAGATTAGGTTACAAATACAATAATCAATAATAACAATAGTCATTAAATTATTTTTTTATTTACAATACAATCAGCAATCAGAAAAATTACATTTCTATAAGCTAATATTATGGTTGGGATTATGGCATGATGAGAATTTGTCCATTGACAAACCTCAGGTACTTCACATCAAGTCTATTGGCCAGTTTCTTTTGAGTCGTCTGTTGTCTTCTCTTGTCAGTAGGGGTTCTAAAGTTGGGTTTTCGTGGTTTTCGATTTTAGCGTGGTGGTAGTTGCTTCTTTGTTGGATGACATTTTTCACAAGTTTTATTTTGAGGTCGTTATGTATTGTTTCATTGGACACAAACCATGGGGCATCTAATATTGTTCTTAAAAATTTAGATTGGCATCTTTGGATTATAGTTGTATTGGATTTGCTCGCACAACCCCATAGCTCAATTCCATAGGACCAGATTGGTATGATTATTGTCTTATAAATAAGTATTTTGTTATCCACCGCTAGTTTGGATCTTCTACCTATTAACCAGTTTATTTGTCTAGTTGTTAAGTCTATATGTTTTCTTTTCTTAGTTATATGTTGTTTCCATGTTAATTTACTGTCCCAGGTCATTCCTAGGTATTTTGTTTCTTGTTTTTTGGGTATTAGGACATTGTTGATGTGAACTTCAGGTGGAGTTTTGCGTAGTGTAAAGGTAATGTGGCTGGATTTATTTTCATTTATCTTTATTCTCCATTTCTCAAACCAATTTTGGAGGGTGTTAAGATGTTCTTGTAGGTTTATTACTGATCTTTCAGGGTTGTTGTTCACCGATAATATGGTTGTATCATCGGCAAATGTAAATAGAACATACAGCAGTGGCCCAAGAACGCTACCCTGTGGAACTTCTGCTTTTATTGGTTGAACTTCTGATCTTTCGTTTCCCAATTTTATTTCAAATTTTCGGTCACTGAGATAGGATTTAAGTAGGGTAAAGTAGGAGGGAAGGATTTGTTTGATTTTATAAAGTAGGCCTTTATGCCAGACGCGGTCAAAGGCTTGGCTGACGTCCAGGAATACCGCTGAGCAATAGCTTTTATTTTCGTAGGCTTTGTTGATGACATCTGTTATTCGATGTATCTGCTGGATTGTAGAGTGCTCCTGGCGAAATCCAAATTGATGGTGTGGGATCAACTCTTCAGGTCTTATGTTGTTGTTAATTCTGTGTAGTATGAGTTTTTCAAAGATTTTTGAAAGGACTGATATCAGGCTTATTGGTCGGTAGGAGTTTACATCTGTGGGTTCTTTTCCTGGTTTGATTACTGCAATTATTTGCGATGTTTTCAGTTTTTCTGGCCAGTGTTGCATTCTTAATATTCCATTAAATATGTATGTTAATAACACTATTGCTTTTTGTGGAAGTTCTTTAAGCATTTTTGGTGTAATTTTGTCTGGTCCAGGTGCCTTTTTTAGTCCCAAGAATTTGATGACTTCTTTTATCTCCCTCGGAGTGACAAATGTTATTAGTTGACTTTCTTCAGTAGGCGTTTCTAGGTTTTGTTCTATTTCCTGGTCTAGTTCGTCACTATGAGGAGTAAAAGTATTACAGAAGTGTTGCGCAAAGAGATCTGCTTTCTCTTTTTCATTTTTTGCCCAGGATACTATAGTTGGTGTTGTTTGTCTGATTGGTGGTACTGGGTATTTAGGTTTTCTTGCATTTTTGATTGGTTTCCATATTGATTGGTCGAATCAATTTAGGTTTTTTAGGTAGTCGGTAAATGATTCTTCTCTGTATTTTTTGAACTTAGCTTTTAATTTGTTTGTTAGTTGGTTAAATCTGGTTTTGTTGGTCGGGTTGCGTGTACGGTGCCAAATAGATATAGCTTTTCTTTTTTCTTTTAGAAGACGTTTGATTTCTAGTGGAATATTACCGACATGATTTTGTGGCTTTTGGGGGTGGAGAGCCGCTTCTTGTAGTAGTGTTATCATCATTTCAACTGTTGAATCTAGGTCTTCCGAAGTTCTCAATCGTATATTTAGGTTTATGTTGTTTGTCAATACATTTCTGTAGTTTTCCCAGTTTGTTTTATTGTTGTGTAATTTTTTTCCTTTTTGTTTTGTAATAGGTGCTGAGCTGATGGTAGCAATAGCTGGAGAATGATCAGATGATAAGTCGTAACTGGGAATTATGTCTGTATAAGTTGTCGAGAGTCCATTTGTTACAAAAAAGTCTAGAAGGTCTGGAATTTTTGCGGGGTCTGTTGGCCAATATGTTGGAGTACCTGTTGAAATGAAGGAGTATTTGCAGTCTCTGATCAGATTAGCAAGTTCTCTACCTTGAGTTGTGGTTAACCGTGTTCCCCATAATGTGTTTTTGCTATTATAATCTCCACCCGCTAAGAATTTTTGACCAAGAGTTCTGAAGTACAGTTCGAAGTCTTCTTTTTTGATATTATGTCTTGGTGGGCAGTAGGCTGCTGATACTGTTAGCTCGTATGGCAGTGTCCTAACTTTTATTGAAGTAGCTTGTAAGTAGTTTTCTTCATATTTTGGTAGTTGATAATGTACAATAGTTTGTTTTATGATGATAGCAGTTCCTCCATGTGCAGTACCATCTGGATGGTTTGTGTAGTATGTTTTGTAGTTTGGAATGTTGAAATAGGTTTCAGCTGTAAAATGCGTTTCACTGACAAGTAAGTTGTCTATATATTGATCTTCCAGGAATAACTTAACTTCGTATTTGTGCTGTGTGAGTCCGTTTGCGTTCCAGAGAGCTATCCTCAAAAATTTAGCCATTATTTTAATTTTTGATTTAGCATGGTTAGCACGTTGAGTACTGTGCTATTTTGTTGCATGAGTTGATTGAACATTTGTCTGAACTCCAGAAATTTGGTTAGTGTGATGTCTACTGAGGTTTTATTGTTATTATTAATTGCTTGTGTGTAAGTCATATCGTTGTTCAAGGTACCACTAGTAACTGTAGCTTGCGTTGATTGAGGTTGATTGGGGTGAATGTTTTGTATGTGTTGTGGCCTTTGTGTAATATTTCTATTTTTCGTTAGGTTATGATAGTATGTACAACCTTTGAAATTGACGGGATGTGGTCCTCCGCAGAGCGCACATGTTGCTGGGGTGTCTTTGCTTTTTTTGCACTCTGTTGAATTGTGTCGTCCTCCACATTTTACACAAAGGTAAGATATATTGCAATAGCTTTTTGAGTGGCCATATAGTTGGCATCTTGTGCATTGTATTATGGTTTTTGATTTGTTTGGAGGTTCTATTACAACTATCTTGTTATGTAGAGCTCTTATCTTGTATACATCCTTGTTATTTTGTGCCGGCTCCAGGTCTACAAAGAACATATTTAAGGGTTCTCTAGTTTGCCAGTGCCTGGCATTGATTATGTTTCTGACTCGGTGACCATTTTCTTTTAATTCTTCAGTTATTTCCTTTAATTCGACAGTGTGGTGGAGGTTTTTTATATCTACTCTGTAGGCACGTTCTTCTTTCGTTTGGTATGAGTGAAATTCGACATTTCTTTCCTTTAGAAATTTGATTATTTTTCTGTAAGTGTCGGGTGTATTACTATTTATCTTGATTATATTGTTTGCCATTGTTCTGGTATTATATTCTTCTGTTTCTGCTACGTCTGAAAGCTGTTTTATCATTTCCGGGTAATTGATGACGTCATATATGAAGATCGGCGGCGGTTTTGGAGATTTGTTAGTAGTATCTTCTTCTGCATTTGTGTTTTCTCCGTTTTCGTTTGATAATAAAGCATATCTGTTGTTCGTAGGTATTTCGTTTACAGTCGTTCTGGCTGTTCGTAGAGTTTGACTATTTTTTTTCCTTTTTGTCCCTTTTGCTACTTGCCAGGCTACTGAGTTGTTATTCTCTGTGGAGTTCTCTTCCATTTCTTGTTCTTCATCTGTTGTGGAAAAAGTTCTATGCAGTTGTGTATTTGTTTGTTGATTGTTTTGTGGTGTAACAAACATTGGAGGGAACTGATTTTGGCTTGGTGGTAAAGGATTTATTTGAGAGGAGTACATTGAATATTGTGTCGATTGTGCAGGATTAATTTGTATTTGTGGGTTTGTAATTGGGTAATTTTGGATTAAATTTGAATGTGTTTGAGGATATTGTTTGTTGTTGGGTGACCCTGTATATACATTGGTTGACCATTTACTTCAAAACCTGCAAGGTTCGTTGATGAATACATTTTTGTTGTTTTTGCTTTCTCTTCTTTTTTTTTGTCACCAGAACTGATGATTATTTTTATCACTTATCTCGCTTGTTTTTGTTCCGGCTAATTGCCGAAACTGATAATAAACTTGAATTTCGAAGTCAATGCTCGCACGTCTTTACTCTTCGAGACTCAAATGAATACTAATTAAAATTTGAAGATATAAATATTATAAAGAATAATATTCCGTATTATAAATTTTTTTATTTGTAAAAATGTCAAACACTACATTATAACTTTGACTTGAGGTAGGCTAAGGACGATGAATCTGTTTTGATCTGTTTTAGTTAACTTATGAGTATAATTAACTACAATCTAATATTTAAAAAGGTAATGTTCGACTTATGAATGTACTCTAATCAGAATCATAATAACTAATTTCACTCCAGTCCTCATCGTTATCAAATTCACCGACATCAGCTTCACGTCCTCTTTCTGATCATTTTAGTCATCTATTTCTTCGATGACATTCTCTTCTGGGTGGTTTTGAATAACTATTTCTTCGATTGAATACGGTGTAGGACTATCTTCATAGCAATTTGGGATATACCGGATTGTAATTGTATCTAGATTCCAGCCACACTCTAATGGATTTAGAGCAGAGGTTTCCAAACTTCTTTTTATCGTGGACCAATTTCAAAATTTTACTCGTAATGGTGGGCTCCCTGGTGCTACATTTCTACCATATTCCCAAAACTAGTTAAAAAAACATGAATCTTTTTGTTAATAAGTTTGTAATGATGAAGGTATAATGAGAGAAACGCTATCAAAAGTTTTCTCGCAATTTCCCACAGATCAGGATATTTTTTAGGTATATCTACCTGCAACCAAGCCTTTTTTGAACTTCATATTCAGCTCTTCATTGGTGCTAAGCTCGAGTATCTCCTCTTGTATTATCATTATCACGTTCGTGACTTCCGTTTCATTAAACGTATTTATGATCCATGGTGGTATTTCCGTTGTCCGAATATCTTCAACTCTACTTTTGAAGTAATCATGCAGGGAATTTATATGTTCACATTTGTGAATATTCTCTCAATACATTCTACCTGTGACAGTGTCGAGGCGTTTTGCAAATATCGCTCGACACATGTTGAGCTGAATATCTCATATGCAAGTTTTAACAAGTAACAGCCGCTAAACTCCTTAAAATACACTACACTACACAAAAATATAAAGAGAGCTTTTAAAAAAATTAAAGCTAACTATTGATTGGTAAAGCCAAGCCAACATTTTTGTTTTTAAACCAGATAAGTTTTCGTGGACCCCACTTACAAGTTTGCGAAGTCCCATTTTTTTTCACGGCAACGTAGACCTCCGTCGGGTCTCTCGTAGATCCCTAGGGTACCACCTGGACCACTTTGAGAATCCATGATTTAGAGGAACACAGTCTCGTTCTGTGGTATTAATTAACATATACTGTTCTTAATTTTTTTTGTTTTAGTGTGTTCCAACACCGTGGTATTAATTTCGAATCAATACTTTTTATTTCTTTTAAAAACTTCATATTATTACATATATCATATTTCTTTTGTAAAAATGTCAAATCCTGTAGTATTAACACTAATGTTATTTTTATAACCCTATATGGTGTTTACATATTTCTGCAACATTTCAATTTTTTATCCTCGAAAATGGCAATAGGATCAGCTAACAAATAAAAACATTCCTGAAGGTTTAATTATTTTTTCAAAATTTGAATTGGCTTGTTAAATATGTAACATGCATATTAATGGTTTCTACATATATGTATAGTAAGGTTATTTACATGTAACAACTGCTTTTATACAAATTTTGTAAATATTGCTGTAGTTACATGGTATTAGTGAATAATTATAACATTAATATTGTTCTCATTACTATAATTATTTTGATTAAAAATGTTTAAAATAAATTTAGTTGATACGGTTCTTTTGCGAAATTAACATATATGTTGTAGGGTGTTATCTTTATTATTAAGAATAAAAATAAACGGTTTTAAAAATTAAAACTAACGTTTCCGCTCTCCAGAAGCTGTATTGTGCTAACATACCAAAATTTCTCCAAAAATACCAAACATGTGGAATATCTGGATTTGTAGGACCCGCTGAAGGGGCTCTGGTGAGCTGAGAATCAATAGTGGTCATCTGTGAGACGCCTCAAACAATATCCAATCATAATATTGGTCACTTGTATACAATCCGGAGGCTGTAACGAGCTAACAAACCGAAATTTCTCCAAAAATGACAAAAATGTAGTATATCTGGATTTATAGGACCTGTTATACTGACTCCTGTGATCTGAAAATCAATACGATTCATCTGTAAGACGCCCTGAAGAAAATCCAATCATAAAATTGGTTACTTGTGTACACTCCCGAGGCTGTATCGTGCTAACAAACCGAATTTTCTCGAATAATGACCAAAAATGTAGTACATCTGGATTTATAGGACCCGTTGTACTGGCTCTGGTGAACTGAAAATCATTAGGGGTCATTTGTGAGACGCACTGAACAATAACCAACTATAAAATTGGTCACTTGTATACACTCCGGAGACTGTATCGTGCTAACAAACTGAAATTTCTTCAAAAATGACTAAAAATGTGGTACTTCAGGTACCATAGCACCCGTTGTACTGGGTTTGATGAGCTGAAAATCAATAGGGTTCATCTGTGAGATGCCCTGAACCTTACCCAATCATAAAGTTGGTAAGATATGTTACACAAAGTGGCCGACGACGAGATACACATAGGATTTTTATTCTAAAACGCCGTTTTTAGGGGTAAACCAATACTTTTCTCGCATCGTAGATAGGGTTGATGGAAAAGTAAAAACTATATCAACGACATATATTTAAAGATATTTTAATTAAAAAATGATTGTAGGTAAAATAGGGGACTTATTGGCACAATCTGTTTATTATTTCTTCAAATTTGGTAACTCCCTGTGAAATCTTGTATTCACGAATGAAATGACAGCAAAATTTTCTATTTTAAAATATGAAAAACTGTATCTAGAAAATTTTCGGCGGACATCATATCCTTTAATTGAAAGAAAATTATCCATTTCGCGATAAGGTAAGTTAACCCCTAAAAAGTATTTTAGAAAAAATTATAGGTTAAGACATAAACTAAAATTTATTATAAATATTATTCATTTCACGATGACTTACGGAATGATAATTTTTTTCGGGATGGTCTGTCGTATAGGTTGAGATATTGGTATAGTTGGCGTAAAAGATATTGTGTAGCAATCTAATTGGATATCCCCATTACTTCTCAATTTGTTACGTAATTGTTGAAAGGGCGTTCGGTTTAATCGGGATACCAGACGTGAATTAAGCCCTTTTTGTATCCCATTCGATTTTTTATGGACAAAACTAAATTCTATGAAAAAATAACAAAAAAAATAAATCTTCTAACAATGAATAAAACAATTCTTTAAAAATAAATATTATGTCTAACTCCTGTTTGTCACTACTATATAAGTAACATGAAAAATATATTGAACTTAATTAATTTTCTTCTTCCAAAAATTATATTAATCCTTCTTCCATATCATCTGCTTCACTATCACTATCGTCTTGTAAATCAATAATAAATTTACTTCCCCCATTAATGTGAACTTGCCCAATATTCTTATACTCATCTTCAATTTTGATTACTTTTTAAATCATTTTCTGCCAGTCTTCTTTGGTAATATTAGCTACTTCTATATTAATCAGGTCGACGACTTTCCTATCACGCCTAATACTCTGTTTTAATTGTGCCCAAATTAACTCGATGGGATTGAAACTACAAAAATAAGGAGGAAGTCTCACTATAGAGTTCTTAAATTTCTTTGTCTGTAAAACTTCAATCAGTTGTTGTTTTGAATAAGAATTTTCAAAGTACAAATTATTATCCATTAATAAAGTTTGTAGTTCGGTCTTCTTGTAGCTTTTATTTGGTATTTTATTGAGCTGGCGTGAAAGAAGCGTTGTCAAGAACTACAATACTATTTGGCTCTAAGTTTAGGATCAATGTGAATTCAAACCATGTTCTTATGATAGTTAACGTTACAATCTTCTATTTTTTTCCAGATATTTTTAAGGCATTTGGAACACCTCCTTCATTTCCACCGCAATGCACAATAATAGGTCTGGATCCTTTGTTTGTAGGCATTGTTGGCATACACATGTTTCACCCATCAGTCCATACTTTCTTAAGTGTCGTGTGTATCATACCAAGTTTCGTCCAAATAGACAATTGGCCGGTTTTCTTTTCTATACTTAATTACTTGTTCCAAGTATGTATACCACATATCCACTATTCTTCTGCTTTCCATGGCTGTTTCATGTTTATTAATCGTTTTTAATTTCAATCCCAATTTTTTAATCCAGTTTTCAATAGTTTTCTTACAGCCATTTATATTACGGGCGGCATTTGTCAATGTATTTCTTATTATTTCAATCGTAGGTAACTCATTTCCTTTGTAACAGTCATATATGGTGGTTTTTAATTTATTACAGACGCATCTAAAGGTTTGACCAATCCCTTATCACATAATTCTTGGCTATTTTACGTATAGTTGACTGGGGAACTTCTGTTAAATCAGATACTGCTTGCATTAATTCGGTTTCTTCATCGAAACCAAACTTTTCCCGTAGATTCTTATACACATTGAAACATATTTCCTGTGCTTCCAATTTTAAATATCTTCGAATTCTGTTTTCACTTCCATCACCATTATTTAAAGTTTCGTCGTTGTCACACAATATTTTGGACCGAACTCGATATTTCCCAAGGACGCCACATTGTAAATATTTAATTTTTATCTAAAAATATAATTGCCATACTTACCCAAATACCTCGGAAAATACTACACTATTTCTTGATGTCAGACTACCCCAACTAAAAAGTGAACACCTGTGCTCGTATAAAAAACGCACTCTCAAAAAGATTAGTTATAGTTCAGTCAATGATGTGAAAAATAATAAGTTATTCGAAATTTATATTTCTAATTCTTCTTAATAAAAGGAGATATAAGGTAGTGTTGATTGTCTGGTGTTATTTTTAAGATGTTTTTAAATATAAATAGGTTAATATTGTTTGAAGCAATGTATTTTGTTATATACATTAACGCTAAGTATCTTAAAAAGTAGTATGGCGCTCCATAATTGCGAGTTAAAAATAATCGTTAGACAGTCGATAAATGTATTATCTTGGAAAACACGTTCTATCAAATATGTCGTAAACATTTTCTATAACTTTTATTTGAAACTTTTTTCTGTATAATGCATAGATGTTTGTTTTCATCGCTGCAAACTTACTATTTTTATTGTATTATCAACCCTTACTATATATTTAGCAATGGCCATATTTAAAGAAAGTTTGGAGATCTATAAATAAAAACCTAAGCATTATACCAAAAAAAGTTTTGAATAAAAGTTATATAAAATGTTATAATCTACGAAAATGATATCTACTATCTTTGTCGCACGATGCAGGTTCACGAATTATTTGATAAAACGTGGTTTCCAAGATGGCGGCTGACGTCAACTTTACATTCGGGGCGCACCCTTGAACATTTTTCAACAAAAAATCAGTTCAGTAGAAAATTGAATTATGAACTGGCTCTTGGTCTTATTGATTATTTAGTCGACTATAATAAAATTTTAATCAAATTTTAAAAATAATTATTAAACTAATAATAATTATGATGAAAAAAAGATATCCGAATACTTAATAAATTAATCCTGGTATATAGTTATTCGACCTAAAAAAAATAGAATAAATATTTATTCACAATCGATTAGTAATATAGATATTTCTTGCGTTTAAACCGGTAGGGAAATGACTCATTACTTACCTTCACTTCCACGCTAGCCGGAAAAGTACTTCTCCGGCTAGAAGCATGTGTCACTTTTCCGAAATGTGGCAATATCATGTTATGCTGGTTTTAAAAAAATAAGTTTATGCAAACAACTGGTATTTATTTAATTAAATTATAAGATTTTTTTTTATTATATCACTTTTCTTAGCAATCAAAACAAACAGTTCTATAGGCTAATTTGTTGGCTCGGGAACAGTGTGTTCCTATTGGCGTGGTGAGGTCTTCTCCAGTGAGGCTACCCCTTTAATCATTTTTCAGATCGGCTGGCCAGTTTCTTTTGAGTCTTCTGTCAATTTGCGGTTCTATTAGGGGATGGAGTAGAGGGTTGCTGTGCGATTCTAGTCTTTTGTGGTGCTTATTACTTTGTTCTGTAATTACATCCTGTATAAATGGTATTCTTAGGTCTTCGTGGAGTGTTAGATTTGACACGTACCAGGGTGCGTCAGTTATCATACGTAATATTTTAGACTGGCTTCTTTGGATTATGGTTATGTTCGACTTGCTCGAACATCCCCAGAGTTGTATACCGTACGTCCAGATTGGTTTGATGACAGCTTTGTACACGAGGATTTTGTTCTCTAGGCTCAATTTCGATTTTCTGCCTATTAGCCAGTGTAGGTCTTTTATTCTTAGGTCAATTTGTTTCCGCTTCTTGAGTATGTGTTCTTTCCAGTTGAGTTTTGAGTCGAGGTGCACTCCTAGATATTTGGTGCTAGGGGATTGTGTAAGTTGGATGTTATTAAGTGTCACTGGAGGGCACTGTTCTTTTCTCAACGTGAAGGTCACTTGGACTGACTTTGTTTCATTCGTTTTGATCCGCCACTTATGTAACCAAGTTTGAATGTTATTTAGTTGTGTCTGAAGAATCGAAGACGCTGTAGCTGGGTTTTCATGGGCTGCAAGGACGGCGGTATCGTCTGCAAAAGTTCCAGTGAATGTTTCATTGTTGGTTGGTAGATCTGCTGTATGTAGTACATACAACAGCGGTCCAAGAACACTGCCCTGCGGTACCCCGGATTTAATTGGAAAATTATTGGAAAGACTTTCATTCATTCTCGTTCGAAATTCTCTGTCGCTTAGGTAGGATCTCAATAATTTCAGGTAGGTGATGGGAAGATATTTCTTTATTTTGAATACCAGACCTGTGTGCCATATCTTGTCAAAGGCTTGACTAATATCCAAGAAGGCAGCTGTACAATACTGCTTGTTTTCCATTGCTGTATTTATGTTATGAACTATTCTATGAACCTGCTGGACCGTGGAGTGCTCTTTCCGAAAACCAAATTGGTGGTGAGGAATCCATTCTTCTGTTTCCGGATCTGAATTGATTCTTTGTAGCAGCAGTCTTTCAAGTATTTTTGATACCATTGGTAGCAAGCTTATTGGCCTGTATGAGGTTACTTCGTTTGGATTTTTGCCCTCTTTTGGGATTAAGATTATTTCAGCTGTTTTAAATAGCTTGGGCCAGTAGTTTAAGCGTAAGATGGCATTGAAGATAAGAGTAACGAGTATGATTCCTTTCTCTGGTAGTTTCTTTATCATCCTAGGAGTTATTTTGTCGAGTCCAGAGGCTTTTCGATTGTTTAAGTATTGGATTTATTTTTGGACTTCATCTTTGGTTAGTGGTTTAATTGGTGGGATGTTTTCTGGAATGTTGATTAGGTTGCTTTCAATTTCAATTTCTGGTGCGTCACTGTAGGGTGTAAATACTTGAGCTAGATGCTCAGCAAATAGCGCCGTTTTTTCATCGTCATTTCTGGCCCACTGTAGATTAGTTCCCTGCTCTTTTCTAATTGGGGGTACCTGGGTTTTAGGTTTTTTGGAATTTTTTATTGGTTTCCATATTGAGTTGTCTTGCCGGTTTAGATTCGTTATATAATATGTAAATGATCTTTCTTGTTCCTCTTTGAGTTTAGATTTTAATTGGTTACTTAGTCTATTCAGTGTGGTCTTGTCCGATGGGGCATGGCTACGATGCCATTTTGCTTTTGCCTTCCTTTTTTGGGCTACTAGCTTTTTAATTTCCGCTGGGATGTAGTGAACTTTATTACCTGTATTAGTTGCAGGGGTGGCATTTTGTGCGGCCTCTTTGAGCATATAGTTTAAAGATGTTAGTGTTCCATCTATTTCGTCTGATGTTTTGAGACTTACTTGGAGGCTGATATCCTCTTCTAGTTTGGCTCGGTATTTTTCCCAGTTAGTTCTACTGTTATGTAACCTTGGTGTTATCGTTTTATAAACTATGAAACTACTGATTGTTGCTATAATCGGAGAGTGGTCTGATGAGAGGTCATAGTTTGGCATGACGTCCATGTAAGCAGGGGAAATACCATTGGTAATAAATAGGTCCAGCAGGTCAGGTGTCTTATTTGGATCTGTTGGCCAATAAGTAGGGGTGCCAGTTGCCAGGGGGTGGTAGTTGTTTTCATGTATTAAGTTTACTAATTCTCTGCCTTTAGTAGTTGTGATACGAGATCCAAATAAGATATGTTTGCTGTTGAAGTCTCCCCCCGCAACGAATTTGTGGCCTAGAGTATCAAAGAAATTCCTGTAGTCTTCCTTCTTCAAGTTGTAACGAGGAGGACAGTAGACTGCTGCAACTGTTAGCTCATATGACCTCATACTAACTTTTATAACTGTGGCTTGTAAACTATTTTGGGCGTATTTTGGTAGTTCAACATGTTTTATGGTGTTTTTTATCAAGATAGCCGATCCAGCATGGGCTGTATTGTCTGGGTGGTTTGATGAATAAGTTGTGTATTGAGGTATCCTGAAGTGAGTTCGACTTGTGAAGTGGCTTTCACTTATTAATAGAATGTCTATTTCATTGTGATGAAGAAATAACTCTACCTCGTTTTTATGTTGTGGAAGCCCATTGGCATTCCACTCTGCGATTTTAATGAAACTATTGAGTTTTGGATACAAGCGTTGATAGCATGTTTAGAACCATGCTGTTTTGTTGTAGTAGTTGTTGGAACATGTTTTTAAATTCCTCAAGAAATTTGTTCATTATGTCATTAATATTAAAATTTGTCTGTTGTTCACTATCATTTCTTACTACGCTGGCATAGCTATTCTGTGGATGTATAGGATAGTGGTTTTGGGGCACTGGTTTCGTTGTATGCAGAATAGGTCTAGTTGTAGTGTTATTTGCATTTTTTTGTATATTCATACGATTGTTGTCATTGTTTGGTTTAAATAGACTATGGTAGAATGCACATCCCTTATAGTTGGCTGGGTGGGCACCATCACATAGAGCACATCTAGCAGGGGTATCTTTACTTTTTTTGCAGGCTGTCGTATTATGTGCTCCACCACATTTGACACACGCAAATGGTCTGTTGCAGTATGACCTTGAGTGTCCGTACTGCTGGCATCTCATGCATTGTGTAATACCCTTTGTTGTTTTGGGCGGTTCTATTTGAATAGCTCTGTTTTGTAGATTTGACAGCTTGTAGATATCTCTGTTGTTGTCTGCTGGTTCTAGATCGACGAAAAAGATATTCAGCGGTTCTTTTGTTATTCGGCTCTTACAATTCATTACATTTCTCACCTTGTGTCCATTTTTGGTTAGTTCTGATTTTATTTCTTCTATGTCCGTAGTATGATGTAATTGTTTAATGACAATTCTATAGGCACGCTCTTCTTTAGGTTGGTAAGTATGGTGTATTACGTCGTTGTCCCTCATGTGTTTTATTACCTTCCTATATGTATCTGGTGTGTCACAACATATCTTTACAGTATTGTCGGCTAGGGATTTTGTGGTGTATTGTGTGCTTTCTGCTATTGTGCCCAGTTGTTCTATCATCTCCCCGTAGTTAATTACTCCGTATACGTATATTGGAGGTGGTTTTGGTGTTTTATTTTCATTTTCGTTGATTTTTGTGGCGTCTACTATCTCTTCCTGTGTTAAGGGGCTAAACTTGTTATTTGTTACTGTCTCTTGTGGTCTACTTGTTGCACTAATTTTTCTTCTCTTTGTGTTTTTAACTACTTGCCAATTATTTTTGTTGGAGCTATTATTTTGCTCGTACTCGTCGTAACCTGCGAATTCTTCTTCACTAGTTGATGACATTCTACAGTAGTTTTGGCTATGTGATGCTTACTGTGGAGGGGATGGTTGACTGACAGTATACTGGGGTTGTTGAATATGTCCATGCAATATTGGTTGAGGGTGAGTTTGAATTTGATGATATTGCGGTATTTGTGTATTGAAAGGTGGGACACCCTGTACAGTACTTCCATTGTTTTGAGGCATCATTTGTTGGCTATAATTAAATCCCGGCCCATTAAAAGCTGGTAATGTGTTCATTTTTTTTGTCTCTTTTATTTACTAATGAGTTGTCCAGTTTTTATCATTAGCTGATAAGAAATTAATTTTGTTTTGTGATTCACTTTTTTTTGTCGAAGCACTATTGATAACCGGAGCGATACACGTCTTTATGCTACGAAATTCAAATGAATACTCTAAATTATAACATAAAAAATATATTAAGAACTATGTTGCACACCATTAGTTGCGCACCATATTATGTAAGACGAAAACTTTTTCTCGCACCTTTCTTTGCTTTTATTCGGAATTATTCCGTCAACCCCAGCTTCTGTGACTTCCGGAGTTCAATATCAGACGTTATGTACTTGATTAAGCAAAAAAATTGAAATTTCGTAACGGAAAGAATTTTTGACTTAATTGTCAAAACCAATAAACTAGTAATATTGCCCAGCAACAGTTCTTTGTCGAAAAAAATATTAAATTATGGTAACAAGTTTTCTTGAAATTAATGTTTTTAAAAGCTTGTAACTAAGCGATTGTAATAAAATAGTATACATACCATGCTGGTAGGATCATTCCAGCCACGACTGTTAGCGGCCCTCGGCGCTAAAGCCTGGGCTGTAATGATTACTTCCCGCTAGGTATGTAGTATACTATTAGTTGTACCACAAAAACTTCCTTAAATAAACTTATTGTTTTATTTTGCAGGTCTCTCTGTGGACGGAAGATCAAACAGTCCTATATCTATGGCAGAATCCCCGAGTACTTCACGGTATCCATATTATAATCCAAGATTTCCACCATATCCTCATCCTACTGTGGTTAATCCTTTAGCTCAAATTAAACCACCTGCAATTTTACAAAATACTGGCAATACTCCTACAAGGACACAAACTGGTGAGTACTGTATACATGCTGATGGGAACAATTAATGTATCGAACATACTATTTTATCTTTTAGGTCGTCAAAGGATACCGTCTTCTTCCGAAGAAAATATCTCGTTAAGGATAGTGAGTTGTTTTGGTGCACCTAGGGCTCTTCTCGACGTGAGTCGCGATAACACTCTAATAAGAAATCCCAAACCCGTCGATTCTCTCTTCATCATGTCATGTCACGGTATACTCGCTCAATACGATCTCGATCCACACCAACTATCTAATATACCAAAAGAGCGTGTTTCCAGCGATACGCCCATCGAACTTAGAGTCACCGCAAAAGCACAGTGGTTATTGCAAAGAAAAAGTAATGGAGTCGAATTGGTTCCGCCAATGACAAAGGAGAATTTGAGTTATATCAAAATGGAAGAAAAACGGACAAAGAAAAATCAACAACCAGATTCTAATGATGAGCAATGGTTGTCGCAAGTCGAGATTATGACGCACGCGGGACCGCACAGAAGACTTTGGATGGGGCCACAGTTTACTTTTAAGACATATAAAACAATCGCTGGGTGAGTATGGTGTTTTTTTTGGAAGTAGCGTATTTTTACTTCTATTCTATATAGGGCGTACATGAGACATGGGCCAACCCCTATAATTCTTGAATGGATTGTTGGATGTTATTGAAATTTGGGTGGGTTATATTAGGTCCAATTTTGAATTTTTTGACATAAGAAATCAATATGACTGACTTCCGGTTTCCCTGGAAACGATATGGGGAACATCCTGTATACTTTTACATATTTAGATTCTGCGGCTTCAAATACATACATTCTATCTGTCAATTCTCACGCCATTTTGGTTTTATTTTTTAAATATTCTTTTTTATCGTAGATAGCTGTGTTGTAGTCTAAATAATAGACAATAGACTTAAAATTACTCCCAAAGTATAGTTTGTTAACGATTAACTTTAATAAATCTAGTTTTCAACCTTCCAGTGAAGCTGCACGGCGCATTGTATGAGCCATGGTAAAATTTAACTTGAAATCATATACAAATCTAAAAAATTACAATCGTAAGTACAGTAAATGTGTTTCAAAAGAGTACGTTTTGTGGTTAAAGCTTAATTTTTTTATATATATGGAATAAATAAACTGTATTTGACTATGATACCTTAAAAAAACATTAAATCAATATTTCTTGCCAAATAACTTTAAAAATAAATAACAAAGATTCAAACAATAAGAGTCAAATAGTTTTATATATGTTTTTATGAACTTATTCAATACAACTCATACAAACAACTTTTTTTATAGCATGCTGTTTACAAACCAAATTATTACAAATTACAAGTACTACATCTAGATGTTGTATTTATATTTTTTGGACGTCCACATAAAATGTACTATCCCACCTTCGTGTGGAAGGCATTTTAAACTGGCACGCTGTTCTAAAATGAGCTTCAATAGTGCAAGCAACATATTCTTTTAGAAAAATGCACATTGGTTTATGTTAATACAGGAAATATGAAAAATAATTAGTGACTGTATTTCTATTGGCTTCATAAAATATAACACATCATCAACGCAACATATAAGAGGATATGCTCTGGCACACTTTTCAGTTCGCCTTTGTCTGAACAGTTTTACCGGTTTTGTATTGAAACTATTGCTTACTGTACAAAGTTTTATGACACTCTGGGCATGTTAACGTTTTCCTCAATCATGCGCCAATGATGTGTTACGCGGCAAAATTTAAATATATAAGAGATTCCTTAATATTCACCCCACCAAAACGAATGTTTTAAACAAGTGAAATACAAAGAAAAACATTACACAAAAAATATAGAATATTCTAGCACTTAGATCTACAAATATATACATAAATACTAATTAATAACTGATTAAGGAAATAAGCAGTTAATTAACCGGCAAGGGGCAAATTTTTACTACAAGGTGTTGATTAACACCCTGGTTGGTTTTCAATGTAACCACATGAACCACATTGTCCCGACGAGGGTGCACATCAATAACTAGCAATTTCCCAATTTAGTGGAGACGTCTGTTCATCTTTAATTAAAACTAAAGCACCTTTAACAATAGGAGGTGAAGGTTCAGTCAATTTACATATCTCTTGGAGAGAATGAATATATTCTTGCGACCAACGCTTCCAAAAGCCGCTCCGCATATGTTGCAGCCATCGATTCAATCTATTTGAAGATGAATGTGTTAGATCTACCTCGGGAATAGGACTAATGAGCGGTTCAAGAATTAGAAAGTGTCCCGTAGTAAGAGGTTGTAAATCATTTGGCTCGCTACTAATTTCACACAACGGGCGTGAATTCAATACTGCTTCGATCTGGGGCAACAGAGAGTAGAATTATTCATAAAATAGTACCTAAGACTCTATAAAAGTGGGTTTTAAAGGATTTTACTCCGACTCAGCAAATCCATTAGGATGTGGACTACCTGGTGGTTGCAATCCAAGAAATGGACAATTTCTGCGCATTAGCTTTAGCCATGTCAAGGAGTTCATTATTGGTACCCTTAAAATTTGTGCCTGGACCACTGGTAATTGTGAGACATTTTCCACGTACGTTGGGCGATGAAGCGTCTAAAGGCGGCTAAGAAAGTTCCAGAAGTCAAATCGGAAGTACCCTTTGTGAATGTGCAAACAAAAACATAACCGTTGCAGGTTTATCCACCTCTATGCTTACTCATTGAAAGTGAAAATGGACCAGCAAAATCAATACAAATTGATGAAAAAGCCTTGAGAAATAAACACAGATTGATCTAATCTACGGTCTTATGCACATTAGACTTAGGGAAAAAATCCCAAGAGGAAAAATCACTACGTTTACTGACTTGCTGACAAAAGCTAGACAAGTTGAGCATCTAGAAATGGAACTCAAGGATACGTCTACTTTACGACGAAATGAATCAACCGATACGCTACCGGTAAAGAAAACCAAATTAAGATGCACGTTTTGTAACTTTAAAGGTCACAGCATACAAGAATGTCGTAAACGGCAGAAGCAAGACCAACCTAAAACGACTGCGACACATACGGAGCCTACACAATCAACCGCTACCAAAACCGACAAAGATCACCTTCACTGCTACGGATGTGGCAGAGCTGGATACTTCCGCAGCAATTGTCCCAATTGCACTAATGTCGGCAAAGTTGTCGATGCCCAAGCTGTCCACTTCTATTCGATAAATACGTTTTTAAGATCTACACCTGAAGTCCCAACAGTTCCTGCAAGAATATGTGGTATTAAGGGCCAAGCACATATAGATACTGCGGCTAAAACAAGCGTAGCTGGCGTCACCCTCTACAAACTTTTAAAAGACAAGAATTGTGCATTCACCAAAACCCCAGCCCGAGTCATACTCGCTGATGGACTTCAAAAGCAAACAGAGTTACTGACAACATTTACTACTATAGAGTTAGGCGGTAGAACTCATAATATCAACTTTGTCGTGCTGCCTAACGCCGTGGACAACAGGACCTTATTAGGTATAGATTTCCTAGAAAAAGTTGGCACCGTGTTAGACTTAGGACAACGGTGCTGGTACTACGCAGACCGGCCTTTCGGCCTTACCAAGGACTAATACAAAGACCACGGGATCAATCAGCAGAATCGAAGAAGCCGAAGAAATCTCTAAATATCGAAAGCTAACCAACTAAGGTACCAGATCCTAGAATACAACTTAACATCACGGACGTTGACGAGAATGATGACGTTTTATCTCCATTCTTAGAGTTTTTCACGTCACCCTTACGGGATGAGTTATGGGAAGCTCCAGACTCCAGATTCCCAAATGTTAAAGAAAACAAGCACACAAGTAATGCGTATGCACCGGAAGACATAGATGAAATTTTTCGTGACAGCCTACCTCTCACTTACTCGCCACAAAAGAAAACAGGCACCAAGCGAAAAATCCTTGAATTATTTAGTTTCGATGTCTCCCTGCAACCAAACGAAGCCGCAACGCTATGCCCGACTAATCGAAACCAGCTGAATGCAATACTGCAGGAATTTCCAAATTTATTTGAGGAACATGGCCCTCCTACCACGCGGGCGGAGCATCGAATAGACACAGGCACTAGTGGACCAATTTCCAGTGCGCCTTTTTCGTCTTAATGTCACCAAGCAAACCATTTTACGCGACAAACTCGACGAGATGTTAGCTAATGGAATAATCGAGGAAAGTGAAACAGCGTGGACTTCCCCTGTCGTCATGGTACCAAAGAAAGATGGCGATGTTAGGGTCTGCGTCGACTACCGCCGATTAAATTCGATTACGATACCAGATCGATACCCACATCCTCGTATCGACGATTTGCTACACACAGCAAAGAGCAAACCTTATATGACTACCTTGGATCTCAAATCTGGTTACTGGCAAATAAGAATGCATGAGGAAGATAAGAAGAAAACCGGGTTTATTACACCTTTTGGAGTTTACTGCTTCATGCGCATGCCATTCGGTCTAAGAAATGCTCCGGCAACATTTCAGAGATTAATGGATAGGTTTAAAATTAGTCTCAGTCATATAACACTTCTAGTATATTTAGATGACTTGATTATTCGTTCATCAACGTTTGAAGACCACTTGAGGGACTTGGAACAAGTTTTTCGACGTTTACACGATTTCCAACTCCGTATTAATAGAACTAAATGCCGTTTTGCTTGTTCGACCATTGGATTCTTAGGCCACGTGCTGACACCAGATGGGATCACGATGGATCCCAACAAAATTCAAGCAATTGTGGATTTACCTGTGCCTACCCATGTAAACGATCTCCTAAGATTTATCCAAACTTGTTCATGGTATCGCCGATTTATTGCAAATTTTGCCAGCATTGCAAAACCTCTTACAAATTTGACTCGGAAGAATACTCCGTGGAAATGGGGAACAACTGAGCAAGATGCGTATAACAAATTAAAGAACTGTCTGATAACTGCTCCAATCCTCAAACAAGCAGATGAGAGTGAACCCTTCACTATTAAATCCGACGCCAGTAGCTATGCCATCGGTGCAGTTTTGGTCCAGGGGGAGGGAGCAACCGAACACCCTATTGAGTATGCGAGTCGCTTATTAACGAGTGCAGAGAGGAACTATATGACCACGGAGGAAGTAGCATCACCTGCCAATCCACCCCTAAGGAAGAAAGGATTACGAGGTAGACCCAAGAAACAACAACCTTAATCGTCCTGCTTGGTGTGCTAGCCTCTCATCGGGACGATCTCGAAGCTAGAGGGGGAGGTTATAGCAGAACGATCCCTACCAGGCTATACAGCTCTATCTACAGTACCACCTTCATGTAGATAGGCCCCGCACAACGTCTGAGACTCTGTTATAAATGGTAAGATGGCGCCACTCGAATCGCCTTACACCACACCGATAGTGATGTAACCTAGTCCTATACATAGTAGCATGGTGAAGGGTAGAAGCGAACACGGATTACGTATTATTATATATTTTAAATAGTTCATGTTATTTTCATTAAGTAATATTTTTGTTTGTTGTTAAATAAAATTATTACTACACTGGACCAGCAAAATCAATACAAACTGATGAAAAAGCCTTGAGAAATTCTTATAGAGGGTAAATCAGCCATATAGGGGTTATAAGACCTTGGTTTGCAACGAAAATATCGAATGCAACTAGAAAGACATTTATAAATTGCACTACATGGCGAAAGTGTTCCTGATGGACTGCTTCGGTTATCAAGTGGGTTAGTCTATGTGATTTGGGCAACAAAATAGGATACTTAACATTAAAATAAAACTCCGAATTTCTGATTCTACCACCAACTCTAAGCAACCCAAAGGAGTCAATAAAGGCGACGAGTTTCTTAAAAGGCTTAGGTAATCATTGATTATATTTATTTTTAAGAAAAATGTCAGAAAATATATGATGTACACATTTTATAATAATTTTAAAAGCATTATCTACATCTACAACTTCTTCGGGATTGAGATTGTAACGTTAAACTACGAATAAAAAGGAGGGAATATGCTAAAAGTCGCTTAATCTTGTTGAAAGAGGAAAATCTATCTAGGTGGGTAAAAATGAAAGTGTCAGAGGAAGTACAGGCAGATAGTATGACTCTTTGTTCTTCCTGAGGTATTTCAGAAAAGTTTAACTTATTATTAGGTTGCGTATGCCATGTATTGCTAGGCTGAGATAAAAATTCAGGACCTTACCACCAAATAGGAGTTTCTAAAAGTTGTGTTGGAATTTGACCTCGACTAGCACAGTCAGCTGGTTTCTGTGAAGATGGAACATAATGCCAAAGAGTGGGAGGGAATGAAATCTTGAACATGACTGACTCTATTAGCTACAAAGGTTTTCCATATATGTGGAGATGAAGATATACCAAGCAAGAGTTACCATAGAATCTCTCCAAACATAAATAGCAACAAAAACGACTAGGTCACTATAGCTTTCTTTAATAAAGTGCATTGGATCGACCAATAAAACGGAACCCATAAGCTCAGGTATTGCTATAAATTGGGTCTTTAATGGGGGTACTCGACATTTTGCACAAATTAGGAACATTTTCACAATTCCAGATTATTCAAGGATGCGAAAATAGCCAACTTGTAAGTCGTCATAAAACCCATGTAGGGAAATAGAACTGGAACCTACATGGCGAGGAATTTTAATGTTAGCTAAATTTGACATTTCTATCTTAAACCTTGACCAGACTTCCAGGATATCCTTTGAAGGAGGATCATCCCATTAAGCCTTGGATTTCCACAATTGTTACGAAACACATTTTGCAATTAGAAGACATGGTGAAATAAATCCAAGGGCGTCAAAAATTCTTATTTCAGAAAGGATGCTACGTTTTGTACAAGGCCGTTCAAAGTGAATATAGGTACAAGAAAAACAGTCTGCATTAGGATCCCGTTTGAGCCCTAAAACTTTAATATATGATGGTTCATCTTTATCAGAGTTGCATGATTCTTGGCGACCGGAAGGACTTACTTGATCTAAAAGAGCAGGATGATTACTTGTCCATTTGCTCAATTGAAAACATTCTTGTTGCATGAGTTGCATTAATTCAGATTGAAGTGAACATAAATCATTGCTTCCAAGCAAGCCATAATCTAAGTAGAGTTGATGAACAATCATTTTAAATCCACGACGAAAAGAAGATTGCTCTTGGGTGGCCAATTCTTTCAAAGCTCATAGAGCTAAAACGGAGAGCTCGAAATTCAGTAGACTATGGTTCGCAAAAAATTCCTGAATACGTTCAATGGGCTTAAAGAGCCAAATAATTCTTTGGTGACTCCAAAACTGAGATTGTACGTTAATTTTTCTGTACATTTATTCTATACCACAAACAAAAACATAAGCAAAAAAATCGAAATCTTGAAAGTATCATAGAAACATCACGCTAACTAAAAGAGTGTCCTTAAGTGAGACAGTCTGTACATCACGCAAACTTGCATAGAACACAACTCGAATTTTGAAATTGTTTAAGAACCTGAAAGTTGCTCTTTAAATATGGCATGACGGGGTATGTAATAAGCAGATGAAGATTTATAATCATTCAGTGGGACCAGAATCATATGTTCACTGTTATATAATAATCTTGCATGAACTCACAGTATTTGATGTGTAATTAAGACGCTTTTGAAAATTTTTACTAGCATTGAAAATCTCTGATGAGCTTGTGTATCAATAAAACTGGGAAAAGATTGACGAAATTATAAAGGTATCGAACATCGTCCAGAAGCTGCTTGAAAAGTGAAAGTCTTATAAGTTTCTTCGCATTTCTTATCTTCTGAAGATGCATGAGTAGTTTTGACAACTTGTTCGACCTCCCAAAATATTTGCAATTTTATATCAAGATTGATATCCAAAGATGCATGACAACTGAAAGAATAATTATTTGAGAAATAGGAGCAGTTTGTTCACCCCTGAAGAATATAACCAAAAACAGTTTCTAAAGCGACAGGTTAATCAGGATTTCCAAATATACGACCTCATTTTAAAATTAAAGGTATTAATTCAGCTCCTAGAATCATATCCAGGGGTATGGGAATATGAAATTTACTATCCACCAAATTTAAGTTTTGAATATATGTCAATTTTGCAGGATTAATTAAGACTTTCGGATGGTCAGAACAAACTTGAAGTTGAACAACTAATATTTCCTAAACAAACTGAAGAAATAAAAATTTATAAAACCATCGCATATACAGGAAATATTTCTAATAATATTTTAAAGTTAATATCTTTAGCAACGAATACAACAATTTCTTTTAAAACAGAAAGTAACGTAAGTACACAATTGTTAAATGTAAAAACAAAAATACCACCATTAAAGAAATCAGGTATATATAAACTCAAATGTCCAGAATGTAATGCTGTCTATTTGGGTCAGACCCTTAGAAATTTTGAAATCCGATACAGTGAATACTTGCGAGCATACATATTAAAACAACCAGATAAATCCCATAACACAAAACATCTACTTGACACAAATCATTCATTGACACACAGAACTAGAAGTACTACATATTTGTGATAAGAAACAAGAACTGGATTTCCTTGAAGAGTTGAAAATTAGAAGACACTTAAGAAACCCACAATATGAAGTCATCAATGAACAGATAAATCTAGGGAGTTCTCCACTATTAAACTGTCTTCTTAAGTGATAATTGTAAAGATCAGTAGATATAGTTTTCCTGGTTTTCTATATCATTGCACAGTTATACTGATCTTAATTGGAAAAATGATATCCAGGATATCATTAATCTTCAGCATAAGCTTCAATATTTGTAATATCACATCTTCTTCTTTTTTTATTAACATATATTAAGTTAATCACAAGGTAGGTCGCTTCTTGGTATTACCAAAAATAACTACTAAACATTAGGTAGGCATCAAATGGAATGTAACTTCTGTCATTCTGACGATGATATTCAGTTATCGAAACAATTGTCAATTTTTTAGAATTTTCAACATTTTTCATTATATTGTGGGATTAGCTAGAAACATTGAGTTTCATTTAAAACACATTTTTTATAATAATTACTTTGTTGTCCTTCGCTATATAGATCTTTCCATTACCCTACTAAGAGTTAGGTTTTGACGCACAACAATCCCAGTACCCTTAAGAAGTATCTTTTTACTATAAATTATTTGTTTGGTTTCTAGATTTTTTAATTTTATAAAAATACTTCTGTGCTTGTTATTTTGTATTTTTCCAATCCTATAGCATAGTAGAACGTCAGTATCAGCTAAAGTTAATGACATATTATTATTTAAAATATTTATAATCTCTTCTCTTGTATTTTCCTTTACACTGAATAGCATCAAATTAGTTGTTCGGGTTGCTGATCTATCTGATCCAATTTAATTTCCAGGTTATTTTTATCAATTTCTGTAGTCGTTATTTTCTGCTCTAATTCTTTAATTTTATTTTGAAATTTTTCAGCCATTTTACTGTTTTTTCACTTCTGTTAATTCCACCACTGAACTTTCTATCTTTTGTAATTTTTGTTCAATTGTGTTTATGACTGATTTTAGAACTTGTTTTGCTATTTCAGTGATAAGAGAGTCGCTTTTTATGCATTTGCTGATTTCAGAATTTACCGACGCTTCAATTTCTTCGCGTATTTCTCGAGTAATAACCATAATTTATATATAAAAATTACACTTACTGATGAAAAACTTCACACACTGATTAATATTCCTTATATTTTGTAGTATGTTTTGTTTTTAATAATTTATTTGATGCAATTACCACTTAATTTTTCAATTAATTGGGAGCTCTAGTAAACACATGACTATTCAACACCAACCATGGGCATCATTCGAAGAGGATTTAAATCGCATAGAAGTGATAAAAAATAGATGTTCAAAATGTGGTAGATACTTTTTTTGAGCTAATAGCCTTTGCAGATATCTCTCACCAAAATGAACACCAAAATTCTGCTTTTAACGAATTTGAATTACATTTGCTGCTGTACCTACAGGATCCTTCCAATTATATTCATATACTACACAAATATTATTAATTCACCTCGTCGACACGCATTAAGTGACTTTGAGAATATTGTTTTGTTAAAAGCTAATAATACCACTTATTTAAAAATATAAGTAAATATTTCCTTAAGTACCAAATACATACATATAATATGTAGTTTTGATTTCTTGTATCTTTGATATATTGTTTATTTCGTTCTGTGAATTTGTTTTATATTATTTTCAATAAACCTTTGCAGTTTAAAATATGAATCCAGATTGTATTTATGTGAACATTTATATGTATTTATTACAAAATCTATTACACAGACATTGACGATGTCTTGGTTTTTTTAAAAGTTCTTTCGCAAAAAATACATATTTTAATTTAAACATAAATTGTCATTTGAGTTTTTCCCCGGCCTGGGACATCTCAGGTTGTGGAATTCGGCCTTAGTTACGCTATTTTCACTTATCCGCCAAACCTATCTAATATGCGAGAGAAGTATTGGTTTACCCCAAAAAAAGTTAGAATTTCGAAAAAAAATTGCGTTATTTTTACATTTTCCATCAACAACAATACGAAAAACGGTTTTTAGAAAAAAATCCTGTGTATATGTCGTCGGCCACTTTTCGTTATATGTCTTGTTAGCGCGATACAGCCTCCAGAGTGCAACAAGTCAGCAATTTTATGATTGAATATTGTTAAGGACATGTCATAGATGAACCCTATTGATTTTCAGCTCACCAGAGCCAGTACAGTGGGTGCTATGGTACTTGAAGTACTACATTTTTGTAATTTTTTGAGAAATTTCAGTTTGTTAGCATGATACAGCCTCCGGAGTGCAACAAGTCACCAATTTTATGATTGAATATTATTCAGGACATCTCACAGATGAACCCTACTGATTTTCTGCTCACCAGAATCAGTACAACAGGTATTATAGTACTTTAAGTACGACATTTTTGTAATATTCGGAGAACGGTCAGTTTGTTAGCACGATACAGCCTCCGGAATATACACCAGTGACTTATTTTATGATTGGATATTATTCAGGGGGTCTCAAAGATGAACCCTATTGATATTCAGCTCACTAAAGCCAGTACAACGAGTGCTACGGTACTTGAAGTACCAAGTATTTGTAATTTTTGGAGAATTTTCAGTTGGAAGCACGATACAGCCTCCAGAGTGTACAGAGTGAGTTATAATTGGATATTTTTCAAGGTGTCTCACAGATGTACAATATTTATTTTCAGTTGACTAGAGCGAGTACAGCGGGTACTATAAATCCAGGTATACTACATTTTTAGTTATTTTTGGAGAAATTTCGGTTTGTTAGCACGATACATCCTCCGAAATGTATACAAGTAACAATTTTATGATGGAATATTGTTCAGGGCCACAGATGCGGAAAAGTTAGTTTATTTTAAATTGCGATTCTTGAAACAGTATCAATTTACACTTGCGTCATTGTTCTTCCGGAGAAGCGATATGTTGAATAAATCGATTTATTTGTATTATCTTATTTAATAATACCAACCACTAAAAGATGTTTAAAATGACACCTTCATTATGAAATGCAATAATTATCCATTATACTTTATTGAATACTAAATTCAAATAATTCAAACATTTACATAAACAAACAAACATTACACACATTTATGCATTTTAATAATTATTATTTATAACATTAGAACAGTTGTTGTATTATTATTTAATTATTAACTGACTGACATTTTTGTAAAAAATACATCCTCCGAAGTTCAACAAGTTACCAATTTTATGATTGAATATTATTCAGGACATCTCACTGATGAGCCCTATTGATTTTCAGCATACTAGAGCTAGTACAACAGGTGCTATAGTACTTTAAATACGACATTTTTGTCATTTTTGGAGAAATTTCAGTTTGTTAGCACGATACAGCCTCCAGAGAGTATACGATTGATCAATTTTATGATTGAATATTGTTCAAGGTGACTCACAGATGTACCCTATCGATGTTCAGCTCACTAAAGCCAGTACAACGGGTTCTATGGTACTTGAAGTACCAAGTGTTTTTCATTTTTGGAGAATTTTCAGTTTGTTAGCACGATACAGCCTCCAGAGTGTATACAAGTGACCAATTTTATGATTGAATATTGTTCAAGGTGTCTCACAGATGTACCCTATTGATTTTCAGCTAGAGCGAGTACAGTGGGTCCTATAAATCCAGATATACTACGTTTTTTATTATTTTTGGAGAAACTTCGGTTTGTTAGCACCATACATCCCCTGAAGTGTATACAAGTGACAATTTTATGATAGAATATTGTTCAGGGCCACAGATGCGGAGAAGTTAGTTTTAATCTTTAAAACCGTTTATTTATTACCTCAACTAGGATAAGGTGAATCAATAACAAAAATTTCGGGAAAATGGATTTATTTAACACAAAACTAAATTCATATAATGTCCAACTCATGATTTCATATATATCAAAAATAATGTAAGGACTTATCTTGGAGAGACTTGGGATGTACAGCTCTCAGTGATATCAGCGGTTTCTTGAGTCGTAGGTGGTCTGGACTCTGGAAGGTAGCGACTTCTTGATCAAGAGCGGATGTAGAGGTCCACGTGCGAGCTGCAGAGCTGTAAACAAAAAAGAAGAAAGGAGAAACAGTAGGAGAAGAAAAAATTGAAAACTGAAAAGAAGGAATAAGATGAACAGATTGTGTGTGTGTGTGTGGGGGGAGAATGGCCTCAGACATAGTCTATTAGCGACAGAAAGTTAAAAGTGAGTAAAGGTTGAAAAATTAAAAGGACTGTAAAGGAGTAAGGATATAAAATTGCTGATTACTGGGCATAAATCTAAGCATATATCTAAATAGACAATTTAGAATTATTTATGAAATCCACTATGGAATCAAGTACAGACTTCTCAGTATTTGCCAAAAGAGCGGTTATATTTGTGGGAAGAGGAACGTTGAAATTGATAAGAAAATTGTAAAGTTCAGTAGTTGCCTTTTCATTTTCAGTGCATTCAAAGAAAATATGGTTCAGATCTCCTACTGATGCCTTGTTACAGGAGCAAGCTGGAGAATTGACAATACCTATTTTAAAAAGATGAGCTGGGAAACGACCGTGATTTATTCTTAAACGTGATATGATGGAGGTATATTGTTTTCTATAATCAAAATTAAAAATATGAGGGATCTTAGTTGGTAAAGTAGGATGCAAAAGGAAATATTGGCTATTAGATGTTTTAGCGAAGTCGGCGTAAGACCGCTCCCAATTAGTTCTAATATGTTTCTTATAATAATTTAAAGTTTTGAGAAGACATAAAGATTGGTATAAGAAGTCATTTTGCAGGCTCTCTTGGCTTCCAAGTCCACGTACTCATTTCCTTTTAAACCGCAGTGCCCTTTTACCCACATGAATACTATACTTTTGTTCAGGGTTTTTAATTCGCTTGTTAATTTTTTAATTTCTAAAATTATATTTTGTCTGTAACACTTGAATGGAGAACTTTCTATAGCCTGTAATACTGACTTGGAATCACACATAATAACAGCTCTTTGAATCGGATTTAAAGCACACCAAGTTAACGCTTTTGATATGGCGAAGGCTTCTGCAGAAAAAACAGAACAATAATTGGGAATTCTAAATCTTTCCACGTAATTAGTATTTGAAACAAGAAATGCTGCCCCAGTTCCTTCATCACATTTCGATCCATCAGTGTATATTGTGGTAACATTGTCGCCTATATTGTTAAGTTCAGTTTTCAAAATTACTTGGTTGATACTAGAAAATTCGTAAAAAGAGGGGTATATGATGTTAGGAGCAGTCACTAAAGATTCATAATTGCATTGAAAAATAGGGAAAGTATCTTGCTTTAAGATATGATTTTCTTTGCTGTTGGTATTAAGAAAAGCCTCAGCCAATGGAGGACTGGTTTTTATTCTCCAGTATGGCATAGTCAGATTGTTAGTGTTTATTGCTGAAATCTTTTGAACCATGTACGTGTTAAATGTTCGGTATTTAATAAGAAGCTTTTCGGCTAGGTATTGCCTTCTAATATGCAACGGGGGCTCTTGCATTTCTGCTAAGACAGCTTGATTAGGTGATGACATCATAACTCCTAGGCATATTTTTAATGATTTGTATTGAATTCGGTCAACAGCTATTAAATTGGTTTTTGATGAGGAACCATAAAATGTACACCCGTAATCCAATATTGAACGGATATAAGACTTATAAAAAATGAAGGAGATGTTTGAGTCAGCTCCCCATTTTTGTTTGGAAACTACTCTGAGAAGATTCATACCTTTTTCACATTTTTGTTTAGTGTACTTGATATGGCTAGTCCATAATAATTTTTTGTCCAGGACAATACCCAGATATTTGTATTCGTCGACAAATGGGAATGTGAACTCATCTAGAGAGAGAGCCCTGGACGTTTCCACTCGATGGCGAGTGAAACATACCAGAGCAGACTTCTCCGAAGAAACACTAAAGCCCATATTTACCAGCCATGGTTTGAGTACTTGAAGGAATGCTCGTAAGTCCTTAACACATTCTCCATATGAATTACGAGTAACATAAAAACATAAATCATCAGCGTATTGAATTCGGTTAATTGTTTCACCGCCTAACCTATGCAGCTCTGCAGTATAGATGTTAAAAAGCAAGGGAGTTAATATGGATCCCTGTGGTAAACCGTTGAAGACTGTGCGTGGACCATGTAACACGTTATTATGGTCGCGGATAAAAATGTTTCTATTTGTGAATAAATTAATTACATTAGCACAAACCTTTTTCCCAATACCAGCATCTACCATTTTTTCAAATAAAATATTTAAATCTACTACATCATATGCACCTGTCAAATCGATAAATAAACATAATGTGTACTGATTGTTCGAAAAACATATTTGAATATCTGCAACTAATGCACCTACAGCATCCACTGTGCCCAGTCCCCTTCGGAAACCGAACTGCGTCCTAGGAAGAATAGAATTACTTTCAAGAAAATACTCAAGTCGAAATTTGATTAGTCTTTCAAACGTTTTTGTTATACAAGATAATAGGGAAATAGGTCGATATGATGAAGGAGACTCTGCATCTTTATTTGGTTTTAAAAAGAGACAAATTATAATATTTTTTAAATCGTCGCTATATTCTTGTTTCACCCACCAATCGTTAAAAATTTGAAGAAGGAAAATCTTCACAGATAAGGGTAGCTTTTGAATAATTTTATAGGTAAAACCATCTAGCCCTGGGGCTGTATTACGACTATCTTTTGTAGCAAATTCTAGTTCATCTATTGTAAATGCTTTTAATGTATAATCCGTGGGTTGGAAACCAAAAGATCTGCAACTTAAGAGATTGGGTGCAGAAGGAGGTGCTAGTTTGTTTAAAATTTTTTCAATTAGCTCTTTAGGAATAGGCTTTTTACGATTTTGATTGCAGTTGCCGTTCATAGATCTAATATATCTCCATATATCAGTTAGTGGGGTATTTTTATTAAGTTTGTTTAAAAATGTCATCCAGCTGTTCCGTTGTTTAACTTTAAATATACGTTTAGCTTTAGCGGCAGCATTTTGGTAGTTCAAAAAGTTTTCAAAACTTGCTAGAGTTCTATATTTTTTTAGAGCTTCTTTTCGTTTTTTAAATATCATTGTACATTCCTCGTCCCACCATATAGGCCTAGGGGTAATCGCTATAAAAGGCTTCTTGACCGGCATGGATTGACACGCCGCGCTTGAAATCATTTCAAAAAGTCTCTTCACTTTATCCGGGCCAGTTGAATTTTCATCAAAATCATTTTTTACCATTTCGGTTTGCAAAACGTTTTGAAATGTATTCCAATCTGCGTGGGAATCATTCCATTTCGAGGAAGGATTTAATGCAAGGTTTGTAGAATTAATCTGAATCTCAATTATTAAAGGGTAATGATCAGATCCCAATGTGTCATCTAAGATAGTCCAGGAAGACTTTGCAGCGAGAGTGTTGGAGGTGAGAGATAAATCGACTGCTGAGTGATTGCCACTTGGGTTAATTCTCGTAGGGGAACCGTCGTTGAGAGCTATAAGTTCTAGGTCATCCATAGCTTCTACCAGTATTTTTCCGTGTCGATCATCAGGAGTTGGTCCCCACATATCGTGATGTGCATTAAAATCACCGCAAAAAATTGTAGCAGATAAATCAAATTGTTTGAAAAAATTAATCCAGTTGACTCGACTTACCATTACGTTTGGAGGTCTATATATTGATGCTATAGTCAAATTCAAAGAGTCAAGCGATACGGCGCATACTTCTAAGTCCTTGATTCCAGTATTTAGCAAAACCTCTTTCTAGTTAAGACCCTGAATCACAAAAATGCATACCCCGCCATAACCATCTTTTCTACATTTACTTACTAGATTATATCCTTTTATACGAAATTTATTGTTTGGTTTTAGCCAGTGCTCTGATATAACTAAAATGTCCACATGTGTGTCTTTAATATATTTTACAAGACTCGCTTGATTTGCAATAATAGATCTACAGTTCCACTGTACAATTGTGATATTATTTCTGATGTGCTTATTAGAAAGTATCTGAGTCTTCGTCATTTTGTCTATTAATACTACTTTTTTCTTTTAATTCATATTTATCCAGGATATTGTTAATTGCTTGTTTAACATTGATCTCATTAATGTTACTTTTTTTGAGAATTATATCTTTAATAATGTTTTCTACCTGAAATGCTAGTTGCTCTTTATAAAATTTGAACTCTTCCCTATAAGGATTTGGGAGTATGGAAGAATGTTTGTTAGTTTTTTTGTTCTCATGATTTACTGGAGGAGAAGTTGAAGGTGAGGACTTTCTGCGTTTTTTTGACGCAGATGTACTCGTATTAAGTTTAGGTAAATGTACGGAGGGCTTAGGTTTACTCAAGATTGAGCTGTAAGAAGAAGTTGAAGCTGTATGTGTTAGCTCAGGGAAATTTTGTGGATTTGATAATAATGAAAATCGATTATTAGTTGTGATTTTTCCGTAAGCAGGATTTTTCACAATAGTTTCGGCTTCTTTGAAAGATGCATTCATAGAGGCCATTACTTTTTTAATACTCAATTGTGTATTGTAAACAGGGCATTTTTTGGATGTGGATTTATGTTCATTACTGTCGCAATGTACACAATGTGTTCTATTTTCTTCACAGGAAACTGAGTTAAAATTTTCTTCAGAGCAGTTTTGGCATTTCTGTTTACCTTTACATTGATGTTTAGTATGTCCGAAACGTAAACAATTATAGCACTGAACCACCGGATATATGTATGGTTCTACCTGAAAGTTTACCATATTTATTTTAACAGATTGGGGAATCGTATTTCCTAAGAAAGTAACCACGATCATATGTCTATCTACTTCTTTTGTTTCTTTGGTTTCACTGTCTACAATTTTACGCTTTAATCGCTTAACATCAACTACTTTAATTCCAGATTCAATTGCGTCTTTTAGGTATTCGGCATTAAAATAAGTATCTACCATACGTACTATACCTTTTTTATGCGTGAAGAATAGTGGAATATAAGCTATGTAATTATTTTTTAATAAAACTTCATGATTTACCAACAAGTTAGCAATATTGAAATTTTTAAAAATTACCTTTACCCTGTTTACCCCTACTGGTTTTATATCTGATATATTTTGCCTGAATTCTGTAATGTTTCTTAAAAAGTGACCGATTTTAATGGGAAATAAACGACCTACATTTTTTTCTTTATGTTCTATATAAACTAAATAAGGACCAACATCCGAAGGCTGATATTTATTCTCGAAATTAATATTTTGAAAATCTTTTATCGAAGACCCTTTATCAATTAATAGGGGCGGCGATTCGCCGCCCGAATTTAAATCCATAAGTTGGTGAATTCAATTAAATATTAAATTCGATTTTATACTTAAACAAAAATAAAACTAGTTACTTATCTTTAGAAAGAAGTCAAAGTTTTTGTTAGGCACTGTTAATACCTGATCGCTTGAACTATCGATACGTTCACTGTGAAGGTACAAACACAACTGGATGAACAGATTAGGAGCTTATACTC
The DNA here is from genome assembly GCA_963921935.1 of Galeruca laticollis. Classification (NCBI taxonomy): domain Eukaryota; kingdom Metazoa; phylum Arthropoda; class Insecta; order Coleoptera; family Chrysomelidae; genus Galeruca; species Galeruca laticollis. The sequence goes on along the minus strand of OY998181.1, from coordinate 19,436,262 downwards.
CAATACATCCAAAAATTGAATTTAATTTTTAAAATAAAACCACTGAAATCTGTTCATTTTTATCTGTCCTGTTCCCAAAATATTTAGAAAATGCAAATTTAAATTATAGGAAAATAACCTAAAGAATCTGTTAAAAATTTGCTTCACAAAATAAAGTTCGACGCAACCTAATTTTTTAGGAAAAATAATGAAGGTGAAAAAACTGGAAACACAAAAAAAATAACGTTTTCAAATAATCGAAATATATTGACGAAATAAAAGTTCGAAAAATCGGAATAGATTGATTTGTAAGAACACTACTACAATTTGAAAAAAAATAGAAAGACTTACCAGCAAAACAGAATATAACCTGGCGCAAATTATATTTGTAGACTGGATAATTATATTACTTCTAATCGAGCAACGATTCGATACAGGAAGAAGAGTGCGTCGACTCAGAATTCACCGGTTAAATAGGAGCTTGCGAATGTCAAAAAACAACTTACGACAGCCCCACAACAGAACATGGTCCCCTCAGCAGAAGCTCTCACTCGTACATTGAAGCAGATCTGCAATAAAACTATGCCCAAGAGAGGTGATAAAAGGAAGCGAGTGCCCATGTATTGGTGGAACGAGGAAATCGCTCAGAACCGTAAAGACTGTACTCGGAAGAGACGAAACTATACGAGAAGCGTAAGAAGGAAAACGCCAGAAGAAACATTGTGCCGGTGGGAGAAATATAAACAGAGTAAGAAAACACTACAATACAGTATTAAAAAATCCAAGAGAGAATGCTTGAAAACAATATGTGATGAAGAAGACTGTGATATCTGGGGGAATGGCTACAAGATAGTCGTGAAGATCATGAAGAGCCTAGTTGGCTATCCACCCAGACAAGACTTACCCATGCTAACAATGGAAAAGGTTGTTGACCACCTATTCCCAGTGTATAAGGAAGTAAACTTTGACTCCAATAGAGATGTGACATTTCTAAATTTTAACGTAGAAGAATTACGCATGGCATGCTTCAAATTGAAGGTGAATAAGGCTCCTGGACCTGGACATATCCCAGCGGAAATAATTAAAGCTATGTCCTTGAACAAGCCGGAATTAATGCTTACTGTATATAATGGATTAGCTGGCCGAGCAGAATTCCCTAGGGAATGGAAACGAGCCAAATTGTTGCTCTTGAAGAACGCGGACAAAACCATCAAGAATCCCTCAGCGCACAGGCCAATATGTCTGTTCGACATAGAGGGAAAATTAAACGAGCAACTGATCCTGATCAGGCTGAAAAAAGAAATAGGACGAACAGGCGGCTTATCAGAACGACAGTTTGGATTCGTTGAAGGTAAACAAGCGGTGGGCGCTATAGAAGAAGTTTTAAAAATTGCCAGGGCAGCGGGAGAAGAATACTCTTGGGCACACCGAAGACTTTGTGCAATAATAACGTTGGATGTCAGAAAGCCGTTCAATACTGCAAGCTGGCAGAACATTCTTTGAAGAGTTGAGAAGCAGACGCATTGATGAAAGCCTCATCAGTTTAATAAGGGCCTACTTATCCGACCGGAAATAATCCTGGAAACAGAGGAACAAATAAAAATAAGGGAAATAAATAGTGGGGTGCCACAGGGGTCGGTCTTGGGACCAACTCTATGGAATATCCTTTTTTCTTCTTCTTATCACGCCCTCTCCTGCCGAAGGTTGGCGATCCAAATGGCAATTGTAGCTCTGGAGACTGCAGCACGAAAAAATTCTGCAGACGAGCGGTCGAACCATCTCCTTAAGTCCTTTAGCCATGAGCTCTGGCGTCTTCCTACTTATCTTTTCACTTGCACTTTGCCCTCTATTATGAGACGTAGTATTTCGTATTTATCACCTCTCATCACATGACTCAGGTATTTCATTTTTCTTTCCTTGATGGTGTTCTTTACGATGGAATATTGAGAGTAGCGCAACCTGCGGGTGTTACGTTAATAGCCTTCGCTGATGATGTTGCAATGGTTGTAGTTGCAAAATCCGAAGAGACCCTGATGAACACAGCCAATATCGCACTACAACGGGTATCAAACTGGCTCGAGCATAAAGGGCTTGAATTAGCCCCTGAAATGACAGAAGCTGCTCTACTTACGAAGAGGAGAAAGGTGAATCCGATTCAGTTCGAAATACAGGGCGAAGTAGTAATCCCCAAAAAAAGCAGTTAAATATATACGAAATTGACTTTCGCTGAGCATATTGCGAAAGTTTTTGAAAAGTAGAGAAAACAGTGACAGCCCTGTCCAGACTTATGCCCAATATTGGTGGAGCTAGATGTTCCAAGAGAAGAGCACTAATGAGTATTGCACACTCGCAAACCCTTTATGCTGCGCCTGCCTGGCACACATGCAATAAGAAACTGGTTTCCAAACTTGCCAGCGTCCAACGCCAACTCTGTATCAGAGTATGCTCGGCGTATAGGACGATATCAACAGAGGCAGTAGGGGTGATAACTGGGGTACCTCCAATAGACCTGCTCATACAGGAAAGACGGGAAAAATACCTAGGGATTAGCAGTGCCACCGCAAGGACAAACCTCATGATGCAATGGCAAAACCGTTGGATAACCGGAAAATGGGGAAGATGGACCCATCACCTCATACCTAACATTGAAAAATAGATCGGCAGACCGTTTGGCGAGGTAGATTACTATATCACGCAGGCAATCTCTGGTCATGGCTGCTTCAGGAAATACCTGTATAGCCGAATGAGATTGGTTACTGGGGACTGTCCGTATTGCGGAGAACAAGACGATGCGGAGCATACGATGTTTGCATGCGCCAGGTGGGAAAGAATCCGGACAGGATTCCTAACAGAAACTGGAACGAAGTTCGATGCGAGAAGTATGATGACATCATTGGTCTCAGGTGAGAAGGGGTGGAATATAGCGTATAAGATGATAAGACATATAATTGATATGAAAGAAATGGAATACAGAGCACGACCAAGACGCAAGTAATACAAACATCACTATGAGGATAGTATGACAGCCCTGTCACTGAAGTAATGTGAAAGCCGTTCCAGTGCGAGGAGCGAGACGATAGGGGGGGGGGGGCTTTTTTAGTCAGTAAGAATCTGACACTACCCACCTTCAGTGGGTGTCTTTGGATGATTTTTAACCCTCCCCAACTAAAAAAAAACCAAAATTAAGGTGTATTATCGCGTTTTTAAAATTACATACCCCCGTTTTGGGAGCTCTTAATTATTGAAATACCTTACTATCTCTTTTTGTACAACAAAAAGAGACAGTCTCTGCTTAAAATAAAACACATTCACGAAAACGGTATGAACCTACGACTTATTTTAGAAGCGATACGAAATGAAAATTGTAGTGATTACTACACAAATTGACGAATTGTAGTGGCTGCTACACCAATTGACGAATTGTTGACGCGAAATGCAAATTTTATTTCTATGAGAACTACCGTTTAAGATTAAAAACGTTTCTAATTTTTATTAAGACTCTTTGGAATGAAATAAATAGGCAATTAAGACAGGTAAATCTAGTACACTTGCCAAAATTAGAGTTTTGTTTTAATTATTCTTGTTAGGATATCTTTCCAAAACTTTTCATACTTCGCAAAACAGGGTAGGTTTCAGGAGCAAAGTGTCTGTATAAAAATTAGAAAATTATAAACTACTCCTTTATTTACGAATTAAGTAAACTAATGTGTGCATCATTTTAGTGTAATTTATCGGATCTATTTACTATACAGTGAGCTATTTACTATACAGGGTGGAACTAATTCAAAATTAAGCCTAATATAACCCTCCCAAATTTACTACTATTAAATCTACAACTGAAACTACTGCTATTAAGCAACGGACTTTTATGTGAAATATCTATTTTTAGATCTCCGTTATCAGTGGGAGAATCCCAACCAATTGATGTACGTTATACAAAACCCATAAATATGCCGATTACAAATGCGAATCAGATTCTCATAGAATCGGGTTCGGCTTCTAGTTCTGAACAACAGTTGTTAGAGACTTATCAAAAAACTTTAGAAGAAGGCGGCGGAATTGGGGAGTTGAGATTGAAGGAAGATTTGGCTGATGCTATGTTAGAATCACCTGGTATTCGAGATACTGGTGAGTTTTTCACTTTTTTTTTATTTCGTTTTTGTGTTTTTAGAGTTCGTTTATGGCGTTGCTTTAGCACGATTGGTTGTTTTGTGAAAAAAGTATTCAATATATCGTTAATAAATTGTGCATAATTAACTGCATACAAATTTGCGCCTTTATCATAACTAGCATATAGTTGGAAATTTCATTTAACAATCACCTGTCTGGGATTTTACCTTAAAAAAATGATTCTTATAATTACCCGGAATGTCAGATTTACGTTTTCATTCTATAGTCCTTTTTTTTAGTGTATTTATCCTCCCTAAGTGCTATATGAAATAATTTATTGGAAAGAAATTAGACTTGAGTAGAGCATGAAAAGTGTTTTAATTACCTGCAAAACTTTAAATTATAATAAATTTTTTAATGGAAACTTCCATCATTGAAATCAATATTATTTCTGTAGCTAAATCAGTCCTGATATTCTGGATATTTCTGCAGTAGAAGTCATGTAGCAAAGAAAGAAATATTCTAAATGTCACACAAACAAAATTGTTCAACGTTTTCAGTATGTTAATTGCATTTCTCTAAGCTGTCCAACTTTACAAAATAATTTCACAAAAATATAATACCATTAAAGTGATATCTGGATAGAGTCTAGAATTTTTTAGACAGTTAATTTGAAAAACAAAAATAGACCATAGACTCTAAAAATAATAAAAACTTCTCTTTTGTTAAAGACAATTTGAATGCATGATTTTAAAAATTTAAATATTCAAAAACGATCAACTTTTCTTTTGAAGATAATAATGATATTCCTTAATTTTAATATATAGTAAAGTTTAATTGTCTTAATGTTCTGGATAGCCGCTTCACAAAAGAAGAGTTTCTTTTGGCTTAAAAACATCATCACAATCATTGTGTTTAACTACGACTAATAACTGACATACGTCATTTCTGTCAATGGTGCAGGCATATTAATCCTTAACATTGTTTCTTAATACTATGTATTTAAAAATAGTCTATTTAAACCTATTTTTATTGTATACAAAAAAAACTCATAACAGCTATAAACTTTAATAATAATTAAATGGTGACATATTTCCCACATACATTCATATTTTTTGCTTTTTATTTATAACTGCACTCGGTAAGTTATAGGTCTCAGCACTTCAGCTCCAGATTGCATTATTTAAAAATAACTGATGTTCTTATTCATATCGCTATTCTAAAAATCTGACTTGGATTGACATTTGAATTTTCCACTCACTTTCATTATTTATGTTCAAGGTCGTCTTCTGATCTTGAGTTTATCTACATTCACTACTTTAGTATATTAAATGTTATATTATATAATGTCACATAGGTGCAAACTCAATGCCACTTTTCTCCAATTGGGACAATCTACAAAAATATTTTCGAACCATACACTAATAGTTGAGATTAACCAGTAGAAAATATTGTAAATTTACATAAAATCTTTAGAATTACATAGAATCTACACCTAGAATTTTTTCATACAATCTGTAAATTTACACACAATTGGTAGATTCAAATTTATATACAAAGTTTACATTCACAACAATCTGTACATTTACACACAATTTGTAGATTCAAAATTATATATAATTTGGAGATTAGCATAAAATCTTTAAAATTTCACAGAATTTAACCGTTTGTTTAAAATCTGAAATCGGCTAGATCTGTAGATTTACACACAGCCTGTGTATTTACATACAACCTGCATATTTACATACAATTTAGAAGATAACATAAAATCTGCAAAATTACTAAGAGTTTACCTACATCTGCAGATTCAAATACAATTTAGATATTCATGTAAAAATCCATAAATTTCAAAGATTTTATTCGTTTACATACAATCTGAAATTAACTATAGATCGGTAGATTTACATAATATCTGAAAATAGAATTTGTCCATTTACGTGCAATCTGAAATTTGCATAGAAACTATAGATTTGCGTAAAATCTGTAACTACACATAGAATCGGAAATTTTACATAGAATCTGTAGATTTACACAGAATCTGTAGATTTACATAGAATATGTAGCTTCACAGAAAATCACGTAAAAAATCTTTAAATAACATAGAAATTGTCGATTTACATACAATCTGAAATTTACAAAGAAACTGAAGATTTAAATATAATCTGTAGATTTTCATAGAATCTGTGTAGATCTACAGACAATCGACATTCGCGTACAATTTGGAGATTTACATAACAATTTGTAAGTTATACAGATTTTGTCAATTTACATACAATCTGAAATTTACATCGGATCTGTAGATGTACATATAATCTTAAAGTATGCATAGAATTTAGAGATTTACATAAAATCTGCGAAATTAAACTGAATTTGACAATTTACGTACAATCTGAAATTTCGTAGTATCTGTAGATTTACATACAACCTGTAGATTTACTTGAATCTATAAATGTACTAGAAGCTGTAGTTTTATATAGTATCTGCAAATTTACATAGAATATGCAGCTTAACATCGAATCGGCATATTTACATCAAATCTGCTGATTTACATAGAATCTGTAAATTTACATAGTATTTGCAGAATCTGCGGTTTTCACTAGAATCTGTAGATTTACATAGAACCTTAGATTCCCACAAACTTTAGATATTGACTTAAAAATCTATAAATTATCTAGCAATTGTCTATTCAGATACCATTTGAAATTTACAAATAATCTGAAAATGTAAATATATTCTGTATATTTAACTACAATATTGAGATTTACCTATAATTAAGACATTTACATAAAATTCTGCAAGTTACACAGAATTTGTACATTTATATACAATCTGTAGACCTACAGACAATCTGCATTCACATACAATTTAGAGATTTACATAAAAAAATTTAAGTTATACAGAATTTGTCAGTTTACATACAATCTGAAAATTACATCGGATCTGTAGATGTACATATAATTTTAAGATATACATAGAATTTAGAGATTTACATAAAATCTGCGTAATTAAACTGAATTTGTCAATTTACGTACAATCTGAAAATTGCATAGTATCTCTAGATTTACATACAACCTGTAGATATACATAGTATATGTAGTTTAACATAGAATCTGCATATTTTCATAGAACCCCTGTAAATTTACATTTCCATAGAATCTGTAGTTTTACTTAGAATACGTTGATTCACATAGAATCTGTAGATTTACATAGAACCTGTAGATTCCTGCAAACTTTAGATATCCACGTAACATCTATAAATTACACAGAAATTGTTCATTAACATACAATTTTAAATTTACATTGAAACTAAAGATTTAAATATAATCTGTAGATCTAAATACAATATAGAGATCTAAATACAGTATAGAGATTTTCATACAATTAAGACGTTTACATGAAAATCTGAAAGTTACACAGAATTTGTACATTTATATATAATCTGAAATGTATATACAATCTGCAGATCTATATACAATTTGGAGATTTACATGAAGGTTTGTAAGTACAGTTATTTAGATAACATCTTTTAAATTAAACTGAATTTGTCGATTTACGTACAATCTGAAATTTACATAGAAACTGTAGATTTACATAAAATTTAGCGTCACATCAAATCTGCAAAATTTCACAGAATTTCTCTATTTACACACAATCTGAAGTTTACGTGAGATCTGTGGATGTAGGCATACAATTTAGAGATTTGCATAAAATCGGTAAAATTATATAGAATCTTTGGATTTACATATAATTTGTAGATTAATCAAATATACCGGCATTTGTGTAACATTTTACGTCTAAAATTCGGACTTCCCGTCAATCGGAACACATACTTCCATAGCAGTAGACATTTTGAAGATATTTCTATATTAGTTGATTGCGCATAGTTTTTTTGTCGCTGCTTAATTTTTCATAGCATGCTTGCACGAGTGGACAACTTTTCGCACAATAAATACAAGTGATTTGTGATTAAACTGCCACTAGTTTTTCTCTCTGTTCAGGTGGACGGTGCGTTATTGTTCAAATGAAACCAGCAGTTGCGAAGGTTGTGAATCCGCTGGGCACCGTCGTTAACATTCAACCCGGCGACGAGCCTGTGGTAGAGGTATTCGAAGAAACCATTCACGAAAATTGCGACGAAACGTTGTTTAGGCCAATTGTCGCACCTAAACTCATACCCAATAAGAACAAAATATATTACGACGAAAATATCCTTACGAAAAGTTTAGATTCTACAACTGAAGTAGCTGTAAACATTTTAAGAAAATCTACCGATGGACAAACAGTTGCTACTACCAATAAAATTACTTCGATAGAAAGTCGAAGTAAATACTGCAAAAATGAAACAAAAAAATCTAAAAATAAAGTGGTAGCTAGTGTCAAAGTTGAACCTATCTTCGATCTCTTGGACACCAAACCTTCAACGAAAATAAATAAAGAGATTGATAAAATTAAACCTTTAGCATCTATAGAAAAGATAAACGTAGATTTAGAGCACGACAACAAAAGCCTTGTAGATTTCACCACATTAGAAAATGACGATTTTTTCTCTTTGGAAAACTTGAAAGTTGACCATTTTCAAGACGCAACTGAAGGGTCAAATGCAACTGTTAACGATAAGAAAAAATCAAAAATCAAAATAGACAGGTGCAATTTTGAAAACTTGTCAGAAAATAATTCGTCTGAAGAAAACGTTGTTGAAGAAAAAGTCGTAGCAAAGCGCAATAGAAAACCAAAAGCCAAATTAGGTGTTAAAATAGTTAATGCCAACAACGAAAATACTAATTCTGAAAAACTTATGGATTGCTCTGCTGAAATAACTCTTCCGGCACCACCGAAAAAATCTTGGAGCAATATTGCCGCCTCTAAACCGAAAACAATAATAGATTGTGACGAATTAGACTTACCAAAAATCGAATTCGTCGAAGAACAATTTACAATACAGCTACCCAAAAAAACACTCCAGGCTCCTTCAAACATATCAGATTTTATCGATATTAACGTCAGCGAAGAAGAAAAAGCTGATACTGATACGGACAAAGATATTTTTTCAATACCTGACGACGTGTTCTTATCAAAATCTCATAAGTGTTCTGATGAAGATAAATGTGACTTGAGTAGTTCCCCTACTGAAGCCACCGAAAGTGATGATTCCGGGAAAATACCAAGCACTGCTTTTATAGAGACTAAGATAACAACAACATCAAAGAACTCCAAAAAGAAAAAGAAGAAAAAGTAAAAAGAGTGAGATTAGGAAAGCTTTTAGTGAGGTTTTGATGGATTTTGTTCAGTTGAAAGTATGGTTATATTTGTTAGGAATAAACAATTTTTTGAAAAAGTGACTGGTAGGATATTTTTATTTAGCTGTCAATTTATCAACCTAATGTTTGATATGTGTTTGGTACAAAGTAAAGTAAGCTAGTTGTGCTACTATATTTTACTATTATAACTCTCCCTTGAAAAGGATTTTATTGATCTTATGAGCGGATGAATCAGTTCTTTTTTAATTTCTTATTCGTATATGACTATTGAGAGAAAATTGCAAATAAATAATGTTCTGTCATACTCCAAAATTAGATAATATCATATTAGAAAAAATTTCTCAACACCAGCTCTTTTCCGATCATTTTTTTATTGACATTTCTCTTATTGTATTTTTAAAATCTTCGATATCATATATTAGTTAAGTTAAGGGGTGATACATCCTATATATTGGCTGGGACAATGGATCGATGGAGAATGGATATCAGTATAGAAAAATTGAGACAACAAATTTAAAAGTTTAGGATATAAATACTAAGCAACTGAATGTTTAAATATTTCATAAAAATGTTACCATCTTGACAACACTAGTTTTAAATGAAATTTGAAGTTGATTAATATGATCTCAATAACTTTGCTTCTAAGTTGTATGTTAAAAAGATCTGAGATGCAATATATATTTTTTCTTCAAATAATATGAATTATGTTGTGTTCAGTATTTTTGAAGTGAACTCAAACGTAGATAAGAAAAAGTAAGCTTATACAAACATTCTTTAGTGAAACTTTTTCAAAAAAGTCTTTAAAATATGTAATAACAATGAATATAAGTTATAAAAGCTTTTTACTTCAATCATTAAAATTCTATACCTACTTTCTCAGATAAACTTTTACAGACATTTTTTTTCGATTGAAAAGTAATAATAAATACAACTAATTTGCATTAAAATTTCAATGTATACAGAACTAAAAAATAATTGGTATCCGTTATTTAATATATCTATCAAAAATTACTGTTTATTGTAATTTTGTAGCTCTTACTGTACTATTAAACAGTTCATGAGATATCGCTGGCAGCAATTTTTTGTACCCTTCTATCTACAAATATATTTCGGTGTAACATAAATGAAGTTTTCTAGATGAAACTTCAACCCAACCTACAGTAAAATCACTTAAAGGTATATTTTTTTATATACATATTCAGTTATTCAAAAAGTGTAATAGCTTTTTAAAAATTGTTTATTCCTGTATAGTATAAGAAAAGTGTAAATTATTTTGATAGTACCTATTAGTACTATATTTGTATTATATTTAATCTACGACTATTTAGGCTCTGCTGGACATCCTGAATACAATTTCTATATAATGGTTTTTAAACCATTATTGGTATTAGTAACAATACCCTTTTTTAAATTGTACTTTGAAGTATATTCAAGTTTAGTTAAAAAAATATTTTTATAGAAAAAGGAAAATATATATTATAAGTATTGTAAACATTTTTATACATGTGGTAAGGGGAGCCAATGAAATTAAATTTTTGCTGTTTTCAAAATTTATTTTCACTTATTTATTGTTAATAAGGTATAAAACATTCTCCCTCCTACCTTTTCCAGGTCTCTTTCTTTTCTTTTTTTTATGTGAATATTTTCTTGTTTTTATTTCTCTTTCTTATATCTGTGTTTCTTATTTTATCTATTCTTTTTATGTTTGATTTTTGTCTTCTCTCATTTCGGCTACATGTATTCATGTTTTTTTGTCGTTCATTTAGTATCCATTTCTCACTTTCATAAAAATAGATCTAAAATGCTTAAAACAAAATATGTAAACTGTATTCTTCCCTTCATGTGTGGCATTTTTTTGTGTTTCTAAAATTTGTTCTTCCACTATTCGTGAATCTTTATTCTATTATTTTAGTTTTTCCTTTCTATACACTCGGTTTTTAATTTTTTTCTCTATTTTCCTGGTTTATATAGATGCTATTATTTAGATAAATCTTATTTTTTATATCTGTAATTATTTTGTTCATTTTTACATATTACAAATATATATTTTATTGATAATAAATATTGAAAACCAGCACTGGTGTATTGAATCAAGTTTATTGCTAATAAATTTTGATTTTTAGTCTTAAGATTTTAATTTGTTCTTGTACATGTTTGTGAAATTTTTATCATTTACACACGCACAATATATTTATGAATAAATAATTAAGGTGTTTTCTAGGGTTAAAAACCTAACAAAAAAAAAATAAAATTGAATCAAGCTAGGTCTTCTTTTGGGTTAAGTAAAAGTTCTAGTTTAATATAAAAATAAATACAAAAATTTTAAAAAATCAAAAATTTAGTATAATTTTACTTATATTTAGTTAGGATAAAAAATAAAATTGTATTGAACTTGAATATACTTTTATTTTCCAAAAACTAAATTTAATGTTTCAAAATTTGTAAAATAATATCAGCTTTGGAATGATTATTATTGTAATTTATATCTATTTTTCTATTTTAATTTGTAAGATATTGTATATCACTAACTTAATACAGTCATCAGTGTTTACATTTATTCTAATATATAGCTAAAATCCAGTATAAAATAGTCATTGCTGTATATACACCCAATTTGGATTTTTTTTATCTATTATATAAATATACAGGATGTTTCATTAATAATTGGAAATATTTTAACTGCTTTTAATCTAAAATGTGGCTCCTCACTGAGTTACAGGTTATTTTATTTAAAAATTTAGAAACTATTTCTGCCCAGTACTTTGAAACTATTTGACATGTACTTGTCATACTTGGCGGCAAGTGTAGGTATTGTATACCCTACTAAATTATACATAGAGAGTGTTAGAGAATCGAAAAATTGTACTTTTATTTAAGTGATTTAGCTTAAATTTCAATATTTTGGGCTCAAGATTCAACAGTTAAAATATTAAATTTACTGTTTCGACCCTTACTCTGTGGAATTTACTCATGTTACTTATTTAAATGAAACTAACCGTTTCATTTAAAAAAGTTAAAATATTTCCAATTATTAATGAAACACTGTGTATAGAAAACTGTAAACACTGTGTAGTATTTCAACTCATACTTTTTTAATAGTATTGTTAACAATTTGTGATTTATAATATACAGGGTGTACGTGTAAATAATAACTACCATTTTATCCAAAACCCAGAATAATCACCCATAGAGAAGTTGCGGTATCTTTGGTGTATATCACCATTGTAAAGTTTGAAAGCAGCAATATCAAAAGCAAACTAAATCCGCCTAAATTTATTTGTATTTATATAAATGAACGAAATCACAAAGATTCTGAGCTGTATTTCTTATATCACATTGTTAGTTTTGATTTTTAAGCAGGCTGTGGAAATTGGTTAAGTGTCGAGTCAGTTTAGTGAGAACTCTAATTAAGTTATCCTCTTGATACACATTGAAATTTTCAAATAGCTCAAATTCTGTTCTTGAAGTCAATACCACTAAATCAGAACAGTACATTACGAAACTTTTATAGAAGTATCCATTTAAGCACGAAATCATCTGTAAAATGTGTGACATGTTCATAAAAATGTTTGCACTCTACAACTTATGAGTTTGCTTATGTTGTATAAACTTTTCTACTGAAATTTCTGTACACCTTGTATTTTAAGTATAATACAGCTGCACTTATTTAAATCTAATTATTTATTATCATTTGTGTAAAAATTCTATTTTATTACCTAACAGTTAATCATAAATGGATTATAATTAATTATACACTCATTCTGTGGTAGTATTATTTTAAAGTAGGACCTCTCAAAATATTATAAACATCATATTATATTAGAAAAGTATAGGTAACCGAATCCTTTTTAAAATAATTGTGCTCTACAGCTTTGATGTATGTTAGCTTAAGATATGTATAATGAGACGTCAAACTCAAGTGATTTTAATAATTTTAACACAGCAGCAAAATAAAAAAAGTTCAATAATGTTTTATATTTTTATGTTTTGTATTACCAAAGTTCCTACATAAAAATTTTGAATTCATGATCGTGAGGGGCCAAAAATATTCGTTAATACAACTAATTGTGAAAGGTAAATTCCATGGAAAGAGAATTATGGGAACGCCAAAAATGTCATGACAAAGAAACTTCAGGGAGCGGTGTGGACCTAGTAGAACTGAATTATTCAGAGCAGTGGCAAACAAAGTTAGAATAGTTATTATGGTTCCCTGTCTTCAATAGAAGAGTAACGCAAGCAAGAAAATATGCAATATCAGTGTTTTTATAATGAGTTTTTCGAACAATGTTTCACATAACACAAATTTTTGTAAATAGCAGTTTGACGGATTTAGTGACGTTTTTTCAAAAAGTCTTTTGTGTAGCACTTATTGGTCTAGCTAAAGTATCCAACTTTAATCTCCCATGTTGTTTGCACAACATATAGCTAAAGTTATGTCAAATTTTATTGAAATTAGGTATCTTCTAAAAATAATTGAGGTTTCCATACAATACGTTCTCATGGAAATTCCTATGAGGTTTTATATTGAAAATGTTTTGTGAAAAGTTTTTCATGAAAATGTAAAATTTGAATTATTTTCGAGAAAGAATCTTTGAAGCTTTGGGTTTTTGTCAGCATATTTTTCCACTTCGAACCTGATAAATGAATGTTTGCACCAAAACTGAAGATGAAATAATTTTACAGTGAACGGTGTGGTTTTTGGTTGTCATTGTTTAGTTGATATAACTTATTTTTCATCAAGAATGATGAATTGTAATAAAAAATACTAGAAATTATTGAAATCACTTTGTAAAACCAACAAAGTATTGTTTTTTCCTTTATTCTAATTAATATGTGTACATCATTCATTTAATATTTATTTTTTGTCAGTTATATACAAGGTTTTATTCAAATAACTAATTAGTATTAATAGATACTTGGAGATATAATTAGATTTTAACTACATCAATAAAATATACAAGAAAATATTAAACAATAATGTACCATAATAGCCACTTATCATGAAAGTTCGTTTTGCTCAAACTATTGCTGCCTAGCAATTTAACAGATTATGCACGTTATTTGAATAATCAAATATTATTTGTATATACGTATTAAAATTTTCATTTTGATGGCTGCACTACAAATTAAAGCAACCAACGTTTGTATTTTGATTATACATCATATCTACAAATGTGTATGTTGGTCTATACTATACCAACAAAATACTTTCGTTAGTTAACCTTTTTTCCATTTCTGATAACTGTTGTACTCAATTTTTCGGAGAAAAGTTGTAAAGAGAAAACTTTTTCAAGTAAAAAAACACCAAAAGAGCTCTTTTATTTGTCTCAAATCAAGTTTCGGTTTACAATCTTGTTTTTTATTAAATAGTAAATACTAGTATATGTTCTATGGTTCTTATACATGAGTTGCTGTGTGGGGAATTATACATTAATAGATTTAATTAAATTTAGTGTCTAAATTAAATTATCATAATTAAAAAAGTGATACAAAAAATATAAATTTTGAACAATACAAAGTACAAAAAAATTATAGTTTAATCAATTTATTTTTTATATTCATTACCTTCTTTGGGTATTAGTTAATAAAAATGTAGTGGTTAAAATCAATTATGTCTCTTATATTTCAAACACAATTTTTACAACACAATGTAGATTTGGTAATAGCTAGTAGAAAAGAAAAGGCAGAAATATTTATAAGTTTTATCTACTTGCTGAATAGACTCGTCCAATAAACGAATTTTACAAATATTATGGTTTTATTCTCCCTTCAATTATGTCAAATGCCCTAAAATGAAACAAAACATGACAGAATGACCTATGTTAGTTAAATTCATTTTTTATATTAGCCATGTATGTGGTAACATTTACATCTTAATTAGGAATCATTAAATTTTTTTATAAAAATCAAATAATAAAACTTCATCTGGTATTACACTAATTGTATAGACTGTATCTACTATAATTGAAAGTAATAATACATTAATATATTATAAGTAATAATACCATATTTATTTCACATTAACAGTAATCGACATTAAATTATTGTTTATTTACAAGACATGTCATAAGAAAACCATTTCTTATAGTGTGCCAAAACTATTTTCATGATCAAACATCACTACCAAGATATTTGTAAAATTATAGTATCAAATTTTTATTGAAAACTTTGATTTTGGAATAATTAAATTTCATAATAATACTGTAATAACAATTATTAACTAATCAGGGCATTTTGACGTATCAATTATGAAAAATATTGTTTAATATGTGAAATTTAATGAAATGATATGGTAGATATCTGATTATTTGAGAAGAGGTAGGGTTGCCAACAAATATTCTATTATTTTTAGGCTGGGTTATAATGCCAAGACAAGAATAATAAATAGTGAAGGAATAACCAACAATTGTTTCTTGTAACAATAACATTAAAATCTCAATTTGTTCTTTTTCAGATAAACGATCCTTTGCGACTTTCAATAAACAACAATATTTTATTGAAGTATCAAAGTTGTTATTGTTGCCTTCTGCAGTTATAATGTAAATTAATAATTTGCAAGGTTATTCATTTGAAATAAAAGTTCATTATAATCTCTTAAAAACGGAAAATCTGACAACAATGCAAATACAAGCCACAGGCGCCATTCGGGAGTGGCGGGTGCCACCCCAGAATTGACGAATCCAGTATAACTTGACAATAAGTTAAAATTTAATTAATTGCTCTCGCCAACTAAAAAGCTTCAATCCTCTGGCCAGATATTGATATCCTTACTGCGGAGATAGAGAACAGGCTGCAAGAAAACAATCTAAGCAAAGTTCTAGGTGGAACTGAGTATACTCAGTCAATGTATAGTATGTATGTAAATATTACAATTTAGATAATGAAGCTGTTCTGTCTGAGCTATTTTTACAAAATGGAATAATCAAGAAACAAAGATATTCAAGAGCTAACGTTTTAGTACACAAATCTTTGAAAAGTGTGTTTCCTTTGATTTTTGAACATCTTCGTTGTTTTTTTACGATTCTAATGAACTCAGCATCCCGTGAGAGGTCCTTTTTGTGCTTAAGGCGGTTAAAACAGAAACCAGAAATACGATTAACCAGAAGAGGCTGTCTTCGTTAGCTCTTTTGGCTATTGAAAGTGTTGAAGTGAACGTTTCCAAAGTTATTTACAAGTTTAGTTCAAACAAAAAGAAAATACCACATTTTGTGTAAAAACTTGTGTATCATGATATTGAGTAAAAGAAAAAGTGTTTTGTATTATGTTTACTTCATTTTTCCTTTAACGTAAACAAATGAGCTAAGCAAACTCTAATTAAAATTACGCATACTTTTTAGTTGTGTGTGAACTATAATTACTATACATGTAGTTTAGTTAATAATTTATAAAAAATAATCTCAAAAAGCTTCAAAACCTAACAGATTTAAAGCCAGTTTTTAAAAAATGTTCTGGAGAGGATATTTGTATTACCCTTTCAACCCCAGGCCATTTGGAAGGTCTCGCCACCGCAGATAAGAAGCTGAAATGACATATTACAACAAAACTTCCATATTTAATTTTTCATTTTAAGTTGGCAACCCTAAATACCATCTAATATTTATTTACAGGTCATACGGCAGTGTCTTCGGTTCGTTGTGAAGTCGAAGACGATTTTAGTTCAATAAGTAGTGTCAGTTCCACTAGTCGTCTTTCTCCAACACCATTCGGAGAAAACTTTATTCACTTCCCAGGGGATTCCAGTGGCAGCGGTTTAGTATAATTTAGAATATCACCATATCTTTGTTTCAAACCAAAAAGGATTTATTTAACTTCAAATCAAAATTTTCAAGTACAAGTATAGTTGTAACATTTAAGTTTAAAGTAAATTTTAAAATTAATTTAGGACCTGCGCACAACGAGGGTAACTTATAGATTAATCAAGTGTCTTATTATTTCTCATATAAACATTGGAAAATATTAGAATAATGATGGTTTAAAGTAAATTGAGTGCGGTAAATTTGTAATAAACTAAAATAATTCTAAAACTATTTTATTTACGTTATCCACACATTAATTCATAGAAAAACTATCTTTATATACAGTATCTAACTGTTATAATATAATTCACAGTTAAATGAGATAAATGTATCTTTTATAACCACCGATGGTATCATCATCAGCCCAGAAACAGGTAAATTCTACAGTCTGGAACAGCCTATAATGATAGTGGTAGAATTTATACCAAAGAAAGGTTAAAATCATTTTTAAAAACTGACAAATTCTATCAACTTCGTGTATTATCACCCATATGATATCGATAATAAATAAAATTACTAATAATATAGATCTTATACCTCGTTCATTTAACAAAACGTATGAACTTATTTTAGCATCAATATTATGTCCTTCTTGTCTTGCAATTAACTAACTACTCAGTCACTCTGGTCTTTGGAATAATCAACTAAAATTTTCAGATGATCTAGCTATTTGTTGACAAGTACATATACAAAAATAGTTATATATAAATGACAGTTTATATTCCGATGTATCAAAAACATATTCTTATGTATTTTATTTTTAGTGTCAAAATGATATACTTTATTAGAAATAACTATAATGATTTAATTAGGGTAATTAGGTCTAGTCAAAATTATGAAAAATTTATTGAAAATAACAAAATTTAACCAATAAAATTAAACACAGTTTGTTAAATTAATGACATAGGTGTCAACAGTGTTCCATTATTTTGGTTGTTTATTTGTGCTCACTTATATCTATTATCATTGACACTTTCACTAGAAATTATTTTTTCACCTCTTGTAAAAACTTTGCAATATTTTCTTTAGTCAACATTAAGGATTTTTGGGTTTGTAAGAAAATCGGAGTTTAGGTTTAAAAAGCTATCAGGTGACTAACCATGTCAGGTCAACATTTTTTTTATTAACTACGTGCTTCCTAACATAGAGTAATGACTCTATAAAGTTGAAGACTTTTTCGTCATTGATTTTTCTTTAAAATAGGCTAAAAGTACCTATCCGTGTGCAAGATTCTCGACATTTTTCTTGTGACACCAATTTTCATAATTGGCATAGGTTTTTTCGATAGCGTAACCTGGTCAACAGTGAACCACTTTTTTACGAGAAGGATTTGTATACAGGATTTGGTCCTGGGGACACCAAACTTGCAGGATGCAATGGGTAGGAAATATATTTGCATATAATATCTTTCAGTGCTATTTCCCTTTGTCGTATCAATATATACAACCATACTTTAAAAAAGATGTACTTTTGTTCACTGTGTACCGGTATGGTACAGAGTCAACCATAGCATAAGTACACACTGAATCAGTGTTATACAGTTGTACATACCCCATTAATAGTGTTTTAATTAATTTATATACGTAAGTTTATAGTAATTTTTGCAATAAACCCACGTAATTTGCCCAAACAGTTTCATTTAAAAGATTACAAAGAATTATAATTAACGAATATTCATATTAAAAATAACAGGAAACTTGTAGTATCTGCCTAGTTGTGCTGCCCGAAATGATTGGAGTTGGATAAATATGTAAAACGTCTTCTTCACTTATAAAATATTCATCCAGAATGTCTGGCCAACAAAATAGTTGTTCTTGGAACATTGACTTCAGGCGTAAACACTGAACAAAACACTCACGGGACTCATTTTGTTCTTTAACCACCTGTCCGACATAATATAACATGTGCTTATTAGTGGCAAACAATACCAATATATATTCCCCCGTTTTTGGGGTATTTGGTAACTGCTGCCTGTGCAATAGTAAATCTGTCAACGTTGGTATATCATTTTCATCTGAGAAGTTCACATTATCAATATTTTGATATTCTGCCGACATTTCCCCTTCTTCTTCGGAACTCGACTCAGAAACTTTTCGAAGTATCTTTTTTGATTTCGTTTCTTTTCTTTTTTGTGCCTCTTTTCTGTAGTTTTCGATTTCATTTTTTTTAGGTGTGTCTGTGGCTACAAGACTGCGTCCAAGTGCCCTTTTCTTGTTTTTCCATGGACCGGCCTTTATCGGATATCTAAACTGCTTAGAAGACACAAACGTTTTTGTGCCTGTTTGCTCAGGCGTACACGATGAGTTTATTGTTTCTTTATATGTTGCAACTGCAAACTGAGTTTTATTTTGGTTTAACGAGTCTGCTAAATATGACTTCGTTTAATTTACTTGGTTAGATGTTGTTGACAATGAAATATAATTGTCAATTTGGTTAGATATTGATGGCAATGATGTATCATTGTCAATTTGGTTATATGTTGATGGCAATGAAATATTGTAAATTTGGTTCTTTTTTGGAAGTTGTATTTGATTATAATACATCATAATCACGATCTGTAACACTGCTACGGAGAAAGTTTTCGTCGATAAACATGTTTTTATCTAATTGATAAATTCCTGTTTTTTGAAAACATTCTGTATATTGGCTTCCGACATAGCTCTGGGAAATGCATATCCCTCCAAATCACCAATTTCGTATATTGTTAGTGCCAGGATTTCTTAATAACCAGGATTCGGCAGCACTGTTGTACAATTTGAAAGGAGCAAATATTCCAACATCTAACAACTGAAGCTTGGCTTATGTATGCAGAGTAATAAGTGGGACTCCAGACTTTTTGGCTATGTTCAGTGCTTCAATCGAAATATGCTACTCAGGAT
Organism: Galeruca laticollis; assembly: GCA_963921935.1. NCBI lineage: Eukaryota > Metazoa > Arthropoda > Insecta > Coleoptera > Chrysomelidae > Galeruca > Galeruca laticollis. Next base: position 19,416,240 of record OY998181.1, on the reverse strand, counting down.
TGTCGAAAATAAGTATGCTGGGATTTTCTTTCGAACTATTAGAATATTGAATAAAGTGCTGCATAACATTTACGAAGCGCTCGCTGTTAATCCAACCTGAAGGGGTTGCAAGACCAAGTTTTCCGGGTGGAGCACCTTTAAGCATTCTTGGCACAAATTTCTTTCTGGAAAACACCATTAGGGGACAGTGATTGGCCTCTTGCGTTAATTATACAAACAGTTGTAACAAGCGTACCTTTCTCGCCACTCGTTATGCTGCATATTTTTTTGCCTTTATGTGCTAGAACACTTACTGGTCTTTGTATTGTGGTAGTGCCCGTTTCATCTAGATTGAATATTCGTACTCCATCTGCAAAAGCTACATTATTTCTGCTCAATACACGTTCAAGATTATTAAAAAATGTTTCGACTTTTATTTTATTGAATGAAGCTGCATGTTTCGGGTTTTCTTAGATAAGTCAGGATGACGTGTTGGCGAAAACCTCTAAGCCAGTCTTCACCAACCATTTGTTTGTTAACCCACGTCATTGGTATTTTTATTTTATTTATGTCTGCCATTTGAAAAGTGATCGTTTTGTTGTTCTGTGCTAAAAAATTTGTTTACATCGTATTGTGGAGTCAGTTTAGTTTGTCCGGAACTATTTTTTGAGGCATACCTCTTAATGTCGGGTAGGCAATATTACTCACTGATGCCGCTTTATGAATGCTGTTTCCTTGTTCAATTAAGTCCAACTCATTTCTGATTTGTTCAAAACAGGCTGTTTTGGGGGCATTCCATAAAAAACATGGACTAGAAATCATGATTTTTTATTTCTTCATTGCATAACATCAACTTATTACAAAAATAGAATCAACTTTTGTAAAGACTTTAAATTGACAATTTAAATAAAATTAACGTAATTTTTTGCGCTATGGTTGATGATTTGCTGTGTAACTTTAAAGTTATAAGTTTTGCATGATGATGCACTCTACACTTTTGGAAAATGTTAACATTTCTAATTTTTGCGTTTCATGCAAATATGCATTTGCAAATTCCCCTGTGAAAAGATGTTTGGATTGGATCAACTCTAAATTTTCCATAATATTGTTTATAGCTACATAGCTATCGCTTCCAGCAATGCACCGAAATTTTCTTTCTGTAAAAGGTACAATTTCATAAATAATATTTGATGCGTAGAGTAAACCGCCACGTGTTACACAGTTTACAAATTGTTCAAAACTATCTTGTGCATAATAGGTATGATCTAGGTTCACCCCTTTCAGTGGATTGAAAGTTAATATTTGAATGCAATGCTGGCATATAATTTTTTCAACAAACTACGCAAAACAAACCCTGCAATATAATAAATTATGTTGTCTTCAAAATTTTAGTTCCGGGGTGATACAAATTGTTGCCACTGTATGCCACGCAATTTAAAACCATATTCCGAACAGTCTTGAAATAGTATTACGATTTACACGTGTACACACTCTGAAAAATGAAGCGAAGGTGAGAACTACTATATATGACTGTTCAGGAAATAAGAGGGGAACACAAAATGTTAAATGTGTCACCTGGTCAGAATGCTCTCTGTGCGAGTACGTTAAAGAGACAAATAATACAGTGATTCCCTTTTTATCAGTTGCGCCTGACTCAGTACTGCTTATTCAACCTCGGGGAGCGGGTCCTATCTAGGTAATATTGAGATCATTGACCGACGCGCTATGGAAACAACTGAACGCGTTCAGTGCAGCACCGAACGGTGGACCGACCATACGGATGTCTGTATCATCGTAGTCAGAAAGTGATTTCGTACTAAAAATGAGCAAAAATATCGACAAAATGTTTCTTCACCTTCGGGCAATAATGGATATATAGTAGTGAATTCCCCTTGAAATGCTCTTTGGGCGACGATCAGGTGTACGTGATATCTACGTTTTCTGTTCCTACAACGTTTACGAAAATAATAAGCAGCAATTAAACTATTCCTAAAGGTGTCCATGTCATCTACGGCGTCGTATCGTCTGGACTGACCGTATGCACTGACGATCGGTAGAGGACTGTAACCGGCCACATGGGGATAGGCAAATTCCCTCCCAAGAAAAAAGGGGTCAAAAATAACGGGCAAATTCGGTCCGTAATTTTGTTTTTACCTGAAACTGTATAGGTAAATTCGGTCCCGGGTAAAATATTTTAAGATTGGACCAGTACAATAAAACTGTAATATTGAATAATTTTAGTTTTATTAAATTAAATAAAAATTAGTGGTCTTAAATGCAACTCAAGGTCTCTAGTTAATTCCACAATATAATACAAGTTATTGAAAATTCTAAAAAATTGACAATTGTTTCGATAAATCAATATCATCGTCAGAATGACAGAAGTTACATTTCATTTTATGCCTACCTGATGTTTAGTAGTTATATTTGGCTAGACCAAGAAGTAACCTAACTTGTGATTGGCTTAATATATGTTTATATAAAAAAGAAGAAGATGTGATATTACAAATATTGAAGCTTAGATATTATTAGCCCTATGGTGATATCCTGGATATCATTTTTCCAATTAAGATCAGTATAACTGTGCAATGATATAGAAAACCAGGAAAACTATATCTGCTGATCTTTACAATTATCACTTAAGAAGACAGTTTATTAGTGGAGGATTCCCTAGATTTAACTGTTCATTGACAACTTCATATTGTGGGTTTCTTAAATGTCTTCTAATTTCCAGTTCTTCAAGGAAATCCAGTTCTTGTTTCTTTTCACAAATATGCAGTACTTCTAGTTTTGTGTTAGGTGTCAATGAATGATTGGTGTCAAGTAGATGTTTTGCGTAGTGGGATTCATCTGGTTGTTTTAATCTGTATGCTCGTAAGTGCTCACTGTATCGTATTTCAAAATTCCTAAGGGTCTGACCCAAATAGACAGCATTACATTCTGGACATTTGAGTTTATATATACCTGACTTCTTTAATAGTGGTATTTTTTTGTTTTTACATTTAACAATTTTGTACTAACGTTACTTTCTGTTTTAAAAGAAATTGTTGTATTCGTTGCTTATGATATTATCTTTGAAATATTATTAGAAATATTTCCTGCATATGTGATGGTTTTATAAGTTTTAATTTCATCAGCTTGTTTAGGATATATTAGTTGTAATGCCAATTTTTCCTCTTTTTTACTAATTAGCTTATTTATCATATCTAATGGATAACCGTTAGATGTTGCTATTTGTCTAATTGTATTAATCTCTCTATCAAAATTACATTTGTTCATAGGAACTGAACAAGCTCTATGTATCATTGAATTATATGCTGCTAGTCTGTGTGACACAGGGTGGTTAGAATTGAATGGAATTGTTACATCAGTTTGTGTTGGTTTTCGGTAAATTGAATAATCAAGTACATTATTAACTCTTTGAATTTTTAAATCAAGAAAATTGATTGAGCTATTTTCTTCAATTTCTAATGTAAATTTAATTTTCGGGTGTAAATTATTGATGTGGTTGAAAAATACATCTAATTTTCGTTCACTACCCATAAAACAAAGATCTTTCTTTCTAAATTGTCCATAAAAATGTTTGCTAAATTAGGTGATATAGGGCTTCCCATTGGTAAACCTTCATTTTGAATATATATCTTATTGTCAAAAGTGAAATAATTCTGATTAATGCATACATCAAATAAATTAAGTATATCTGATATTATTCCTGGATTAATATTTTTATCTTCTAGTAATTTTCTTACAAGTACTAGACATTCTTTAGGAGGAATTTTAGTAAACATGTTAGTTACATCGAACGATATGAGTTTATAGTTATCTTGTAAGTGGATTGCTTTCAACTTTTTGATTAGTTCTATTGAATTTCTAATTGAGTACTGAGATTCATATCCGTGAGTATTGAGTATATTGTTGAGCTTCTTTGCCAATATACTCAATACTTACGGATATGAATCTCAGTACTCAATTAGAAATTCAATAGAACTAATCAAAAAGTTGAAAGCAATCCACTTACAAGATAACTATAAACTAATATAGTTCGATGTAACTAATATGTTTACTAAAATTCCTCCTAAAGAATGTCTAATACTTGTAAGAAAATTACTAGAAGATAAAAATATTAATCCAGGAATAATATCAGATATACTTAATTTATATGATGTATGCATTAATCAGAATTATTTCACTTTTGACAATAAGATATATATTCAAAATGAAGGTTTACCAATGGGAAGCCCTATATCACCTATTTTAGCAAACATTTTTATGGACAATTTAGAAAGAAAGTTCTTTGAAAGTAATATTTCGAAAAATATTTTATTTTGGTATAGATATGTAGATGACATATTAGCTTGTTTTATGGGTAGTGAACGACAATTAGATGTATTTTTCAACCACATCAATAATTTACACCCGAAAATTAAATTTACATTAGAAATTGAAGAAAATAGCTCAATCAATTTTCTTGATTTAAAAATTCAAAGAGTTAATAATGTACTTGATTATTCAATTTACCGAAAACCAACACAAACTGATGTAACAATTCCATTCAATTCTAACCACCCTGTGTCACACAGACTAGCAGCATATAATTCAATGATACATAGAGCTTGTTCAGTTCCTATGAACAAATGTAATTTTGATAGAGAGATTAATACAATTAGACAAATAGCAACATCTAACGGTTATCCATTAGATATGATAAATAAGCTAATTAGTAAAAAAGAGGAAAAAGTGGCATTACAACTAATATATCCTAAACAAGCTGATGAAATTAAAACTTATAAAACCATCACATATGCAGGAAATATTTCTAATAATATTTCAAAGATAATATCTTCAGCAACGAATACAACAATTTCTTTTAAAACAGAAAGTAACGTTAGTACAAAATTGTTAAATGTAAAAACAAAAATACCACTATTAAAGAAGTCAGGTATATATAAACTCAAATGTCCAGAATGTAATGCTGTCTATTTGGGTCAGACCCTTAGGAATTTTGAAATATGATACAGTAAGCACTTACGAGCATACAGATTAAAACAACCAGATAAATCCCACTACGCAAAACATCTACTTGACACCAATCATTCATTGACACCTAACACAAAACTAGAAGTACTGCATATTTGTGAAAAGAAACAAGAACTGGATTTCCTTGAAGAACTGGAAATTAGAAGACATTTAAGAAACCCACAATATGAAGTTGTCAATGAACAGTTAAATCTAGGGAATTCTCCACTAATAAACTGTCTTCTTAAGTGATAATTGTAAAGATCAGCAGATATAGTTTTCCTGGTTTTCTATATCATTGCACAGTTATACTGATCTTAATTGGAAAAATGATATCCAGGATATCACCATAGGGCTAATAATATCTAAGCTTCAATATTTGTAATATCACATCTTCTTCTTTTTTATATAAACATATATTAAGCCAATCACAAGTTAGGTTACTTCTTGGTCTAGCCAAACATAACTACTAAACATCAGGTAGGCATAAAATGAAATGTAACTTCTGTCATTCTGACGATGATATTGATTTATCGAAACAATTGTCAATTTTTTAGAATTTTCAATAACTTGTATTATATTGTGGAATTAACTAGAGACCTTGAGTTTCATTTAAAAACACTAATATGAGCATATTCCACGAAGTAAGGGTCGAGACAGTCAATTTCATTAAATAAAAATATTTACATTGTTGACAAAGTTTACATAAACGGAATTGATATGTCTATATATTGTTTATACCTATAAAAATATAACATATTACATACAATTATATATTTAATAATATTAAGAAACCAAATTCTCGAAAATTACGAAATAGGCTACAAGTCACAGGTACATAATATTGTATACCTAATAATTAAACCCCACAGTTAAATGAGACACATTTAATAAAATGCAAACGACTTATTTCGTTTTTCGTATATGATTCATCATTTTTGTAATAAATTTTTGACGGTTTTTAACTTTACTATCGGTAATTTTAGTATTCAAATGTACACTTTGTAATTTTACATAAGTTTCGATTTGAAACTCTTTAAGTTTATTAATAAAAACAAAAATGTTTGGATGATACTTGTAAAACGAATCGTTAAATTGTCTATGGAAAGATTCGCATGTATTCGTAGTCCGTGTAAGTTCTGCTGAGTTTGTAGCCCAAAGTGAAGGAGGGAATAGTGACTCCTCAGATATGTAATTATCTATCAAATAATCGGAATACGTTTGAATCTTTTCATCGTCTGGTGCTATTGAGAGCAGATCGAATACAAAACAATCGCTGATTTCTACAGGATTTAAGAAAGTTAGGGCAAAAGTCATTTTTAGCCATCGCCCCGCATCGGAACATTCATCTTTGTAGGCAGATATTAAACCAATTTGCAGAATTTTTTTGTACCATGCCTGCAAATTATGAAATCGACATCCGATTATTTGAGCTAATGGCCAAACTTGTTCTACAGCCTTATGGATACCTTTTTCAAAATCGATTACAATTTCAGAAATATCTAATCTAACACTATTTTTTATGCAGATCTCTGTTACAATATTAAATAATTTTTGGTACGTTTCACACTAATAGAGAAAAAATCAGAGGAATATAGTGGCCGTTATAATACCCGTGTATCGTAAAAAACTGACACTAAAATTGTGGGCAGTAATTAAATGTTCCATCTAAATATATTCGTCTGACTTTTCCGATAAATTGAATATTTGATTTACAAGAAAAGACGGCGATTTGATCAGCTGGATGTTTCAATGTTGATCTTCGCCAGAGTGTCGAAAGTTTGTTGAATACTTGTTGGCAATTGTGGAAGCAGTTTTCGACGAGCATTGTACAAATTCTTCCTTATTAACGCAACGTCTGACGTATTGATCGTTGAAGGCAGATTTTCTTGAAGCTCCCGGCGGATGATTTTTGCAGGCTTCTCCGATAAATCATCAATAGCCTTTCTTTTACAAGAAGTGCTTACAATTTGGCAGTTCAACTGTTCTACATTTGCATTATGGCAATGATCCTTTACATGCTTTGTAACAGTTACATTGTCCACTTCACCCATACTAAGCAAATAAGATCTACACTTTTTATTTATACACGTCCACCGCTTTTCGCCACTTTTTAAAAAATTTTGAAAACTATACTTATAGTTATTTATAACTACTATACGCTTTCCTTTGTCGCTCAAAATAATATTAAGATCCATGGTGCCAGACTACAAAGAATACTTGAATCGACTAATATGTAAACTGGGGAAACATACGCAACTAAATGGTACATATTTCAATCCATTTCATGTATTTATATTATTCATTTACCTACTAATTGCTACTATTTTCGGAAAAGCCCATACTTACCATAATTACTTCATTCTACGAAAGAGATTAAGCTCCTCAGTATCATAAAACTCTGGTTGGGAGGGAATTTACCTACCGATAAAAGGGTATAAAATTTTTAATTTAATCTGCTACCTGCTGGGACCGAATTTACCATGCCCCGGCCACAGTACTGATGCTTATCGACTTTCAATATTTGACCTGAAAGAGAACATGCGCACTTGTTGGCTTCCGTTTGTATTTAACATGGTTCACGTACCTCAGTTGTTCACTGATAACTAGGTTACCCTAAACTTTTATAATTTTCAGCCATTAATTCAGTAACTGCACAATTATCTAAATTTTCAATTTCTGGGGGTAAATCATTCATTTTATAATGCTTGATGAACTTTTCAATACATTTAACTTTGACAGTGACATAAGAATATAATTCCGTTATTATCTTAGGTTGCTATGCACATTACTGAAATTAAGCTAGGTTACATCACTTAATCGAATGCAACAAGAAATTTATTTTTAAAGAAATCGTCGGAATATATTTTATATACAATTCGGATAATAAATAATCATTATGGCACATGTCACGTAGTCAGACTCTGATAATGTCTCGTATATTCATGGCCAGAACCATCATGATTGTAATTATAAATGAAAGTCATTAAAGACTCATTTGCAAAAGAATGTATGTTAGGAACCCAATACTAGTAAATTACGTAATTTTTTGAAAAGCTTTGTGGGTTGAGTTCATTAACAGTTGAAGATAATTCCTTTTTGGGTAAACTCGATGGTATAATTTATTATATAGAATTATTTTGAGCAAATCAAATATGAGAAATAATAATACAGTTAGCAATGATGTGAGCGCAATGTTTTTTTCAATTTTTGTTGCTGATACTGACATTTCAAGATCGATTAATCTATAATTTGAAAAAACTTCATTTAAGCGGCAAATTTAATTTTTACATGGATCGTTGAATGTTTTAGAATGTAAAACAGAAGTGTGTCAATTTTACTTATTCAAATTTTAATTTTACGTGTGTAGTTTTTTATACTTAAATTTTTCCAAGTGTGTCAACTTCATATTTTTATTTTGTATACTAAATTGTGCACTTCCACATGAATTTCAATTAAGTACAACTATTTTTGACAGACATGGTGTTAATTTTTAGATAAATATGATGTACTGATATAGTTTTACGTTATAACGCCTGAAATAACAGCGCAATTCATTTTTTTTATTTATAGATTTTGAATGTTACTCATGTGATTTTAGATAAAATTATTTTTGTGATATGTATTAAATCATTTATTACTTTTCTATCGATATTTTTTTAGGGAAATGTAAATCAATATAATAAATTTATATAAAGATATATTTTAAATTGAAATAATTCATTGCCTCACATATCTCCTCATTTAAATTAGGGACCTAGGTAGATTATAGAGAGATATTGCAGCACCATATAACGCCAGGCACTAATAAAGTCATCTTTATTTTGACATGTACGCACGCGCAGTGTGAATCTGGATTAAGGTCAACTTTATTAAAATTTTATTTAAAAGCGAGGATTAACGTCCTTTATTTTCATTTCGGGCTAGATCGTGGCATGATCGGTGGATATGATATGACCGGTGGCTGACAAATTTGAAATTATTGACAGTAGTTGGAATATGTTGTTTGATGTTGAATATATTTTTGGCAACAATTTGAAACATTATGGAGAAAGAAAAATCGAAGAGACTGAGATTCAGTTATGATGATGATATTTTTTTACTCAGGGAGATAATTGCACACAATCCTCTAAGAAACCCCGCAGCATGGAAGAGAATTCAACGTGATATGGAAACATCCCTGGGGAAGAAATTTCTTATAAAAACACTAAAACAAAATTTGCAGCTCTTATTAGAATTGTGGGCTAAAAAGGATAACATCACCAAAATTTGGTAAGAGATACTTATAATGTACATTTATTTCAAATAATTCACTATTGATTTTCCTTTTCAGATCAGTTTGTGAAGACCCTTACAGCGAAAAAGACCATTTACTGCAAGAAGTCAGCAGCGTATGCCAAGAAAGTGGAGGGTTACCAATTAAACAAAATATTATTTCTAAAGTAAAATAAATAGCAGAATTGGGTCGACAGGCGAGAGAATCATTTGCCTTAAAATTTGTGAATAATAATTATGAAAACATTATCAACAATTCTATATTTGAAGCAGAAGTGATAGAAACTGAAGAAATTTGATATGACGGAGTTGACAGAGATCAAACTACTGTGGTAGGTTTATTATTGAATGTGGATATTAAGTAAATTTAACTATTATTCTAAGTTTATAAATACTTAGTTGTGAATGAATAAAATTTATCATCAATTTTTGTTCTTGCAGAATTAAATATCAGTGCTCAGAGTGTTCCGTCCAATAAAATAAGTATACCAGATGTTATATCAGTACCTGCCAACGTACCAAAAAATTCTGATGATGAAAAAACACATGTTCTACGTAAGTTTCATAAAAATCTATTTTATAACTTCAGAAAACATGCGGTTTCATACGTTTTAAAACAATTATTTGTGAGGCATCCTTTTTCGTCACCTAATAAAAAATTAAAATGTTCATATTTTCAATTCCATCTAGATAATGTATTTTCTAATCTCTTTATTGTAGGACCAATCAGAAAGAGAAATAATAAAAGTAAAACCTTAAGAAAGGATGCAGAAAAAATTAGAGGGAAATTACATTCTAGAATAGATAACTAGAATTAGAAACAAGAAAAATTTTGTTGGAAGAAAAGACGATTTATGGGAAATAACTGAAATGAAAGAAAAATTGGACATTGAGAAAAAAAACTTGAAATGATGATTTCAGGCAATATGATTACTCAACTTTTATTACAGACGCAACAACGACTCATTAATGAAACAGTTAGAAGGAACTAACTCAAATTAAAAAGACTTGTTCATTCAATTCATTTGTTTTTGTTTATAGTGACCAACTTGATCTCAGAATAAGACTATTTTTATATTTTAAGGCTGTTGTATATTTTCCTTTTGCTATTCTAGGACTAATTCTCTTTTGTTTAAAAAAGCTGCTTAGTAAATTTTTTTCTGTAATGTTAGGAGTAGAATGTTTTATTTATTTCAGATTATTTAAAATAATAATAACATATTTTTTCAGTTTATATGAGTTCTCCTATTTTATTTTTAATGATTATATATTTTTTGTAGATGTTCCTCTCTTATTTTTTTACAACTTTGATTGTAGTTGAAGGAAAGTGTGCAAATAAATAAGAAGATTTAAAACACTATATTTCAGTAAATATACAAAAAACAAATGATAAACATAATATTTAACACATTGAATTATAAATTTTAGTTTCCAAATCCAAAATATTCCTCGAGAGTGGGTGGCATGATGTCAAAATACAATGCTGTCTGAGAGCCATATAGACAAGTATGACAATTTGTGAACAAAACAGCAACCATATACAATGATTGTACATCTTGCAACAGCAATTTTTATTTTATTCTATAATCTACAAAAGCAAATTCAGTTACAATTTTTTGAAAACCCCACTCAATTGCTACTCCCAAAACTTTCATAGCCCTATTAAATTCTTGGTGATGTGGAGGTCGTCCATGATATGGAGAAAGTACGAGTTCCATGATTCCATAAGCCTGATCCCCATACTTTTCATTTTCATTAACAACAGCTTTCTGTTCTAATTCTTGATACAGATTAGACTCTCGAAATATGCCTGCATCATGTCTCCTTCCTGGAAAGGCACCGTTTAGGCTGACAATGATGCCATCTGGACAAAGTACCGGGTGGTATTTTAGACAATGAAACCTTTTATGTCCTGAAATAATTTTCTTGATCTATAGTTGGTCTACATATTTGTCTGGCAGTACCATCAATAAATCCCCAACAATTATTTAATAATCTTTCATTGTCTTCAATTATTAAATTAAATTAAATATTGTGATGAATATCCGAACATCATGCAAATATCGAATAGCCTGTTTGGGTAAGTCAAACGCTTCAATAGAATCTGGAGTGCTGTTAAATCTGAAATGAAAATTATTGATAAAATTCCCAAACTATTGATCAAGAGATTGAATAACGTGTTTTCATGAAATCGTCTATCACTTTGAAGAATGACTTACTGTTCACTTTGTTTCTACTATCAGCCTGGATTTAAGTTGGCAAACTCAGACATTGAAGAAGTCTCATAATGCCATCACTTGAAAATTGCAAGTGCAACTTCACATATTCATCCGCATAATTGTTCAAATCAAAGTTGCCTGCAGCACCATCAACTTCATATCGATTGATCAATAGGTTATTGAGAATTACCCATTCAATATCTTCATCATCTCCTCCGCCCAGAATTACAGTCTCGATTATTTCTTCCATCGAATACAAAAACAATAGCAAACGGTTCAAACGTAACATCAACTAGCCAACAGGTCAAATCTCAAATAGATTTCTATAATTTAAATTTAGGTTATGTTATGAATTGAATAACGAACGTCGGTGTCAGTATCGAATAAGTACAACTGATGATACTTCCAATATCTCTGTATTTAATCACAGAATAATGCTGGTCACTATTAAAATAAAGTCGCCTCTAATAGTGCCAGACGTTATTGCAATATCTCCCTAATAAAAAAAAATATAATGTTGAACAAACATAAGTAAACTACATAAATGGGGTAATGACTTCCAACACAACAAGCTCATTACTGCATAGACCTATTTTTACACTTTATTTAAAATCAGGCATAATCCTTCGTCTTTTTTATTTGCCAGTAATTTGTCTGCCTTTTAATTCAACATGTATGTACCGGGTGTTCCCCAAATATGAGGCGTATCTTTGGATGTCGAAAACGGTAAGATATAGGGAAACGGTTAAATTATGGCAAAGTTGCGGCTTCATTCGAGGACATTTTTCCGACAGTTGGCGCTGCAGTATCTGTCAAAGTAGTCAATGGAATGGAAAAAGCAATGCTCCCATTTGATTCAATGATAAATTAATCATTACTACTTTGAATTTTGAGCGAATAAGAGGTGAATTGTAAAGGATGGTACTTGTTTAGATCAGTAAAGTGGACATTTTCAAATATATTTGCGATAAAAATCGGCCGATGGTGGAAGGCGTAAAGTGTTCAAAGTAGAACATTTTATTTTGTGTCAAGTCAAAAATGTAGAAAAATCCGAAATATTTGGGCTGGTTCTACAAACTACTGCATTAACACGAAGCCTCATGAAGTCAATTTATGCTTGACTAATCCAATGAACAAGTGGACATGTATTTGTTCTTGCAAAGCTGGACAATCTGGTTTTTGTAAGCACGTGGTTGCAGTACTTATTTATATTAACAGGTGAGATCAGTTAATGTTGCCGATATTTCATCATTATTTATCTTACCTACTACTCGTTTTGTCAGTTTGTGTTATGCTTCCCTTCACAGAAATTTAGTATTTTGCTAACTATCCATATGTTTAGGCATGAAGAAATAGAAGAGTTCAACTGTACAGCTTACACCCAAGCATGGGGCAAAGAAAATGCAGGTATAAAGGAAGAAGAGCCTACAACTAGTTTTCGTTATCAATCAAAGTCGAGGATTGAAGAAAATGTCATACTTTCCTACAAAACAAAACATTCTATAGATGAGAAGAGTTTTGAACGCTTTTTAAAATGTAAGTCTTATGCAATTTCAAACATTCATGAATAATATTCCATGTTATTCATTTTCCAGGTAACAAATTATGTGATCTACATACATCAAAAATCTGCTATAAGAGATGTCCCATTTTTTATTGGCCGAAACTATACATAGACAACACACAGTTTAGCAATCACTACAGCTCAGGCTCGTAAGAAGAGTACTCGATAAAGAAAAGAGGGAACATACCGCACAGGAATTGCCAATAGAAAAACCGTCAGTCATAAAAGTTTTAAATAATTTAGAGGTTCATAAATTACCAATCTTACATTTTAAAGAAAACCGTGTCTGGCTAAGGATGAGCGTACGGATCAAAAACGGGTTGAAATTTGGCGAAGCTTTAGATATCGAATTATACAACTTCGACTTAGGACGAACTTTGGAGAAGCTTGATAAGCTATCGGTGGAAACAAGGTAAAAAGAATGAAGATATATCGTCGGTCCCATGCCATAACCATGAATGTGCAAAATTGACCGTTTTGACCTAAGTGCATCGTAAGTCTTAAGATGACCCATATTAGCCATGCCAAACTCACGAATGTGTTTACGCGCCAATTGTCCATAATGTCAAGTCGATTAATCACGGAAGTTCAGTTCTCTCTCTGCTTTCACCACGGACTCTTCATGAATGTGACAGTTTCGCGTTTGTGGCGTTGGGAACATTTATTCAAAATATCTGAATGTACCATTTCCGTGTATTTGGCGTTGTGAACTATTATTTAATTTATCTGAATGTGACAGTTTCGCGTGTTTGGCGTTGCAAACAGTTATTTAGATAAATCTGAATATATCAATTTCGTGATTATCTATTTCGACAAACTTCACAAATAATCCTGAACGTGACACTATCGTGCTTTTTGAATTGCAAAAAACTGGGTAAACACAAGTGACTGTGTTGTATTGTATTGTGAAATCTCAATTAGGACTTTCTCATTTAGTTTGACAAAAATCTGCTTATGAAAAACATGAGTGCCAGAATAAAAAGGATGTTGCAAATGGTTAAAAAAAATCAGAGATTATTTTAGAGGACAATAATTTAGATGGAAATAATCAGGTAACAACTCAAAACTATTATTGAAGTTAATGTAATTAAGTTGTATCAAGTATTGTTTTTATTTTAAATATTCAGGTCGAAATACAAGAAACTACTATGGTCAAAGGTGACATTCATGGATCTGTTCCAGGTAAACAATTTTTTCAATTAGGTATTTAAAGATAATTATTTTAAGTTTTTTTTTCCAAGATAAAATCGACTATTCCAGCGACAGTAAAGAATATAATGGAGAAACAACATCCGAATCTGAATTATTGGAATGTGTCTATGATAAAACCACAGTACCAGAAAACGAAGTTTCCCAGTTATCTCAGAAAAGTGAATTAACATCAGGTATAGTACGCAGCTAAATTACTGTTGAAATAAAATCTAATTTATAATTATCAATTTTCCGTAGATATTATTATGGACAATGACGCTACCATTGAACAACCTGACGAAATCGAATCTTCATCGGATAGCTATGATCCAGAAAATGATTCTGATACCTCTAGCAGTTCATCAACCTGTTCAACATGTTCAGCCAGTTCGAGTTCCAATACTGAATCCAATAAATCTAAAAACGAAAACATTCAAGCAGATGAACCAAGTAAGTTGATTACAATCAACCATTATAAAATTTTGAAATAAAAAATATAATTATTTCAGAACACCCCATCAAGGGGAAGAAAAATATTGCTTTGTGGAAAAAAAACATAAGAAAACAAAAGAGACTTAAAGGCGAGTCATACGTTAGTGCACAAAACACAGAAAAACCTGCACGCCCTCTGCTACCATCCCCTTGTTTTGGAAAAGCAAAACACAATTGCAATGAGTTTGTTATGGAAGCAAAGAGGCGAGAAATTTATAATGCTTTTCGTGCATTAGCGACATTAGATGAGCAAAGATATTTTGTTGTTAACCATCTTGAACAAAAACTGAAGAATAGGGAACAAGAAGCTTAGAAAATTCTAGAAGAACCTATACTTATAACTACAGCTTGACAGTTGATGGTCAAAAGAAAAAAGTATGTCGGGAATTTTTTATGGCTACCCTCAATGTAACTGATTCCTTTATTCGCACATCATTGCAAAAATGCTCCTCCAGTGGGGTGGTTGAGAAAGACATGCGTGGAAAGCATAGACCTTCTAACAAGCTTAGCAATAATGATGAGCAGTTGATTAGGGAGAATATCCTCTCATTTCCCGCCGTAGAGTCGCATTACTGCAGAAGTTCTTCTCAAAAAAAGTACCTTGATCCTTCTTTAAATATTTCCGTTATGTATGCAATGTATAAAGAAATGTGCCAGGAGAAAAATGTAAACTCAGTTTCTATAGAAAAATATAGACAGATTTTTAGGGAATATAATTTAGGGTTCTTCCGGCCAAAAAAGGACCAGTGTAAAAAGTGTTTAGAACACAAGGAAATGACAGAAACTGAAAGAATACAAGGAGAAGAAAAATTTCAAGAACATTTACGAAGAAAAGAATTAGCTCGCAAGTCCAGGGATGATGACAAAAAAATTGCAAAGGAAAATACGGAAGTTTTATCTTTTAATTTCGATCTGCAAGCAGTTCTTACAACACCGAAAGGCCCAGCAGGTCAAATTTTTTATTTAAGAAAATTAGCCATCTACAATTTGACAGTTTACAACTTAGCCAACCAAGATGTCCTTTGTTATGTTTGGGAAGAAACTCAAGGAAAAAGAGGATCAGTTGAAATCTCTTCTTGCATTCACGATTACATTCTCGCACATCAAAATATTAAAGAGGTTCGCATGATGTCCGATGGGTGTGGTGGCCAACAGAAGAACTCCATTTTTGCTGCCATGTGCCTTCAAATTCTCTCAAATCATCCTACTCTAAATCAAATAGATCACAAATTTTTTGAAACTGGTCACACAGAGATGGTGTGCGACTCGATACATTCAAAAATAGAAGTAAAAGCCAAATACGTTCCAGTGTATTCTGCAGAAGGTTGGTCACAAATTATTCGTAGTGCAAGGATAAGGCCACGACCTTTTGTGGTCAAAAACCTAACATACCAAGACTTTTTCGATTTTAAGACATTCGGAACACAGTCTTTCAACATGAATCAAATTCCATGGCGCAAAGTTTGCTGGCTTCGCTATATGAAGGATGAGCCAACGAAAATTTTCTTTAAAACAAGTTATTCAGATGAAGATTTTAAGGAGGTAAATTGTTCCAAAAAAGGACGGCCAAGAAAAGTTACACTCAACAAGTCCTACAACGATGAGCTGCCTATGCCCAATGCAAAGTTTAAAGACTTGCAAAAAATGTGTAATGACCTAACAATACCTAAGATTTACCATGATTACTACAGATCTTTGAAATGTAGCGAAGAAATCCGGGACTGTTTACCAGAGCCAAATGTGTCGGAAAATGACTCGGAAGAAAGTGATTAGTTTTTCCAGGTTACAAATAAATGTTTTTTGCTTTTAGTTTGCTGAGTATTTGCTTACTTGTTTTTTTTTATTAAACGAGTTTGCAAAAACATAATAATTTTCATTTTTCTGTTCAGCGACACTGCATTTGTTTAAAATTTTTTCAACAGCAAAACCACGAATGTGTTTTTTTTTAACTGAATATATCCAAAATTTTGTTAGACAACTTAAATTAGTTAATTTTCAAAATTGCACAAAAACCTTATTGTTCCCTGTCATTACAAACTTTAAAATGCAACATCTCAAAACTATAGTTTTGCACATTCATGGTTTTGGCATGGGACCGACGATATGAAAATGATCAGTAGATAATGGGGGGATTTGGCCTGGGAAAATTTTTATCGGCCGTCCTCGCTCTTATCAGTTTGCGTTTTTCCACCCACACACTCGGATACCACAGTATTTATGTCGTAAAAATACAGGGTGTAGTCGTAAAATATTAGGGATCGTAAAAGATTATACAGGGTGTAGTCGTAAAATATTATACAGGGTCGTAAAAATATTAGGGTGTAAAGGTATACAGGGTTGTAAAAGATTAGGGTCGTGAAAGATTAAGGGTGTAAAACAGGAAGATTATACAGGGTGTAGTAAAAAAAATGCCATAAGGGCGCTACGGTGGGCGGCGTTATTTTTACAAACGACGTTATAGATTTACAGGATGGGGCGCTACGGTCGGCGGGGACAAAGAAGTCATGAGGGCACTACGATTGGTCGAATTTACAGGATGCCATAAATGCGCTACGATAGGCAAACGGTGTTTACAGGCCATAAGGGCGCTACAACGTCGATCTGCGCATGAGTCGGGCAATCCGCGTGGGCATCCTGTGCTGACGTTCGCAGGACAAAGATTCCATAAGGGCACTAGCATCTCTGGTTGGATTTAAGTCGAGCAAACGCCATTGGTAGATATACGGGATGTAACTCGACGCCCCCACCGGAGCCTCTGGAGACTATTACAAGAAGTGACATCATAGAAGCTTCTGGAGACTAAGAAGTGGCCTGGAGACTAAAGATCGAAGTATCGTGACGTGATAGAAGATATTTCTATGCAATATACAGGATGTAGTGATAATGATACCGTATTGTTATATACAGGATGTAACTCGATGCCCCACTAGGAGCCTCTGGAGACTAAAGAAATGGGGCTTCTCGAGATTAAGAAGTGACCTGGAGACTAAAGAAGTGACGCCACAGAAGGATTGTGACGTATCGTGACGTAATAGAAGATATTTTTCTTAAATCTTATGGCTTTGGACATGCGCAATGGTTGCAGAAGTGCTTCTTTTTTGGTCGGCAAACGACGTTATTTTTATTCAGGCCATAAGGGCGCTACGACGTCGCGCATGAGTCGGGCGAATCCTGACGTTAGTAAAAGATGCCATAAGGGCCCTAGCATCTCTGGTCGGGTTGAAGTGTAATAAACGACGAAGAATAGAGGACAAGAGGTAAACATGTAAAGCCATAAGGGCACTAGCATCTCTGGTCGAACGTCATTGGTAGAACATAGGATGTACAGCCATAAGGGCACTAACACTCGGATTAGTCGGATTCGAACAAACGCCATTGGTAGAGTATTTTTTACAGTATGTACAAAGATGCCATAAGGGCACGAATATCTCTGGTCGGGTCATTGTGATTAAAAAGAGGTGTATCTCAGTTATTGTCAAAAAAACGCGATGCCGCAGCCTCTAATTACGACAGATCGACTCAAATTACATCAGATTGCACCAGATCACCTCCGCGTCAATCAGAACAGCCTCGATAAAAAGTGATTGAGATGTAAAAATAATGTATTACTAAAAAAGTCGTCTACATCACGAGTAACATCACATATGTTTTTCCATGAGAAAGCATGTGATGATCGAGCAAGAAATTTACCTTCTGATGCGTATTAAAACAATCCTCACTCTAAAAACAGACCTTAGAACACGGCGCTAGTAAAATTCAATCTGTATGGCTACGGAAATTAATGAATAATGTTTTGGGGAAAATGTACGGAATGGTATTTGTAAATTGGTATACCGATACGAGGGTCAATAGTTTTCGTCCACAATCTATACAATCATCAATTTTTACACACCCTCTTAAAAAATGCTACAAAAGTCATTCACAATATCACTGCTTAGTGTAATTCTTGTCAACGTATAAATAGACCATCCATTCTTTTTTGCTTCATCACTCTGTATAATTTCTTCATAATTACATTAAGATCGTAACCAAATCACAAAGATAAATATATTATTCATCAACTGATTTCAATACAAAATTGTTGTCGAATTGAAGAAAAGAAAGCGTGTAAAGAATGATGTTTTTTCGAGCAACTCTGTTTGTGCATTTGAGGGAAAATGTTGGTTAAATCTTCAGACTAATTTTTTCATCTTATTTACTATATAGAGTACATATTTTCACTAAGATAAAAAGTGTGAACGGTTATCGTATTGAAAAAGTTATGATTTGCGTTGACGTAATTCAAACTAGGTACGCTAAATAGATTAGTTGAAAGCATTCTTAAAAGATAATTTTAAAAGGTTCAGTTTTATTGAATTTTACTCTTTTTCAAAATATGAAATACTGTTATAACTTTCAACGTGTATTATCACTTATAATTTTGAAAAACTAATAAAAAATTTGATTATCACCGTTTTTAGCTTGTCAAAAGTTTTTTGCAATTTGCTGACGTACGCTAAATATATTAATTGAAACCATTCTTTAAAGCTATGATAAATTTTAAAGGTGCAGTTTTATCGAATATTACTCTTTTTTCAAATATGAAATACGGTTAAAACGTTGATTTTTGACCTCTTGACGTAATTCAAACTATACAAATACTACTTACTATAGGGCTTTTCGGAAACTATGATCGGGTTAACCCGTTCATAATCTGAACGTTCGGAAAGTAATCCGGATCACGTTCACTCACGTTCGGAAACTGAACAAACTGAGCGGATCATAATCATATGTTTGGATCCTTTCTACCCTAGTACATCGGTGGGTAAATGCGATCAGCTGACGGATTGTTTCGTTTGTTTTTGTTTTCTTCAAGCTAAAATGTTATTAATTCTTTAAGCCTAGTAGTGGGCAGGTTGCTGAGGCTTGCGGTTTTTGTACTTTTTGACTTTTCAATATAAAAAATAGCTTATTGGTATTAAAATTTTATTTTTGTTTTCTTTAAATAAAAAGTTTTATTAAGTGTTTTTAGCCACGTAGTTAGCAAATTGCTCAGACTTGCAGTTTTTATAACTTTTGGCTTTTCGATATAAAAAATAGCTTGTTGGTATTAAAATTTAGTGTCAACGATGAGTGAAAACAAATTAAAGCTTTACAAGATGAGTATATGGAGAGAAGTACATGAAAAATCAACCCACGAAACTAAAGTAATAAAAATAAAAAGTTTTTGTTAAGTATTAAATTTGACATTTCCACACAAAACAGAACGCGCGTCGTTCGGAAAGTCTGATAAACATCTCGTTCTTGGTTAGAATCCACAATCAGCTGATAAGTGATCTATCTGATCTAAGATTACCGTTTCCGAAAAGCCCTAATAAGTATAGATAAAGACTACATATTTTCACTAAGATAAAAAAGAAGTGTGAAAGGTTATCGTAATGAAAAAGTTACCAAATTTGCAGATTTGATAATGGAGATAACGATTCATACTGAATTTTTATTGATGTTCTGTATATTTTTCAAACGATGATAACACTGTTTTAACGCTTCTGCTGAATGATAAGAAACTCTACTGACGTAATTGGATAATAACGAATGATTCACAAAATTTATTGACATAAGGTTTTTAATCTGAAATGCTATTCTTAAAAGAATGAAAGAGCAAATTTTTGAGGTTGGATGGAATATTTTTTCTGTAAAGAACATAATTATTTATATCTTGTTATATGAAAGAGTATTCTTCACAACTAGAGCCTCGCAAGGTAAACAACCTTAAATCCACATTTTCATATGAAAACACTCATTTACATACTGTTAAACTCAACGCCTTCAGACGAAACAGATCACTTCAAATAAAACACACACAGATTGGATAGGAAATAAAACACATTGCTTCAATTGTTTTTTTATTTCTGTAAAATACTTTCTATAAAGATGTTTATACACATTTTTAATGAAAACAAAACCTAAAATATCACGTGACAACATGTGCAGTTAGGGTTTCCCTAACGCTCTTTTATAATGGTCTGCACTGAATAACACGTTAATCTATGATAATAATAAAACACTTTCATTGTTTTTATTTCGTTTACGAACAATTCAGAATAAACCATTTGGCATAATAACTGAATTTTCAAAACAATTGTTCCATATTTTAATTGATTTTTCTCTAAAGAACATAAATAACATTCTATGAAAAAATATAAATAATATTTTATAAATATTTATACATATCTTGTTATACATTTAAATCATTTATTTCAATGAAAGAGCAAAAGTTATCAAAACTAGATCCTATAATGCCCCGCTCAGTTTTTACCAACAAGGCATGTTTTTTGATAGTTTTTTTCAACCACACCTCCAATGAAGAAACCGCTCACTTTTTAAACTATTTATGATCGAAAATATTAAAACACTTGTTTGTATTTCGTTTATGCACAATTCTATATATGATTTTCCTTGAATTAAACTCATTGCGTCCAATACAGAACAGTACTTTTTACCAAACAACGTTAAATTCACATTTTCATATGAAAACACTCATTTTTACTAAAATAAGGTTGGATATGAAATAAAACAAACTGTTTCACTTAAATTGTTTTTATTTCTGTAAAATACTTTCTATAAAGAAAACGGAAGCCAAACCTAATAGCGATTGTTATCGTGGAATTGACCTCTTTAGTGGCGTCATGATTGGTAGTTATTAAAAATTGTAGGGTAACATTTATTCCTCAAGTATTTTTGCTACATTGCCATGGATTTGTTTACGTATAGCTAATAACCGGTGTGAACTTGGCAGCCAAAATCTAACGGCCGATTTACCGAAGACGCCCGAACGATCAGTGGTGTATTGGTTAGGTGCGTTTAAATGTAGGTGCGTTTAAATTTTACAAATCATAACATTATATATTAATAAGTAATAAACTACATTAACTTAACCAGAAAAAATAAGATTTAGGTTTTTATTGCACTATTTTTATTGTAATAATAGAGAACTAGTCTCATTGTATTTCTACTGTAACTAGCTAGTCGTATATCGATTTTCAGAGTGATAACTTTGCCCTAGTTATGAAACGATAGATGTCCCGTCAGCTGAATTCGTGACCTCATATGGCATTGTTACATCGAACCATCATCGGACGATCGACTACGTCATAATGCTGAATTGCACTACTGGACACCGCATAGCTTCATTATACATATTTTATATTCAGAATGATTGTAGACTTTATATGAATAACTTCAATAAATATTAATAAAGTGTAATTATTGTAATTAAAGAATTTTTAAAAAAGTAAAGTTTTAACTTGAAAACATAAAGTGGCGCAGTCAGTAGGATCCAAAAGGATTCTCATCGTGTATTATCCTTCAGTTTCTACTGTTCATTTGGAAGAACCTTCATCGCGAAATTTTCCAAATTTTGAACAATCCGAAAAGTGCAAATAAACGTTTGAGAAGAGTACGGTGCCAATCCAGAGAGTGCAGTCCATCGAGGATCAATGGAAATCATCGCAATTTTACTGTAAGTTGCTCATATTATCTATCCTATTATCTTTCTTAGCCTATGTCATTCTCCTCATCTGAAGATTCCATAGTGGAAAGCGACAGTATTGAATCAAATTTTAATTTTAATTCTTCTGACGAAGAAAAAGAAAGTTCAGTATTAGAAGTTAGTTCTCTTTTAAATAGTTTAAGCATTGAAGAAAATATTAATTCTAATAATAGTCAATTGAATTCAACAATGTCTGTTCCCAAATTTGAAATTAAATTATTAGAAATCGTGCCCAAATTTGATGGTAATCCGCTTGAATTAGCGTCTTTCTTAGAGACGAGTAACACTTTAATTAAAACTTATTGGGATCCAAATCCCGCAAATGTCAATTGCGTTCAAAACATTAGTTTAATTTTCGGAATATATGGGAAATTAGTTGGAAACGCGAGAGAAGTTTACAGTATTTGCATAAACAAAGATTGGGAAACAGTTAAAAGCACTCTGGTAGCTCACTTTGGCGACCAGAGAGACGAAAACGGATTACTCTTTGATTTAGATCAGTTGAGACAAAATTCTAACGAACCTGCTCTTAATTTTTACACTAGAGTAATGTCTAATTTGAGTGCTCTTCATAATTACGTTGATTGTCATGAAACTAGTCAAGCTGGTGCAACCGTAAAGAAAAATTTTTACAATACACATGCTTTAAAAATATTTCTGGCCGGTTTGAAAGAACCTATGGGCTCCACAATTCGAGCTATGAAACCCGATACTCTTGCAACAGCTAGACAATTTATTATTGCAGAAAATAATATCCGTCACCTTCAAAAATCAAATAACGAAACTTTTAAGAATAAACCATATCCGAAATTTAATCAAAACTTTCAAAATCAAACTAATTATAATATCCCTAACTTCGGTCACAATTTATTGCCAATACAAAATTTTTCAAATCCATTTCCTCGTGGACCAATCAATGTTCAACCCAGATTCATCCCACATAGATTCCCGACTAATAGACAAGTTTTCGTTCCTCAACAACCTTCAAGAGCACCGAGTAATGTGTGGAAACCTAATTCAAATTTCCGTCAGCCCAAACCAACTCCTATGAGTGGCATCTCGTCAAATACATTTAACAGATCCAACTTTAATCGAAACCAAAATCGATTTGCACTTCCACCTCCACAACAATACCAACCATCACAACCCAGATTTACTTCTGAAGAACTGCACAATGTCGACCAAACGCAATATTATGACTATTATCAATCAAACACTCCTTACTACCCTCATGAAAATAACATGCTTGACCAAGATAACGTTTACGACCAAAATTGTATTTCTCCCTATGAATTTAATGACTATGTAGACACCACAAATTCAATATCTGACAATCCAGAAACACAAAGCAACGACGAACAAAATTTTCAAGACGCTCCCGAACCAACAAATCAGACGTAGAAATTTTTTCAATTTATGACAAGAAAGATCTTCCATACATAATAATTTCTGATCCTCCCTTAAAATTATTGATAGATACCGGAGCTTCAAAGTCATTTATAAACCCCGAAATTGCTGAAAATTATTTCCCAAATTATATCTATAAAGAACCAATTACCTTCAGCTCAGTCTTCCAAACAACTACTAGAGATTTTTGCGCTAAAATTCCAGCTTTTCGCGAATTCAACTCAAATAAAATCATGAAATTCCATCTTTTTAAATTCCATCATTTCTTTGACGGCTTGATAGGTTACGAAACTTTAAAGGATTTAGAAGTACATATCGATCTAAAAAATTCACTTTTAAAAACACAAAACGCTAACCTACCATTATCTCACTACTCTTCTAAAGGCAAACTTTTATTTTTCGCTCATGTTGAACCCAATTCCATAGAAACCGCAAAAATACCTGTCAATATACCAAATGGTACTGTTAGAATTCCATACACTGAACTATCTAGTTGTAGTATCAAGGAAGGTGTCACTTTCTCAAAAAATGGATATGCCTCAGTTGATATTATAAATACCTCCGAAAATGTTCAAGATGTCTTTCTATACAAACCCATAGTTGTAGAACCTTTTGAAGACAATTACGAAATCTTCCAAATTTCTGTTCAAAGCCCTGCCGACGATCATCCCTATAATTTCGACACTGCCCAATGCATTCGAACTTCTCATTTAAATTCAGAAGAAAAATTCGAAATCGAAAAACTCTGTAAACAATTTCGTGACATATTCCATAAAGAAAATTCACCCCTATCTTTCACCAACCAAGTCAATCATAAAATTAAAACAACAGACGAACTTCCAGTCTATACTAAGTCATATCGATACCCCTACATCCATAAACCTGAAGTCGAACGTCAAATTAACGACATGCTAGAAAAACGGATTATTAGGCCTAGCGACTCACCGTGGTCAGCTCCTATATGGATTGTTCCCAAAAAAGCTGATGCATCTGGAAGAAAGAAATGGCGCATCGTCGTTGATTACCGAAAAATCAATGAAAAGACCATTGACGACCGTTATCCCATTCCAAACATAACTGACATACTTAACAAACTTGGACGCTGTTATTATTTCACCACCTTAGATTTAGCCAGTGGATTTCATCAAATTGAAATGCATCCCGACGATATTAAGAAAACCGCTTTTAACGTTGAAAATGGTCATTTCGAATACGTCAGAATGCCTTTCGGTTTAAAGAACGCCCCTGCAACATTTCAGAGGGTCATGGATAATGTACTAAAAGAACTCCGTAATAAAATTTGTTTCGTCTATATGGACGACATAATTGTCTTTTCAAGCTCACTCCAAGAACATATTAATAATTTAAAAAGTGTTTTCCAAAAGCTTCGTGAGAGTAACCTCAAGGTTCAACTCGACAAATCCGAATTTCTTAGAAAAGAAGTATCATTTCTAGGTCATATTATCACCCCTCAAGGCATCAAACCCAATCCTGATAAAGTAAAAGCTATTACCAACTACCCCTTACCGAAAACCACGAAAGACATAAAAGCTTTCTTAGGCCTTCTCGGGTACTACAGAAAGTTTATAAAAAATTTTGCCAAATTAACCAAACCCTTTACAAGCTGTTTAAAAAAAGGCGCTCACATCAATATACTTGACCCGATTTACATAAAAACATTCGAAGATTGCAAATCTCTTCTAATCAATGAACCCATTCTCATCTACCCCGATTTCACCAAAGAATTCATTTTGACCACAGATGCAAGTAATTTCGCAATAGGAGCAGTCCTCTCCCAAGGACCAATCGGTGGAGACAAAGCCATAGCATATGCTTCTCGTACACTTAACGCTGCTGAACAAAATTATTCAACAATTGAAAAAGAGTTGTTAGCAATAGTTTGGGGTACAAAACATTTCCGGCCATATCTTTTCGGCAATAAATTCAAAATCGTCACCGATCATAAACCTCTACAATGGCTAATGTCTCTAAAGGAACCAAATTCCCGACTTGTCCGTTGGAGACTGAAGTTAGAGGAATTTGACTACGAAATCGTATATAAAAAAGGTTCTTGCAACACGAATGCGGATGCCCTTTCCCGTATAGAAATTTATCCAATAGATAACGAAAATAGTTCCGGCTCTGATCTACCGCCAATTTTTCAATATATGAAAGAATTTAATGAAACTAACGCTGCAACCAAATCAGACTCTCAACCTCTCGTTCCCGAAGTAGATTCAAATGACGAAAATGACGATCAAACAATACACACTAGTTTAGAAAACCCAATACTTGGAATCGAAATAACCGAGAAACCATTAAATGTATTTTTAAATCAAATAGTAATAATCAAAACTGATCAAAATCCTCATCAAGAAATTAAAAAATTATTCGATAACCCTGCAAGAACCAGATGGTTCTTACACGTGAGTGAAAATTCTTTTGAAAACCAAATTATTCAATTCTTAAAAGACTATGCTGTTCCGAAGAAACGGTATGCCTTTTATTTTCAGAACGATATCGATGAAACTATTTTCAAAACCATGTGTAGAATAGTTCCCCAGACCTTTAAAAGCTCTGCATTTATCTTAATCAAATCAAATATTATACTACATGACGTTAAAATCGAATCCCAATAACAAAAACTTATAAAACAACACGAAGGCATTACAAATCACAGGGGAATTCACGAGACTGCTAACCAACTAAAAACCAAATTTTATTGGCCAAAACTAAATAACGACGTAAAAGATTTTATCAATAACTGTTCCATTTGTCAACAAGTTAAATATGAGAGACACCCGCCTCTAATAAAACTTCAGCTAACCCCAACTCCAAGAAAACCACTCGAAACGTTACACATAGACACTTTTAAATTTGACAATACAATTACGATGACAGTATGTGACAGTTTTAGTAGATTTGGACAAGCTTACATATTTCCAACATTATCTGCGATTCACATCTATCAGTCATTATTACAATTCATTTCTACGTATAAAATTCCAGAAAACATTGTATCTGATAATGGCACAGAATTTACTCAATCCACTCTCAAAGGCTTTGCTAAATTATATGGTATTAACTGGCATTATACTCTTCCACATAATCCTAATAGCAATGCAATCGTAGAAAGATTTCATTCTACAATATTAGAACACATGAGAACATTATCCCTAACGAATCCAAAATTAAACCCATTCGAAAAATTGAGATTGTCCATTTTGGGATACAATAACTCAATTCACTCTGTCACCAAACATAAGCCTATTGACCTTCTTCTAGGACATCTTCACCTAAAAGATCCCATCGAAATCGACGACGAAGCTCAACCAGATAACATTCAATTAAATGAACATAAAGAAACTATGAAACAATTATATGACAGAATACATACCGACACTAGTAACAAAAAACAAAAAAATATTGAAAAATTAAACGAAAAACGTACAGATCCCCCAGACATTCCCCCTGGCACTACCCTTTACAAGAAACAATCGGAACGACAATCTAAAACTAAACCTCCATATAAACCCGAACACATTTTGACATCAAAAGATATTACAGTAACGACTTACAAAAACAACTATCATAAACAACTATTTAAACCCGTAAGAAAACTAATTAATGTAACTTCACAGGACGTTGACTCTTCAGACAGTGACGAACCAGAAGATACAGATTAAATCTTTGAAAAGTAATCCTGGCATCTTATCTTTCGAACTAGGACCAGCTAGGGTAAAAATCGCTTCCCATACATTTTTACACTATATCCCTACAAACCCCATCCGAAATCAAATTACAAATCTAAGTTTACAATATTACTCATTAAACAACTAATTTAATAAGACGAACCATATTCATGAACATTCTTTGAGAAATGTTTATAAACAATTGCAATTTGAAGTTAATAGTATAAATGTTAAAATGAACTCCATATTTCCATCTAATCGAATTAAAAGAGGAATAATCAACCCTCTTGGCTCGCTAGTGAAACTCGTTACTGGCAATATGGACCAAGAAGACGCCAACAAAATATACGCAAGTATTAGCGAACTGCAAAATGATCAAAATAAAATCATTAGAGAAGTAAATTCACAAATAACTCTTAACAAAAATCTTATGGATAGCGTTAATGAATCAATATCAATAATTTCAAATAATCAGCTTCTAATATCCAATAAAATTAATGAATTAGGAAAAGCACTCAACGAAACATCTTATGATTATTCACACTACATAGAATTTCAAGAAATTTTTAGTCAAATAAAAATCAATCTGGACTCTATGTCCAGCTTTCTTAATGACATCGAAAATGCAGTAAGTTTTGCCAGTTTAGGTGTTCTGCATCAAAGCGTAATCTCCCGTGAGGACCTTAAAGAAATAGTCCAAATTTTATATAACACATACACATATGATCAATTATTATTCAATGAAAACCAAATATTAAAATATTATGCTATTGTTAATACTAAAGTTTATTATGATAAAGATAAAATCATATTTTCACTAGAATTTCCACTGGTCCATCCAGGCGTATTTACCTACTACCACTTATATTCCGTACCTAATATAAATAATTCTGTCCTTATTCCTCCTTCTACTTACCTAATTATGAGCAACAACCAATATCAGTATCAAGAAGAAGAATGCATCGATCTCCAATCCGTCTACTACTGTAAAACCAACAGGCTACAAGTAACCAGAGAAACGAAAGACTGCATCACATCTCTCCTCTCAGTCACATCATCGCCAGAGAATTGCCAACAAATCGCTGTAAAAGTCTCCGAACCAATAATAGAAGAAATTAACGAAAGCCATTACATTGTAATATTCCCAGAATCACAGAAAATACAAACAGATTGTGAAGAATCAGGAGTTTCAGTCTTACAAGGAAGCTATTTATTAACGATCCCGCCAAGATGCTCTATAGCTACTACAAAATACACATACAAAAACGAAAAAGATATCATCGAAGGACATCTTATAGCTCTCGAAGGAATCCAAGAAGTACCACTTCCAATTTTGAATATCCAAGAGATTCAGCTAAAGAAAATCAACTTATACAAACTTCATAAACTGCAACTTCAAGAAAACAATGCAAATCCGCTTGATGAACTCAAGATGCCCGTGGCCTTTTCTCGAATTGCTATCAGTTCAAGTACCATAATCTGCATACTTCTAATCTGTTATTTCCTATTTAAATATAGAAACTTTATGAGAAAGGTTTTTCAGCATAAAAAGAAGCCTACCAACATCGATCCAACTCAAGTGGTTCCACCCTCACTTCACCCTTGAGTTTTCTTTGGGGATGGAGGAGTTATGAAACGATAGATGTCCCGTCAGCTGAATTCGTGACCTCAAATGGCATTGTTACATCGAACCATCATCGGACGATCGACTACGTCATAATGCTGAATTGCACTACTGGACACCGCATAGCTTCATTATACATATTTTATATTCAGAATGATTGTAGACTTTATATTGTTAACTTCAATAAATATTAATAAAGTGTAATTATTGTAATTAAATAATTTTTAAAAAAGTAAAGTTTTAACTTGAAAACATAAAGCCCTTTTCCATGTTTTCGAATTGGCTGCTACCCCTTTCACCCTGTTATACCCCTCGTAAGAGAATCCAACTAGTCTCGTTTTACTTTTACTATAACTACCTAGTTGTGTATCGATTTTCAGAGTGATAACTTTTTCCCTTCTGCCCTTTTTCATGTTTTGGAATTGGCTGCTACCCCCTTTCACCCTATTATACCCTTCGTAAGAGAATCCGACTAGTCTCATTTTATTTCTACTGTAACTAGCTAGTCGTATAACGATTTTCAGTGATAACTTTTTCCCTTCTGCACTTTTTCATGTTTTGGAATTGGCTGCTACCCCCTTTCACCCTATTATACCCCTCGTAAGAGAATCCGACTAGTCTCATTTTATTTCTACTGTAACTAGCTAGTCCTATATCGATTTTCAGAGTGATAACTTTTTCTCTTCAGCCCTTTTCCATGTTTTGGAATAGGCTGCTACCCCCTTTCACCCTGTTATACCCCTCGTAAGAGAATCCAACTAGTCTCGTTTTATTTTTACTATAACTACCTAGTTGTATATCGATTTTCAGAGTGATAACTTTTTCCCTTCTGCCCTTTTCCATGTTTTGGAATTGGCTGCTACCCCCTTTCACCCTGTTATACCCCTCGTAATAGAATCCGACCAGTCCCGTTTTATTTCTACTGTAACTAGCTAGTTGTATATCGATTTTCAGAGTGATAATTTTGTCCCTTCTACCCTTTTTATTATTTATTTGAATACTACCCCATTTCACCTTGCTGGACCCTGTTAGACTCCCGGTAAGCATATAAAACCAGTGCTATTGTGTTTCTCTCAATCTCAATATAATATGTATAATAGAATATTATCTTGTTTTTTAAAACAGTTCTCTATCATTACAATAAAAATAGTGCAATAAATACCTAAATCTCATTTTTTCTGGTCAAGTTAATGCAGTTTATTACTTAATATATAATGTTCTGATTTGTAAAATTTAAACGCCCCTAAACAATACACCACTGATCGTTCGGGTGTCTTCGGCAAATCGGCCGCTAGATTTTGCTGTGGACTTTGTTGTTTTAAATGTTCGAAAAATATCAATCATTGTCGAATCTTCAGAGTTTTTACGCATAAATATTCCCTTCTTCAACACAAATTCGAATTCCTGAGGTAGATAGTGTTTGGTAATTGCGTCTGTAGGATCGTATACCACATTGCCATGTTCATTCCAAAAATGTGGTGTAATTGTAACTCCATTTGAGTAAAACTTTGTTTAATATTCCATATCTCTTAGCTAGCTCATACAATATAAAACTTGTCGAAAGGCATACTCCATAATAATTGTTTTTAATAAATTCTTGTTCAATATATGTTTTAATTAGATTGAGTTGAACGTTTTTGCGCATAAGATCTGTCATATTGGCGTCTGTTGCAACTGCTCAGTACGAACGTCATGTAAAGAATGACGTTGCTAGTCATATCGGTATTATTTTTTAGAATACAACTATTACTTATCGTAAATTTAGTAGTGAAAATAATATGTAATGAATATATGACGTATTATTCAGCTCTCTATTTCTAAATTTATCTTATTTACTAAAAATTCTACATAAACGGAAGTGTGTTATCTTAAAGGAAAAGCTCAAATATTATAATTTGCAAATATCTTAAGGTTTTTAGTACGATTTGCAACAATTGTTGTAATGTTAAAGAGCAAAAGTCTTCAAAACGAATGTTTCATATTTTAATTGATTTTCCTGTAAAATACTTTCTATAAAAATATTTATACATATCTTGTACTCAAATCTGAAATAATGTTAAACGTTAAATTTTGAATAAACCTTCATTATATTGAAATATGATATCACTTTCCAATTTTTACGGAACCCACAAAATGATATTAATTAAAATATTCTAATCAGGGTATGATTAAATTTATCCGTTATAAGAGAGAAATAACGGTTTTTGACTTTGTTATCTTTTTTAAATATATAGAAACGTTATACCACATACCTAATGATTCATCTTTCCGTATACATATGTGAGCAAGGATGTGGCAGTTTGATTCTTCATTTTATTACAAAAAATTATCTAAATACCGCTTCCTTATCACCGTTCTAAAAATTAGTGATTATGATTACTCTGATTTCGTTATAAAAAAAATACAGGTTTTCACAAAACATGTACAGTAAAAAATTTCATCTCTTTCCACGGCCTACCCAGGAGGCAGTAAGCATATAAGGCTTACCGGAGATGTTTAAGGCCTCGTTAAGATTCCCCGTCAAAAAGACTGGCCTACGGAATCACGAACACTTCAAATTTAGAATAGTTCTTTGCCATTTAGGGAAGAAAGACCATCTTTTCTGTTAGTTTTTTGGGTCTTTTTATCCATCTTTTACATGTTAGTTTAAATGGCATCACGAGCACTTATCTCAAATTTAATTGAAACGGCTCTTTAATTCGCCATGTAGGAAAAAATGCCATCTTTTGTGTTAGTTTTTTTAATCTTCCTATCCATCTTTTACATATTAGTTCAAATGGCATCACGAAAAACTTTAAATTTGAAACGGTTCCTTCGCCACATCGAAGGGTTAAAGAGATCATCTTTTGTGATAGTTGGATCTTTCAACCATCTTTTACATGTTAGTTTGGATATTTTGATATGTTATTTCAAGTGTAACAGTTCATTACATTCTCAAAAATTACTCATTTTTTCAGTTTTTATACATATGAGGGTTAGAGATCATCTTTTGTGATAGTTGGATCTTTCAACCATCTTTTATATGTTATTTCAAGTGTAACAATTCATTAAATTCTCAAAAATCACTCATTTTTCAGATTTTATATCCAAAAGGTAGCGAGGTGTGATCAGGAAGAAATTTTCTCTTAGTGGAATTCGGTTTATAACGTTTTTGAACAAATTTCGTAATTACTTGATGATCTCCAGTACAAGTGATTTGTTTGTTTGTTATATAAATAGCATCCGATTTTTCCAATACCATTTCCTTTATTTTTCCCAAATTTAGTATTTGCGAAGCATTGTAGTTTAGTGAAATACCCTTAACCTTACACAAAACTAATTCTTTTCCATTAACTATATATTTATATCAAAGAATACACCAACAACAAGAAGCGAAAGCCGGCATAAATCGTTTGATGTTCTGGGGACAAAATTTCGTGACCTTGTAAAACTGAAGTTGACAGAAAGCTATTAAATATTTACACTGAGAAAAAGGTTAAAAAATTGTGAAGGTATATATTTTACAGGCAGAAAAAAATGTAAATCAAACATTCCAAAAAATAATTGTTTACTAATGTATTGTCAAAACATTATTCCGAGAAACTATTAATTGTCAATGAAAAATGTAATTTTGTAATTGAATATTGTTCAGGACATTTCACAGAAGAACCCTATTGATTTTCAGCTCACCAGAGCCAGTACAACGGGTGATATGATACTTGAAGTACGACATTTTTGGAGAAATTTCAGTGTGTTAGCATAATACAACCTCCGGAGTGTATACAAGTGACCAATTTTATGATGGGATATTGCTCAGGGCGTCTCACAGATGAACTCTATTAATTTTCAGCTTACTAGAGCCAGCATAACCGGTGCTATGGTACTTAAAGTACCAAATTTTAGTCATTTTTGGAAAAATTTCAGTTTGTTAGCACGATACACTACAGCCTCTGGAGTGTCTTCAAGTGATCAATTTTATGATTGGATATTGCTCAGGACGTCATATAGATGAACCTTATTGAGTTTCAGCTCATTGGAGCTAGCATAACTGGTAATATGGCATTGCAAGTGCCACATTTTTGGAGAAGTTTCTGGTTGTTAGCACGATACAGCCTCCGGAGTGAATACAATTGATCAATATTATAATTGGATATTTTTCAGTGTGTATCATAGATGAACCATATTGATTTTCAGCTCACTAGAGCGAGTACAACGGGTCCTATAAATCCATATATACTATATTTTTGGAGAATGTTCGGTTTGTTAGTACGATACAGCCTCCGAAGTGTATATAAGTGACACTTTTATAATAGGATATTGTTCAGAGTGTCTAACAGATGTGGAAAAGTTTTATCTTTAAAGCAGTTATTTATTAAATGAATTAAACTTAATTTGTCGGTTAATAAAGTTAATTTAACGAGACGCTTGGGCTTAACAAATATTGTGAAAAATATGCTTTAGCATTTCTTTATACATAGTTTAAGTTTCTGTTTTGAAGAACAGTTTATTACTAAAAATAACATGCTATTGTTTAATCAAATGATTTTTATTTTCTTATATTGATATTGGAATTCATTATCTGTAAATATGTATTTAAAAAGCAGTGTTCCTGTTTCGTAATTTGTTAACTGCTTCGAAGGACCAATGATTCACTAAACTACTTCCACTAAATACTTTATTTAACAAAAATATTTTGAGTAAATACAACAACGTGAACTTATGTGTTTATTGCATGACGTCTCTCTTCTCTCT
This sequence comes from Galeruca laticollis, assembly GCA_963921935.1. NCBI lineage: Eukaryota > Metazoa > Arthropoda > Insecta > Coleoptera > Chrysomelidae > Galeruca > Galeruca laticollis. The sequence goes on along the minus strand of OY998181.1, from coordinate 19,382,519 downwards.
GACTGATTCGGTATGCTTGCCCATATGCTGATCTCGCGCATGCGTCGCACACAGCGGCGCCGATATATGATTGAAGTGCTAACATAGCCGCCCGAGTTGAAAAGGGTCTTTTCAAAACAATTATTATTATTACATCGAACGTAAATAAGTTGAACATAAGATAAATGTTTTAAACAGGAAAGATAAAAATTAGTCTATAGCTGGCACAACACAAATTTTTGCAATGGATCTCTTGAAGGTTTTTCCAGCGGATGTTTTTACTGATACCACTCTGACGACACCGTCTGGTCCCGGATGTAGGTCTGTTATGCGAGCCATGGGCCAATGCAAGGGTGGTGTATTATCATCCTTCAATATTACTAATGAGTCGACCTTAACACTGTTGGTCCCATCATTTTTCCATTTATTTCGAGATTGTAGTTGAGTTAAGTAATCACGTGACCAGCGTCTCCAAAATTTTTGCAACAGCTGCTGTAGTCTATTATATCGGGATAAAGTATTTTCCTTACGACCAGTCAAATTCACTTGGGAAATAGCCTTTAAGGAATCTCCTATTAAGAAATGGGATGGTGTCAATGGTAATAGGTCATTAGGATCGTTTGATAGGGGTGTAAGTGGTCGGGAGTTGAGACTTGCTTCAATCTGTATTAACAGCGTATATAATTCTTCATAAGAAACTGAAGAATTTCCGAGAACTCTACGTAAGTGGAATTTGGTTGATTTTACAGCCGATTTCCATAATCCCCCCATGCGTGGTGTATTAGCTGGGATAAAATGCCAATTTATTTTTTCTTTAGCCAAAAAACTAGTTACGTTATTATTATGTTTTGGGTCAGAAATAAGATTATATAATTCAATAAAATAATTATTCGCACCTACAAAATTTGTACCGTTATCTGAAAAATCTCAATTGGTTTACCTCGTCGTGAAATAAATCTTTGGAGGGCGTTTAAAAAGCTATCTCTTGACAGATCCTTAACTAGTTATATGTGAACGGCTTTAACTGCAAAACAAACAAATATACAGATATAGGTTTTGACTACCTTCGAATTGCGTAACGTGCATTCCTTAACCAAAATAGGACCTGCGTAATCTACTCCACATTGCGCGAAGGCTCGTTCGGGTTGTGTCGCTCGTGACCTGGGTAAGTTTCCCATTAAAATTTTTGTAGTCGTCGGTTTAACCTTGAAACAACATATACAGTTCTTAATTACTCTTTTTATTTGATTTTTTCCGTTAATGGGCCAATATTCGAGACGTGTTATTGACAAAAGCATTTGTACTCCGGCGTGTAAATGTTTACAATGTTCTTGTTTTATAATAAGCTCCGTAATCCTGTGTTTATCTGGTAGTATGATAGGATGTTTTTGTGCATAGTCCAGATCGGAATTAGTTAATCTTCCACCCACTCTAAGCAATCCGCCTTTATCTAAAAATGGGTGTAAATTTAAAAGTCGACTATCTCGCCTTAACGGTAACGATTCGCGTAGTGCATTCATTTCCGAGAAAAATGAGGTAGACTGTGCAATTTTTATGATTAATGTATGCGCGCTCTTAAGTTCAGCTACCGATAATGTTTTTGAATCATATTTTATTTTACGTAAACCGTTTATGAATCTGAGTACATAACAAACAACATTTTGTAATTTGCTAAACGTGGAAAATTTTTCAAAATCTTCAAGACTATAATTATTTGTAGCTATAGAAACAAATGTCGAAATTTTTATTTCGGGTAATTCCGCTATCGTATCAAATTCACTATTAGCCTTATGAGTTTTTTGAAAAGATGGTCCGTACCACCACTGCTTAAAATTAATTAGTTCCCTGGGGTCTATACCTCGAGAAATCACATCCGCGGCGTTGTGTTGACTATTAACGTGACTCCAATCCGTTAAATTTGTTAATTCTGTAATTTGAGATACCCGATTGGCAACAAACGTTTTTAAATTACTTGGATCAATTTTTAACCAAGATAGTACTATAGTAGAATCCGTGAATAGATTAACTTCTGAAATATCAATGTCAAGAATTGTTCGTACTGTGGTTACTAAATTTGCCAATAGATGTGCTGCCATTAGTTCAGCTCTAGGTAATGTTACCTTACGAATAGGCAATACCTTTGTTTTTGAACAAAGCAAATGTGCGTACCGTTTACCATTGCCATTTTCAGACACTAAATAGAGGCATGCTCCATATGCACGTTCAGAGCTATCAGCGAAACCTCATAGTTTTATTTTTACCGGTGAATCGATTAATACTTGCCGTTTAATATTAATTTCATTAAGAATATGAATTTGAGATAATAAATTTAAGAATGATTGCCCTTTATCCTTGGGTATAGGTTGATCCCATTCTATATTTAACTTAAATAATTCTTGCATAATCAGTTTTGCTTTAATAGTAACTGGGCCAATCAACCCTAGAGGATCATATATTTGCGAGATTAGTGACAACACTGCACGTTTTGTTAATATCTGATTTGTTGAGACTGAAAGATTAATTGAGTATTTTAAAACATGTAGTTTTGGATTCCAAAGGATTCCCAATGTTTTTATTTCCCTTTCATCATGAGCAACTAATAAATGTTTATCCTTTGATTGATCATGCTGTAATATGTATGTTAAAATCGAATCATTATTGGATGACCATTTTCTTAATTCAAAGCCTGCCTGAGATAGTATATTCGTTAGTTCTTTATAGACTATAATAGCTTCCTCGTGGTTATCCAAACTTACAAGCAAATCGTCCATATAGAAAGAATTTTCAATAATTTTTGATGTACGAGGTTATCAATCGTGAGTTGTTTAAGACACCGTGTAGAAAGAAAAGGAGCACATGAAGTACCGTATGTTAACGTGTTCAACTGATAAATACCAAGGGGTTGTTGTTCGTTTTCGCGCCACAAGATTTGTTGATAAAGTCTATCATTAGGATGTACCAAAACCTATCTAAACATCATTTTAACGTCAGCGTTTAATATTATTTTTCTTAATCTTAGTCTTAAAATGATTGAGAATAATTCGTTTTGAACTGTAGGACCGGGAATTAACAAATCGTTCAGCGAATAACCAGTATCGGTCTTTGCGCTTGCGTCAAATACTACCCTTACCTTAGTAGTCGCGCTAGATGGGTTTAAAACAGCGTGATGTGGTAAGAAATAAGACTTGTCCCTTTGATCATTGCTAAGAATACCCTCAAACTTCATGTGACCTAATTTTTCATATTCTCAGTAGTAATATAACAAGAGAGTGAGAATAAATTGATTATTTTTTGACGTTTCTTAAAACCAATGAAATGCTTCTTTATTTGACACAAGGGTAAGTTTCAACCAATCATGTCATTATTATAGTGGGAATAAAGCTCTTGTGATTATTCTCGGGAATAATCACTGTTGCTTTTATTTGTCAAGCAAGTGTCAGATAGTTGTCAAAATAATTATCTAATTGTGTCAACGTTATATATAAAATGAGTGAACATCATCGGTTTAGTACCTTTTCTGATGAAGAAATAACGAATAAGATTATAGAAACTACTTCGAAAAATACTCTAATAAGTAATCAGTCTATATGGAGACAATTTAAGACCTTCACCAATTTGTGAATCAAAAAATAATCTAGTCAAATATAACTCGAGAGTTCCATAAATTAGAAAATAATTTGACAGATTTTGTTCAAACTTGTTGCCACTTGGCAATAGCCACTCGAGCCCTGCGGGCTCTCGTGACTATTGCCTGGCAACAAGTTTTCAAAAATTCTGTCAAATTATTTTCAATTTATTCTCACTCTCTTGTTATATTACTACTAAACCGATGATGTTCACTCATTTTATATATAACGTTGACACAATTAGATAATTATTTTGACAACTATCTGACACTTGCTTGACAAATAAAAGCAACAGTGATTATTCCCGAGAATAATCACAAGAGCTTTATTCCCACTATAATAATGACATGATTGGTTGAAACTTACCCTTGTGTCAAATAAAGAAGCATTTCATTGGTTTTAAGAAACGTCAAAAAATAATCGTAGAAATTCTACGTATTGTTGTTTAAGATGTTCATTTTTCGCTAATCGATATTCGAGCGCGTTAAATCTTTTTAAACTAAGATGTTGAGAATCACCGAGTAATTCTAATTTATTTTGCCTAAACGGTAATCTGACTATAAAACGATTATCCTTGTCACGTGTGGTAGTTTCCGAAAAATAAGTTTCACAATATTTGTCTTCCGGTGATAGGAATTTCTTTTTCGGTAATTCCTCAATTTCCCAAAATTTTATGAGCGTTTGATTTAAATTATCATAAGTATTTTCGTGACTTAAATTACAACTAATTTGATTTTTGTGCTTATTTGTTTTTCCATAATTTATATTTAACGAACCTGTAATGATCCATCCAAGTTTTGTTTCAACCAATAGTGGCATATTTGTGCCTAAACTTATTTTTCCGTCACCCAATAATTCATAAAATATCCCTGCGCCTATAAGTAATTCAATGTTTTTTGGAACATTAAATCTCTCGTCAGCCAATTCTAAATTTTGCGGGCAGTTCAAAGCATTCCTAGGAAATTCTAGTAATGGTAAGTTGTCATTGTCAATAACTAAAAACGGAAGATTTACTTCAAATGAGTTAAAACGAGACTTTAATTTTGCGTAGGTTTTATGCGAGTTAAATTTATTAAGTAAAAAATATACTTTTTAAAAAGATTTTATTAAACTTAGTGATCAGTTACGTTTGAAGTTACAATTATGACTGATTTCTTTTTTAGTTTACAAAAATAAGGAAAATGTAGTATAATGCTGAATAAAGAAGAAAAATATATGATAAGAAAGTTATAACAATTGTGTAAACAGAATGTCTCCACGTGTTTGCTGATTAAGGTTAAAATTATAAATCCAATAATGTGGGAAACGTCCTGTCAGCAATTTAACAATAATATTATATGAGTTTAACAGGATGTCTCTATATGACTCCTCCCCTCTTTGTTAAAGGCACGACCTCGTGGCTTTGGCTCCAAAAGGGATTGGGGTAGCTCCATTGGTTCACCCTGGGATTTTTGATTTTTCTAAAATATTTTCTATACAAATACAAAAATAGTAAAATCTGTCAAATTATTTTCAGTAGTAATATAACAAGAGAGTGAGAATAAATTGAAAATAATTTGACAGAATTTTTGAAAACTTGTTGCCAGGCAATAGTCACGAGAGCCCGCAGGGCTCGAGTGGCTATTGCCAAGTGGCAACAAGTTTGAACAAAATCTGTCAAATTATTTTCTAATTTATGGAACTCTCGAGTTATATTTGACTAGATTATTTTTTGATTCACAAATTGGTGAAGGTCTTAAATTGTCTCCATATAGGCTGATTACTTATTAGAGTATTTTTCGAAGTAGTTTCTATAATCTTATTCGTTATTTCTTCATCAGAAAAGGTACTAAACCGATGATGTTCACTCATTTTATATATAACGTTGACACAATTAGATAATTATTTTGACAACTATCTGACACTTGCTTGACAAATAAAAGCAACAGTGATTATTCCCGAGAATAATCACAAGAGCTTTATTCCCACTATAATAATGACATGATTGGTTGAAACTTACCCTTGTGTCAAATAAAGAAGCATTTCATTGGTTTTAAGAAACGTCAAAAAATAATCGTAGAAATTCTACGTATTGTTGTTTAAGATGTTCATTTTTCGCTAATCGATATTCGAGCGCGTTAAATCTTTTTAAACTAAGATGTTGAGAATCACCGAGTAATTCTAATTTATTTTGCCTAAACGGTAATCTGACTATAAAACGATTATCCTTGTCACGTGTGGTAGTTTCCGAAAAATAAGTTTCACAATATTTGTCTTCCGGTGATAGGAATTTCTTTTTCGGTAATTCCTCAATTTCCCAAAATTTTATGAGCGTTTGATTTAAATTATCATAAGTATTTTCGTGACTTAAATTACAACTAATTTGATTTTTGTGCTTATTTGTTTTTCCATAATTTATATTTAACGAACCTGTAATGATCCATCCAAGTTTTGTTTCAACCAATAGTGGCATATTTGTGCCTAAACTTATTTTTCCGTCACCCAATAATTCATAAAATATCCCTGCGCCTATAAGTAATTCAATGTTTTTTGGAACATTAAATCTCTCGTCAGCCAATTCTAAATTTTGCGGGCAGTTCAAAGCATTCCTAGGAAATTCTAGTAATGGTAAGTTGTCATTGTCAATAACTAAAAACGGAAGATTTACTTCAAATGAGTTAAAACGAGACTTTAATTTTGCGTAGGTTTTATGCGAGTTAAATTTATTAAGTAAAAAATATACTTTTTAAAAAGATTTTATTAAACTTAGTGATCAGTTACGTTTGAAGTTACAATTATGACTGATTTCTTTTTTAGTTTACAAAAATAAGGAAAATGTAGTATAATGCTGAATAAAGAAGAAAAATATATGATAAGAAAGTTATAACAATTGTGTAAACAGAATGTCTCCACGTGTTTGCTGATTAAGGTTAAAATTATAAATCCAATAATGTGGGAAACGTCCTGTCAGCAATTTAACAATAATATTATATGAGTTTAACAGGATGTCTCTATATGACTCCTCCCCTCTTTGTTAAAGGCACGACCTCGTGGCTTTGGCTCCAAAAGGGATTGGGGTAGCTCCATTGGTTCACCCTGGGATTTTTGATTTTTCTAAAATATTTTCTATACAAATACAAAAATAGTAGAATTAATAAAATGAAAATTATTATTGTTGTTATTCCTAAATGGCTTTGATGAAGTTCTATAGGTAGCAAATTTGGTTCTTGAAACTGTGGTAGTAGCTTGGTTGGATCGTCCAGATGTAAATTGTTGATGCTGATTTTGTGATGAATTTCTGTGGGTTCTTTGAGGCTGGGCCATTCTTGAGTAAATGTTTTATTGGATCCCATCCAAGTATGTTTTTGAAAAGAATAAATACAATCATTGTTTCCTAGTACGATGTTACATTTTGATATTTTCAAAGATTTAAAATTTTGTTTGCAGTCTTCATTGATGGTAGTTATCATCTTTGAGCAAATTATTGTATTTCCATTAGTTAATTGTGTGAAAAGTCATTTTTTACTTGAGCGTAGTTGCAGAGTGAAAGGTCTTCCAAGTTACAAGGGTCTTCGTGTGGTTCCTTTTCGCAATACCAGAACGAAAAGGTCTTCTTGCATTCTTCGTTTGTCCATTTTGTTGATCCTTTGGAATTTAATGTGAAGGCGTATGGGGGTAGAAGGATATTATTTTCTTTACTGGGAATAGGGATAATTTTGGAAATATAAAGTAATTCATCGGCTAATATGGGTATTTTAAGAGTAATATATAAAGTTTTTGAAGTAAACATAAGATTGACTTTGATTATTTCTAATAAAGTAGGAATATCGGAAGCGATTTCATTGTGAGAATGAATAGTATGTAAATAATTAAGAATTTCTTCTAATTCCTTTTGTTTAATTAATTCTACATTTAAAATTTCTTGGTTACTAAATGATATTGTTCTTAGTAAAACTTGAATATAATTTCTTAGGTCTCTAATTTGTTCTAGTTGAATATGAATAATAATTTCGTTATTCAATCTATCATTTAAAGTATTTAATTCTTTTAGAACGTTTTCAGCATAATTTTGTATTTTACGTAGGTCTGTTTGCCAGCGTTGAGTAATCTGTCCTGCAAATGAATGTAACTTCGAAATTTCAGTCATTAGTTTCTTTTCATTTAAATTGATTTTTTCAAATGTATTTTGAATTTCGATTAGGTCGTTTTGATCAAGATTTCCTGAAATATATTTTACTACTGTACCTAGGCCGTCTATTACACCTCTTTTAATTACTTTACTTGATCGAGCATACATTCTAAGTTTATTGATATCTTCTGAGAGTAAGTCGATATCTCTGTTATAAATTTTTGCTAAAATTATTGTTGAATCGTCAAGTCTACTGGCTAAATGAACTTGATTTAATACTAATTTACTATATGAGTTTTCAATTTCTTCAATACTTATACTAAAATAAATCTTATGATAATTGGTCTTATATTTAGCTAATCCTAAACTATTTAATATGTAACCTGGGGGTTCAATTGTTTTGACTTGAAGTGCCTGGGTGGCTATCTTCATGGTTAACCTGGAAAGATTTAGTATTTTTAATCATGTGTTTGCTAATCTTTTTAGATTTTTGAGAAACTAACTTATCGTTGGATTGATTTGTGTCTACTAATATTTTCTTATATTTAGTTTTAATTTTATTTCGTGGTTCCATATCTAAATATACGACATCTGTTTTTGGGATATCGTCTGTTCGTTTACTATTAATTTTATATAATTGTTCGGTTCTTTTTGTTAATTGTTTTTGATAAAGATCGTCGAAAAATGGCATAATTTCTGTTTTTCGATATTCGTTGTAATTTTGGAATACTTGTTTATGGAGATCTATTTCATGAAGATTTAGATTTTCGTATGGTCCATAAAGAAGTGAAAATTGGGTAAAATTTGTTACTGAATGAATTGATTGATTATATATAAGAATAGCAGTTGTAACTAAGTCGGTAATATTTTCTTTTGATTTTTGTCTTAGGACTCTTAATTTTTCGATTAAAGTTGAATGTGTTCTTTCTATCGGAGAATTGCCGGTATGAGATTAAGGTGTTGTATAATGAATTTTTATATGAAAAAGTGACATGAATTCTTTAAAGGTTTCGCTAGTGAATTCTCTGGCATTGTCGCAAGTTATTTGCGAAGGGTAGTTATGATGAGAAAAATAATGACGGAGTTTACTAAGTATGGTGATAGAATTTGAGTCACTAATTTCGTAAGCTTGAAGGTACCTAGAGAATAAATCGAGTATTGTAAGAAATTGTTTATTTTCTATAGAGAATACGTCTATGTGAATATTTTCGAAAGGTCTTTTAGAAATAAGTGGGCCGGAAAATGGAATTTTTCGAGGGTTTCTATCATATTTTGAGGTGAGACATAATTCGCAATTATTAACGTGATTCGTTACTAATTCTTGTATTTTCGGAAAATAATACAGGGACTTTATATGTTCCGTAGTTTCTGTGATACCGTTATGAGTTTCTGAATGATAGTCTGAAATTAATCGGACTTGTTCTTCCTTATTAATTATGTCTTTCAGAAAAGTATTTGTTTTAATGATTTTTACGTTTGGTTCCAAGATTTTTGAACATTCTGTAGAAGCAATATTAAGTAATGAATCATTGGGGCAGTATATATAGTATGTTTTTGTTGGATCAACTATTTTTAAAAACATATTACTTATAACATTATGGTCGGATCCTTTTCTAAAAGTAAGAATATAGCGATTTTTGCCAAATGGTTTAGAATAATCTATGTCGTTTTTGTCTCCGTATTTTAGGATTATTTGAAAATGTGCGGAATTTAAGGTTTTTTCTGAAATTGGGAAACCAAAAATTGGATTTTCTTGTGCGGAGTGTCTAGTGTCGCCTGAAGCGGTACTTTTGTTATCGTCGGATATTTTACTTAAAATTTCGTTAGCATCACTTAATGCTAGATTTGGATCGGAATTTGCTCTTGCCATAGTTGAAATGGCATCGATATCATCAGGGTTTTGTTTGAATTCTTTAGTATTTGTTTTTGAGTTGGGGGAGTAATAACTATATCACTAATTATATTAATTTTTAGATCACGTTTAGGAAGTTTTTTATCGATTGCATTGAGTTCAATTCTCGATAATGCATCAGCGACGTAATTTTCTTTACCTTTTTTATAATTAACTTCAAAATCGAATTCTTCCAACTTTAGTTTCCATCTTATTAGACGTTGATTGGGTTCTTTAAGAGAATGTAGCCAGACGAGTGGCTTATGATCAGTTTCAATAATAAATTTTTTGGAATATAAATATAGTCGGAAATGTTTACAGCTATCAATTATAGCTAAGAGTTCTTTTTCGATAGTGCCATAATTTCTTTCAGCTGAATTAAGTGTTCGAGAGTAAAAAGCTATTGGATGGGTATCTTGAGAAAGTACGCTTCCTATAGCGATGTTTGAAGCATCGGTCGTTAAAGTAAATGTTTTTGTGAAATCGAGGTATGCTAAAATAGGAGAATTACAAAGAAGTTGTTTGCATTTTTGGAAAGCATTGAGGTATTCTGGGTCGTTTAAATCTAATTTAGTTCCTTTTTTAAGATATTTATTTATTGGGTAGGTTATTTTGGAGAAATTTTGAATGAATTTACGATAATAGGAGAGCATGCCGAGAAATGATTTTATTTGTTTTTCATTTTTGGGCAAAGGAAAGTTTTGGATGGACTTGATTTTATCTGGATTTGGTTTAATACCCTCAGGGGTTATGACATGGCCTAAGAAGGCAACTTCTTTTCTGAGGAATTCTGATTTGTCTATTTGGACTTTCAAATAATATTTTTCTAATTCACTGAATATTTGTTTTATATGAAGAATATGGTCTTGGAGGGACTTTGAAAATATGACTATGACGGAGAATTGTGTCCATGACACGTTGAAAAGTGGCAGGAGCGTTTTTTAGGCCAAATGGCATACGAGTATATTCGTAGTGGCCATTATCTACGGTAAATGCATTTTTTTCTGCCGAATCTGGGTGTATTTCAATTTGGTGAAAACCTTGTGCCAAATCTAAAGTGGAAAAGTAAGTACTTCGACCAAGATTGTCGAGAATTTCATCGATACGAGGAAGGGGATATTTATCTTCGATAGTTTTTTCATTTAGTTTTCGGTAATCGATAACTAATCGGATTTTTTTCTTTCCACTGGCGTACATTCGTTTGGGGACGAGAAAGGTAGGGAAACTGTACGGAGATATACTTGGTTTAATTATTTTATTGTCTAGGAGCTTTTGTATTTGATTTTGAATTTCTTGTTTTAAATGGTAAGGGTATCTATATGATTTTTGATAAATCGGTACATCGTCGACCGTTCTAATGTGATGTTTAACTACATGAGTAAAAGTTTAAGTCGGAGTTTTCATTATAAAATATATTTTTAAATTTTTTACAAAGAGAAATTATTGCATCTTTTTCTTCAGGATTCAGATGATCTGTTCGAAGAAGTTTGGTAACATCAATATTATTATTATAAGATGATAAATGAATTGTTTCATCAAATTTCGATAAGGGTTGGACTTGGAGAGGTTCATGAAAATTTATAGAAATATTATTTAAAGAGATTTCTTGTTCTATAGGTATTTTACAGTAACAGTCTTTCGCTAGAGCTAAACATTCAGGTATTATTATGTTGTTTAAGATTAATTCTGGAAGAACTACTTGTCCATTAGCAATATTCACAGGGATATTTAAAATTATTTTATCTAGAGATTCAGAATAAGGGGTAAATAAGTTGGGATTGACTTCCAAATAGAATGGTATTTTTATAGAATTAACTTGTAATAAATGATTTTCGAAATTAATAAGTGCCTTTAATTTATCAAAGTCCTGACTACCTATTAATGCATCGAATCTATCGTGCCAAGTTACGATAAACATATGGAACATGTATTTAATGCCAAATTCTTTCAAAAGAGGATATTTGCAGCTAAAATTGCCATTGTAAGTTGTTTTAATTGATTTAACGGAAAATGTTGATCCATAAATGGAATCTGAAAATAATCTATAGGCTGGTTAGGGGTTTATAATGGAATTGCTTGCACCGGGGTCAATCAATATTTTTAAGTCTAGATTTGAGAGGTATATAAATGGAAGTTTAGGGGTTGAATTTATATTATTTATATCAATTCAGAGGCTCGTAATTAAAAATTTTGAGTTTCATCGTATTGTTCGTTTTGAGGGTTAGCGTATGATGATTCATCAGAATTTTCGTCAGTATCTTCAATATTGAACAATTCTTCGACAACTACGTTCGGAGGTCCTGTTTGTCTAAAAGAATTTTGTTGTGGAGGTCTATAAGTATTTGCTGTAGATATACTCATTGGGGTTGGTTTGTAATTACTTGTGGAAGGTTGGGAGGGACGATTAAAATTTTGATTATTAGGAGATTGTTTGTCTATTATTTGATTGATTATTTGGTCTTTGATAGTTATTTTGGTAATGGAATCTTTGATTGTTATCATTATATCTATTAAATGGTCTATAATTAGGGTTTTGAGGAACTTGTGGTCTTTGAGACGAATTATAATTATTAAATGAAGGTTGGTTTCTTGGTGATTGATTATATGAAGTATTATGTTTTGGAGGTGGGCGATTTCTTTGACCTTTTTGAGATCTAAGAAAGTTAGCAAATTCAATTTGGGATCTTTCGTTGTCTAATCTTCTACATTCGTACAATGCTTGTTCTAGAGATGAAATTGATATATGAAGTAAATGATCTCTGTAGGGATTTAAGAGACCTGCTTTAAATACCATAAGGGCTTGATCAGTATACATAGTTTCCTTAGAAATTCTAACTTCTCTGTTATAAGAATTTATAGCTAGGTGTTCTTTAAGGACTTGTAATTTTTGGGAAATTTCGTCATGAAAGTCGGAGAATGATTGAGAATGAGTTTGAATAGAAGTATTTAAATCGTGTGCTAATATTTCTTGCCAAAACGAGTGATAAGAGCTGTTTTTAAATCGGACCATTTATCAAAAGATCTATTTATGATTACGTCTCTAGCTGGACCTAATAATTTAGATTTGACTTGCTCTAACAGAAGATTGTTGAATAAATGATTATTTTCGGTTTTTAAAAGAGTTAAATATTTTTCAGATTGTCTTAAATAATATGCTAAATCTTTAGAACCACCGTTATATGTTGGGACAATATTGTTTGCTAAAGATAATTCGATTTGTGAAATTGCAGTAGACATCTCGGTATTAGTATTTAAGTTGCGACTTAGAGGTAATGGAGATCTGGATCGACGTACAGATAATGGAGATCTGGATCGATCACGATTTTGTGACATTAAGAGATTGACTTCAATAATATATTAATTTTATACAACCATTAAAATTGGAATGTTTAAATTGCAATTCAAATAACACTTATATTGTAGTAAAAAAAATATTATAATATTCAAAACAATTATTAGCCGATAAATAATAAAATTAAAGGAAAAACTTACAGGAGGATGCATTGAAGGATCATCTGCGAGCTTGCTCCTTGTCTCTAATTCTCTGAAGGAACTTGAGCCGTCTTCTTGAACAACCGTCTTCTTCACTGGAGGAATTGTCGGGTTGGAGTCAGTCTTTTCACACACCGTAACTTGTTTCACACAGTTTATTGGTTCGGATACCATCTTAATTTCTTGATAGAAAACGTAGACGTTTTACCACACAGAAAGGGTATTTTCTACTGACAGTATCCTGTTCGCAGCGCCAGTTAAATTTATTAAGTAAAAAATATACTTTTTAAAAAGATTTTATTAAACTTAGTGATCAGTTACGTTTGAAGTTACAGTTATGACTGATTTATTTTTTAGTTTACAAAAATAAGGAAAATGTAGTATAATGCTGAATAAAGAAGAAAAATATATGATAAGAAAGTTCTAACAATTGTGTAAACAGAATGTATCCACGTGTTTGCTGATTAAGGTTAAAATTATAAACCCAATAATGTGGGAAACGTCCTGTCAGCAATTTAACAATAATATTATATGAGTTTAACAGGATGTCTCCATATGACTTGCGTAATATTCGTAATACCTTGATTTATTCCATTAATTCTGACATTAAATTCTGTACCCTTCAAATTTATTTATCAAACAAAGATTGAGTTATCATGTTCGCTTGACTACCGGAATCTAAAAGCGCGTTGCATTCATGTACCTTACCGAGATCGTCTTCAATAAATACGATCGCTGTTGATAATAAAACAACGTTTGTAGATACCGCCGTTTGAAAAACGTTCGAGTGGAAATTTAATATTTCTTGATTATTTTCGGAGTTTTTACACGTGTGCATTTTTGATTCTTGTATACAAACCTTACCCATTTCGAGGTCATTTTTTATTTCCAATTTCGTTTGAGCAGCTGAGGTTGAAGGTTGTGAGTTTTCAATATTTTGGTTTCGGGAATAAATTTTTGACCGGTTATCTGAATGTAATGCAGTATTGTGTTTATTTCCACATTTTTTACAAGACGATGATCTACATTCAAGCCTTATGTCCTGGTCGTAGGCAATTAATACATAACTTATGAAATTTTAGTTTATCATACCTATCGGGAATTGTTAATTCTAGAAAACGTTGACACTGAAATATATAATGAGCACCGCTACATATTTGACAATTGATGCAACCCGTTCTCTCAGTTGCTGCGTAAGTTTGATAAATTTGATGTGGCTTTCGTGTAACATTAATATCATGTGGGTTTCTGTTATGAACATTGTTTTGTCCCTTATTATTATTACCCTTTGCGTTTTCTTGATAACTCGCTTCTAATGCAAAACATTTCTTTGTTAAAAATTCAGTTAATTTGTCAAGTGGAACTAAACTATTATTGCCATCTTGACTGTTTTCCCATTCCCGTCGTGTTCGATCATCGAGTTTTCTTAATATGATCGGGATTAACAGAGCATCCCATTGATTCGCAGGTAATTTTAATTTTAATAGAGCATTTTTGTGCTGAAACACCGTGTCAATAAGTTTTCTCAGAGCAAAATGGGATTCTTTTGTTACATCTGGCAAATTAAACAATAAACCATTTACATGATGATTTACAATCGCGCGTTTATTTTCATATCTCTTTTTTAGTAGTTCGAGTGCAACCGAATAATTTTCACTTGTTACTTCCAACGAGTCGATCAAGCGCAATGCATCGTTCTTACAACAGGTTTTTAAATATAAAAATTTAAAATTTTTGAATTTCAGAAATATCATTACGTGAATGTACAACTGAATTAAAAACATCAAAAAATCCAAACCATGTTTCATACGTTCCGCAAAATGATGGTAAACCCATATCTGGCAACCTTAGTAACTGTAAATTTGAGCTTTGATTATAAACAGGCATAGTTGTCATATTTCTGCTACCGTTATGTGCATGAATAATTTCTTTTGCCTCGGAAATAAGATTGAAGAATATTGATTCTACATTCTCTCTTTCCTCGCATTCATCGCTATCTATAAATTCTAATTCTGACTGGCAATTGTCAAAATGTATAAATTCTTCTTGAATATTTTTTAATCGTATTTCAATCTGTGCTATTTTTGTTTTGTTTGCTAGGTCTTTAATAAACTTTTCAAATCTGGTCAATTTTGCTTAAATTACACCGCGTGTGTGACGTAATTCTGCTATTTGAGTTACGGTATTTTCATTTTCAGAAACGCTCATGATTAACACAGATTGAGATATCAAAAACGGTAAAAATAGGAATAAGAAATAAGGACTTATCTTTGTGATTACGTGGACGTGTCGTGTTTTCTTGCAGATCGGCAACGTCGAACTTCGGCTTGGTGGTCGTGGTTTTCTTCGCTTCGAAAATGGCGGGGAACGTGATTAGAATTCCAATCGTTGCTGGCCAAAATCCCGCTCGTATAGGACCAAAAAACTGTTCGTGTTTCGTAATTTGTTAACTGCTTCGAAGGACCAATGATTCACTAAATACTTTATTTAACAAAAATATTTTGAGTAAATACAACAACGTGAACTTATGTGTTTATTGCGTGACGTCTCTCTTCTCTCTGGCTGATTCGGTCTTGCCATTGAATGAATAAAAAGTAAAGGAAGGATAGCTACTATCTACACTCATAGAGAGAAAGCAAGACGGAAGTAGCCATCTTGAACAACCAAGTATGACTCATTTTATTTTGTTGTTGCATTGGTTGGAGAGTACGTTTTTGCTTTTGGAAGTTTTATAATAATTTTATAGTGTTTTTCATTAGTTTTTCTTGTATTTAAATAAGTGTTTATTAGGATTAATTAGAATAGTGTTTCAAGTGTTGAAACATTAGTAATTAGACTACAAACAAAATGGTTAGTTGTGCAGCCTGCGGTTGCTCCAATACCCCTAAAAATAAATCTTTAGGCATCACTTTTCATAGGTAAGTTGTTTTCTTTTATACTTTAATTTATATTAATTTTGAATAATTTAAAAGATGCAAAATAAACATTTCATATTTTGATGAATGACAAGGTTAAGACATAGGCGTAACATAAAAATAAAAATAGTAAGTTAACTGTTGTAACACTATACATTTAAGAAATATTTATTTGCATTTTTTCAAATTGGATTTATTTATAATGTGTAAATATTGATTATAAAAGTTTGATGCATAAAAATATGTTTTTAGTTTTCCTAAAGATTGTCAGAAAAGCAAATTGTGGACGAATTTTGTTAATAAACCAGATTGGACACCTATAAGAACAAGTGTATTGTGTTCTCAACATTTCAATAATGAATGTTTTGATCGAACCTCAAAGCTAAAAGTTAGATTGTGGTCCCAAGCTCTACCCACAATAAAAGTCGATCGTTTGAAATATGTAAGTATTTCCTTATATTATTTGTTCATTTTTATAAATAGGTATATGAAAATTGTTTTCTTCTATATTTAGTAATGTTGATTTACATGTATTTAAACTTTACAGGTGAGGAAATTTAATCCAGTTCAACTTACATCTATTGAGTCATCTGAAAACTAAGGTGAGCCTCTACCAGGACCATCATCCAGGGCAGAAACACCTACTCGAGATCCTTCTATAAATCCATGTACAGAAGATACCCCACGTAAAAGACAATTAAAAAGAAAAATTATGGATTTGCAAAAAAAATGATGCTTTAAAAAGTACGAAAATTCGAAAACTTCAGAAAATTGTTTGGGGGCAGAGAAAAAAAATAACTTCTCTTAAGTCAATGGTAAGTTTGCTTCAAAGAAAAAACTTATTGTCAACTGACCATGAAAATGTATTATTGTAACATTTTGGCCCAAACAAAGAAATAATTGACAGACTTTTTAGAAAACCTATCAAACAGAAGGTAAAACGGAAGTACGAGCAACAAGTGAGAGCATTTGCAGTGACCCTACATTTTTTTTCTCCGAAAGCATATAGTTATGTTCGGAGAACATTTCAAAATTGTTTACCTCACCCAAAAACTTTGTCAAAATGGTATTCTACTATAAATGGAAAGCCGGGGTTTAGCCAAGAAGCCATTAATTTCTTAAAATCAAAAATAGAAAATACTGAAAAACCATTATTTTGTTCATTGGTTTTTGATGAAATTGCCATTCGTCAGCATTTAGTATATTCTAATGACAAATATTATGGATATGTGGATTATGGAAACGAGTTGCAGGGAGATTGTGAAGAAATAGCAAAAGAAGTTTTAGTTTTTATGATAGTGTGTATCAAAATGAGCCATGGAAATTCCCAATAGGTTATTTTTTTATATCTTCACTAAATAGCTCACAAAAGGCAGCTTTAGTCAATCAGGCACTGTATCTTTTAAAAAATGTAGGAATTGAAATAACAAACATAACTTTTGACGGAACTGCCACTAATTTTAGCATGTGCAAGGAGTTAAATTATAACTTTAATAAAAATAATATACAATAACATATAATTATAGACAATACTAAATATTTTTTAATGCCAGATCCAGTACATATGATTAAATTAATTAGAAATTGTTTTGGAGATCTTAAGACGTTTACTGATAAAAATGGGGATTTATTTGATTACAATTATGTTATTAAACTTAATGAGTTGCAAGAAAAAGAAGATCTTCATTTAGGAAACAAATTAAGAAGAAAACATATAGACTTTTTCAGACAGAAAATGAAAGTTAAGTTAGCCACTCAATTATTGAGCAAATCTGTGGCCGATTCTTTAATTTTTTGTAAAGACATTTTAAAACTAGAAGATTTTCAAGGCAGCGGCCCTACTGCTAACTTTATATTAATTATGAATAATGCTTTTGATATAATGAATTCACATAAAATAAGCAATTTTAGTTATAAACAAGCAGTTTGTCCCAGCAATATTAATAAAAAAATTTTGGGATGAATTTAAAGACTATATTTTAAATTTAAAACTTTCGGGTTGTCCAGTTTTAGACTCTAAGAGAAAAGCTGGATTTACTGGTATACTAATGGGTATAAGTTCAATTATTAGTATTTATGAGGAATACGTTAATGATAAAAAACTTAAATTTTTGCCCACATACAAATTAAATCAAGACCATATAGAATTATTTTTTAGTTCCATAAGAGCACATGGTGGTTATAATAATAATCCTACATGCAGGCAGTTTATGTCTGCTTTTAAAAATTTTTTAATTCATGCTGAAATAAGAGAAGGGGGCGCAGGAAATTGCGTTCCCCTAGAAGAAATTAATATTTTAAATATTGGTAGTGAAAAAAAATCTGCAATAAATATAATAAATGAATCTATTGCACATAGAAATGATGATGATAATGAGGATGACATATTAAAATTTATAGATGAACATAATTATGCCTTTCAGGTAGATTCTCTATCATCATATAGTTTGGAAGTACTCACATATATAGCAGGTTTTGTGAGTTTTAAATTGGGGAGAAAGTCAAAATGTGAATATTGTGTTTCCCAACTATATGGTGATAGAGAAAACTTGTTAAATTCTTTAATTAATTTAAAGTCAAGGCACTGCCTAACATACCCCAGTGAGGATATCATTAATATATGTGTGATTGCTGAAAAATTTTTGAGGCGCCTGACAAACAATTTTAAAAACTTAAAAATTAATAAAAATAAAATAATAATAAAAGTTTTAAATGACTTTAAAGACAAAAAAAATTTTCCCAATATGATTCCACATGATACCACTCCATTGGAAAACCATAATATTTTATTATTAAAAAGTGTTCTAGAAATTTTCTTAAACATAAGATTAAGTTTTAGTTGTAAAAATAGGATTAGTAGAGAATATATAAGGAATGCGTTAACAAAATTAATTATATTTAAAGATCAATAAAATTTTAATTGTGAATTCTGTTTGTTTTTTTTATCGAGACATCCAAAAAAATCATAATTGTAGTAAGCTTTGGAATTTTGTTTGTTATGTAGCCACTCTAATCTTTAACCATAAAATATTATTTTAAACTAGAAAATATGTGTTTTGTGAAACAAAACACGTGTTCTCTGGTTTAAAATGTCATTCTTACTCAGTATCTACATAATCATCAAAATTTCAACGCCTACTCTAATTAGTTTTTTTTGGATGTCCCTATATATGTAGTATCCAATTTTTTTATTTGCTACAAAATAATTTTATATAGCGCGCCTATGGTAAAACGGATATTGCCGTCTGCCATATGCAACAACCATCCTGATCAACCAAACTTGTGAAATTGACTGTCTCGACCCTTACTTCGTGGAATATGCTCATATTAGTGTTTTTAAATGAAACTCAAGGTCTCTAGTTAATTCCACAATATAATACAAGTTATTGAAAATTCTAAAAAATTGACAATTGTTTATTGCTCCTTCCTTTAATTTTTATTCAATGGGTCTTGCCCATATGCTGATCTCGCGCATGCGTCGCACACAGCGGCGCCGATATATGATTGAAGTGCTAACAAGCAGTATGTGTAGGATAGGGTAGATATTAAAACCAATACAGTAAAATACAGATTATATATTTAGAATACCAGATTACAGAAGGAAAAAATTCAATATACATGATGGTATAAAATTACAATAATGTTGGTGCTTAAATGTACAATTTGTATGATATAATATAACAGTTACACTCTTCCAGATTCATAATTCAATATTTTACCCCTAGAGAAAATATTTTAATGTCTGCAACATAAATGTGTAGAAATGATCAATATACGTATATTAAATAATAATAATACCTGACATTTACAACTGTATAGGACAGGTAGATATGTAAAATAGTCATCTATTACTTTATTTATAATTGTACAATATTTCTTGCGGCACTAGATTAATTTTTTGTGATGGCTTCTAAAGGAGGACTTGTTTGCTTATGTTGTAGATGTAGATGTTCCTCCAAAACTGGACAAAGATGATGTATAGGTAAACCAAACCAAACTGTATACTTGTCAAACCCATATTAAATGTACTGTTACTTTTTAGAGCTAAAATGTGGTTAAAAGCAGCTAATAGAGAGGATTTTGTTCAGAGACATTTGCTTTCGTAGTTTGCCAAAAGTCATGCTTTGTGTTGAAGTCGAAGGAGATTGTAAAGGTACAGGTCGTAACTCAGTACTTCCCCCTAACGTTTATTTTAAAAGGTTGACTATCTGAAAATAAAAATACAGGAAGACTATATTATTGGACACAGAAGTATATGAGTAGGTTTTATTATAGACAATGTGTTGTTTTATTCATCCGACACTTCAATTTTCTAGTATCTATTTTACCAGCAGAATTCTCTTACACATTAATAGCATATCAGAGACTGATAGTTGATACTGCCACAAAGTGAACATGGGATAAATGAAAAAACATTTCTCTATCATAACAAAATCATAAAAAATGCTCTTTTATAACAAAACCAAGATACTTTTAAGTGAGACACAGGTAGGCTGAACATTGTAGGTGAGACTTTTGTCTAGTTAAATTCACAGTTGCAAACACTTAATTTTTTCTAACTTATCTAGTTATGAGAAAGCCATCCATTTTGATGTATATTGACTTACAGAGGTGAATCTAAATAATAGTTATATTTACCAAGCAGTTGAGAAGCATCACGGTCACTCGTATGTATTGCAGCGGCCTGAGAGATGAATGTCGCTGTTGCTGTAATGGTGTGGTAACTGCAATTATAAAAGTAATTGTAGTAATCATTCCCTAACACAAATTCCATGAAGGTATTAATTCATCCTGTCGTAAAGTATCAATTAATCCTGTCAGAAAGTATTAATTAATCCTGTGGCCAGGTGACAAAAAATAAATATTAATAACAGTTGATTGTAATGTCTACTTAAATTTAATATTTACCAGACTGAATAACTATTTTTGTTGGTGGATGATTCAATAAAATATGTCCCTTGCATTTTATCCATGGAAATATGGCAGGGGCAGCTAGCTGAAACAAACGCTTGGAATATCCTTTGGAAACAATTTTTTTCTCAAAGTGAAGTTCACACAACCTATAAATTCTTTTCTAAAGCATCTGTAGTCTTTCCAAACAAATCTCTACGGTTACAAGCTTCCAACCATATCTGTGTCCTAAAAAGTAAATAAAGGTAGGTATATTTTTATATTATCACATGTCTATAAAAGAAATCAACTATCAATTTATATTGAATATTATGTATTTTCATTCAACATGTTTTTTGCAGAACAGGGCTCGTCAGCAAAAAGCTTATTGTAGTACATAATATTATCATTACATGAGGGACAGATCAACGTTAACAAACAAAAACATAGATGTACACAACTTACAATGCATAGGAACATGTAAAATATTGAAAAATGAATATATACCTGTAATACATTGCATATAGAAACAATTTCTCTTACCTCACAGGGTCTTTGGGAAAACCAAACATAGTTATCTTTTCTCCTGTTGTTGAGTGACATCCACGAACTTCACAGCTTATTCTTTCCATCATAAATACAATAATTTCTCACTAAGAGTGGCACTATTAGTTACTTTTACTAAACGGTATTGTTCAAAATCAAAGTAAATAAACAAATAAAAAGCATATTTTTGTTTAACAACAAAGAATGACATTGACGTAAAACACATATAAAACAATGGCGTCCATCACACATAGCATTCAGAAAATGAATTGAAAAAAAACCGAAGTTTCACTTCTTGTTGTTGGTGTATTCTTTGTTTATATGCATAGTTCTTCGGCCCACCACTTACAAACTCTGTAATGTACCCACCACTTAATTCATCTGTTAAATCTCCAATGCAAGTACCTGTGGGGAGGTCGGGAAAATCAGGTTGTGAAATATAAATAATTGAGTCTGTGTCATAGTACAGAGCTCTTTCCCCCATCTGATCCAGGTAGCTAAATAATTTTAATCTGGCTAAAGCTGTAACGTAGGCTGCCAAAACAACATTCACAGTAGAGGAAAGGTCATAACCCTCTTCTTTATGCTCCCATGTCACGATTAACGTTTCTTCATTTACTGGTAGAATAGTGTTTACGTTTATTGCTACGTTCCTCATCATTGAATAAAATTCCGCAGTATTTCTAATTATTGATGTTTTAGGTAGATTTTCCCGTTGAGCAAATTTACCCCAAAACGAATTTAACATTAATTTAGCCAACGATCTCAGACCCGGATTCTCAGATATTTCAGAAAACTCCAATAATATGTCTTCTCTTTGAAGAAACTCCTCAATGGTCTTTCTCTTCCTTTGTGACACAATTCTTTTGCCATCCAGATGCTTGTTTAATTTTAATAAATTTGTTCATTATACCAGAGAATAAACCTTCTTGTTCTTTACTGAGTTGAATAGTATCGTAACTCCACAATTCGTGAATATTCATCATCCTGTATCCTTTTTCGATAGGTTTTACAACTTCTTCAATAACCCAAGTACCTTCTAAACGTATTTCATCATCATTGTGATTACAATCACCCTGAATAAAATCTTTTACCGCATTTACGACACAAAATAAACATACATTTGTTATTCATTTCTGGAAGTACAGGATGATACAGATTTCTGGCGGTAATATTTTACACTTTATTACACCCGACATTTGGGAAATGTCTGCTAAACTACATTCTTCTCCTACGTAAATTCTCTTAGGGTTACCAATAGGAAATTTGCCGATTTTGCACACCCAAGGGTAGAAGGAGCATACGTCAACATATTTAATTTTCTCGTTTTCTCTCGCTTTATAATACTCGACGGTGTTTCCTGTTCTACCCCCATATAACGAATATCTAGGGTTTTAATGGTATTTGTTTCACATAAGGGTGATTGTCTGTAAATTTTTCAATTTCGGGGGTTATACGAAAATCGCACTCCCACATCTGTATCACTTCAAAGCCATTATTTTCTAAATGTTTTATTCTTCTTTGGGTTCTATCGTATCGGTTTTCCATACAATCGTACGGGTCATCATCTAACGGTTTATCTCTGTTGTATTCAAAACATGTAGGGCACCCGTGGTAATAACAACCGTGGAATTCAAACACTTGATTTTCAAATAAGCCGTCTACCTTTACACCTACCACAACAGCTTCTGAACCCTTGGCGGCATGGTGAATGTTGATATTTCTCTGTGTTTCTTCCCATACTAACCACTGTAGAGCTATTTTCGATTGGTTGTCTTTGAATCTGTATCCGCCTTTAGGTATTATTCCAATCGTGTTTGATTTCAGAAAGTTTCGTCGAAAGACCTTGTTACACGCAGAGGCTATGGTGCTTGCCTCGGTGAAGGGACAGACGTTTGACGTGTCCATAAGTTGCTGACGAAATTTGAGACAAGCCTGTGTTAAAATCTGTACATCCGAAGCGCAATATTCCACAATTTCCTTTTGAAAGTCGAACACTTCAGCGCTTCTTTCGTTGTACCATTCAATTAATTTATTGCGTGCGTCTTCTTTTAAATTAGAAGTAGAAGAAGGTTGATGGGTGTATTTTCTCAAAAGATGAAAGTGTGTAAATAAATTTTATTAAAAAAAAATATAAAAATGATCTGAGTGAATAATTTCACCCCATAAAAGAGGGGGTTTTTAGTTTCATTTTATTTGTTAATTTTGTGAAAAGGTACATCTAACTATTGTGCCTGCGATGCCGATCCCCGTTCAATGTTTCCCTTTTTTGAGGTATTTTTTACCATTGACGACAGCTCCGATGATGGCATGTTTATTTGCCGAAAGCGCTTAGCTTAATTTTTTAATAAAATTTATTTACACACTTTCATCTTTTGAGAAAATACACCCATCAACCTTCTTCTACTTCTAAAATTCAAGTGTGTACATAATCTTCAACAGTCTTCCATTAAAAAATTCTTTTAAATTGCCTGGATCGTAAAATTCCAAAGCAGGTAATGGTCCAATATACTTTTGATTTTCCATTTTGTTGAAGAGATGTGGAAAATATCCTTTCTTCAGCTCTGAGAAACCAAAAGCTTTCGGTAGCAAAGACAAAGGCATTGGAAAGTAGTTGAGTGAATCCAGAAATTTAACGTTTCCCACAGTCATTAAAATCAGTTTCGTACCACGCATAATCAGATCAGGTTTCAGATCAGTTTTGGTCAAAATGTAATTTAAAACAAATTGAAGGTCGAAACCTCCACCATTGTGAGCGATAACAACTACTTCTTTAAATTGTTTTCTTAACGTTAGTACCTCCTCCATGAATTTTGGTATTACATTATCTCTTAATATCTGTTCCCTGAATCCGCAACTCTGACAAAATACTAATTTACTTTCATTTATACATCTATGGCATACTTTTGAATAAACACACAAATTGGGTTCTTGCTGGAAAATTCCGTCAGTTAGTGCGTTTTATTGTGTCGTTTCCAAGTCATAGAAAATAAGCAAAAAGTCTTTAATGTTGGGGGATTTTCTATCAGGTTGCATATAACATAGATGACCCTCTAGCTGTTTGGATTTATAAATTTTGCAGTAAACCTCCCCGCATACGTGTTTATTATCGGCGTATATCTTAAAACAACCAACACATCTTTTTATTTTACTACAGACCGTGTTCAGGTGTGCATTAAAACACTCATCACCGTAAAAGTCTCTCCCGCATTCATTGCAACCACGTTTTACCACGTCTTTTGGGCACGCTGGTGATCTCCTACACGCAAAACATGTTCCGCCACATATATGTTCATTTTTATTATTGTAAGGTGTGTGGCACGCCTCACAATAGTAATCACATCAGAAAGCTGCAGTTAAGGAGGTTATTACATTATAATGACCCTCATGGTAGAGTAAATTCAGCGAGGGACCATTACCATCACCTTCGAAAATGACTTCACGCCCTTTGCTGTCGTACTGATAAACCTTTATTTTATAATTATTCAGATACTGTTGAAACTGTCGAAGTTCGGGTATCCCGCACCCCTCTGGAGGGATGAACACACCACTGGATTTCATCAGTTCCATAGCTCTGGTTGTTTGGAGTTTACCAACATCTTTTCGAATCTTGGTGTATTCGGGATTCCTAAAAGCCATAGCGACAATGAGAGCACGAGGTAGGCGAAAATTATCTTTGTTTTTTATTGAAACAATACCTTTTCTTTTGCTGCATTCCTCATTAAAATTATTATATTTTTCTCCTCCACCTTTTCCATATGGCATCTTCACAGTTGTAATTCCCACACAGAAAGTTTCCGTATTCAGCCCCTTTGGATTCGATTGATATATGGAAGAGATGTTCTCCCAAACGTCATCAACTGTCACTTCCGACGTAGGTCTAAACCGCATCCATCCCTGACCTCGTGCAAAATCTTTGGAACAAAAAGTAAATCCAACATAATCTTCAGAACCCACGTTTTCTGCCCCCTTCAAAACAATATCTTGGATGGCTTTTTTTATCCAACCTACAGGTTCTGTCGTCTCGCTTTGCACAGGTTTAATTTTAAATTGCAAAGTTCGCCCCTGGACACTGAATTTACGTATTTACTTGGTCAAATCTTTAATAATTTGAAACTCATCCATCTTCATAAAATTAAACCGAAAAAAATGGCTCGTAAAAACTTTTATCTCGACTCCAAAATAATTACAAATCAGACACTAGAGACTTTGCACACTAACTTGTTTGAAAAAGTACTCAATATCAATAAAAATCGTAAAATTCAAAAACGTTTCTTAGTATCAAAAAATCTCCAATAAACTTACCCGCCAAATTCGCACTTTTATCAATGTTAAAACATAAATGATCTGTAATGGACCGCGCCCCGTATTTATTCCTTTACAACTGAGATCACGTGACAAAAATTTAATGGAAATGGTAATTTTGCGGGAAATATTCAAAGGAAATTTAAAAATACCAAATACACATTTCGTTGTTTATAGATAATCATTGTTTCTATTCGGTAAAATTCAGATTCTTACTTTTTGCATTGGGAAATCCTATTATTAATGATTTAACATATTGATAATTCTTTCATCTACCAGCCAACGCCCTTGTTGATAAGAGATGGGAAATTCCATACGGTTTTAAAATGATGTGTGAAAACGCTTTTACAAGATTTTAAAAAAAAAACAGTTAAAAATTCATGAAGTAAGAGTCAGTTATTTTCATTAAAAAATTCAGATTCTACACACTGATTTTTCAGTTATATATTATTTTACTTCATATTAAAATGGTGAGATTGAGCTAGATTTTTTCATTCAAGTCGTTAATTATTTAGTCATTGCGGTTGAAGATTATTTCTATGATGCTTGATAATTCAGAGAGCGTCATTTTTGTGGGGTCGTGTGCACAAGTGAAGATGACACTTTTTCAAAAAAAGGATGTGGTGTGTGACAACTATAAAAAGTAGAAAAGTGTATAATAGGTATACAGTTATACATCATGGATAACACTGATGAGTAGCTTCTTTTCTTCGATTATAACAAATAATTATGTTTTTTCTTTT
Source organism: Galeruca laticollis (assembly GCA_963921935.1). Classification (NCBI taxonomy): domain Eukaryota; kingdom Metazoa; phylum Arthropoda; class Insecta; order Coleoptera; family Chrysomelidae; genus Galeruca; species Galeruca laticollis. The sequence continues at coordinate 19,356,024 of OY998181.1, read as the reverse complement.
TATCAGAAAGGAAAATAATCTCGTTATTAAGGAGGAACTTAACCGCTGAACAGCTTGTAAGTGTTTTTTATATTACTCATTTTTTTCATTGATTCACTATGTTGCATTTTTCGAAAACGGTTTTTTTTAACATTTTAATCAATCTGATATATTCAGAATTGCATGTTTTTATCATAAAAATCAACTTTATGACATTTTTATCTGAAAATGAAAATTTATATTGTGAACAAAAAATATTTATAATACAAATTACTGTTTTTGAAGACATGTGATATTTTTTTAATCAAAGTGTCATATTTTAAATTGCATGTTTTCATCATAAATCATCTTTATGATTTTTGTCTGAAAAAGTTTCTATTCAAGCTCATTTTTTTGTGAAATCTGAATGAAGTGGTTTTTCATTAGCTATCATCTTACAAACGTTTTTAAAATTACAGTTTTTTGAAGAAATGTGATATTTTTTATTCGAAGTGTCATATTCAAAATTGTATGTTTTCATCATAAATCAGCTTTTTGACATTTTATCTGAGAAAGTATCTATTCAAACTCAATTCGACAAGGTAATGTGATAAAAGGGACAAGCTGAACATCGTATCTCAAAGCGAAGACGTGGACGAGAGCTGGAGTACGTTAAAAAATGCCTTGCTGGAATCTGGTAGTAGGGTACTTGGCACGGAAACAAAAGCTAGTAAAAACGAATGGATGACACCTGAAATAATTCAGCTTGTTGACGAAAAAAGAAAATTTAAAAATAAAAACAGGCAAAAATATAAAGAACTGAAGAACAAAATAAAATACGAAATCGACAGAGCCAAAGAGAACTGGATGAAAGAAAACTGTAAAGAATTGGAACAGCTAAATAATAAACACGATACAGCAAACCTTCATAAAAAACTAAAAGATATAACGGGCAACACTAAACACAGAACACCCTGCGTCACTAGGAATAACCAGGGTCAATTAGAAACGGAGGATGGACAGATAAAGAAGGTATGGGAACAATACATTCAAGCTCTTTTCAGCGATACAAGGGAATATGGACAAGAGACGCTAGACGAGGACCAGTACCTTGAAATTTTGGAGTCAGAGGTCGAGCAGGCCATACAAACGGCTAAGAGTAAGAAAACTCCTGGTCCAGACGAAATCCCTACAGAACTACTAAAAGCATTAGATACCGATATAGTGAAAAAGTTTACAGTTATTCTAAATCAGATATACAGGCAAAGTAAAATACCTACGGAATGGCTCAAGTCCACGTTTATTCCCCTGCCAAAGAAGAACAACCCCAAATCATGCGATGACTATCGGTTTATAAGCCTTATGAGCCACTCACTAAAAATACTTTTAAAAATTATACAAAACAGAATACATAAGAAATGTGAAGAAAAATTAGATAAAACTCAGTTTGGCTTTCGTAGGGGCATGGGAACAAGAGAGGCATTGTTTGCCTTAACAGTCCTTTTACAGAAGTGCAGAGAATACAACAAAACCATATACGCATGCTTTATAGATTTCCAAAAGGCCTTTGACCGAGTACAACACACAAAACTAATAGAAGAACTTAAAAACATCAATTTAGACATAAAAGACATCGAAATAATAAAGAGCCTGTACTGGAATCAGTCAGCTACAGTGAGAATCAATAATACAGAAACTAATGATATTCCGATTGCACGAGGTGTTAGACAGGGATGTATTCTCTCACCAACATTGTTTAACGTGTACTCTCAGGTTATCTTTGAGAAAGCCTTATGGGAAAGAAGCGAAGGGGTTAAAATCGGCGGCGAAGTAATAAGCACGATAAGATACGCTGACGACACGGTGATCTTGGCAGAGAGTCTGGAGGACCTGCAGATACTTGTAAATGCTGTTAATATGGAATGTCAGCAAATGGGAATAGATATTAACACAAAAAAACAAAACTCATGATAATCTCTAAAACACCCGCACATAATGATCAATTAATAATAAACGATCAAGCAATAGAAAGGGTAGAAAAGTTTAAATACTTGGGTGCTTTCATTAACTCAGACCTAAATCAGGACCAGGAAATCCGTGTAAGGATTGAAATGGCAAGATCGGCATTTCTAAAATTTAAATCCATTTTTTGCAATAAAAATTTGAATTTAATACTCCGGTTGAGATTTATGGAGTGCTATGTTTGGTCCCAGCTATTATATGGTGTAGAAACATGGTCGTTAAAGGCACAAATAACTAAAAGAATCGAAGCCTTCGAAATGTGGATTTACAGACGTATGCTGAAAGTACCATGGACAGCCCGAATTACTAACGAGGAAATACTACATAGAATTGGTCGTGAACGAAAACTACTAAAAATAATAAAAATACGTAAGACAGCATATCTCGGTCACGTATTACGACATGATAAATACTCTCTGTTACAAGTGATTATGCAGGGCAGAGTTGAAGGAAAGAAGGGAATTGGGAGAAAGAAGAAATCATGGCTGAGGAATATCCGAGAATGGACAGACATGGGCGTTGAGGATCTTTTTCATATTGCTACGGACAGAGATGCTTTTAAGAGAGTGGTCGCCAACCTCCGTTAAATGGGGACGGCATTCGAAGAAGAAGAATGTGATAAAAAATGTATAACATTTCACCTTTTTTCAAAACTTATTTACTTATACCAATTACTTTCCAAAACTGTATGTTTATCATATATCAACGTAAATCTTAACAACTACTTTTATAATGAAATTGACTGTCTCGGCCCTTACTTCGTCGAATATGCTCATATTAGTGTTTTTAAATGAAACTCAAGGTTTCTAGTTAATTCCACAATATAATACAAGTTATTGAAAATTCTAAAAAATTGACAATTGTTTCGATAAATCAATATCATCGTCGATGAATTGAAAATTCTAAAAAATTGACAATTGTTTCGATAAATCAATATCATCGTCGATGATATTGATTTATCGAAACAATTGTCAATTTTTTAGAATTTTCAATAACTTGTATTATATTGTGGAATTAACTAGAGACCTTGAGTTTCATTTAAAAACACTACTTTTATACTTTCTATATACTAACTTCCGAATCATGAAGAGATTGTGAAGCGTAATGTCCATAAAAATAATTATTGAAACTTTTTTCAAAATTAAATTTTTTTTAGATGAAACCAACCAGTATACTATACGGAGAGGGAACATCTACACCCCCCCGATTTTTGATTAATCGGGGTGGTCGATGGTTTCACCATACATGTACGGGATGCGGGGGTAATGGTAGAGGTGGGGTGCAGGAGGAGATAAGGTATACTGTTATTTTAATTTTTTTATAGAATGTTATTTATATTTTTTTTGTTTTTAAATGAAACTCAAGGTCTCTAGTTAATTCCACAATATAATACAAGTTATTGAAAATTCTAAAAAATTGACAATTGTTTCGATAAATCAATATCATCGTCAGAATGACAGAAGTTACATTTCATTTTATGCCTACCTGATGTTTAGTAGTTATATTTTTGGCTAGACCAAGAAGTAACCTAACTTGTGATTGGCTTAATATATGTTTATAGAAAAAAGAAGAAGATGTGATATTACAAATATTGAAGCTTAGATATTATTAGCCCTATGGTGATATCCTGGATATCATTTTTCCAATTAAGATCAGTATAACTGTGCAATGATATAGAAAACCAGGAAAACTATATCTGCTGATCTTTACAATTATCACTTAATAAGACAGTTTATTAGTGGAGAATTCCCTAGATTTAACTGTTCATTGACAACTTCATATTGTGGGTTTCTTAAATGTCTTCTAATTTCCAGTTCTTCAAGGAAATCCAGTTCTTGTTTCTTTTCACAAATATGCAGCACTTCTAGTTCTGTGTTAGGTGTCAATGAATGATTGGTGTCAAGTAGATGTTTTGCTTAGTGAGATTTATCTGGTTGTTTTAATCTGTAAGCTCGTAAGTGCTCACTGTATCGTATTTCAAAATTCCTAAGGGTCTGACCCAAATAGACAGCATTACATTCTGGACATTTGAGTTTATATATACCTGACTTCTTTAATAGTGGTATTTTTGTTTTTACATTTAACAATTTTGTACTAACGTTACTTTCTATTTTAAAAGAAATTGTTGCATTTGTTGCTGAAGATATTATCTTTGAAATATTATTAGAAATATTTCCTGCATATGTGATGGTTTTATAAGTTTTAATTTCATCAGCTTGTTTAGGATATATTAGTTGTAATGCCACTTTTTTCTCTTTTTTACTAATTAGTTTATTTATCATATCTAATGGATAACCGTTAGATGTTGCTATTTGTCTAATTGTATTAATCTCTCTATCAAAATTACATTTAGTCATAGGAACTGAAAAAGCTCTATGTATCATTGAATTATATGCTGCTAGTCTGTGTGAGACAGGGTGGCTAGAATTGAATGGAATTGTCACATCAGTCTGTGTTGGTTTTCGGTAAATTGAATAATCAAGTACATCATTAACTCTTTGAATTTTTAAATCAAGAAAATTGATTGAGCTATTTTCTTCAATTTCTAATGTAAATTTAATTTTCGGGTGTAAATTATTGATGTGGTTGAAAAACACATCTAATTGTCGCTCACTACCCATAAAACAAGCTAATATGTCATCCACATATCTATACCAAAATAAAATATTTTTCGAAATATTACTTTCAAAGATCTTTCTTTCTAAATTGTCCAGACTAGCAGCATATAATTCAATGATACATAGAGCTTTTTCAGTTCCTATGACTAAATGTAATTTTGATAGAGAGATTAATACAATTAGACAAATAGCAACATCTAACGGTTATCCATTAGATATGATAAATAAACTAATTAGTAAAAAAGAGAAAAAAGTGGCATTACAACTAATATATCCTAAACAAGCTGATGAAATTAAAACTTATAAAACCATCACATATGCAGGAAATATTTCTAATAATATTTCAAAGATAATATCTTCAGCAACAAATGCAACAATTTCTTTTAAAATAGAAAGTAACGTTAGTACAAAATTGTTAAATGTAAAAACAAAAATACCACTATTAAAGAAGTCAGGTATATATAAACTCAAATGTCCAGAATGTAATGCTGTCTATTTGGGTCAGACCCTTAGGAATTTTGAAATACGATACAGTGAGCACTTACGAGCTTACAGATTAAAACAACCAGATAAATCTCACTACGCAAAACATCTACTTGACACCAATCATTCATTGACACCTAACACAGAACTAGAAGTGCTGCATATTTGTGAAAAGAAACAAGAACTGGATTTCCTTGAAGAACTGGAAATTAGAAGACATTTAAGAAACCCACAATATGAAGTTGTCAATGAACAGTTAAATCTAGGGAATTCTCCACTAATAAACTGTCTTATTAAGTGATAATTGTAAAGATCAGCAGATATAGTTTTCCTGGTTTTCTATATCATTGCACAGTTATACTGATCTTAATTGGAAAAATGATATCCAGGATATCACCATAGGGCTAATAATATCTAAGCTTCAATATTTGTAATATCACATCTTCTTCTTTTTTCTATAAACATATATTAAGCCAATCACAAGTTAGGTTACTTCTTGGTCTAGCCAAAAATATAACTACTAAACATCAGGTAGGCATAAAATGAAATGTAACTTCTGTCATTCTGACGATGATATTGATTTATCGAAACAATTGTCAATTTTTTAGAATTTTCAATAACTTGTATTATATTGTGGAATTAACTAGAGACCTTGAGTTTCATTTAAAAACAATAATATGAGCATATTCCACGAAGTAAGGGTCGAGACAGTCAATTTTATATTTTTTTTGTTTTTTACAGAAAATAAAAACAATAAAATTAAAACATTTTGTATCATTTTTTTTTATCCAACCTTTTTTTTGTAAAATGAAAATAAATTCAGTTTACGCTGTTCTGTATTGTACGCAATGAGTTTAATTCAAGGAAAATCATATATAGAATTGTGCATAAACGATATACAAACAAGTGTTTTAATATTTTCGATCATAAAAAGTTTAAGAAGTGAGTGGTTTCTTCATTGGAGGTGTGGTTGAAAAAACTATTAAAAAACATGCCTTGTTGGTAAAGAATGAAACTTATCAAAACTGAGCGGGGCCTTATAGGATCTAGTTTTGATAACTTTTGCTCTTTCATTGAAATAAATTATTTAAATGTATAACAAGATATGTATAAATATTTATAGAATATTATTTATATTTTTTCATAGAATGTTATTTATGTTCTTTAGAGAAAAATCAATTAAAATATGGAACAATTGTTTTGAAAATTCAGTTATTATGCCAAATGGTTTATTCTGAATTGTACGTAAACGAAATAAAAACAATGAAAGTGTTTTATTATTATCATAGATTGACGTGTTATTCAGTGCAGACCATTATAAAAGGGCGTTAGGGAAACCCTTACTGCACATGTTGTCACGTGATATTTTAGGTTTTGTTTTCATTAAAAAATGTGTATAAACATCTTTATAGAAAGTATTTTACAGAAATAAAAAAACAATTGAAGCAATGTGTTTTATTTCCTATTCAATCTTTGTGTGTTTTATTTGAAGTGATCTGTTTCGTCTGGAGGTATTGAGTTTAACAGTATATAAATGAGTGTTTTCATATGAAAATGTGCATTTCACGTTCTTTGGTAAATGAGTACCTTGCGAGGTATTATTGGCTCTAGTTATGAAGAATATTCTTTCATATAACAAGATATAAATAATTATGTTCTTTTCACGTGACATTTTAGGTATGGTTTCGTTTTCATTAAAAATGTGTATAAACATCTTTATAGAAAGTATTTTACAGAAATAAAAAAACAATTGAAGCAATGTGTTTTATTTCCTATCCAATCTGTGTGTGTTTTATTTGAAGTGATCTGTTTCGTCTGAAGGCGTTGAGTTTAACAGTATGTAAATGAGTGTTTTCATATGAAAATGTGGATTTAAGGTTGTTTACCTTGCGAGGCTCTAGTTATGAAGAATACTCTTTCATATAACAAGATATAAATAATTATGTTCTTTACAGAAAAAATATTCCATCCAACCTCAAAAATTTGCTCTTTCATTCTTTTAAGAATAGCATTTCAGATTAAAAACCTTATGTCAATAAATTTTGTGAATCATTCGTTATTATCCAATTTTGTCAGTAGAGTTTCTTATCATTCAGCAGAAGTGTTAAAACAGTGTTATCATCGTTTGAAAAATATACAGAACATCAATAAAAATTCAGTATGAATCGTTATCTCCATTATCAAATCTGCAAATTTGGTAACTTTTTCATTACGATAACCTTTCACACTTCTTTTTTATCTTAGTGAAAATATGTAGTCTTTATCTATATAGTAAGTAGTATTTGTATAGTTTGAATTACGTCAAGAGGTCAAAAATCAACGTTTTAACCGTATTTCATATTTGAAAAAAGAGTAATATTCGATAAAACTGCACCTTTAAAATTTATCATAGCTTTAAAGAATGGTTTCAATTAATATATTTAGCGTACGTCAGCAAATTGCGAAAAACTTTTCGTTTGACAAGCTAAAAAACGGTGATAATCAAATTTTTTATTAGTTTTTCAAAATTATAAGTGATAATACACGTTGAAAGTTATAACAGTATTTCATATTTTGAAAAAGAGTAAAATTCAATAAAACTGAACCTTTTAAAATTATCCTTTAAGAATGCTTTCAACTAATACGTCAACGCAAATCATAACTTTTTCAATGCCATAACCGTTCACACTTTTTATCTTAGTGAAAATATGTAGTGATTAGGTGCGTTCTTTTTGACTGAGATCTCAGTTAATCTCAGCTCACATCAGTAATGTGCACTGAAAGAAATTTCCATTAACCGTTAGCAAAAATTGAATAACAGTTATTAGAAACTTGCATGAAATAGGCATCAAGTAAGTTCATGATTATGGTTATTAAAGTCACTTTGTTGGACACCACTGAATAACTGTTAATAGATATAATTTTTAAGAATTTCGTATAACCGTTATCGAGTGCACTTAATAAGTATTATAAGATATTCTAATAGCAATCATACTGTCCTATAGTAAACGTTACTAGATGTTCAAATAAAAAACAGAATATCGTCCAACTGTTATCGAGTGAGCTTAATAGATATTAGAGGATTTTCTAATAGCAACCATATTGTCATATAGTGAAGGTTACTAGATTTTCAAATAAAAAACATAATTTCATATAATTGTTATTGAGTGCCCTTAATAAATAATTATCGGCTTTTCTAGTAGCAATTGTACTGTCATATAGTAAAGGTTATTAGATTTTCAAATAACAAACGGAATTTTGTACAATCGGAATCGAGGGCACTGAATTTAGATTATGGGATTTTCTAGAAAAAATTATACTGGTAAAAAGTCAACGTTATTAGATGTTTTTAAGAATATGATATGTCATATATCCGATATCGAGTGCACTTTTATTTATAAGTATTATAAACTTTTCTAATAGCGGTTAGACTATAATACAATAAAGATTACTATATTTTCGAATAATTATCTGATATTTTTAAATAAAACTAAATTTGCTATAAAACATTTATATTAACAAAATATAACAAAATATTTAAATTAATGGAACTAACTATAGATAACTACAAAAATACAACATGATAGATATAAAATCAAATAAACATATTTTCGAGTTAAGTTTAGATATCAAAGCCCCCAAAAATTCTTAGATTGAAGAAGCTTATAACAAAAATACAACAATTCAAATAAAAATGTTTTCTACAAAATAAACTTAAAGAAGGATGAGATACGTAATTTTTACATACTTATAAATGTTTTAGTATTTCGATTGATTGGTGTATAAGAGACGTGAACATAGTCAGATATATAGTCACTTAATCGTCACTGTATTAATAGGTTTTTGAACGCCATTTATATACTCAACCCAATTTAACACTGTTGGCGTATTCAACCTAACCTCACAGTTAATTGCAAAAACTGCAAATAATCACCTACACCGCACACAAACTTTCAACACTCAACACTCCTAAACCAAATGTGAAAGTGAAATTCGCGGCGCGCGGGTGTTCCAAGGTTCCAACCACAAATAACCAATAAGACGAGATCGACAATCACATCGGTAATGTTCGGACCAGAAAAAACTGCATTTCGATGCTAAACAGCCGTTTCTTTCAAAAAAATTATTCGATATCTTAATAAGCGTTATACGAGGACTGCATAATTGTAAGTAGGTGATCTATTTTGTTGGGACTGAATAGTGTTAAGTGGATACCTAATTAGGACTAGTAGGTGCTGAATTGAAACAATTCAATGAGGTCTATAACGAAATGACTATAATAACAGCAATTAGATTTCCAGTTAACTACATCATTTTATCGAATAACTGTTATAAAAATGTTTCAACAAAGTCAACATACTTGTGATAATTATGCACATGCTAGTAATCACTTGAATTATTTTAACCACTATTTGATTTTTTGTACCAGTTATTAAGGGCATCTTAAGAAAGAAATCTAATTAGGGTATTTTGCTCAGTGTGAGCGTTCTTTTTGTTTTACTCACTTTAAGTGAGCTGAGATTTTTCCTCTCCCTTCACCGGTACTGAATGTGTTGTAAGGGGATATCAGTTGGAATTGAGTCGGAAATAAAGTGGAGGGGATGAAGAAATATTTGATTTGCTTGGTTTATTTGTAGTTTTAACCAAGGTTATCTAAGGTTTTAACCATTGACATATAAACAATAAACACACATAATCTATTTTTCTTTTGTTACAAATTATGGATACATTAATTAACATTATTAGATGCTGAAACGAATCTGTCGTTTAGTTTAAATCTATCGACAAATCGCGCGCTTCAATTGAGATGTCGTTCTTTTTGGTGCTTACTCACATCACTTTATCTCAGATCACCTTAACTGAAGTGATCTGAGATCTCAGTCAAAAAGAACGCACCTTATATAGTAAATAAGATGAAAAAATTAGTCTGAAGATTTAACCAACATTTTCCCTCAAATGCGCAAACAGAGTTGCTCGAAAAAACATCATTCTTTACACGCTTTCTTTTCTTCAAATCGACAACAATTTTGTATTGAAATCAGTTGATGAATAATATATTTATCTTTGTGATTTGGTTACGATCTTAATGTAATTATGAAGAAATTATACAGAGTGATGAAGCAAAAAAGAATGGATGGTCTATTTATATGTTGACAAGAATTACACTAAGCAGTGATATTGTGAATGACTTTTGTAGCATTTTTTAAGAGGGTGTGTAAATATTGATGATTGTATAGATTGTGGACGAAAACTATTGACCCTCGTATTGGTATACCAATTTACAAATACCATTCCGTACATTTTCCCCAAAACATTATTCATTAATTTCCGTAGCCATACAGATTGAATTTTACTAGCGCCGTGTTCTAAGGTCTGTTTTTAGAGTGAGGATTGTTTTAATACGCATCAGAAGGTAAATTTCTTGCTCGATCATCACATGCTTTCTCATGGAAAAACATATGTGATGTTATTCGTGATGTAGACGACTTTTTTAGTAATACATTATTTTTACATCTCAATCACTTTTTATCGAGGCTGCAACAAAATTGCCATGTCAAAGGTGAATATGAAAAATTGTTGCAAATTTGATGCAAAATTAAAAAAAAACATTTTATTGTTTTTGTATTTAACCGTAATCAATTTTATCACTTATATGCGAATAAGCTCAAAGAACAAAAAAAGGTATTAGGTAATAGAATAATGTTTAAATATTCATAAAATTTAGACATATCATCGTTGCGACCGAATACTATTTTATTTAAAGATCAGAGTTTCACTACGAAAAGAAGAAGATTAACATAACCTTACACAATGAACTGTTCGTTGTTCGTTGAGGGTCAGACGCCATTAAAGATGAAGATTTTAATGGTGAGTTTTGGTGGTTTTATCTAGAAAAGAGTGTTTTCGCGCGTTATTAGTGTTAGTGATTCTATATCGTTATAATAGTTGCCAGAGACCCTGAAATTCTATCACGATTCTATATAGTGATTTTCGTTGTATAGATGTAAGTATCTTATTTTTATATATAAAAATAATGTTTGTGTAAGAATATGCGTCTATTAATATGAATTGTGTTTATTTAACTTCAATTTCCAATTACTGATTAAATAAAGTAGGAGAGATTCGGTGTCGAGCCTTTGTACAGAACAGTTGTGCGCTCCGAAACGATTTAATTAGTAGTTAAAAAGTAATTAGTGTATATTTCAAAGTGAACCAAAACAAACAAGAACATTTACAAGGTAAAACAAAAACTTTTTGTATCGTCACATAGTCATAAATATATACATTCCATACCTAATTACCATCGGTTATCTGTAAATTCCAAAGGAGGACAGGGCCGCACTTAACAGGCAGGTCCATGTCATTACTTAAAAATGGATGAATATCCGCCTTTAGGAACTTCAAATGGGGGAGTTCAGAACATAGCAAGCACATCATCACTGCCTTATTCGTATATAGCCAGCCAAAGCAATTCAACCTTCCCCAAAAAACAGCAAGCAATTGTATTTAATGCACTGGACAATACAAAACTGGAAGAATATATATATGCGGTGGGAGATATAATTACGCCAAAAAATATTTTGTTCGCTTCTCGGATTTCTAACAATAGAATATGTATTTACCTCACCAATGAAAAAATTGTTAACGACTTCGTATCTACTAATAATGGAATTATCACAGTTAACCATCAACGTATTCAAGCACGAAGATTACTAAACCCAAACATACGATTGATTATTTCAAATGTGTGTCCCTCCGTACCACATAACATCATTGAAGCTGAGCTTGTTAATATGGGACTGAATTTGGAAACTCGATTGAATTTCCTTAAGATTGGCACACAAAATCCGGAATATAAACACATTTATAGTTTTCGTAGACATATTTACATCTCTCCTCCTGATCAAATCAAAATACCTGAATTTCTGGACTTCAATTATGATAATACATCTTACCGAATATTCCTATCTTTAGACAATGTCTGTTTTACTTGTAAACAACCTGGTCACACTGCAAATAATTGTTCTCACTCTAAATTACTTCCAAATATGGTATTACTGGACTCAACTCCCAAATCTCCAGTATCCACAAATAAAGTTAAACCAACAGATATCCCTACTCTTGCACATTCACATTCAAGCTGCATTTCTAATCAAGATAACCTCATGGTTCCTAACGTAAGGGAATGCTCTAACAACCATATAAGTATAACAAACCTAGATATGGAGCCAGATTTTAATCCATTAGATAAGCCATCAAACACATCACTTGAAATTACCAAATCCCCAGAGCAATCGCAAAGGCAATCAAATTTATCACTTGACATTCCTAACGAATCTGAACAAACTAAGACGATTTCTGCAGCTTGTAAACGTCAAATCTCTACTTCACCTGATTTAGAAAACCAAAAACCTGATGAAGAATCTTTTAGACGTCCGAAATCTTCAAAAAAATGTAAAACTAAGAAAAACGCAGAAGAATTAACTCACCTTTTAGAACCTATAAAAGATCTCCTAGTTACTTTCAAACCACCAAATTTTATGAACTTTACCGAATTATGTGATTTTATAGTAAATGCATCTGGGTCTAAGCATGCTGCAAGCATAGCAAAAAATTACACCAACGACTTACACAATCTGAAAAATCTACTTACATTCGTTCATAAAAACATCGATAACACATCTGTAAAAAATAATATAACAAGGATTAGGAAAAAATTGACGGAAGAAGCTGACCTAACATCAACTGACGAAGAAAGCGATATCTCTTCTCACTCTGGTTTTTCAAGATAAAGTAATGGCTTACTCAAATTTTATTCTTCAGTGGAACCTAAATGGTTTTTACACCCACCTACCGAACATACAACTCTTAATTAATGAATTGTCACCGTTAATACTTAGCCTGCAAGAAACTCACCTCAAAGGAAATAAGCTTCCTAAAATTAAAAACTACACCATTTTTTGTAAAAATAGACCAGTTCAAACAATTGCTAGTGGAGGAGTTGCCATGCTAATCAACAATTCTATTGAAGCCGCACACATTCCTCTCAACACCAATTTGGAGGTCATAGCCGTATCTGTAATTCATCATGTCAAGTTAAACATTTGTAATTTTTATCTGCCTCATCCAGACAAACAGTCACTCAACGAACTTCAATACATAATCGAATCAATTCCAGCTCCAAAGATTATACTCGGGGATTTCAATTGTCACAATGTTGCCTGGGGTTCGCAATCCACCGACAGCAATGGGGACTCTCTATTAAATTTTATTAATAACAACAACTTAATTCTGTTGAACTCCGGCAAACCTACGAGGTTTAACGCCTATAATGGTACCATGTCAGCCTTAGATTTATCTCTCTGCAGTCCATCAATATCATCTTCCCTAACATGGGATACTCTAGATGATCTGCATGACAGCGACCACTTCCCTATAATTATAAACCATACTTCAGATATAATTCCTGAAGCAATACCTCCACAAATATGGAAAATAAAATCAGCAAACTGGAATAAATATGCAGATTTGATAGACCTCTACACGTCAAACTACATAGTAACATCTAACGTAACAAGTAGCATTATGTCCTTTAATGAAATCATTACAAAAGCGGCTATTGAAGCAGTAGGAAAAACAAAAATAATCAAAAAGCGTCCTGTCCCGTGGTGGAATCCAGAGGTAGCAGAAGCAATAAAAATCACTAAACATGCGTTTAACAAATATAAAAGACTTAAATCAGCGGAGAATCTAAACGACTTCAAAAGATGCAGAGCTAAATCCAGATACTTGATCAAGAAATACAAAAAACAAAGTTGGATCTCGTACGTATCAACAATAAACTCATCCACACCACTTAGTATGGTTTGGGATAAAATTAGAAAACTAAAAGGATCAAGTTCAATCAAACACATAAATAACCTTAGCCACAACAATAAAATAATATCTGACAACCAAGAAATAACAGAAGTTTTAGCTGAAACCTACGAACAAAATAGCAGTGACGCTAATTACACAAAAGCCTTTAATGAACATAAAACGAGAACTGAACTGGTAGACATTATAATACGCGATGATGACAGCTATCTAAACATGCCCATATCATTACAGGAAGTTGAAGAAAGCCTCATGACTACAAAAAACTCTGCAGCAGGTCCCGATGAAATTCCTCCAATATTTCTGCAGAAACTGCCTTCTAGGGCCAAATCAATTTTAACCGAACTTTTTAATCTGATTTTTTCCTCCCAAAAATTTCCTCCCTTATGGAGAGAAGCCATAATCATACCAATTTTAAAAGAAAACAAACCAAAAAATCTTCCTACATCGTATCGTCCTATTTCATTGACATGTAGCATATGTAAAATACTTGAGAAAATCTTAAATAACCGACTCAAATGGCACTTAGAGAAACTAAATTATTTTAGCTCAATACAAAGTGGTTATAGAAAAGGTAGATCAACAACAGACAATATCGTTCTTTTGGAAACTGAAATTCATGAAGCTTTCATGCATAACCAACACCTCGTTGCAATATTCTTTGACATTAACAAAGCCTTTGACACTACTTGGAGATACTATATAGTAAACACTCTGGGGGATCTAGGTATTCAGGGCAAAATGTTAGCTTTTATAAAAAAATTTCTTACAAACAGAACTATACAAGTCAGAATAAATGGCAAACTATCAAGTAAAAAGATAATCCAAAACGGCCTTCCACAAGGCGCAATATTAAGCCCGACTTTGTTTTTAATTGCAATAAACAGTCTAGCAAAACAATTCAATTTACCAGTAAAAGCCAGTCTTTACGCAGATGATCTACTAATTTACACAAAAAGTAAAGACTTAGATTCATCCAAAAATATTTTGCAAAACTACCTTAACAAATTAGAAAGATGGTCAATCACAACGGGGTTAACCTTTTCCTCAACAAAAACTCACTTTATAGTTTTTAGGAAAAAAGGCGAGGCCAACATTAATTTACATCTGAATGGAAAACAATTAGAACAGTTGGAAAGCGTAAAATTTTTGGGAGTTACATTTGATTATCAGCTGAAATGGACACTGCACATCAATAACCTACTTAAAACTTGCCAGTCGAGAATAAACATACTTAAAATCCTTTCAAACCAGTCCTGGGGAGCCGACACCAAAATACTGATTAACCTATATCAGTCAATAATTAGAAGTAAACTTGACTATGGGAGCATTTGCTACAACTCAGCCAGCAGCACACTTCTACACAAATTGGATGTTATTCAGACCAGTTCCCTAAGAATAATTTCAGGAGCCTTTAGAACAAGTCCTGTTAGTAGTCTCCAAGTTATTACATCACAACCACCTTTATATCTAAGACGTCTATATTTATCATTATGCTATGCATCTAGAGTTTCAGCTCAAAAAAACTACAATCCTTCTTTTATAACAAAAATTCATGACACAAATACCATTCCAGAGACCCAGAAAAAATACTTACCATTTTATGAAAGGTTAAAGAGATCAGATTTCAATATTGAACAATTTCAACTGTCTTTACCATTGTGTCATGAAACTCCACCTTGGACAATTCAAATACCAGCAGTCAACTTCTCATTAGCAAATCAGCCCAAACACTCTACCAGCGACCACATTTTCAAATTAAAATACCATGATCTCATTTCCAACTTCACCGGTTATGATCATATTTTTACTGATGCATCTAAATCAGAAAATGGAATCGCATCGGCATTTTTACAAGATACAAATAATCATGCAATCAGGCTAAATCCTCACTGTTCAATATATACAGGAGAGCTAGTCGCCATACGTGAAGCCTTGAGAAGCTACAAACAGCCAGACAAAAACATATTAATAATATCGGACTCCTACAGTGCTCTCAAAGGAATAAAACAACTATTTCCTTCTCACCAAATACTTATAGACATTAAAGAAGAACTTCACAGACTTCAGCTGACACACGTTAAAATAGAGTTCCTGTGGGTCCCTTCTCATGTAGGCATACCATTCAATGAAAAAGTTGACGAAATCGCACGACACTCTATAGGCAACAAAAATCTACCATATTTTGAAAAAGTTCCAGCTGCCGATTTCAAATCAGTTATAAAAGATTTTGTATGGGATATCTGGCAAAAAAGATGGGAAGAAACCAATACGCTTCTTAAAGAAATCATGCCATCAGTAAAATCCAGACTTCCTCTTCCACAGAACAGAAAAGACCAGGTTGTTTTAAACAGGTTAAGAATAGGACATTCAGCCCTCACACACCAGCATTTGTTAAATCAAGAACCACCAAAGCAGTGTTTTACGTGTCATGTGCCTCTAACCACAAAACATATATTATTGGATTGTACAAATTTAAGTGTTACAAGAACAGTTAACACCATTCCGTCTAACATGAACCGCGCGTTAAGTGAAAACTGTGAAAAAGTGCTCAAATTTCTGAAAGACTCCAATTTTTATCATAAAATATAAGTACCTATTGTATGTTTTTTTTGACTATAAGTACCTATTTGTATGTTTTTTGAAACCCCGCTCATAACCCTCGAGGTTGATGCGGTAAAATAAAAAAAAAAAAAAAAAAAAAAAAAAAAAAAAAAAAAAAAAAAAAGTAGGAGAATAAGTTATAGAGCACGTGGGTTTCTTTTATTTATAATAGATAATTATTAATTTTTTGATTTCTGAAGTAGTTTATATAGTCATACAAGTTTTATTATTTTATTACAGGTTGTAATTGAAGTTCAGCTGGCTACCCTATTCAATTAGTGACTTACCTAACAGAAGGCTTAAACAGAGTGGAGTAGAAGGTTGACTCCATTTTATCCCAAACAGAGAATACTGCCAGAGCTCCAAATCAAAATGACAATTGGGAAAATATGCAACAAATTTTTGTTTTTAAATCAAATTCAAATAGGCAGAGATTGAATAAAATTAAAACAAATTGTTGAATTTGAATTACCCTTATATATTTTTTTGTTTAATATTTTCGTAAAAACAAAATTGATACACATTTTCTTATTGTAAACTTGTTTCTTTTTCGAAAAAAATGCCTTTCAATCAAACACAAATGAAATTGTTTGAATTAGTTTATCACAATTCAACCTTTGTTTCAGAGCTGAGAGACAACAACGAAAAAATGATGTAAATAATATAGGTTAATAAAAGTTCTTAAATTTGTTTGTCTACTTCATTTAAAACTACAAGTGTGCCGTAGATGCTAATAAAAGTCGTTGACATCTATGATAAAGGAGGAAATGAATACCAGCAAGTCCCTGTGGGATATATACTATTCTGACATTTGACACCCAGTTGTGACTTGTGACAAGTTTGAGTTTATAAACTTTAAGCAAGTTTCATATGGCTGACTTGGTGCAACTTTGATATGTGGTAACTAGCAAGTTTGCTTTATACTTGCAGCAAGTTTGTGAACTTGCTGTAGCAAACTTAATGCAAGTTTAGAAGTTTGATGTGTCAAATATGATGTAAGTTTGTAACAAGTTTAAATTGCTATTTGGGCAATGGCGTTTGTTCGAATCCGACTAATCCGAGTGTTAGTGCCCTTATGGCTGTACATCCTATGTTCTACCAATGACGTTCGACCAGAGATGCTAGTGCCCTTATGGCTTTACATGTTTACCTCTTGTCCTCTCTTCTTAGTCGTCCACTTCAATCCGACCAATCAGAGTGTTAGTGCCCTTATGGCATCTTTGTACATCCTATGCTCTACCAATGGCGTTCGAATTCGACCAATGATAACATAGATATATGCTAGTGCCCTTATGGCTTTACATGTTTACCTCTTGTCCTCTATTCTTCGTCGTTTATTAAACTTCAACCCGACCAGAGATGCTAGGGCCCTTATGGAATCTTTTGCGAACGTCAGAATGCGCCCGACTCATGCGCGACGTCGTAGCGCCCTTATGGCCTGAATAAAAATAACGTCGTTTGCCGACCAAAAAAGAAGCACTTCTGCAACCATTGCGGATGTCCAAAGCCATAAAAGCCATAAGATTTAAGAAAAATATCTTCTATTACGTCACGATACTTCACAATCCTTATGTGGCGTTACTTCTTTAGTCTCCAGGTCACTTCTTAATCTCGAGAAGCCCCATTTCTTTAGTCTCCAGAGGCTCCTAGTGGGGCATCGAGTTACATCCTGTATATAACAATACGGTATCATTATCACTACATCCTGTATATTGCATAGAAATATCTTCTATTACGTCACGATACTTCTTTAGTCTCCAGGCCACTTCTTAGTCTCCAGAAGCTTCTATGATGTCACTTCTTGTAATAGTCTCCAGAGGCTCCGGTGGGGGCGTCGAGTTACATCCCGTATATCTACCAATGGCGTTTGCTCGACTTAAATCCAACCAGAGATGCTAGTGCCCTTATGGAATCTTTGTCCTGCGAACGTCAGCACAGGATGCCCACGCGGATTGCCCGACTCATGTGCAGATCGACGTTGTAACGCCCTTATGGCCTGTAAACACCGTTTGCCTATCGTAGCGCCTTTATGGCATCCTGTAAATCCGACCAATCGTAGTGCCCTCATGACTTCTTTGTCCCCGCCGACCGTAGCGCCCCATCCTGTAAATCTATAACGTCGTTTGTAAAAATAACGCCGCCCACCGTAGCGCCCTTATGGCATTTTTTTTACTACACCCTATATAATCTTCCTGTTTTACACCCTTAATCTTTCACGACCCTAATCTTTTACAACCCTGTATACCTTTACACCCTAATATTTTTACGACCCTGTATAATATTTTACGACTACACTATTTTTACGACATAAATACTGTGGTATCCGAGTTCGTGGGTGGAAAACCGCAAACTGATAAGAGCGAGGACGGTCGATAAAAATTTTCCCAGGCCAAATCCCCCCATTATCTACTATGATCACATTTTTAAGAGATGTACATTACAAGAATTTATAAATGAAGGTAACAAAGTTTTAAGAAATATACAAATATACATTTGCGAGGTACCAAGAATGGTAGAGTAAAAAGAAGAAATGCAGAAGATTCTAGAAAGATATCACAATGATCCTATGGTCGGAGGTCATGTAGGAAATAATAGATTCCTGAAGAAAATAAGAGCGAATTTTAAATGGAAAACGATGTGAGAAATTACGTAAAAAAGTGTCACGATTGTCAAAAGCAAAACCAGGTCACAAATAAAATTTTGTCATAACGGACACAGCTATAAAACCGTTCGACATTATGTATATAGACACAATAGGTCCATTTGTAGAGAGTAATTAGAGGAAATCGATACTGTATAACGATGTTATGTGAACTTACACAGTATGCAGTTAAAATACCAATCCAAGACAAAGAGGCTCAGACAATTGCAAGAAAAATATTTGACAATTTCATACCAACTTAACGGTTTAATGAAAGAATTAAGGACAGATCAATGAACAGAGTATAAAAACGAGGTCATGAAGAAATTAAGAGAATTATTGAATATAAAACATAACTATTCTACCGCGTATCTTAACGAATCCATAGGAAGCTGTGAAAAACGTCACAGAACTTTTAACGAGTATGTAAGAAATTTTATAAATGAAACAAAGGATGATTGGTGCATGTATGCGAGGGTGTTTGCTTACTGTTATAGTACCACACCGAACTCATACCTTTAGTGTACAAATAAAATACCAGTGCTACTTATCGAAATGTTTACTTTTCTCCGTATAATCCAGAATTGGGTAAGTCCACAATTACTTTAATACATGGCTTTATCTTGAGACTTATGGTCTTATCAGTCACTACATATATATCAACACTACATACAACACATGGCTATCATGCCATGTTCTGCACAACAACTATACATTTTTTTCTGTGTCCAAGAGATTTTCAAAAGGTAAAACAATATTGGACTGTGTCTCCTTGTCGGCAAATTCAATATTATGCAGTGGTTCTCGGTAATGAATATTTTCGATGATGTAGGTGATCATTCAGCTTCTGCTATTGAACTCACTGTATTTTCTATGGAAACTTCATCGACATTTTCTATCCTGGTAAAAGTTTCATCGCGACTGGGTAAACCATCAGTTCTTCACTTTCACCTTCTTTGTCATCGTCAGATTCATTTTTGTTACTGAAACTACATTCAATAATATAGATCGGAGAAAGGTAGGTATTCACGTTTTGTACTTACAATATTTTCCTCTTAGATCAATTAATCACAAGTTCAAAATTTGGGTGCGATGTAATAGGTAAATTTTTTGATGGTATTGCATCTGATCTCAAAAAATGGACTTTTGCATTTGTATCCCATTTCTCTTAAAATAAAACAGCAAATATTATAACCAATACTGAAAACATCAAGATGTTTCCTGGAAATGAGTGAAATTACCAATATACTGTGTATGAGATTTTTGAAAATTACCTTTATAATATGTTTCTACGAAGTGCCTGCTACATACAGACATGTATTTGGAAATAGATTTTCCAATTTTCGAAATGTTTTGCAACACATTGCACAATTTTGGATCTTTTGTGAAGCTGCGTGTTGATACATTTGTATCTTTATACTGTTTACATTGCGGCGCAGAGCAATACTTCTTGTATTTGCTGCTCATTATTCGAATTTTAAGAAGTAGTTTGATAGGTACACCAAACTTCAGCAAACTGTTTTAAAAACAAAGAAAACGTTAATTATTTACTACTCAAAACACACGTACTCTAATGCACTATTGCTAATGACGGTTTGTTTTCCCCATTACGAAAGTGTTTAATTTTGACAGTAGGTGTCGCACCCTTTGCTAGTTTTAGCGAATAAGAACAATAATTAGGCAGGATCAGATTTAAAATATTTTCAGTTTTTTTGTGTGTAGCTATTTAAAGAGATATCAAAAAACAGTTGATACTTCATTCTCATTTTTTATTATCTTTAATATCATGTCATCTACATATCCATCTGACGTTTCGGATTCACACATTCATCATCAATTTACTTTTTTACAATATTCAATAGTAACTTCCTAGTGGGACTTCTGTGTAGCCGGGAGTGGACCCATTTCTATACTTTCGGGTCGTATGGTAATAACTGTTTTCATCGGGTACTAATAACGGGGGGAATTGCAGATTAATATGTGAACAACGGTAACTTGGAAGATCACGTCCACCATGTTCCTGATTACTCGCCAATCCAACTGGTTGCTCTCTATTTAAGGGCATAGCTAGTTTCTTCTCGTTGAATTTCAGCATATGCCCTCGAAGGATTCGAAGCGCTTCCCACTCCATCCAGGTAAGTGGATCGATATTGAAATTCGTTCTTGGTTACCAGTCAGAAGACGTACCGCGAATAGGCAGGGAGGACAGTACTAAGTAAATGGTTTTAGAGAAAAATATGTGATGAAAGGATTCAGAAAAATAACCTAGTTTTAATATAAACATTTAGATTAATATTTTCAGGAAAATAAAAGTATAAAATACTGCAATCGACCATGTTGAATGGTACAGCGCATGACGTCGCGTCTCAGTAAATCAGTGAGGGTAACCTTTTTATAAGAGCCATCCCTACCAACACAAAAAAATCCCTGCATACTACTAGAAGTACTACACATTTGTAATAAGAAACATGAACTGGATTTCCTTGAATTGCAAATTTTTAGAAGAAGAAACCCACAATATGAAGTCGTTAATGAACGGATAAATCTAGGGAGTTCTCCACTTTTAAACTGTCTTCTTAAGTGATAATTGTAGAGATCAGCAGATATAGTTTTCCTGGTTTTCTATACGACTCTAACGACGATGATATTTAGTATCGAAACAATTATCAGATTTCTTAGAATTTTTAACATTTTATCAATGCATTGTGGAGTTATTTAGAAACAATTAGTTTCATTTAAAACAGTAATACATTATTCTATATAATTTCTATTCGCATCGTCAAATTTCTACATGTTCAAACGGTTTACCGGGGAAAACAAAAAATTGCACTAAATAACCTGCAAAAATCATTATTTTCAAAACACGTCAATAATCATTTAAACATTATAAATTGTCTTCTTCTCTAAAAACATAGAAACAAATAAGGACCATAATAATTTGTGGGTAATTTATTTATGATGAACAATAAATACAACAAGATCACCCCAGAGAGACCAACATTCTTGATCTGGATTTAAAATCACTGGTGATAAAATAAAATTAACTCTTGTACTTTCCCCTAATTGTTTCTGTTTGTTTTTTGACAATGTTATAAAACCTGATTTTTAGGCTTATTTCAGAATGAAATAGGGCTATTGTAGAGAGTAGCGACTTCGGTAAAATTTCAATGCAGTTTTACGTTTTGATGTTCCCTGATGCCAAAATAACCCCCTGTTGCGAAGGTTATATATATATAGATATATACAAAAATCGGTTGGGATAAAATCTTGAACGAGTTCGGTAATAAGCCAAATCGGCTCAGTAGACACAAAATGGCGGCCTGTCAAGGATGAAAAAAAACGTATTTCCTTTGTTTTTCATTTGACGCAAAAAAGTTAATAAGATTTTTCATAGACCTTAACAGGTTCTATAACTTTTGTAGTTGACATTTTTCTCTAAAACTTACATTAAAACATTTATTTAAGAAAATTCACAAATTTACCAGATTTTTTTGTTTTTGATTTGATGCCAAAATGTTACTGTGGTTTCTTGTACATCTCAGAACATTCTATAACTTTTGTATCTAATTTTTGATCTGACGCGAAAAAGTTACCTATATTTTTAATAGACTTTAACACTTTCTACAAGTTTTGTACACTTTTTTTAAGCATACACGAAAACGGGTATTTAAGAAAATCCATAGATTTACCAAAAAAAATTTGTATTTTTGAAATAAGCCTATCCAATTGGTCTCGTGCCATTGAGATTTTTTGTGTATATTCTCACTAGACTTTTTATTAGTTTTATTTTATGATTATCTTATGGGGAACTGTCAAAAATATGATCTGCTAAATTTTCAAAAATCTTGGTATTTTGAACCAATATAGCAGATACTTTCTGAATGAACGTTTCCATAAAATTTTTTTTCCTTGGGCATGCAATTTTCTGTTATATTAAGTACATGTCTAATTTTCCTCTCAGTAATGAAACATACATCAACCACACTTTTTGATTAGACCATCTCTATTTTTTATGGAAATTTTCTCCATCTATGGTGTGACCATTTATATGTTCCATTTCTATTAGACAGGTAAGTACTGCATTTAATAATTTTTTTAGTTGATTTGACCACAAATCCTGACACATATGTGACAACATTCTCTGTTAGTTCTGACAATTGAACTGAGTTCGTCACTATTATCGTTTTATTAATGTCAATATTATATTTTTTCATCACTCTAATATCATCTAAACTAATCTGCGGATGTTCTGTCTTTTCTATCTTGTGTAGTTGTCAGAATATTTGTGTTATCAAGTACAACACAATTTCCCTTCACAATACTTATATCAGTCCTCAAAGCTATTCTTTTGAATGTAGACTAAAACTGAAATGCTGTTGGTGTGTTATTCCAGCCATTTTTTCCTCTGAAAAATATTCATGATTATCATTTGAACAGATATTTATAAACAGAGAAATATATCACCTAAGTCAGCAAAAGAATAACTCTAGGTGTTCCTGACTGAATTTATATGCGAGGATATAATTCAGTGGTAATCCATTTTGCTTCACATATTCGTAGTAGCCGATTTTATATTTCAATAATTCTCAGCATTATCATTAGAAATTTGGCAAAGAAACTTGATGCCACAACCAAAATCAATAGTCCATAAATCATATTTATATTCACCTTTCTATATTTTCTTGGCATAAATGGACTAATTGTCAATTTTAGCACAGGGACAGCACCTGACTTCAGTTTCCATGTATTTTTATAAACTTATCCTCATCAAGAAAATGGTCACTGCACATTCGATTACTAACAGAAAGGTGCTCAATGGTAGGATCTCTTCCTATTGCTCTCATACAAGCCTAAAATTAATGGTCATTGGAATATTTTCATGTACACAACATGAGAATAATTATTGTTTTACATGCAGATATATATACACCAATAATACAATAAGCAATTGTAGGTATTATATAGAATTTTTTATTAATTACTGATGTTAATCTCTTATTATCAAACGTAAAAATCTGCTTACGAAAAATATGATATTCCTGGAATTTTCCCAGCATTCTTACAAAATAGCACCATATACTTATAGTTTCAAGTGATTAAACTGTAACAAGTTCTGAATAATGTGCACTTTTATCACTAATCAAAAATAACACAATCAACCGGTCCATAAATAATAGGCCTTGCAGTACGAACACACTACAGTAATAAAATTCGAAAATGTTTTAAAAACAAACGTAACGATTTCCAATAAACATAAAAATGATTAAAACCGTGCCTGTAGAAGTTGCTTGCCAGCTACGACGACGCCTACCACTTAACACAGGGTTGCCAACTCAAGAAAATATCAAATACTTTATCTGATTGTTATTTTCAATTCCGTGAAAATATTCAGCAAAATTACCATTAAATCTTTGATTAATATACTGTATTTTACTATACCCAAAAAAATTGTGCTGTTGGTTGGTTAAACATTCCTTTTTTTCATGTATATTGACATGATTATTCGATTCCATCCTTAAAGCAACAAAAAAATGTTAGATTTGTCAACAGCATGTTTGCAATGCACAAACTCAGAAGTGCATGTACCTCCTATGGTGTCTCATTTTGTTCACGCGCATCCCTATCTATTAGCGTTCTAGTTTGTATAAAATTTAAATGGTTTATTTACATATTAGTTGCGTTTGACTTGCGGTCTCTTACCAATTACTTCCTCTTACTTCTTGCTGCAGCGCTGAACTCTTAAATTTCTTTTCAATTTCCGTGGTTTAGATGAAACCAGACCATCCTAGTATTTGTTGTTTATTATGGTGTTATAAAAGTTCTTTTGTTTATATGTTACTTCTAAATATGTATGTATATATTCTAAATATGTATGTATAGAAAATTCTTTATGTTTGTTAGTATGTTCAGAACGCCCAAAGCCTAACCAATTTTAATTTACTGACAGAACCATAAACCTGTTTAAATCACTGAACATTATAACTTTTGGCTGCAACTTTCCCTTATTAGTGTAATGTTTTTGTTATTTATTTAAACAAAAAACGGGTGGGATAAATTTTAAACACACGGTAGGTTCACTTACTTAATTTATATAAACACTAAACTAATCACTAACACTTAATTTATATATACTCAGTATATTCACTTAAACTAACTTATATAATCACTTAATTTATATTCACTTATTTACTGTTTATCTCACGATGTCAAATTATAAAACTAACTAACTCTTCCTGATCAGTCCCTTATATATTAAAGCCTTTTTTACTAGTAAATTCCGGACTGCGGCTTACACACACAAAAACAATTGGTTCTGGCCGTTTCTAGATAAGTCTGGTCACAAAAACAATGTTTAGATAATATAGTCGTAAACAGTTATAAAAAAACAGTGCGTATCCGCCATAATTTTAACTTTGATACCTGGCTTAGACAGGGTCGGATTTAGGGACTATACCAGTGTAATGCTTCGTAACATTACCCCCTCCTTAAATGGAAGTTCCTCCTGGAACTTTTGTGTAGCTGAGACTGGATGATTGAATCGGCAACTGGCCCCATTTCTACACTTTCCGATCTTATGGAAATAGCAGGGCACCGTCTTCATCGGATACTGATAACGGGGGTTCTAGCTGCAAATTAATATCTGGACACCGGTATCTCTGAAGATAACCTCTACCATGTTCCTGATGATTCGCCAATCCAACTGGTTACTCGCTATCTTAGGCATAGCCAGTTTCTTCACGCTGGATTCCAACACATGGTCTCGTAGGTTTCGAAGTGCTACCCACACATCGCGGTAGGTAGATCGATCTTGAAATTCATTTTTAGTTACCACGTAGAAGACGTACGGCGAATTGTTTCAGTTTCAGTGTCTTGCCAGAGGCTGGAGTCTGGTCTTCAAGTTTTTCTAATTGCCCGAACTTATTTCGAAAGACGGTTGCCAACCCTCGTGCGTTCTTGATACGGGCGGGGATGTTGTATGCCAGTGAATAATCTTCAGGGAGAGTGAACAAATCTTGTTGTTGTTCCGAAGTGACTCCATATCTAGCTTTCCCGGTACCTCCATACGCGCCCATAAATTCATCGAAGGTAGGGTCAGACACATCTTGAATAAGGTTTACTCCTTCCTCTAGGTCATGGTCTCCTTCGAATGGTGCTAGTCGGTTTTGGTGAACTACTTTTGGTTTTCCGTTGGGGATCTTGCTTATGCGATATATAACATCATTGATCCTTTTCTTGATTAAGTATGGACCTTCCCAGGATTTTTGTAATATTGGAGAAAATCCTTTTCTCCTCGTCGGGTTGTATAACCATACTTTGTCCCCTTCTTTAAAACCGCTTTCTGTGGCCTGCGTGTCGTACCGACTTTTCATTCTGTCGCTGGCAACTTGAAGATTTGTTCGAACTAATTCATGAATATCGTCCAGCCTTCTTCTCAATTGGATCACGTAGTCTTCTCCTGCTAGATCTTCTCCAGGGCGACAGCCAAATTACAGGTCACAAGGAAGCCTCATGTCACGTCCAAACAGGATTTTCGCAGGTGTTTCACCCGTGGACTCATTGACGGCAGATCGATAAGCCAATGCAAATAGGGAAAGATACTGGTCCCAATCTCTCTGATGGCTGGATACTACTTTGGACAGGTATTTTCCAATAGTCCTGTTCATTCTTTCGACCATTGCATCTGACTGTGGATGTAATGCTGTTGTTCTGGTCTTCTTCATTCCCAGCTTCTCGCAAATCTCCTGGAATAGATGACTTTCGAAATTTCTTCCCTGGTCGCTTTGGACTTCCAAGGGCACTCCATATCGGCTGATAAATTCTTTCACCAATACATCTGCGACAGTTGTGGCCTCTTGATTCGGGATAGCGTATATTTCCACCCACTTTGTGGAATAATCCATTACAACCAGTATGTATTTGCCACCATTTTCTGTCGTTGGAAATGGCCCAGCGATATCTAAAGCAATCCTTTCGAAAGGGCTTCCAACATTGTACTGTTTCATGGGTGCCTTTCTCTTGCGATGTGGTCCATTACTCGTAGCACAAGTCGTACATTTCTTACATCAGTCCTTCACATCGTCGGAGCTGTTCATCCAATAAAACCTTTCACGGACTCGCTGAAGGGTTTTCTTCATTCCCAGATGACCTCCCGATGAACTGTCTTGTAACTTCTTCAGTACCTCAGCTACTCTTGTTCTCGGGATAACTAGCTGTCTCCTCATCTCAGAACCATCATCGTTTTCAAGGACTCTTTTCAACAGCCCTTCTTCCAGGACAAGGGAGTCCCACTGAGCCCAATATGCCTTGAGTGTCGGTGAAAATTTTGACACTTCTTGCCAGGTAGGTCGCCGATTTTCTTCCATTGCCGGATCATCTTCAGGTGAGGATCATTCTCCTGATCTTCTCTGATCCTGGTGGGTGACAAATCCTCGTTGACTACTGTAATTCTTGAAACTGCAACTTCCTTAGATTTCGACTTGTTGCATTGTGAATAGTCTACAGGGCATGGCTGTCTAGGCAAAGAGTTGGTTTTTCGATGATTCACATCAGCTGGATGTTCACCCATGTCTGATTTACCCTGTGACTGGAGTTCTTGGGTTACAGGAGTCTTGGGGCGCTTAGACGGACTGCGTACGTGCTGTAGCTCGCCACACTTCCGGCATATGATCTTCTTCGGCTTCTTGTCTGCCATACCTTTCAACAAGTTGACGATCTGGTCAAGTTTGTCATCGTCATATTCTTCCTGCTTGGTCCTACCTTTGCTGTATCCCGAAGCCAACGTGGCTGCTTCATATTCAAGAGCAGCAGTCAATGCATCGACCAATGTTTAAGGATGGGCTAATCGAAGCGTCTTCTCCATATCGTGGTCACATAAGCCGTCAATAAAGGCCTGGATGTCTAAACATTCCATCATGTTCTCTGGTGCTGATGGATAAGCAAATCGGACTAGTCGGGCAATATCCATTTCATACTCTTGAAGGGTTTCGTCACGTTTCCGCCTTCGGTTCTTCAGCTGGAATCTGTACAAATGTTCGTGACCGTATCGTATGTCCAGCTTCTTTTTCAGCTGCTCAAAGTCATCCGTTTCTTCAAGAGGTATCGTCTGAAGTACATCTAAGGCATCTCCCCGAAGCGCGATAGTTAAGTTCACTGCCTTCTCTCTATCGGACCAATTATTCACTCTAGCGGCTGCTTCAAATTGTTTCACATAATTGGTCCACGACATTTTTCCATCGAACGTCGGGGCCTTGACTCGGGTAAAACTGCCAATGTCTTCAAACTTGGTAGTGTTTCTGGCTTGCAAGGTTTCGTTTGCTCGGTCTTCTTTTCTTCCTCTGGCGTGCCTCGCGTTCTTGAATCGGCAATCTTTTCCTCTAACTCCTTGATTTTCTCGTCTATCGTTGTAATGTTATTCTCGATTTTCTCGTCCATCGTTGACATTTTATTCTCGATTTTCTCGTCCATCGTTGACATCTTATCCTCGATTTCAGATTTAAGAGACGAAATTTCATTTTCAACGTCAGCGGCAATGTCGTTTTTCATTAATAAGATATCGGCAGATATATCGTTCTTCATAGCAGAAATATCGTTCTTTATTCTTTTCTCTTCCATGGCAAAAATCTTCTCGTCCATGTTGGCAGAAATATCATTCTTCGATAGTAGAAATCTTCTCGTCCATGTTAGCAGAAATGTTCTCTTCCATGGCAGAAATCTTCTCGTCCATATTAGCAGAAATTGACGAGATTAAGGTGGAAGCCTCGTCATTAAATAAAACTGTTTCTGGATCAAAGCCGTCATTTTCCAGTGCCACTTCAAGTCTTTCTACTAATTCACTTTTTTACCGGACGTTTCCAACTCACGATCTTCCAATTCTGCTCTTAATTCCGCCACTTTCAGATCCCTTAATCTCTTGGCCATTTTTACGTAGAAATTTATTTATATTACCCCACACCTGACACCAAGGTAATGTTTTTGTTATTTATTTAAACAATAAACGGGTGGGATAAATTTTAAACACACGATAGGTTCACTTACTTAATTTATTTAAACACTAAACTAATCACTAACACTTAATTTATATATACTCAGTATTTTCACTTAAACTAACTTATATAATCACTTAATTTATATTCACTTATTTACTGTTTACCTCACGATGTCAAATTATAAAACTAACTAACTCTTCCTGATCAGTCCCTTATAAAAGCTTTTTTTACTAGTAAATTCCGGACTGCGGCTTACACACACAAAAACAATTGGTTCTGGCCGTTTCTAGATAAGTCTGGTCACAAAAACAATGTTTAGATAATATAGTCGTAAACAGTTATAAAAAAAACAGTGCGCCATAATTTTAACTTTGATACCAGGCTTAGACAGGGTCGGATTTAGGGACTATACCAGTGTAATGTTTCGTAACATTAGTTAAATAATTGCAAAAAGAATCAACGGAATATAAAAATAATCTATTTATTATAATTAGTACAATTCACATTATATTTAATCATTCCATCTGGATAGTTTTTGTTGGCTACTGTGTAGGGAAATTTTTCCATGCCATTACAGGCACTTCCTATGTTACCGCCTTTATCAACAACTACTAATCCACCAAAAAATGTACTATACTTTTCAGCTATTCTCGCAATTGCCATGATAGCAGCTTTTGTAGGAGATACACCTAGTCGTAATTTTTCAACAGCCAAAAAACTAAAAAAAAAATACACCAACTAACTGTTTGAAAAAGATAAGTAGTTTATTTGTAGGAAGAATCGATAACCAGTATTAATATTGAATAATAAATAAATTGGAAACTAACATTTGAAAATCGAGTTGTAAGTTAAGGTAATTTGCCATTCATTGACTCATTCTCCCAATAATTGTCACCTTAATCTTTCTTTTCCTTTCATAACATATCTACAAGCTTTTTGCCATTAATTATCAATATATACAATTTGCATATTTATTTGGCAACACTCCTTTGGTGGTCCATATTGTTCGTTCCCTTCTTTTGTTGAGACAGGAACACCATTTGTTTTAGAACCTTTTTCAAGTTTTACAAGTTAGAGAAATTGTTAAGGTAAGTACTTTTTAAAACAATAATTTTGTCAAATTTGGTCCTATTTTTAATTGTTTTGTGGTTTGAACTACATAGTAAAAACCTTAAAAACACTATTTACTAGAAGAATATCGTTCATTTTATAATTTAGTTTATAATTGTACTGTTTAATTTCTAACGTAATAATTTAAATATTTATCTTTTATTTAACCTTGAAAGATGTTTCTGCCGGCTACAACGAATAATCAGTTATGTAATCATTCTAAAACGGTAGCTTAAGTTATCGGTAAAAAAATGCCAGTTGTCAGTTAACGACAAAATAAAGAATAACTGTCGTCGTTTTTCAAATATTATTTATATTTTTTATTGAATCACCTTCCAAGTCAGTGAAATAAAGAGCTATCGAAGCTTTTATATAGTTAAGGGATAATCGTTCGATTAATCTCAGACATAAAATTTCACCAAAGTTGGAATGGTTTTTATGATATCTTTAAAGCCCTTGTTTTAGACAATGACGATTTGGCAGAAATACAAAAACTTATTTATTTAAAATCAAATTTACTGGGTGAACCTCAAAAATTAATTGCAAATTTGCCATTGGTCGCCTCTAATTTGTCAGTAGCTATTGACATACTCAAAGAAAGATATGAAAATAAGTTAGCAAATATGTACGTTCACATCAAGGGTCTATTAGACGTTCCATCGATAAATGAAAGTTATTCAATGAATTTGCGTAATTTTGTTGTCATAGCTAAACAGCACACTGAGTGCTTAAAAAATTTGAATGTTCCTATAGCAGAGTGGGATTTAATTTTGGTGTATATTTTGTCCCAAAAATTAGACATTAACACTAGACGTGGGTATGAATTGGAAAGAGGTCCTACTCTTTTACCTACTTTAGATGGGTTCCTCAAGTTCGTTGAGAAAAGATGTCAGGTTGCTGAAAATTTGGTTTCGCCGGAGTTGCCTCGTAAAAACTTTAATTTTGCTAATTTAGAAAAAAAGTTGAACTGCTTGTTTTGCAAAATGTCAAATCATAACATATTTAAATGCTTTAAATTCAAAGAGTTGCCATTGAATAAAAGAAAACAGTTTGTATTTTCAAATCGATTATGTTTAAAATGTTTTGCTCCACATCATGTAAGTCAATGTGAGTGGAAGAATTTCCCTATTTGCGGCGAAGCTCATAATGCCCTATTACATGCGGGAAATTCTGTCGATTATTCATCAAAACCTAATAATTCTCACAACAATACATTAAATGCTCAACAAAACTCAAGTTTTAATTCCAATCGTGCGACTACTAATAATCACAAACAAAAAAGTTATTTCATGAACAACTCGAGTAGTAACTCAGATCAAGCTTCTAACATAGAACAAAAACAAAATTCGGACACTGCTCAAGCCTCCACTAGTGACAAGTTTGGGGTACAATCTAACACTATGTCAAGTCTTTTTATAAACCAAAAATCTCATATTTTATTGGCAACTGCATCCGTACATGTTTCAACTAACAATGGTCATTTAATATCTGCCAGAGCAGTGCTGGATAGTGGGTCTCAAGTGTCACTAGTTAGACATAAATTAGCTAGAAGACTACAATACCCTACCTATAATGAAAATTTGTCAATTTGTGGTGTATCAGGTCACATGCAAGTAAGTGAAGGAATAGATATTAAATTGTTTTCAAAGGTTGACCCAACAAAAACATTTGAAGTAAATTGTTCAGTAACAAATTTCATTTCTTCTAAGCTGCCTCAATTTCCTCTACAAACAGATCGATTAGAAATCCCTTGTAGCATTGTTTTGGCCGACCCAAATTATGATGTTCCAGATCACGTAGATTTATTATTAGGTGCAGATGTTTATTATTCATTACTTTTACCTGGTCTGATTAACCTTGGGGAAAAGCTACCCATTTTACAAAATACCCATCTTGGTTGGGTGGTAGGAGGTGTCCTATCCCCAACAATCTTGTCAAATTTTATAACATGTGATCAAGTTCCCTCTCATTCTTTATTTATTACTTTCAATCAAATCGACAATTTGCTGCAAAAATTCTGGGCAGTTGAAGATGTGCCAAAGGACGTATTTTATCAAGTGAGGATGAACTTTCCGAACAAATATTTAAGGATACCACAAAATTTTTAGAAGATGGTAGATTCCAAGTGGATATCCCATTTAAATCGCCAGTTGAGAGTTCTAAACTAGGCGAATCCTTTTCATATGCCAAAAAACGTTTTCTTTCATTAGAGAGAAGATTGCATCAAAAGAAGTCATTGTTTGACCAATATTCGGAGTTTATCAAAGAATACATCAACTTAGGTCATGCACGGTACATTCCTCTCGATTTTAAAAATATTCACAATAACCACAAATATTTTATATCTCACCATTGTGTGATTCGCAATGATAAAGCTACAACGCGGCTCAGAGTTGTCTTCGACGCATCCCTAAAAACCACCTCAGGATATTCATTAAACGACATATGTCTAAAAGGGCTTGTTGTTCAGCCAGAACTATTTGACATTTTGTGTCGTTTTAGAGTTTATATGTTTGCTGTTGTTGCAGACATCGAAAAGATGTACCGGCAAATCTTGATTAATTCTGATCACATTTATTTACAAAATATCTTATGGCGAGAAAACATAACAGATGATATTAAATGTTAACTGTCAGCTACGGAACAAATTTTGCACCTGATGTAGCCACTCGTTGTCTCGTTGAATTGGCAGCCATGGCAATCCAAACTCAAACATACGTTGACAATTGGTGCGTTCTTTTTGACTGAGATCTCAGATCACTTCAGTTAAGGTGATCTGAGATAAAGTGATGTGAGTAAGCACCAAAAAGAACGACATCTCAATTGAAGCGCGCGATCTGTCGACAGATTTAAACTATACGACAGATTCGTATCAGCATCTAATAATGTTAATTAATGTATCCATAATTTGTAACAAAAGAAAAATAGATTATGTGTGTTTATTATTTATATGTCAATGGTTAAAACCTTAGATAATATTGGTTAAAACTACATATAAACCAAGCAAATCAAATATTTCTTCATCTCCTCCACTTTATTCCCGACTCAATTCCAACTGATGCCCCCTTACAACACATTCAGCATCCGTGAAGGGGGAGGAAAAATCTCAGCTCAGTTAAAGTGAGTAAAACAAAAAGAACGCTGACATTACTGATGTGAGCTGAGATTAACTGAGATCTCAGTCAAAAAGAACGCACCTATTGTGTTGGCGGGAGCTGACTCGTTTGAGGAGCTCTGCGAACTAAAAAGCCAATTAATGAAATTGACTGTCTCGACCCTTACTTCGTGGAATATGCTCATATTATCACATATGCAGGAAATATTTCTAATAATATTTCAAAGATAATATCTTCAGCAACAAATGCAACAATTTCTTTTAAAATAGAAAGTAACGTTAGTACAAAATTGTTAAATGTAAAAACAAAAATACCACTATTAAAGAAGTCAGGTATATATAAACTCAAATGTCCAGAATGTAATGCTGTCTATTTGGGTCAGACCCTTAGGAATTTTGAAATACGATACAGTGAGCACTTACGAGCTTACAGATTAAAACAACCAGATAAATCTCACTACGCAAAACATCTACTTGACACCAATCATTCATTGACACCTAACACAGAACTAGAAGTGCTGCATATTTGTGAAAAGAAACAAGAACTGGATTTCCTTGAAGAACTGGAAATTAGAAGACATTTAAGAAACCCACAATATGAAGTTGTCAATGAACAGTTAAATCTAGGGAATTCTCCACTAATAAACTGTCTTATTAAGTGATAATTGTAAAGATCAGCAGATATAGTTTTCCTGGTTTTCTATATCATTGCACAGTTATACTGATCTTAAT
Source organism: Galeruca laticollis (assembly GCA_963921935.1). Taxonomy (NCBI): domain Eukaryota; kingdom Metazoa; phylum Arthropoda; class Insecta; order Coleoptera; family Chrysomelidae; genus Galeruca; species Galeruca laticollis. Next base: position 19,321,899 of record OY998181.1, on the reverse strand, counting down.
TGGAAAAATGATATCCAGGATATCACCATAGGGCTAATAATATCTAAGCTTCAATATTTGTAATATCACATCTTCTTCTTTTTTCTATAAACATATATTAAGCCAATCACAAGTTAGGTTACTTCTTGGTCTAGCCAAAAATATAACTACTAAACATCAGGTAGGCATAAAATGAAATGTAACTTCTGTCATTCTGACGATGATATTGATTTATCGAAACAATTGTCAATTTTTTAGAATTTTCAATAACTTGTATTATATTGTGGAATTAACTAGAGACCTTGAGTTTCATTTAAAAACACTAAAAAGCCAATTAATAAAATTACTTAATTTAGGCCAATTTACACTGCATAAATGGTGTTCAAATTCCATTGAGTTTATGAATAATTTTACCTCAGAAACTGAACCCAAAAACTACTCTATAAATTCTAAGAGTAATTCCAATAAAGTACTGGGCGTTTTTTGGGAACCAAAATCAGATCACTTTTCCATTTCTCTGCCCAAGAACATAACTGTAAACCCAATTACCAAAAGAAATGTTTTAGCTATTATAGCTCAAATCTATGATCCGTTGGGGCTTGTTGCTCCAATTGTCATAACAGCCAACATTTTTATGCAGAATTGCGTAACGAATGGATTAAATTTTCTACAAACATTCTTGAATTATCAGACTTAAAATTTCCACGATGTTTAATTAATAATCGGAATATCAAGCGAATTGAGGTTCATTCTTATTCAGACGCAAGCTTAAAGGCATATGGGTGTTGTATATACTTAAGAACTGTTTATGAAAACAACAGTGTTTCTTGTCATCTAATTTGTGCCAAATCTAGAGTTTGTCCTTTGCGAACAATTTCTCTTCCAAAATTGGAATTATGCGCATGCGTGTTGTCAGCAAAGACCACTCATCGTATTTTAGAGATATTCAAAAATTACTTTCAAATAGCCAGTGTAAATCTTTGGACTGATTCGCAAATTTCGTTAGCATGGCTACAATCACATCCAAGTAGATGGAACATATTCGTCTCTAATAGAGTTTCTTTAGTTCAAGAACTAACATAGTTGTACATCTGGAGGTATATTCCTACCAAACAAAATCCAGCTAATTATGTATCTAGAGGTATGATGGCGCAGGAACTTATTTCTAATAATATGTGGTGGCAAGGGCCCACACATTTGAAAAATGTAGATTTTAATTTAAACTCATTTCAGTCAAATGTTAATATTCAGAAAATTCCGGAAGAACGAAAAATTGATGTGAGTACAATCTCTACTGAAAATCATATGTGAAGTATTTTCAATAGGTTTTCAGATTTTCTAAAAATACAACGTATAATTGCAGTCCGCCTTCGTTTTAGTCATAATTTACAACATAAAGATGAGAAAAGGTTTGGTTCCTTAAAGGTAGATGAATTACAACATGCTCTAAAGGTAACATTGCAAGTTTTGGAACAGCATTATTTTTCTGAAGAAAAAGATTTATTAAAAAACAAAAAGGTCCTTCGAAATAAACAGCTTAGTTCTTTGAATCCCTTTATTGACTTGGAAGGCTTAATCCGCGTTGGCGGGAGATTGTCAAATGCTGATCTGCTATTTGCACAAAAGCATCCAGTATTATTGCCTGCTAGATGTCACATTGTTGATTTAAATTATATCACGCAGGTGCTCAAACCGTGCTAAGTAACTTTAGACTACGTTATTGGCCTTTAGACGGCCTTAGAGCTGCATAATCCACAAGTGCATTCCTTGTTTTAAATTTAAAGCTAAGTGTGGCGAGCAAATGATGGCAGATCTGCCTAAAGATAGGGTTCCAGTTTGTCGTCCATTCTTAAAGGTCGGTGTAGACTTTGGGGGCCCATTTTTAATTAAAACTTCGAATTTACGCAAAGCCTCTAAAGTTAGAGCACATATTGCTATCTTCGTGTGTATGACTACTAAGTGCGTCCATATAGAATTGGTGTTTGGCTTGTCGACAGAACAATTTTTGCTCACATGACAACGTTTCATAGGCCGACGGGGTAATCCTTCGGTAATATATTCTGACAATGCCACTAATTTTGTTGGCACCAGTAACCATTTGAAATCATTATACTAATTTTTTATATCCAAAAGTAACATTGAGACTATTGAAATTTTTTTATCAAAAAATGACTCAGTGGAAATTTATCCCACCTCGTTCACCACATCGGGGCGGTCTTTGGGAGGCCGCGATTAAGGGTGCTAAACATCACCTGATTAAAATTATTGGTAAAACAATTCTAAATTTTGAGGAATTTTCGACAGTCATGGTTTGCATTGAGAGCATTATGAACTCGCGACCTCTTAGCATTTTATCAAATGATCCGACTGATTTAAACCCTTTAACACCGGGACATTTTTTGATAGGCGACAATCTTTCAGCATTCCCAGACAAAGACTTGAGTAATATTTCAGAAAATCGATTGTCAATGTATCAGAAGTGTATTAAATTCAAACAAATATTTTGGAAGCGATTGAATATCTGAATAGACTTTAGGAAAGGCCAAAATGGACCAATCAAACCCGAAATTTGGAAATTAATAAATTAGTCCTTTTAAAGGAGGATAACTTGCCTCCTCTCAGGTGGATTCTCGCACGAATCATTGAAATTATTCAGGGTTCAGACGGCAAAGTTCGTTTAATTCGAGTCAAAACATCAGATGGAACGTTTCTTAGGTCCATAGCTAAGGTATGTCGCCTTCCTGAGGATAACTAGATTTGTATATTGTTAATTTTTAAACTTTGTCATTAGGTTAGCTTTTTTGTATATTTTTTTGTGTTATCTGTGTTGTGTGTCGAAGTTCTCGGATGTGATGTGTTTTGTTTAAGTTGGAGTTTTCTCCCGGAAACGTCCAAGGCGGGAGTTATGTTTAATTTCTAACGTAATAATTTAAATATTTATCTTTTATTTAACCTTAAAAGATGTTTCTGCCGGCTACAACAAATAATCAGTTATGTAATCATTTTTATATACTTTTCAGAAATACGCTTGGATATGGGAGCAGTTGGAGGTTTAAGAAGAATAAAGAACGCTATTCACGTAGCCAAGCACGTTCTCGAAAATATGGAGCACTCACTGTTAGTAGGATGATATTGATTTATCGAAACAATTGTCAATTTTTCAAAATTTTCAATAACTTGTATTATATTGTGGAATTAACTAGAGACCGTGAGTTTCATTTAAAAACACTAATATGAGCATATTCCACGAAGTAAGGGTCGAGACAGTCAATTTAATTATCAATCCCATAACTACATAGTTGAAAAATACATATCATCTAAGATATCAAAGCCGATGTTCTGGCCATTTTTCACCCAGGAGTGTGTGTCCTGATGATTGGTTGTGTGGTTCCTTACTGCTGTAATATCCACTAATTTTCACTGCCTATAACAACTTTGTACCTTAGAACGTTTTTGACTCCTAGAATATTTCGACTAAGTTTTCCCTAAAAAGTAGCTAAAAAACAGCGACATTTCCCCTACTATGCTACTTGAGCGCTCAGGGAGCGGTCGTCATTTTATAGATCATATTTATTTTTGCTCGGTCGATCAAGTATCGATTATCATAAGACAAGAAGTGGGAATTTTGAATTTAAATTGCGAGCGAGTTGTTGATACAGGAGAGTTTTTTAGAATGGAAAGTGTGGGTTTAGATAAAAATGTTCATTGACTATTAACAAATGTGGTAGAGCAAGACGAGAATTTATACAAACCTTGGTAAGAATCTCATCATAATATCACCATCTCCAGTTGCAACTGCAGCTCCGATTTCGCTGTCGGCATAGGCTCCAGCTCCTGGTATGGGAGAATCTCCAACTCGCCTAAAAATGTTGCCAACTTTAAGTAGTATTATTAATTACAATCTCACTGAAAATCACGTTCCGTATAGAAGATTAGAATATAATTTCACTTTATTATAATGAAGGATGGATTAAACAGAAAGTGTGTAGTTAGGATTTTAATTTCAACTATACATACCCTGGAATTTTAAATTTAGCACCATTACTAGAAGTCCCAGCGACAATATGTCCCTCTTTAGATATTACAATCATCCCTATGGTATCATGATTTTTATTATTGAATTTATTTGAGTTTAATTTAAAAATTTGATTGGAAATAGGTTCCTCGATCACACTATATGGACCGCAAGATGTTTTAGGATCTGGTACTACATTCTGAAATACATTTAAATAGTCATTAACAAAATTTGCTTTTTACTTATAGAAACCTTCCAGAAATTAGGTTGACAGTTATTTTGTTTCCAATTTTCCCATAGATCTAACGAAAAGTTAGTGGATAATGATTCTTCAGGAAATCCTAAATTTTTGGCAAATTTTGTAGCTAAGCTTCCTACTAACAGTGAGTGCTCCGTATTTTCGAGAACGTGCTTGGCTACGTGAATAGCGTTCTTTATTCTTCTTAAACCTCCAACAGCTCCCATATCAAGCGTATTTCTGAAAAGTATATAAAAAATAATGAATAATATGAGACGTTATTAGGATGAATACTACAATGAAGTTCTAATATTTACCCATCAAATATCATAGCGTCAAGTGTAGTTTCACCATTTTCGTCAGGAGAACCTCCAAAACCAACTGTGGTATCGCATCTTTCATCCTGGCATGATTTACAACCAGCAGATAGTGCTTCTATAGCTAAATCTAGTTTATTTATTTCTCCAGATTCTAAAACTTCCCAAGCTGCAATAATACAATGTATCTTTACATATGATTAACTCTCCAAAACTAACAGGTCTCAGAGAACAATTTCATAAAACCTGTCAAAACATATTACAAAGTGCAAATTTTTAATTTGTTTTTTGGATTTGGGTAGACATTAAGCTGGTTACTTTTTATGAATTTCAGCTTTAATATAAATTTTCTCCTATAACAAAAACGGAGCATAAAAAATTATAAAAATTTTAAAGTCAAAATTAAAAACAAAGAAAAGTCTGAAACACGTGAATTAAAAATAAACTACATACTAAAAGTTATTTGTTAAGTATCATGAAAATAAAGGTCCTCATAATCTGAAAAAAAAGATCAATTTCAATTTACATTCTAAGCATAGTGGGTTAAATATTTTAGGCACACGAATTTATTGCAGAAATGGCAGCTATACTTGGTTTTTCTGTTCTTTTTGGTTGAACAATAATTATAACGACCTTGGGGGCTCATTATTTTTGATGATACCATAAATTTCACTAATTTCCACACGAATAGATCTTTGAAGACTGTTATTTGATAAAAAACGTTTAACATGCTCCTCGACAAGATCTAATCTAAGATTTTCCTGAAACAACCTCCGGAGCAAAGTCATGTCAATATTATTACATTTATATATCGCATAAGAGTTTATGCCATCAACGTTCACAGCGATAAAAAAATTACGAGTGCCTAACGAAGGGTGATACGCTTACAGTTATAACTTTCACATATCTTGTCCACCGTGCCTGCTCCATATTTTGTTACATTGTACTTGACTATCAGTTCTGGTTTACCAGTTTCCGCATCCATAGTGTCGACTTCCTATAATGTGGTCAAAAGAAAAACATTTTTATTTTTTCTTGGTGTATAGCAATAATATGCAGTTTTCTCAAAATTCAAGCATTGTCGTTTTCTCTGGTCGCTTCATGGTCATTTCTTTAGGAATGTGCGGTTTATTTTTCCTGACAGTACCTATAATACTAACCTGGTGATCCCTCAGAAGATCTTCGACTAGAGCTGTTGTAGTCAAAAAGTTATCCATAGTGATGTTTCTTTTAGTACCCCAGAAAGGTCAACACAATATTGGAACAAGGGCCATATTAGACGTGTCTAAATCACACGGTCACTGCGGTTGTTTACCAACATTTATTTCTAATTTCTAACATTTCGGTATACTCGTGAAATAAATTTCAGTGCATAAAACTTTGTGAAACAAGAATCATCTGTTGTAAAAACAACGTCCATTATAAGCTAGTCTTGTCAACACAACGAAATCAAATATAAAATAGGTAGAAATTTGATGCTTTTTTATGCTAATTAGTTGCAGTGAAACGAATGTTGATGCTCAAACCGTTTTAGACAAAATAAGGACAATGCCAGCTTAACATAAAGCTGGCATTGTCATATTGTTTATCAGGAGAAAACAGGGGAAAAATCAACCTGAATTTGTTGCTAATTAGTTCCTAACAAAGCAGAAAATATTATAACGAAGTCAAAAATTATAAATTTCTAGAATTTGTATATCAAATACTTCGAACGCTTACATATTAATAATTGTAAAAATAGCTGTCATAATTGCCAAATGAATTTGTTGCTGACAACAAACAGCAAATATTTGCAAGTGCAATGCAGTCACATATCGCACGAAAAAAATATAAGAGGTTCTGTAATTAAAACCGACACCGATGCAAAAGAGATTTGCAGCATTTTTATTTTAAAATCAAATAATAAGTTTTGAAATTAAGTTAACGTCACTCAAGACGGAACAGTAGACAGAATGATAAATATATGAACAGAAAAATGAACCTGAAGAATATGAGAAATTAGCTGTATTATTGTTAAATATTATAAGACACGCGATTAAATCATCATCCCAATAATAAAAAACTGTTTGGAATAATAATTGGTGTTATTTAAAAATCCTTCCTTTGTAAGTAAAGTAACCAAACTCATTAATACCATACAACTGCTATCAGCATAGCGACATATAATGTACATAATTAAGGTTAATTTATATTTAGTATCTGAAAAGAAATCAATATTAATATTATAATTAGTTATTGATCATTATTATTTTGAATACTACAATCTAAGTAATATCTTATAACCTATATAAGAAGACATTGATTCATTGATAAAACGGAAACGTCACATTGTATAATGACATATCCATATTAGAACATAGTATTCCGCACGAGAGGATATGAGATCACAAAAATAAAATAATTGACAACACAGCTTTGAGTACAAATTGATGAAAATGCAAATAACAAAATTTTAAATTATTGAGAATTTATGTTTACTAATTAGATGATTAGAAATAAAAATAGAACAATTACATATATATGGTATTTATTTATTGAGGTTGTAGAATTATTGTAGATAGAGATTAAAATTATACCTTTAAAAAACTTTAAATTAAGAAATAAGGTATTAATATAATTTAAAAGGACGAATTTTGAAAAGTTTGTAAAGAAGTGAACAGAGTTAAGTGTTAAAAGAGAAACTACAAGACATTCTTAGTAATAATTACATGACAATCGATCATTATTAAATGTAACATAGTATCAAGCAACATATGAATATCCGGCAAAGAAAGTTTGTCGACAAAACAAAGGAGGGTCGTCGGGGAGAATTTAAAGCGAGAACCGTATGTAGTTGAGCTCTAGAAAATGTAATGAACATTGTTGAAAAACTTAGAAATTGAGTAAAAATTAAGAACCACATTAATAACTAAAAACACAATACAAAGTTTGAACGAGTTTCACACTCTAGAAGTATGTCTTCGAGAAGAAAAGGCAGATAATTTGTGGACCATAGCGTCTAACCCACCTTACACAGCGTATTTTTCGTTTGATTTGCAAGGAAGACGAGCATGAAAAGGTTAAAAGACAGCTAACTTCAGATATATTGCTCTTGGAAAGTGAATTAGATAGCAAGCTCAATGTTATGGAGACAGGTAGGCAGTCTACTCCGGTAAATGCAAATCAAAGCTTCTCATTCTCTAAACCTGTACCAGTTCATAAATGGGGACTAAGATTTTCTGGTATGGATTCGTGTTGATTGTCTTAAAATCTCTAGAGGTATCACGGATGCTGAATTGTTTTCTAGTTCAGTTGATTTGTTTAGTGATCAGGCATTTAATTGGTATCTGATTAACAGATGCAAGTTTGAAAATTGGGAACAATTAGTGACCAAATTGAAGTCAGATTTCTTACCTTACCACTATCAGGATGATTTACTGGAGGAAATCAGGGCGAGGAAACAGGGTCAGCATGAAAAAGTTACCTTATACATTAATGCTATGTGTGGACTATTCAATCGTCTCGATGACAAACCTAGTGAGAAAAACATGATTCGTATTATTCGTAAAAATCTGTTACCTAATTATGCACAACCTTTGGCTTTAATTGATATTGATACTGTTGATATTTTGACGGAAAAATGTAAACGATTGGAGGAAACATTATCTTGGGACCAACAATTTACATCCAATCATAAAAATGGTCAATATTTACTTGAACCAGATTTGAGCATACCTAGTACTTCTTTTAAAGATAATTCTTGTTTTAAGTCATCTCGTAAAAATATATCTGTAGAATCTTCTACTTGATCTTGTTGGAATTGTCAACAAACAGGTCATAAGTATAGTAATTGTCGAATTCCTAAAAAGGTGTTTTGTTTTGGTTGTGGAACCCCAGATATGGTAAAAACTAAATGTCCTAAATGTACAAAAAACGTACAAGGCAGTGGTACAGCTTCCCACTCTACCACAGTCGCTCAGAAACCGGGAACATCAGGAAAATCCAACACAAAACCAAAAACAAAGTATCAGGGAAAACCAGACGAATCCAAAAATTAAGGTCGCCTCAGAAAGATACTATAAATTTCCGTTCAATTGCAAGTTTTCCTCCTAATAACCAGGAAATTCAAGCTGACTGGAATTCATGGCTTCTGTTTGTTAAAAGATTTTATAAGTTGAATTCAATATCTTCAAATGTTGTAACTGTTTCAGAGGTAAAGCCCAAATCTTTGGAAACTATAGATTCGTTGTTGTACAATAAGGAAAATGATAATCGACCTTATGCCGATATCATAATTTTCGATAAAACAGTTTCTTGTCTTGTTGATACTGGTTCAAATATATCATTGATTGGTTGTCATGCATTGAATTTTATTCATAACTTATCGATACCTATCTTAACTGTAGATAACTTGAAAATATCCACTGCTGATGGTCAGTTACAGGATGTGGTTGGTTATATCGAAACATATGTCATCGCAGACAATATATCAAGGCTTGTGAGATTTTATCTAATAGTCCGGGAAAGTCAGGAAATAGAAGTCAAAAGTTTCCCATAATAAATTTTTCATTTTTAAATGAAAATATATTGACCCAGCATCAGTCTCCTAGATTGTCTAATAATTTACGCTGGAGCTTGCGACGCAGCTTGCAAGCACAGTTCAGACCACCTAAAATTCAAGTGATTTATGCTCGTGTCATTTCTGGATGTGTACTTACAAAAAAATCGTAGAGATGAAAATTGAAGCAAATCTTATGCTCTTGAAGGTGACGTAAATAGTTTTTAAAAAAAAATTGCCGATCTTAAATTTTCCAAAAATTGAAAAAAATTACGAAAATTATATTTTTGGTTGGTAATTATAAATAAAATATTAATATCGAGGTCAAAACATAGATAAACATGGAGGGCAAACTTCTAAAAATTAACATTTTTTCAGATTTGGAAAATTCAAAATGGCGGTTGCGCAAATTGGAAACAACTTTTTTTTTCAATCGCGTCTAAATTTATGAACATTAACGATATTGAGAAACGGTTTGTTGCATTCGACAGAGTGAAACTTATATTTTTATAAATAACATAAACAAAATTTTTAAAAATTTTTTTACATAATTTTTTAGAACATTTACCGAAAATAAAAATTTTTCCATCCAGTTTTTTCTCATTTTGGCGTTGAAAAATTTGTTTAAAATATGTTTTCACGTTATAAATATGTGTGTCTTTGAAAGACGAGTATTTGAAAAAAATTTTTTTTAGATGCGACTTTTACAAGTTGATATAAACAAATTCAAAGTCTGTTAGATTCTGTGATAATATTGATTGAAATTTTCAAATTTTGATCACTTCGCTAGGTTGTCGAATCCCAACTCAACTTAAACACAAATTTTCATTTTTCTACCGTCAATTGGTCCATTCAAAAGAGAATAGTAATCCTAGCTCGCTCGGCCAAACGGTGCGGCGGCAGCTGCTTGGCGTTGTTGTGGGGGGTCAGCGCTCGTTCGCAGTTGAACGAAGCTCAAGCTTTTATTTTGGTTTTCTTTGTAAAAATTTTGCATTTGTAGTTTGCTAATAGTATGGTTTTTATCAACCATTACATATTGCTAGAAATAAGGTACAATGATATTTATAATTTATATCTATAAATCCATTTATTATATATATTATATATAATTCGAAACGTAGATACTAAGAATAATATTTATTTACAAATTTACATCTATTTTCTACAAATTCTCGCCCTTTTTGGTCTCTGAGCAAATGGCTCTGTACAATTTTCCTCGTCATTATCATTATTAAGCAAATCCTCATCGATATTATTGTTACTATCAATTGCAAGTTCACAATCAACTAATTGAGTCATATCAAAATTTAGCTCATCACTCAGAGATTCATTATCATCCTCGTCATTGTCAAATACCGTACTTACAATTTCGATGTTACAACAGTTTTTGCCTTCGCAATTTTTACATAATATCGTACAATGTATGCCAACTTCTTTACAACCACACCTGGTAGTAGAGCACCCTGTGGTACAAGAACACGAAATAATGTTCAATAATTCGTCGGGTACAAGTACGTCGTCAGTCATGTTAGTAAGGGTATTTTGGGCGTTCGAAGAGAATGAGCGCTGACCTCCCACCAGAACGACAAGCAGCTGCCGCCGCACCGTTTGGCCGAGCGAGCTAGGATTACTGTTCTCTTTTGAATGGACCAATTAACGGTAGAAAAATGAAAAATTGTGTCTAAGTGGAGTTGGGATTCAACAACCTAGCAAAGTGTTCAAAATTTGAAAATTTCAATTAATATTATGACAGTATCTAGCAGATTTTGAATTTGTTTAGCTCAGCTTGTAAAAGTCGCATCTGAAATTTTTTTTTTCAAAATACTCGTCTTTCAAAAACAAACATATTTATAACGTAAAAAGATATTTTTAAGAAATTTTTCAACGCCAAAATGAGAAAAAACTAGATGTAAAAATTTTTATTTTCGGTAAATGTTCTAAAAAATTATGTAAAAAAATTTTTAAAAATTTTGTTTATTTTATTTATAAAAATATAACTTTCACTCTGTCGATTGCAACAAACCGTTTCTCAAAATCGTTAATGTTCATAAATTTAGACGCGATTGAAAAAAAAAAATTATTCCAATTTGCGCAGCCGCCATTTTGAATTTTCCAAATCTGAAAAAATGTAAATTTTTAGAAGTTTGCCCTCTATGTTTATCTATGTTTTGACCTCAATATTAATATTTTATTTATAATTACCAACCAAAAATATAATTTTCGTAAATCTTTTCAATTTTTGAAAAAACTATTTACGTCACCTTCAAGAGCATAAGATTTGCTTCAATTTTCATCTCTACGATTTTTTTGTAAGAACATATCCAGGAATGACACGAGCATAAATCACTTGAATTTTAGGTGGTCTGAGCTGTGCTTGCAATCTGCGTCGCAAGCTCCAGTGGAAATTATTAGACAATCTAGGAGAGTGATGCTGGGTCAATATATTTCCATTTAAAAATGAAAAATCAGTTATGGGAAAGTTTTGATACTTAACAGATTTTTCGACCTTACTTTCCCGGACTATAATACCTTCCGTTAAACACGATATTATTGTCGGTATGGACTTTCTAAAAAATTTTAATGTAAAAATACATTTTTCTAAATTATCTCTAACTGTAAATTCACTCTCTTTAGCTATAGTAAGCACTATTCAAAATATGTCTCATTTAACTTCAAGTCAAACAATTGAATTAAATCAAACTATTGAACTGTTTAAAACCATTAGTCCTTCAGACAGAATTGGAAGAACTCATTTAATAGAACATTTCATTGATACCGGAAATTCTCCTCCTTTTAAACAAACTCAATACCCATTACCTCAGGCTATGCAAGCTTACCTGGAAAAGGAAGTAGATACTTTGCTAGAATTAGGTGTAATTCAAGAAAGTAAGTCTTCATATTGTAGTCCTATTTGGTTGGTTCAAAAGGGAGATGGTAAATATAGAATGTGCTTTAATGGACGTAAACTTAATAGTGTAACATTAAATAAAGATGCTTATCCCTTACCTTCAATCGAAGTTATACTGAGTCAACTTCGAGATACCCGTTACATATCTAGTATCGATTTAAAACATGCATTTTATCAAATTCCGTTGGAAAAGTCATCTCGGGAAAAGACAGCTTTTGCAGTTAAGGGTAAAGGTTTATTTGAATATGTAACTACACCTTTTGGTTTAGTCTCTGCTCCTGCTAGTATGTGTCGTTTGATCGATTTGGTCATTGGTCCTTCCCTAGAGCCGTACTGTTTTTATTATCTCGATGACATTATAGTTTGTACTGTAGGATTTTGATAAACATATGGAAATTCTTCGGAGAGTATTTGAAAAATTACGGGATGCCGGTTTAACTGTTAATTTAGCTAAATGTCAATTTTGTCGTTCTTCTCTCAAATATTTAGGCTATGTGGTGGATGAAAATGGTCTTCGTACTGATCCAGAAAAAGTTTCTGCTATTTGTGAGTACCCTATTCCGAAAACTGCCACTCAAGTTCGTAGATTTCTGGGTATGGTTTCTTATTATCGACGTTTTCTTATAGATTTTTCTTCCTTATCTGCTCCAATTTCTGATCTCTTACACGACCGAAAGAAAAATCAACCTATTACTTGGACAACACAAGCAAATCAGGCTTTTCATAAGGTGAAAACTGTATTGACCACTGCTCCTATCCTGAGTAGTCCTGATTTCAATAAACCTTTCTTCCTTATGACAGATGCTAGTGATGTTGGTGTAGGAAGTGTTCTTTTTCAACTGGAAGATGGATTGGAACATCCCGTAGCTCACATGAGTAAAAAATTCACCAAAGCTCAAAGAAAATTTAGTACCAGAGAAAAGGGACTGTTAGCAGTCTTGTTAGGGATCGATCATTTCAGATATTATCTTACAGGACGTCATTTCACTGTAATTACCGATCATTCATCTCTGGTTTGGTTGAACAATATGAAAAAACCCTCTCCTCGTTTAGCTAGATGGATATTGCAATTGTCGCAATATGACTTTTCTATTGTACACCGTAAATCTACTGGAACAGTAGTAGCGGATGCCTTATCTCGGACACCTGAAGTTAGTATTTTAGACTTATCTGCCTTACATCCCGATAAGTGGTATAAAGATATGATTTCTAATGTCCGGAATTCTCCCGAAAGATATCCGAGTTTTAGAGTTGAGAATAATGTCTTATATAAACATGTCTTCAATAAATTTGGACCTAGTAGCAATGTTTCGGATTGGAAAATTGTCGTTCCTACTAAAAATAGAAGGGAAATTTTACATAATTTTCACATGATAGTCCAACTTCTGCTCACTTCGGAATTTTTAAAACTTTAGAAAGAATTTCAGAAATTTATTACTGGCCTAATCTCAGGAAATCAGTGTATAAATATGTTACTCGTTGTAAAGTATGTGCATCTTGTAAACCATCCAATTTGCCACAAGCCGGATTGATGGGACAATATCGTAATATTAACTTTCCTTTCCAATTGATATCGTGCGATCTTTTAGGACCATATCCCAGATCTCGTAAAGGTAATCAATTCGCACTTGTTGTAGTTGATTGGTTCACTAAGTTTGTATTGGTACATCCCTTACGTCAGGCTACAGCTCGGTCAATTGTAGATTTCTTGGAAAACCATGTCTTATTTTCGGAACACCTCAAATCATCTCTTGCGATAATGGTAAACAATTCACGAGTCATCTATTTAAAAATCTCATGGATAAATATTCCGTCGAAAATGTTGGTATAACGCTAACTTTCATCCTCAAATTAATCACACCGAAAGAGTAAACAAATCTATTGTAACAGCTATAGGATCATATAGTTATGAAGATCATAGGACATGGGATGAAGAAATATATAAAATCGCTCAAGCGATTCGGCTGTCGAAACATGAGGTTACCGATTTCACCCCGTCATTCCTTGTGTTTGCTCGAAATGTTCCTGTCTCGGGAAAATTTTATGGTACAATTGCTGAAAATGCAAATAATCAGGTTATCATTTCCGATAAAGTTCACAGAGTTCAGGATACACTAGAGATGCCAAAATTTTTCGAAGTTGTGAGGAAAAATTTACAGGCTGCATATCGTCAAAGTAGCCAACGTTACAATTTGCGTAAGAGAGATCTTAGATTTTTTGTAGGCGATCGTGTTTGGAAGAAAAATTACCCAAAATCGGACAAAGCCAAATATACTCGTATTTCAGCGAAATTCTTACCAAAATATACTCAATGCACGGTATACCGCGTTATTTCTCCCTTAGTGTATGAGTTAAAGGATGAAACAGGAAAACATATTGGTAAATGGCACATTAAAGACCTTAAAGCTGGTATTTTGTCTGATGATGAAGGTTCTGAAGTGGATGAGTCTGACTCATCTACTTAACAATTTATACTTGCCTAAGGGTCTGCTTGTTATGTAATGTATGGTGATGTCTCGAAATATTAGTTTTCTCTCTTTTATCTTACCGATTATTATAATTACCTATTATGATAATAACCGTTGATAGTGTTGAAATAAAATTTGAAGGAAATTAAATATTTCCCTAGTATAGTAAGCTTTGAATTTGATAGTCATAATACAAGACTCCTTTTTTAAGATATATTTCTAAATTTTTAGGTATTTAGTATTATGATTTATGATTTCGCTTAGTAGTTTGAATCTGAGTAGCAAAAATTAATTACTTTTCTGAAACTATTAAAGAATTAATAATTTGCTGCCTTCAAATATTTGTCACAGGCACCTGAAACCTTAAGGGTGATATCGTAACTTTATTACCGTATATCTTATTATCTTATCGTATCTTTATTACCATATCTTATCGTATCTATTGTGCCTTTATTATCGCATATCTTATCTTATTTGAGTGGACAAGCATAATCTAACTTGTATACTATACTATATGTCTTTATAGTATCTTTATCGTATCGCCATAGGCAAGTACCGAATTGTCTGTGTTTATATACCGAGAGGGTATATATATTTTTTTTATTTATAATTTTGCCAAGAATATTGCGAATTAGACTTAGCATGTATTTTTAAATATGTCATAGGATGTTGAAAGATTATTATTATTATAATTTTTTTGCTTCCTCTATCTACTTATATTTTCGAGATATCATCTTATATTATGATTACATTCTCATGTCTCAACTACAGTTAATGCCTTATTTATTACTTTGATTTTTATCTACTCTATCGATGATAATCTTAACTTCTCGTTTCTTTTTGATGCTCTGTGATTGGGGGCTTGAGAATTCCGCCACCCGAGGATTATCCAGGCGGGGAGGTAGGAGCCCTTCAACCTAACTACCTTTTGGCCACATATTTTTCCATCATTTAATTGGGATTGGTGCAGTTGGTTTTTGTTCATTATATGCTTCGTAATACCGTTCTGTCAGATTGTACGTGAGTTCAGTAGGGGTTGCTCGTGCCTTAGGTTCCACATATTGTGAGTACGAGGCTTTTGACTGTTCTTTATGCCGCATCTACAATTTCCTGTTGATTACGTCCATAATTTCCTTTCGCGAAGTTCGGACAACTTTCAGCACCCACCCAGTATAACAAAGTTGGTCATATATGTTGTATAACATAATCTCGAATTATATCTAGTTTCTTATATAACTTCATATAGGCTACAAATAAGCTCAGGGATTATTGCCACACCTTTGAGTATGACAGGTTGTC
The DNA here is from genome assembly GCA_963921935.1 of Galeruca laticollis. Lineage (NCBI taxonomy): Eukaryota > Metazoa > Arthropoda > Insecta > Coleoptera > Chrysomelidae > Galeruca > Galeruca laticollis. The sequence continues at coordinate 19,306,138 of OY998181.1, read as the reverse complement.
GAGGACAACTTGTTAGTGTAGGGATAATGGTCTGTTCCTTTTAGTACCTTGTTTGTAGTATTCCTATATAGTTATTGGAAACTACCTTTACCGATTGTGACATGTCTTTTAAGAAGACACAAATACCTGATTATGACTATTGTTCTTTTTGAGAACATTATATTGCTGTTGTCAACAATTGTGTTGGGTCACAAAGGCATTTTATGTCTTTATTTAGTAGAATTTGCCTTTCTACTATCGTATGTCATAGTACCTCTATACACTATCTTTTGTATTTATCTTTATCGTTGTGCAAAAGCACTAATATCTTTATTTTTCGTATGCCTTATGTTCTCTCTTGATGTTGTATCTAGAGTACATTATTTTGGATCCTTTTTATCGTATCTTTTTTTTTGTTTTTTTTGGGTTTTTTTTAAAAAACGCCAAAAATTATTTTCCGCGAATGTTTCAAATTTTCTGAGATTTTCTTGCGTTATGCACCTTTAGAAATCAGTCTAATTTGGAACAACCTTTATACTGAAATATTTTCTGAAATTTCTTGCTTTAGGCAAACTTTGAATTCAGTTAATTTTGAGTAATCCCCTATATCTTTCGTTGTGTGTACTGAGAAATTATCTTTTTGCTTGGTAGCGTTTTCGTTCTCAGTATACGCTTGATTTTTATCGTCCCTGTATGTTGATACGAGTAAAACACGTTCTTTTGTTACATGACAATTTATGGATTATTTTGATGTACTGATACATACTGATAGTATTTTTTTGCGGCTTACTTTTGTTTTCTCTTTCCGTTGTTGACAAAACTATCTTTTTAGGACAACTTTCTATGTGGTTTGCAATACCATAGTTTATAATTTCGTACTTTCATGGCGAAAGTGTTTCCGATTTAAGTTCTATATAACTTTCTATTTTGGTTTTTGAGTATTCTGTGTGTTATCGCTAAATTTTTAGCAATTGGTTCTGTCTAGGTGGGTTTCTCCTCTCCAAACTTTCCGACAGTAGGAAAGGGGGGAAAGGCCATGCCTTGTTGTTTCTTTCTTTTTATTTTTCCGTATAGGTATATAATGTATTTTGAATACACACACACATGCTCTATATTATCTCTTCCTTCCTCAGTTATTTGTTGCTGATGATAGATACACATCTTATCGATCTATCTGCCTAAATATACGCTGTTATCCTTTCCGTTCCGTTTAGTTTAATTTTGCGTTTTTATTAGTTAGAGTTTGAATAGAATGTGACTTTTTGAAATTATTTTCCGGTGTTGTTTTCCAGTTCGGCCTGGGGGTAACGAGGGACAACATTGAAGTTGCACTTCTGTTCATTACTTTTTCCCAAATCCCTTCCTTAAGACAATCGATTATTTAGCGGATATGACTCGTGATGAGTACCTATTACTCTAGTTCAAATAATGGATGGCTAATGTTGGACCATCTTTATACCATCCAACTTTTAAGCTTTCTCTATCTCTTTTTTCTTCTTTCTTATCCCGATTACGACTTTTTTCAACACCAATGGGTGTTGGAATTTTTCTTTGTATCTCAAATAACCCTTCAGGTTATTTCTTTAGCGGTAATGGTATGCTATATTATCATTGAGTATGCAGTACTCCGAACTGGACGTTTTGTGTGTTTTGGGTTCAACTGTCATCGTCGGGTGAAGTGGTTTTGCTCTTATGGTCCTAGTGTTGATCTAAATGTGTTGGAAAACGAGACTTGCTTTGCTGCTAAGGGGGTGCAATTTCAACTTATAGGTATTCTCTTTCACCTTGACTTCTCTTCTAGTTTGATATTGGTCTGGATGAGTTTGGATCATGTAGCTTGGGGCTGCTTGGGGATCTCAATCATACCAAACAGTGGGGTGAGCAGCTTTAATTTTCTTTGTGGGTTGTCCAGTACCCTGTATAAAAATCTGGTCGTGTATATTGTCGTGTTGTCCAGTACCCTGTATAAAAATCTGGTCATGTATGTTGTCGGGTTGTCCAGTACCCTGTACAAAAATCTGGTCATGTATGTTGTTCGGGTTATCCTTCTAGACATACATTCAATTTGTCTATATCTTGTCTAATCATATAAGAATTTAAGCTTGACAGAAACTTTTTCTGTTAAGGAGTTATATAAAGCTTCCTTGGATTTGTTCCAAAATTATATCGATATCGAATTATTTTTTTCCTCTTCCCTCTTTCTATCTTATCCGAACTTTATTACATCAGTAATGTTTATTCGATTGTTAAGAGGTTTAATATCTTAAGCAATTTAATGTTATTATTTTATGCATCAGGTAAAAATCTAGTTATTTTTTTTTGTTATTTTACCATGTTGGTAATTTACTGATTCAAGGATCATCAATATTTCAGATTTCTGTTGTAATAAATGATACTCTTAACGATTTGCATAAGCATACCTGCTCCGGGTTCCTTCCTTTATAGAGCATACAGTCAAATTTTTTTCCTTCTCCTCTTCATTACCGTAGTTACTGTTTCAAAAAAGATTTTTTTTTGGATCTTCTTTTAAAAAAAAAATTTTTTCTTTGGTTGTTAGGGGTGTGTAATGTGAATTTCGTTCACCACTCATAATATTTCTCGTCGATGAAAGAGTAACGTAAATTTCGTTTACCCCTCGTAACATCGAATAATACTTCTGGTCGATGCTTGCCGAGTTTTAAGTTTTCGGAAGAGTTCGTTTCATTTGGATATTTAAACCAATGCGCGTGGACATTCGGCCTTCGGCCCTTTATTCATCATCAAGTTCGACATCTTATCGTATCGAAGTGCATTTCAATGAAATGGTAAGTTTTCGCTTAAAATGTATAATATTTCTCCGCTAATCCTTAATCACATGGTACTTAATAGTTTCAAATTAATTTTTCTTTAAAACATTCAGTACTAGAGATATTGTGTCGATTTCGTTTTTGTTATATATATTTTTTGTACCAATGGAAATTCTACGTTGAAAACCATTGAAATAAAATTAAGTGAATTCGTAACGTTTCTTATGATTTTTATTATGCTTTTATTTATAAAATCTCTATTAAAATACTGATACAGGAAACATGAACCACGTGTTCTGGTTTTTTATATTTTTTATACCAATGGAATTCTACGTTGAAAAGCCATTAAAATAAAGTTAAATAAATTAGTAACTTTTCTTATGATTTTTATTGTGCTTTTTATTTATGAAATGAATGAATTTTCTTAAAATATTGTAAAATACAGGATATATGAACCACGTTGTTTGATAGTATTTCATAATTTTGTCAATATGTTACTTGTACCTACGGTAATTTCAATCTCCAGATATCCTGCATTTTTCTGAATTCAAGAAGTATATCTGAGTCAAGTGTATTTTCTAGCACTTTTCCTTACCGGCCTAAAGTCATCTTACTGGCCTGAGCCTTCGTAGCGGCAGAAACATTTTCCCGTGGATGAATTCTACCTGCTGGGACCACGGCTCTATGCAGAGCCGAATGGACTGAACGTGGCACAGCCAGATGATTGGTACCAGATTCCTTTTTACGTCATCCAGATCATCATTGGAAAGAAAAACCAAGGAAAGTACTAACGTCCATAATCTTTGACAACTATAGATTATTTCCAACGAATGTTCATATATCAACTTAATAGTTTGTACCAATGTAAATTATAACTTTGTAAAATATTTAATTCTTGGTTAAACTTTAGTTTCCTTCAGAATCTGATTTTTTTTATTTATATTTTAATTTACTTTCAGTTCTAATTTGTTTTTCTAAATTCATAAATTAAATTGTCAAATTTAACAACATTTTTATCTTAAATTTTTCAGTCAAATATAATTTTTTTTATCAATAAAACCACTTGTAAATAAATTTTCAATTTTCATCTGTTATTCAATAAAACTACTTGTAAATTTTAAATAACGTTGTTCATATTTTTTTATATAACCTTCCAACTTCTTGCGTTGCTGACCGAGACTAGTCGATGTTGGGTAACTTATAGACTAGTAGGACTCAAGGTGGTGCCCACTTATCTTTCCATCTCGTTACGTAAAAATAAGTAGGATTACCCGAGAACCGGTAAGACCTACTCCTTGGGTCTCTACTAGTATATAACCCACGCCTGAGTAGCTCTCCGACGAGGTGGCCGTTGCAGCAGATACAAGAAAGCCTGAAATAAAAGGGTTTTACAACTTATCAAAATGTGGAGTTGACATGGTTGATGAAATGTCAGCTTTGTATAATCTTTCCCGAAATAGTAGGAGATGGCCACTGCCATTATTTTTCTCATTACTAAATATAACTGAGGGATTAATGCCTATATCATTTATCAAAGCAATACTCCGACATAAAAGATAAAAAGAAGTAATTTCCTCAAGCAACTTGCATTTGCACTCATTGAACCATATTGTAAAAATAGAAGCCAGAATAATCGACTTTCCCGCGATATACAAAATAAATTAAAAAGAAAATTTGATAATGATGGTGCTAAAAACCTCAGAATAAAGAAAGAAAGTCTTCCAGATGTGGAATACGTCCTCGTGGCAGAGATAGAAAAGGCCAGGAAGAAATGCGTCAAGTGCGGAGGTTACCTATGTTTAGACATTGTTTGAATTTTTATGCTAAATTGAACGATTGACTTTATTATTTAGTTTTCATATTTTACACTTTTTTTTATTGTAACTGTTTAAATGTATCTTTGATTTAGTAAAATAAATCAATTAGTTGTATTGGGTCAAGTTGCATTTTTTTCACTTTTTAAGGTTACATTTTTTATGAAAATTGTTACTTTTGCGGAAAATAGGGTTAGAAACGTTTAAAAAATATTGTAGAATAATGTATCTTGGTTTTAAACCTAAAAGTGATGATAAGGACAACTTTTTTATTGTCTCACTTAAAAAAAAATTAGGTAATATGACAATGCTCAATAGATATACTGGCAATACTGGCATTGACAGTGCTGTACATGGAAATATCTGCTATTTGTTGTCAGCAACAAATTAATTTGTCAATTTTGACAGTTGTTTTCACAATTACTCTTCAATTCTCGATTCAAAATATAAGCGTTCGAAATATTTGCAGCAACCAATTTGGAATGTTTTGTTTTGAATTCCCATCAATTCTAAACATTTATAATTTTTGACTTCATTCTATTATTTTTTGCTTTAACTTATAGCAACAAATTCAGATTATATTTTACCTCGTTTTCTCTTGATAAACAATATGACAATGCCAATTCCTACCTATTTTAAATTTGATTCTGCTGTGTTGACAAGGCTAGCTTAATGGACATGTAAAAACAGCAAACAACAGTAGAAAAAGGCACAGAAACAGAAGATTTCAACAATGTTTCTTACCTTCAAAAAGAAAATGATCTAAATAAACTATTGCGTGAAAAAGATGAAAAATATAATATATTAGTGGAAAATAATCGATTGTTGAAACAAAATAACCAGTTCCTAGAAGTTAATTAAGTTACAAACAAAAAGTGATTCAAAGACAAAAACGGAGGACATTAATAATCAATCAATTTGGCCCATAAAGAACCAGGTGAGTCAAGCTTCGACAATCATCCCAACATCAACAAATTCAGAAGAAAATAGTACCACAGATTAAAGTTCACAGAAGTTGTTAGGTATGATTCTAAAGATTATTCGGGGACTGTAGATTCTAATTGACTATCAATTAGGAAGAGAAAACTTACCAATTATCTGGATGAAAAAAGGACACCCAATTCCGACTGTCCTGTCCAAGCTTTGCCAAATAAGAATAGGGATCAAGGTACGGGTAAATAGGGCAAATTAAGGAAATTGACAAATTCGCTTTTTATTCAACTGTAATCCTGAATTCACTGTTATTTAAGATCGAAATGGTTTGGTATTGATTTAATCACGATATTTTTAAACGAAGATGACTTATTCAAACGTTTTATGCTAACTCACTATCTAAACTATATTTTTAACCGACGTTTTTGTAACAACACTAAGCCGGGTCCACATCAGTAGATATGTACGTAGTTCGTCGCTGTTCGTCTTGGTATTTATTGATGTGGAGGGGGTGAAGTACCAACCCGGCGCGTCTCCAGGTGGCGGATAGGAGAAGGGCCTCTGAGATGATTTTATGAGGAGGGAGTCTGCGGGGTAATACCTGGGGCTCGTTGTGTCTAAAAACTCAACTGGCAGCCCTCGAATACCCTGCCGCGGACCAACTTTACCTGTCCCAGCTGTAGTATCGTGGCTAAGGGATTGCACACAGGGCGAAATTTCGAGCTTACCTCGAAATCACCTGTTATACCAATGTCTCCTGGCTGTCTGTGGTCAAGTCTCGCGGGCCAGTGGGATGGGGGGGGGATGTCTTGGCTTTACTGCCCGAACCAAGAGGAGACAACCTCATTAAAAAGTCAAGGTGGGAAACCAGGCCGAAGAATGCGTGGCTATATAGAAGAATAGTCCTTACTGGTTTCGACCTTGGAGCACCGGACGGAACTCCATTGTATTGAACCCCTTACCTCTGCATGCGGGGCTCTGCAGCGGTGGACCGTAATGACCCTAGCTTCTCGTGGGATCACTCATGGAACGAAAAAGTAATACTTTCACTGGAAAAGTAGTGGAAGAAACCTCCACCTCTTCATCCGGGCACCTCACAGAGGGAAAAAAGGCCAAACGGCACATAGGCCAGGAAGTAGGTAATTCAGCGCCCACGTTCCCGAATGTAGCTCAGATTAACGTGCATCACGCGAAGGGAGCTTCAGTCGTGATTACAAGGTTGTTCGCTAGACTACAACTGGATAATGTACTGATCCAAGAACCATGGATCAACAAAGAAGGTCAAATCAAAGGTTTGGCATGTAAGGATTCTAAATTGATTTATGATCAAAGGCAAGTATCTCCGCGTGCCTGTGTAATCATAAGAAATAACATAAAATATATTTGTGTTTCAGAATACGTGTCACGGGACCTTGTTCCAATCGTGGTTCACCTAAACATTGGGGGTATCGACCGAGACATCGTCATTGCCTCTGTCTACTTCGCTGGAGACCGGCCGATGACACCGCCAGAAGAGGTACAAGAGCTAGTGAGATACTGCAATGGCAGACGGCTGCCAATTATAATTGGTTGTGATGCCAACGCACACAATAGATGCGTTCTTTCTGACTGAGATCTCAGTTAATCTCAGCTCACATCAGTAATGTGAGCGTTCTTTTTGTTTTACTCACTTTAAGTGAGCTGAGATTTTTCCTCCCCCTTCACCGATGCTGCGAAATAAAGTGGAGGGGATGAACAAATATTTGATTTGCTTGGGTTATTTGTAGTTTTAACCAAGGTTATCTATAGTTTTAACCATTGACATATAAACACACATAATCTATTTTTCTTTTGTTACAAATTATGAATAAAATAACATTATTATTATTATATGTTTTGTTTCTTCGCGCGCTTCAATTGAGATGCCGTTCTTTTTGGTGCTCACTCACATAACTTTATCTCAGATCACCTTAACTGAAGTGATCTGAGATCTGTCAAAAAGAACGCACCTATTACCGTGAGGGGAAGCACCAATAACAACGCAAAAGGTAAGTGTTTATTAGAATATCTCTTAGCAAACAACCTCGAGACCTTAAACGTGGGGACAACCCCCACTTTTGTCACGGGAGCAAGAGAAGAGTTCCTGGACGTAACAATTGTTAATGTTGCTGCTAGGAAAAATGTAAATGATTGGAGGGCGATGAGCGAGCCATCACTTTCCGACCATAGGATAATCGAATTTAGGATAGAGGGAAATACCACCTCGATTATTCCTACAATCCGAAATCCTAGAAATACTGATTGGTCACTTTACATGACCAATCTAAGGACAATTTGGAACACGTCGAAGTGAATGGGGTAAATCACCCGCACTATGGCCTGGAATAAAGAGTCGAACAGATCAGTCAGGCAATAATGGAAGCTTTTCATTCCACTTGCCCACTCTCAAAAGCTCGTTCAGAAAAGAATGCTCCTTGGTGGAATGAGAACCTGTCAAACCTCAGAAAAGAGGTCCGTGGGCTCTTTAATAGAGCCAAACGTGACGGCAATTGGCAGAGGTACACTGAGAAGCTTACTCAGTACAATAAAGAGATTAGGAAGGCCAAAAGGCTCAATTTTCAAGCCTTTTGCGAAAAGATCATTTCCACTCACACAGCGGCCAGACTACAAAAGGTCATGGCAAATGGGGGAACTAACCCCACAATGTCGCTGAAAAAGCCAGACAGATCATACACGGAAAGTGAAGAGGAACGATCGATTCTTCTTCTTAGAACCCACTTCCCAGGTAGTCATCCAACAACAAGCACCGAAATAGCAATGAACTACACCAAAAAATCCCGCAAGGAAGATTGGGACATTGCTAAGAAAATATTTACCAGACAACGGTTGGAATGGGCAATAAGTACCTTTCAACCATATAAATCACCAGGAGTGGATGGAATATTTCCAGCACTCCTACAGCAAGGTATAGAGGAGATTCTTCCTCGCCTGCTGAAGAAAATGGAGAAGGGCAAGGGTAACCTTCATACCAACAATAGGGAAAAAAGATGGGACAGTTATAGTGAAACATGTCACAAAGTATAATAAAATGACTTAACTAAAGAACACAAAACACACACACACACACATATATATATTCATATATATACACATACACATATATAATTGTTTACATCAAAGACCACAGACAACCCTTAAAAATAATGAAAACAGTTCCACAAAAACAAAACAATTTTTGGCAGATTCATAGCAGGTAACAACAGAAAGACAATTTATCAATTAAAAAACTCCTCTATGGTGTAGTAGTTTTTTCCTAGTAAAAACTGCTTTAGTTTATTTTTAAAATTGTAGAAATTACTGTTTTTTATATCCTCTGGGAGGATATTATAAAATTTACATCCTAGATACTCTAGATTATTTTCAAAAAGTGCAGTATGGTGTCTAGGCACCAATAATTGACTTTTGTTTCTTGTTTTATAGTGATGAGAAGCACGCTCGGCCACATAAATCGATCTATTCCTATGAATGAAAGTACATGCTTCCAATATATATACACCAGCCAGGGTCAATATTTTGTATTTTTTAAAAAACTCCCTACAAGAATCTCTTATTCTGAGTTTTGCAATAATTCTTATAGCATACTTTTGAAGAACAAATACCCTTTGCCTGGTAGAACAGGTCCCCCAAATTTGTATGCCATATTTTAGATGGGAGTGAAAATTAGCATGATACACTGTTAAGAGTGTATTTTTACTACAATGACTGGCAAGAAATCTAAGGCTATAGCAGCTTTTCCTTAATTTGTTACACAAGTTGTCAATATACGAATGCCAGGTAATGCCATAGTCGATAGTGACACCCAATAATTTAATATTTTCCTTAGATGTAATAGGAAATCCAGTGTTTTCAAACAATTGGCTCTGTCTAAATTGTCCATGATTATTAAACAGCACCGTCTTTGTTTTAGTTTTGTTTAATTTTATGTTATTCCTCTCTGACCACATCACAACTTGATCATATGTTCTCTCTGTTGATATTTTCAGAGCATCCTCATTGTCTTCAATAATTACAATATTAATGTCGTCAGCATAACAAGTTGGATATATTCCAGGGACAGCATTTAATGTAGTGAGTAAGTCATTAACAAAAACCAAAAATAAAAATGGACCCAAAATCGATCCCTGGGGAACACCTTGTGAGACTTCTAGTTCCAAACCAAGAGTATTATTCACTTGAACAATTTGTTTTCTATTTGATAAGTATGACTCCAACAAATTGAGTGGTATACCTCTTATCCCATATTTAGACAGTTTAAGTAGTAAAAGTTTGTGGTCCACACATATCGATCCATGCTGATAGTCAAGCAGCTATGAAAGCATTGAGCTCCCATGTCATTGACTCAAAGTTGGCATGGGGGTGCCAAAGAAAACTTGATGAATTAGGCAAGAATACCAGGGTCTCTTTAGTCTGGGTTCCTGGCCACTCGGGAATCACGGGAAATGAAGAGGCCAATACAGAGGCCAGGAAAGGAGCACAAAGGCCCTTTATTGGCCCGGAGCCTTTCTGTGGTGTAGCAAAATGCTCCTACAAGAAAGAGTTTCGGAAGAAAGAGTAAACCGAAAGAGAAGCACTCTGGTGGTGCCTTCCTGGGTTGGAACATTCCAAAAAGTTCCTGTGGAACTTTGACACTGCTAGATCCAAAAAATATTTGGACATCAGTAAAGATAAGCTACATCTCCTCACGGGCTTTCTTACAGGACACTGTCGCCTTAGGAAGCACTTAATGAGAATAGGTCTAGCAGAGATTGACGAGTGTAGATTCTGTGGGGAGGAGGATGAAACTCCGGATCACCTAGTTCTGGAATGCCTCGCCATTGCAAGCCAACGTAAGAAATGCTTCGAACAAGAAACTTATAAGAGTGAGGACCTAACCTCGTTGAAGCCGTCCCAAATACTAGAGTTCATTAGAACCTTGGAACTGGAAGGCGAGCTGTAGTAGTAGCGAGAACAGGTCTGATAGGGGGCACAATAAACATTTGGTTTCAGTGCACTGTAACCCCGTTAAAATCTAATCTAATCGAACAACACTAATTATTTACATCGGACCAGCATACCTGCCTTTTATTTATATATAAATGAACAAGGTGTGTTGCCTATTACTCAGGGATCAACTGATCATTGAATCTTGAAGATTACTAGATTCATTATAAAAATTTAAATATTGGCGCAAGCAGAGGTAGTTATGTCACTTGTTGTCGGCGCCTTTGAGCTCTATGTTCCCATTTTTCCACTGCGCAACCTGATTTTGTTTCCTACCTGCATTTAGGTGGAGCCAACTGATGCAATGATGACTTGAAAACTTATTAAACAGCCAACCACTGTGCGTAATCAGTGACACATCTTCTAGGCATCTCGAATTTATTTCCCAGGAGTGGATGTGAGTGAGAGAAAATATTGGAACAGTAAAATCGGTAGAGTGATCTAACTGCTTCTGAAAGCAATAAACTGTACTAGTACAGTAAAATTATCAACGTTGCCAGATCATCCCATCTGACTTCAAAAGCAGGAAATTCGAAAAAACAAAAAGTGAACATTTTAGAAAACTACATAAAATTAAAGATCTAATCCATTTGACTGACAATCTAAGAGAGAAAAAACAGGTTAATATGGGCCCAAATAATGTTGATAACTTTGACAACATAAACCAACTAAAAAATAAACAATTTGGGGAAAATGAGATGGAAATAGTTTTAGCGTGCAAAAAATTGCCTGGCTTTACCTCTATGGTATAAAACATCATGTAACAGCAGATGACATTCATAAGTTCCTGAAAAAACAAGAGGCCTTTAAACAAGCAGTTATTATCATAATGGAATTGAAAACCAGGGATAATCAAATTAAATGCTTCATGTGTGGTATTATGATCTGAAAGATGAAATCTATAAACCTTCCACTTGGGTTTTAGAAGATTCAATTTCAGAAAATATGCCGGATATGAGGGTAATCCATAGGATTGTTAAATAAGAAACCATCGCTACTCCACATATGAGATAAATTCCATCATAAACTAAAATAGAGAAGAAACATCAAGGTAATGGTAATGCACCTAAAGGTTCAAAGTATAGCATCTAATAAAATTAACCATTTTGAAATATTACTGAACAGTGTTTCACCTGATATATTGTGTCTTTCAAAATATTGGTTATATTCAGAGATGAAATTTTTTGATTTGTGTGATTATAATTTAGTAAATAGCTATTCAAGGAAGGTTTTGCTGCATGGGGTAGTTTGTGTATTGTGGAAGAATGGTTTACCTATGTGTGATAAATATAATAAAAATAATCAGTATATTCTTTGCGGAGATGTAAATATGTTAATGTTAACTAATAACAAATACTTTTTTATGAACATTCTTTCATAATACGATATGCACAACCAAATTGATGAACCAACTTCACACAGAAGTATAGACGCTATTTCTCAAATGTGCAAGAACACAAATCTACAGTTATAGATACCCCTCTATCTGATTATAGGCTCCAGCTGTGTGAGTTTTGAGAGAAAATATTAGGTCTGATGCTGCTGACATATATAGGCGTGATTACTCAGGGGATAACCTTCAGAAACTTATTAACCAATGAAAATTAGAGTGAAGTATACGATGGGGAAAATGTTCATATGTTATTTAATGCATTTCTCACAACACTACAATATCATTATAATTCATTTCCTTTTAAAAAGATGAAAACTAAAAACAAGAAAAAACCGTGGATAAACAGAGGAATTAAAGAACTACATAAAATCATTTGTGCAATGTGTTTGTCTAAACAAGAGTAACAATCAAATTATAAAAAATAGGAAATCTATAAAACCGTTGTGAATAAAGTGAAAATCGAATAAAATAACAAACGTCTTCTAGAGACTGATAACATAGGCAAAGAATCGTGAAAAATAACACTGTTCTGTATGAAAAACATCTACGCCAAACAAATACGTGATTTCGATAAGCCCTACCTATTTAACTTTTACACTGCCCTTTAAATTGTCGTATCGTGTACCAGAGTCCAGAGAGTGCCAACAACATGTTTTAAGTAGATGTAAGAATGTACCTGTGCGATATTTATCTTTCTATAACAAACCCCATAATCGTTGGAAGGACAGCTACATAGTGAAGGGCCACTGTATACAAAAATCGTTTTTGATACTCTTGATTCCCTATGTTGTTAGAAAATACCGGATGTTCGAAAAGGGTATATAAGCAGACAACTGCTTTTCGGAGGACCAGTATTCAGCAGTGGATATATATACTGAAGCAATGCCGTTGCGATCCTGTGTGAACCATCCGAACAGTTTCTATTATATATGTGGTGAGGTGACACTGAAAGCTCAACAAAAGACCTTGAGCCCATTAGTAAGAAAAGCTTACGAGTTATATTTCGGGTTCAAAGTTGGGGATGAAGACAAAACTTGGTCTCCCAAAAAATGTTGCCACACTTGCTCAAGAACCTTATCAGGATGGCTATGGGGTATTCATACATCTATGAAGTTTGGAGTGCCAATGATTTGACGGGAGCCTAAGAAACATGTTGATGATTGTTACTTTTGCTTAACAAAATTTCTGGGATTTTCTAGTAAAAAGAAGCAAAAAATAGTGTATTGTAATATCCCCTCAGACATTAGACCTGTACCTCACGGCGCTTCTAGCATATCTGTTCCTAAGCCTCCAGAGAAATATGATGAACCAGATAATTATGATGACACAGAGGAGCCAGAAGCCAGTCCAAGTTTTGAAGAGGAAGTAGCAGCCAACAGCCACATCTGATACTCAGGAAGAGCTTAATCATCTAGTTTGTGATTTAGGTCTTCCCAAAACAAAGGCATAACTACTTGGATCTCGTTTGTAGCAGTGGAACCTTTTACAAAAAGGTGTGAAAATTTCCACGTTTGGGAAAAGGCAGTCCATGTTGGCCATATTTTTCTCAAGGGAATATGACTTAGTTTATTGTCAATATATTCCATGTTTAATCAAAGAACTTGGCATTTCTTATGTACCTACCGAGTGGCGACTATTGACTCTTCGAACACAAATCCAAAGGGAGTTTTGTTATTCAATGGGAACGAAGGGCCATTAGTTCCCGTTGGTCATGCTGTAAATATGTAAGAAACATACCAATACTAGTGAATATTACTCCAATGCAAAAAATATGAAGATCATAAGTGGAATATCTGTGCAGATCTCAAAGGTGTTGCACTGCTCATAGAACTATAGAGTGGCTTCACAAAATATTGATGTTTTTTATGCGAATGGGACAATAGAATTTAGTTAAACATTGGCCCTTATGTGAAAACATTGAGCCCGGCCAGAAAAACGTCCTTAATGAGTCTTTGGTAGATCAGCAAAAAGTTTATCTACCTCCTTTGCTTTGCCCTTAAAACTAGGGCTTATAAAAAAAATTATAGACTTAGATAGAGAAGGAAATATGTTCCTTTATTTGAGATGGAAATTCCTGCGTATAAGTAAAGCAAAGCTTAAAGAAGGAATTTTCGAGAGACCTCAAATATGGGAACTTTTAAGGATTAAAATTTTACATCTACACTTTTGAGAAGGGAGAAAAAGGGCACGGGATACCTTAAAAAATGTATGTAGCAACTTCCTAGTTAACAAAAAGTGAGACAACTACAAAGATCTAGATGAAGAGCTTATCCAATCTTATAAAGCCTAGGGTTGCAATACTTACGTCCCTTAAACTGCATTTTCTTCACTCCCATTTAGAATCCTTTCCTGACAATTTGGGTGCAGTTTCAGACGAGCACGGCGAGAGATTTCACCAGCAAATTGTTCAGGTGGAGAAGCAATACAGTGGAAAAGACGAAAAAAGACAACCAAATAAATTTTTTGATTTATATTCTTTTTTTTGATACAATAAAAAGTATGTTTTGTAAAAAAGGTTTTGTTTTTTTAATTTTTAAAAATTCTCCCCTAGATTTTTTTTAAATTGGGAGTTTCATATTCCATATTCTCCCTTCTATAAAAACTTGTGGGTGATAGGGAGAAACCGAGCGTGTATTATAATTCAGTACACAGTGAGTAGACAGAAAAAACCCAAAAAAAATTCGGAGAGTGACAAAAAGTTTCAAAATGTCCAACACAGGAATAAAAAATCGAGAACTAATTCGATCTCAAAATCAACAACAAAAATAAAGCAATTTTAAGACATGATGTTCTCTCTTTTTAACATTAAAGGTGAATTTATAAACTCTGTTGTTCCCGTTGTTCGTTGCTTGCCGTCTTTTCCAAGTTGCTGGTGATTCGTTATTCACACTTGTTCCCGAGTTAACTAATCTATATCGGTTTTTAGTTGCTGGCGTTGTTGAAATTTCATTGGCCACAACGGTCATGCTGCCGAAGGGCATAAATAAACAGTATATCTTATTTGAATGTAGCGTCTCTCTTGACTGACCGTAAAACAGTAGTACCAGTTTTGAGTTCAAAATGATTTGTAGAAATCAAGTCACATGGTACTACCTTCAGTTTTCATTGGTGGAACTGTGAATCACGAATAACAAGATATAAAATTTGGTTATTTGAGAGCAACGACGAACTACGTGGAAACGACAAACAATACGACAACGGTTTATAAACGCATGTATGTGATATCAATGTTTTATTTTCGAGCAGCGGGAATCACGAACAACGAACAACAGAGTTTATAAATTCACCTTTAAAGATGAATACATTTAAAATTTGAATATAATACAGTAGAACATCTTTTTTATTTGAAAAAATAATACTCTCAATTTCCATTTAAAACGTTTATACTAGCATTGTATTTTAATTACAAAACTTAATTCATAACTTTGAAATAAAAATATTTACTTTTTACCTGCTTTAGTTGCATTATGGAATCCCCATGTATTCACTACCAATGGTATTATCGCCATTGACATGTCAATTGCAAGAATTATTGTAAAAATAGTTTTCTTCATATCGGAAATTTATCTATAAAAATAGATTGGATAAAAAACATAAATATAACCTATATGAAAATAAATTATTAAGTAAATGTTTATTTTTTAGAATGACTCCCCCTCTTTTAAGGGTGGTAAACAGTGTCACCATCCAAATTAAAATTTAATTTACTATTGAAATATCGCAGCGCTACCTAACTACCAAGTCGAAACTACTGTAGATGTGTAAAATGGTTTATGTGGTGTTAATTATTGTGGTTTAGTGTTTTAAATCCTTTTTGCATTTTATTTTCTTTTATAAATAATAGAGTGACTTTTCTCTGACAATATTCTGCTTAAATTCTAAACATTTTTCTTAGTGCTGTTAAACGTGCAGGTAGGATGTTCTTTTCTTAAATTTATAGATTTGAATTTAATAGGGAGATGTTAAGCCCCTTGTTTGAATAGCAATAACCCATAGACAAATAATATAAGAGACGGTTTGATACATAGGCGGCAAGTAGCACAACGTTTCTGCGCCGCCACCCGCGCATGGAGTCGCTACAGTCGCGCGAACTACAAGACTTTTACATAAACAAAATAGAATAAAACAATTTAAAATATTAGAAATGACAATGAATTTCAACATATTGCCTTTATTGTGAATAAATATTATAAAATATCCTAGTATATTAACTTTTAATTCATTAAAAATGAAAATATACAAAATCAATCTTTTGGTTTGTGTGAATACGGCTTGTGTTTGTCAAAGTAAAGTGTCAAAACTAAAAATATGGTTATATTTGGTTATGGTTACAAGTTCTAAGGATGAGTAAAATTAGAATAGTTTTGTTCAATTTATTTAGGTTTCCCGTTCTAATAAAAAAAATAAAAGTAAGTGAACCTT
Source organism: Galeruca laticollis (assembly GCA_963921935.1). Taxonomy (NCBI): domain Eukaryota; kingdom Metazoa; phylum Arthropoda; class Insecta; order Coleoptera; family Chrysomelidae; genus Galeruca; species Galeruca laticollis. Next base: position 19,289,792 of record OY998181.1, on the reverse strand, counting down.
TAAAATGTCATTACCAGGTATAATTCGTCATAGTTGTATTGTAAAAAATTGTTAATAGTAAATATTTTTGGCCACTTCGTAATTTGGGTTTAAGAACAAAACATTTTTCAAATTTTCATCATAAGCTATGTTTTTAGTTTCTCATTCAAAAGTGCATGATCCAAGAAATTTTGTCTCTTAAAATGTTCTATAACAATAGGGCTTTCTAATAAAAAAAAATCGTTGCAAAATTCGGAGGGTCGCGAAGTGCACCGGACCCGTGTTCCCTTATTAATTGAAAAATATAATGATGGTAAGAGGACTAACAAACAAAAATATTTTTTTGTTACTTAAAGCGTACTACCTTTAATTTACTTTTTGTTTCAGACCTGTTCCTGTCTTCATGGATATGGAGAATCTAGTTTTTAACTTCCTTTTATTAAAATGTTTGTTGGTTTTGTAGTCAATAATTTTAAAATAACAATGTGCAATTTGATGTGATAATGGATTAATTTTCTTAAATATAATGTAATGTAATTTTAGTAGAAATATGTAATTGTGATTAATAAGTTTTTTTATATTATGTGCAGGTTAATAAAAAATTTAAAAATGTTTGCCTTTTTCTTATTTATCTAAATTATTTGTCTCAAACTTGTTTATTATAATTATTTCATTACAAAAAATGAAATAAAATTTTTTGAAATGAAATAATTATATAATAAACAATTTTAAGACATACTATAAAATTTACCTACCAATAATCCAAACTACCAAATTTAAATATCCCGCCTGTAAGAATTAGTTCTGCCCCCCGCAATGGTTGCGCTCAGATCGACGCGATGCCAGCTGTTTGTACGGGAACGAACACCATAGAAAATTATTTCTCTATGACGAACTCTCTCTTTATATGTTTATATCTCTATGGTACAAGCACAGAGTTGACAACAACAAAAAAACTACTTTTACTTTCTCTATGCAATAACCCTTATCCGTTATGCTGTACATGCGCAGTAGCGCTCAAATAAACGCCACTCTTATTAACGTATATTACTTGAAGTTATTAGAGTAAAAGTTACGTTCCCTTAATAACGGATATTGTCTTTAAGTCTTTACACGGTTTTGTCGGCTGTAGGATATTTAGATAGAAATTTAAATTATATTGCAAAATATGCTATAATTATATGCACAGTCTATTTTCTGCAAATACATAAATAATGTTTTTGTTATTTTTATCATTTCGTTTTAATATACAATGAGAAAGAATTCCATAAATTTAATTTCACTACAACATCGCTTGTTTCCGTTCATATTTTGTAATTTGTTGTTCTAAAAATGGAAGCGCTAAAAAAGGAAACTCCTTCTAATTACATTCCCAATAATCTCTTCCGTTTTAAAGTAAAACGAGATAACAGAATTATAGGTTCTAAAATTTAACACTCAATTTAAAACACCTTTAGTGAGGTTATAAATCGATGGCCTAGAATCAATACCTCGTAAGTGAAAACTTCAAAGTTTTCAGTATGAACAAAAAACCTTCCATTTGTCATAATTAATAATCTACACTTCTACAATTGCAATTGTGAATTTATTATTGTGAAATAAATATAATTCTAAAGAAAAATTACAATTTATATGCTCTCAAAAAAAAATGCAAGCACTTACGAGGTATTTCACTTATAGTGTTTGACAAGTAAGTGGTATTGCTGGCTAGGAAATTCCTTATCTTTATTTTAAATTTTATTAATTATTAAAGAAATCAAAAAAATATTACATGTTACTTAAAAATGAAACAAAAAAATTATTCAGTTAAATTGATCACTCGATCAAAGTACTGCAAGTATTAATTATTGTTAGTCTTGATCGGTTTGCCTTCCTTTCTTTTTTGAAGTTTCATGCGGCAAATTCTTGTAAAAATTAACGTAGCCCGGTTCCATTACCTGGCTTATTTCCATTAAATGTTCATATTTTTCTAAAGAAATTTTGGGTTTGGTGCGGTATAATTGCGGGTAAGTAGGTATAACGTTTGGTAAAGTTTTACCTTTTCTTAGTGGCAGGTATTCTGAGTCGAAATCAGTCTTGTAATATATAATCCCCTCGGGGGTGTATTTAAGGCATTTTATATCTGTAACGTAGGAGGTTCCTGGTGGTCTTAAGGAGTTATACCATTGAAAGTTTGGAGAGGCATAGTTTTTGAAGAAATCATGTGTTAAATACTTAGCATCTAGAGGAAATGGATTCTCTCTTGCTCGTTTTGTAACTGAAATAAATTCTGCAGGTAAATGAATGTCTCTTCTATCCAAACGTCTCTCAATCAGGCCGTGTACCGTATCACACTCCATCTGTGTATATCCCTTGCAAAGATACTTCTGCTCAATCGTTTTCCGCTCTTTTACAGCAAAAGTCAGCAAAGCATTCGATACAACAGTGCATCTGTTCTGATACCCACATCCATCTGAGTATAGAATAATGGGCTTGTCACTATTTTGGAAATGTGTGTATAAATAGTCAATAATGCAGCTTGCAAAATGCGTTGAAGTCACGCCTCCTTCTCCTTCATGCCACCAGAAATTAGTGCTCTGATGCGTAGCAACATTGTATACAGTAAAGTAATGAACCCTTAATTTCATTTTAAAATATAATTTTGAGGCGTATAACCTAGGGCATAATCGAACAGCCTGTAAGTCCATGGTTATCATGTTGCAATTGCCTAAAATGCTAGCTTCTTTATCAGTTTGTTTTTCGATTCTAGCTCGATCTTTATTTGCAATGTGACATTGATAATCCTCCTCTGTGACGGTTTCAAAATTACCTGCTTTGTAGGCGCAGCACACGTCGCACTGGTCTTTCTTAGGCTGGAAAATCGCTAAGTTTTTTCTATCGAAAATTTCGTCAAATGTAAAAGAACTTAGTGCCTTGATGTTGGTGCAATCAGTTGTGTACCTTTTGTAAAGCTCGGATTTACTTTTTATGAAACTGTCTTCAATGTATTGTTTATTAGTATCTCGCCTTGCGTAATGGGACGGTAGTTTTGGCAAGTTATCTAGCCATGTTTCAAGAAATTTCCGTTGTTCGACGTTTTTTAATATTGTGCCGTTAGCTTCGCGATTAGAAGATCTACGCGCATTCACAACATCAACTGATGGTAAAGTACCACAAGTACTATTTTGGCACCATGACCGAACTGACCATTCGCCTAGACTAAGGGTACTGAGAAACATGCTCTTACATACCCTCATTTTGGTGGTTGCATCTTTCAAGAAATATTTAAATGTTGAGCTCTTTTGGGTTCCTTGATTTTCCGTGCGTCGGCGAGTTGGTTTCGAAATATCCACATGATTCACAACAAAGATTTTCTTCTGTTCCCAGGTCATTTCACTCCAAAATTTTGAAAATATTATGCTTCTGACGTCATCAGTAAGCTTGCTACATTCATAAATTTTGGCGTGTTTTCCTTTGCACCTTTTGCCCATAGTCTTTGCTTCTCTCTGTGTATCGTTTTTCCATACTTTTTCCTTTGATCTCGTATACCCTATATAAGCCTGCCCTTTCATCCGTTTGTATTTATTATTATTGCGTTTCCATTGGGACCTATTTACAAAACGCTTGTGTGATCGTTTTCTTTTTAGATTTTGGGAACCTTCCACTTCCGCATTTACTACCGGATCATCATCTGCTTCTTTCGGCGCATTTTCTTCCGCTTCTTCTTCTGATGTGGAAGAAGATGATTCTTTACCATCTTCCATTACGTATTCTTCGTCGGTATCGTCTTCTACCTCTTTCCCAGGATCATCATTGATATATTTATTACAGAAATTACAGAAATTGCTTCAAAAACTAATATTCGGAATACCTTATTAAAACCATGTGTTTCATTTATTAGCGGATAAAGCGATATAACGTATCGTGTTTATGTTATGGCCTAAACACTCCCTATATTATATATTGCAAGTGGTTCTAAGATGAGCTAGATAAATTGATTAATGATTTCAACATACTTGTACCTAATCTTAAAATAAAGTGAACACATAATTAAACATATATTTCGATATAGGTTGTCCAATTCTTAATTTATTTTGCTAAACTTTTCTTGGTTCTACCATTTCGAATTGTCTATTTTTATTTGTTTTCAAAATTTCCACATTGTGGAAATCGATGGAAACTCAATCGTACGTCTTTATTTCTTATCGATTTGCACTGTGGTATTGAGCAATATTCACGACTTATCTTAACAAATATAAAAATCGTTTCTTAAATTAAACGTATCACTTAACATCCAATATAAAATATGAAAAACAATGTCCAAAATTCATGAAACAAATAAAACAAGTGGTAATCTAGCATCTATTCCAATCTAATCACACATCTACAGAAGTTCACTTTAGTGCCGTGTGGCTACGCATCGCTTAGCAACAGATCCCAATATAGTACTTCACAAATAAATGCCTAAGCTAAAAAAATACCAGTGTCACATTTAAATTAAACATAACCCAAAAGAAATCTAAAGGTAAGAGAGCATTCCACACTTTCAGAGGTTGTTTAAATGTGCTTGAATTGTTTTAGTTGGACAATTTGAATATATGTTTTTAAAGATTATACTTACTTGAAGGATTGAGAACTTTATGGAAAACACTTCAGTTATACAGAACGCAGACAAAACAAACTATTACACTGTTCTGCAATGTAATCAAGATTCCTCATTTGATGAAATCAAACAGAATTATCACAGTTTGATTAAAAAATTTCATCCAGATAAACAAAATAAACAAGGGACATCCTACTCAAGTGAACAATTTATTATCATTGATAAGGCTTATAAAACGCTTAGTGATGAAACATTAAGAAAAGAGTATAATGCTCTATTGTTACAAGACAGCTATAACGACAATTCATTAATCTATGCAGAGGTTGATAAAACAGGTTTAGTTTTTAACACCAACGGGATTGTAGAATTCATGTGTAGATGTGGACACAACATTGAAATTACACAAGGGGATGTGGAAGATGAAGAATGTTTAATTGAATGTTCTGAGTGTACAAACTGCATACTAATAAAATAGATTTAAGTGCGACTTCAAAATTATTATAATAAAGTTTGTACTGCCATCTGGTTGTGGATAAACCTTTTAAACAACCAACCTAATATTTTTGACATATACTAGAAAAAATATTTTTCATCATGTCTAATGTTCGGAAACCCATAGTTTCAAATTGCGAAAAGAAATTTTTGTTGAAGAATCTTTCAGAATGGACAGTAGGTATTATACAAAAATAATGAACATATTATTTATTGAACTTGATTTTAGAGATTAGATGGAAGGGCATTTGATGAATTTAGAAAAGTTTCAATTGATTTTGGTAAAGATTGGGGTTGTTGTCATGTTTCTTTAGGAAAAACTAGGTGAGAAAATATTCCATTCATAAGTAACAAATATTGGATTGAATAAATTGTACCTTTAGAGTTCTAGCGCAAGTGTCTGCTGAAATACAACAGCCAAATTCATCTAGACCCAGTGAAGGAATATTGAACCTTAATATTGAATTAAATCCAATCGCTGCTCCTCATTTTGAAGCAGGAAGGCAATCAGATTTATCAGTTCAGTTGAACAGATTATTGGAAAAATGTTTAAAAGATTCCAAAGCTCTTGATTTGGAATCACTGTGTATTAAAATGAATGAAAAAGTAATTATAACCAATATATTTACGATAAAATAACATATTCATATTGTATTTTATAGGTTTGGGCAATTAGAATAGATATAAATGTATTAAATTATGAAGGAAATATATTAGATTGTGCTTCTATTGCTGCACTAGCTGCCTTGGCACACTTTAGAAGACCCGATGTTACTTGTGATGGAGAAGAATTTATTATACACAGTGTTAAACAAAGAGATCCTATTCCTTTGGTTATACACCATTATCCTGTCTGTATTACATATTCTATTTTTAATGGAGGGTAATGTATAATTCTTATTTTTTAATAGTAGTCTAAGATCCATACTTACACCCCTCATCTTTTTCCTGATGAAATATTTTTTTTCAATAAAATATGTAGGTAGATAAACAAAACCTGACATGATTGACATTTCGTATATTGATAAGGATATTTCTGTGGCTGTATTGCTAAAGGGCATAACTCAGTTTTTCATACTTTTCGGGAGAGGCGAAAAACTAATATTGTATAAAATTTTCGATTTAATATTTTGAGATTTGGTCTGCATAATGTATTTTTTTTTGTCTTAATACATTTTCTTATTTTTCAAAAAAGTGGCATTTTTTTGAAAATTTTGAAACTTAACTCATTGAAATGATGTAAAGCAATTAGGCAAAAAGACATAACTCGATATATTTCCCAAAATTTTCATTCTGTAATAAGTCAAAAGGATATTTGTCGAGATATGCCATTTTGCTTAAATGAAAATGTAATTTCTATTAGTCCTGTTAAGATATAACTCGAGTTAAGCCTTAGCGGTCTTATAATATTAAAAAAAGAAACAAAGCAAAATATAGTAAGTACTGCTTTTATTTAAACTAAATATTAAAATTCTACATCGCTCATTAATCGATCGATATATGGATCTGTGTCGTTAAAATCCTGTGCATCTTGCGTTGCATTCAGGTCCATATAAAACTTTCTGGCGCTCTCGGTAATCAGATCCAACATTTCCATCAAATTCGTTTTCTTTTTTGAGTCTATCAGTCGTTGTTCTGTATACAGAGCTTTTATTGTAATTGGTAAGTTACTACTTGTCTTTCTTTTAAAATCAAGTAAAGTAAAATTATCAGTTTCTAGAAGCGAATGTTTGAACCGAATTAATCCAAATTGACTTTCGTACCTTATCCATTTAAGCGGTCTCCAAGCAAATTTTTCTTTATTTGATGTAATCTTTTTATTAATAAGGGCCCCTTTGAAAAGATTGGCAAAATCAAAGAAGTCTTGCATCCCATTTCTACAACTTTAAATTTTGAATTCCTGGCTGAACCTGCTTTTCCTGCCATTCTGACTAAATTAAACCAATCTCTGGGAAGATGTATTGGAAAGGGAGCTTTTTTCTGATATTTTTCAATTGTGGCATGATCCGAATCACATTCCATGTGCGTGTGGCCAGGTATTAGAAATTTATGATCTATGGTCCTAATAGACTTTTTCACTGACATTAAATACGTAATCATGGCGGTCACGTAAGAGTTATTATTTTGACCACCTCACGTGTCGCTATAACAAATAACTTTTTCTATAGTACCTTCAAGATCTAGTAAATACTTGTAGAAACAAGAGGCTATCTTGTTAGCTCCTCTCCCAGCAATGACTTCATGCCACATAAAATGTACAGATTGATTGGTATTACAATCATGTATAGTAAAATTATATGTATGGAGCTGCCGTTTGTAAAACATTGATCCAGTTGTTAAATAAGGGGTAGGTAAAACCTGTTGCAAATAGAAAGTTATCACTTTCAAATGAAGGTCACACTTACTTGTTTCTTTATCTATATAGCTGTTTACTTTTATATGCTAGATCTGCTTCTTGGTGATGAGCTTCCAATGCACTTTTATGAATTTCTCTTTGTTCTTCTTGCTTTTCTGAATTAATTTTCATTGTCAAAATATCGCATGTTTGACATGTATCATTGGCAGGCTTTTTAAATTTCAATTTTAAGTTGTCGATGGCTCTTGAATAGATGTTAACCCTTTCGAGACGAGTTTTTGTTTTAAGGGTTATGGGTTAGATTTTTAGTGGTTTAATGTCAGTGGCGATCAAATAAAACATCTGCATCGAAATTTAAATGAATTTTTATTTATAAGAAGTGGTGGGGGGATGGTACATATATGTACCACCAGTCTTTGAGGGTCTTTGAGAGTGGTACATATATGTACCAGGCATCTTTCAAAAAGTATTTTTATACATTTTACATAAACGTAAAAATTGTTAAGTGTGGTATGCAGCAAAACAATTCTTGCATAATGGTAACCTACATTGACTGCACACTGTCTTGGTCCTCTTCTGAACCTTAGTTTCAGCACAGCGAGCACATCTCCTACGAGTTTTACCTTCCGTTGGCATGTGCATCGGAATGTTTTTTAGACTTAGTCTCTTTTTGCAAGGACGACCACTTGTTGATGGGCCTTTTACTAAAGTAGTTTTTTTTCTGGCCTTCGTTCAGAATTGCTTCTGCTAATGGTACGAGGAAATACAGAAATGGTATTTTTTTCCTGATAATTCTTTGTAAATTATCCAGGCATTTACAGCGGACATCATCAAAAGCCTGTAAAAAACTTTGATCCACCATTTTTTTGATTTTCTTTCAAATTCATACAATCCCGCCATTTGGTCTGCCCGGTCGACTCCTCCCATGTGATCCCGATAAAAGGCAATCATTTCTGGATATTCTATAGGAGATCTTGTACCATCTTTGTTTTTCTTATTCAGCGATATAACTTTATTCGTATGGCAATTGCTGAGAACCAGAACATCTTTAGTATCCTGCCATTTTGCAAAAATTACACCCTCGTTGGTTCATTTGAAAACGGATTGTCCCTTTTTCAGTTTTTCAGGTAGTTTCGGAATGTTTTTTCTGGTAGCTATACAGGTACCTACTGCTGCATAGTTTATTGAATGAAGTACATAAGTCAACAGAGGTAAAGAAACGGTCAAAGCAAAGTATAACATTGACCTCTTGGATAGTACTTGCAAGCGTATTGACTACCCTTTCTCCTAAAGTACCATCTTGGTTGCCCTTTTCTTTCCCCGCATAAATGTTGAAATCGTAAGTATATCCCGTTCCTGAGTCACAACGGAGCCACATTTTTATTCCTCGCTTTGTTGGTTTGAGGGGCATGTATTGTTTGAGGGATGACCGCCCCTTGAATTTAGTCATCGATTCATCAATGCTTTGGAAGTTGCTGTCCTGTCGTGATTTTTGAAACGTGTTTTTCAAGCGTTGAACGATGTCATCAATATAATAAGTTTTTGAGCAGTTGGCTGGCTTTTCTGAAGGGGCAAAATATAATTTTGAAGACATAAGTTTGAACTTATCCCTCGAAATAGCGTTTTTTATAGTTATATTTCCCATTGATGGATGTTTTGACCAATAATGTGTAATTGATGGTAGTCGATTATAGGACATGATGAGAACTGAGCCGATCACAATCTGTATTTCACCTACATCAGTATGTAAAATCCGTTTTTTCCTCTTTCCTTTTGCATTTCGGAGGATATTCAGTCGGGCATTGGTGCATTGTGCAATGTACATATAAAGAGAGCGAGGAAATATTTTATGAAATACATCAATGGAGCTCAAGTCTTTGTGAAATTTTGAAGATAAAGAACACTCACGTGAAACTGGAACACTTTTTCTTGGAACAAAATCCGGTGTTACATCTGACCATATAATTCTACGATTCTTTGAATCGCCAGAGTCTTTTCCATAAGCAGTTTCTCCAACCAGTGATTCACTTTCAATGATTTCTTCCAAGCTTTCGACCTGCTGAAAATCCACAGTTGGATAAACTTGAAACTTCTGACAAATGGTCAGCGATGTGGTCCAACTCATCCATACTCAATTTATTTTTTCTGGACATCATCTGAAACAAAAAAAATAAAGTCTATACAGAAGACTATCGGTACATACATGTACCAACATCTAGTGCAGTAATGGACTGCTGGTACATATGTGTACCACTGTAGAAAACAGCTGTTTTTTTCCTATTTCCAGCAGTGTTTCGCAACATATTTTGTCATAAGATTTTAAAACTTACCTTTAACTAAGTCCACACACAAAATTTGCCCAATTTAGATCACTTTTTGTCGTAAAAATTAACTAAAAACGGAGCGTAGAACGTGGCCCGGCACAAATAAACAACTACCACATAACCCCAAATAAAATTCCGCACATCACAGTTACATAGGGAGGTAAAAGACGCACCGGTACGTAGAGAAACCATATAAAATATAAATATTTGCTTATAGTCTGTGCGTGATTCTAGCTGATACATATGTGTACTGACAGGCTCGAAAGGGTTAAAGGAAACAGGTCTTTCATGTTCTTGTTTGTATAATTTGTACATAATAGTTTTATTCAAATTTGATGGTAAGTACTTTTTTTCAGTGTGGCGACGTGAATAATGGGACTCATATGACGGGAATTTTTTTATATGAGTATAAATCTCCTGCATTTTCTCTTCAGATATTTTATTGCTTGGGACATGCTATCCTCTTTTATCAGAAGATGGAATTTCACTCAAAGAGAATATTTTTTTATTGGTCACTGATACAATAAACTTTGATGTTTCCCCAAATATATCGCAGAAGCATCGTTTACATATTTGAACCCGTTCACCATTTACACAAATAAAGTGTGGTGGTTACTTAGTAAGGGTCCCTCGTATACTCGACGCTTACCATAAAGGCATTATATCTTGGAGGAAACCACTTATCTAGCAACCTGTATGCGGGAATAAAATAAACAACATCACTTCTGTAAATATCACTGGGATGACGTTTAATACATTTAAAATACATAAATATAAAACCACTCGTCTTATTCAAAGTATTAATAACAACTCTTCTATCCTGGTTCGTTAACTAAATTTATAGGAAATATAATACAAAATAGATATGATTTTCTACATGCCTGACCTCCGTCTATAAGTTTGTACATGCTTGTATATAAACACGAACGTGCTTCCATCAATAACTGACATTGACCGCGGCCGACCAATGCTCCCTAAATACTATAATTAATATTAGCCTAAATTTAAATATTATTTCTAAGTTAATGTCCTTTTGTCTTTAATGTCTTTTTAGGGATCACTACATCATCCCCTCTTGGAAGAGAAAAATTATCATTTTAATTTTTCCATATCACTTATACCTATAACTGTTTTTAAGAATGTTTTTGTTTTGTCTTTGTTTACTAAACACTACTTGTTCGTTTATCAACACACTTCACTCATTTACAAATGTTTCCGTTCTTTGTATATAAACATACGATTGTTATGAACTATTTGTTGTTTATTGTCTGGAGATGTAATCTCGCAATTTACCCCCTTAATTCCCGTTATTTTAAACGGACCTATATAATGTGGATCAAATTTATTCCTCCCTTCATTTTTTAAAATAATCAACTCCCCTATTTTAAAATCTACGGGTGAAGAATTATTTTCACTATTATTAACTCTACTTAATTTATTATTTATTAAAAACTGTCAGGCCCTTTCATTAGCGTATTGTAATTTGTACTTTAGTTCTTTATCATATCTCTCAAAATTATAACACGGTTCAATTTTTACATCTAAAAATTCTGGCAAATTGGGTTTTCTCCCATATAATAACTCAAAAGGAGTGTATCCGTGATACGTGTTTGGCGTTGTATTATAACAATATGCGAACATTCTTACAAACTCACACCAGTTATCCCTAGAATCTTTGATAAAGTTTCTTATATATTCGTTAAATATCCTATGTAATCTTTCACAACTGCCTATTGCTTCATGATGGTACGCTGTTGAAAAATTATGTTTTATATTTAATAGTTCCGCTAAATTCTTCATTATTTCGTTCTTATATTCCGTCCCTTGATCTGTTCGTATTTCCTTCATCAATCCGTAATTTGGTATAAAATTGTCGAATATTGCTTTTGCTATTGTGTGTGCTTCTTTATTCTGAACTGGTATCATAACTGCGTATTTAGTTAATTCGCATAATATAGTAATGCAATAACGATTTCCGTTGTTACTTTCTACAAACGGACCTATTGTGTCTATGTAAATAATATCAAACGGTTTTATAGATGTATCTGTTATAACAAATTTCTCTTTGTGATTAGGCTTCGCTTTATTCACTTGGCATTTATGACAATTCTTTAAATACTTTCTTACGTCTTTCTCCATGTTTTTCCACTTGATATTCGCTCTTAGTTTCTTTAATAATCTATTATTTCCTACATGTCCCCCAAACATTGGATCATTGTGGTATCTTTCTAATATCTTTTGGATCTCTTCTTTCTGCTGTACCGTTTTTGGTACTTCGCATATACATACTTGAATACTTTTTAACCTTTGATTTCCTACTTCTATAAATTCTTCTACTGTGCACTTTTTAAATATATCATCATTTGTATATATTTTCATTATTTTTACTTCATTTCTTACCGCAAGCTCTTCAAGCTTTTCCAACGTTCGTCCTAGGTCGAAGTTGTGTAAACCGGTATTTAAGGCTTCACTAAATTTCAATTTATTTTTGATCCGAATGCTCATCCTAAGTGAGATACGGTTATTTTGAAAGTGTAAAATTGGTAATTTATGTGCCTCAAGGTTATTTAAAACTTTTACTACTGCAGGTTTTTGTATTCTTACTTCTTTTGTTTCTACTTTATTCCTTTGATCCTTTCCTGTTTGTACGTTTTCTTTTTGCGTTTGTGCTCTTGTGATTGCCAAGACATGTGAATTATTTATGTATAAATCCTTAAGTTCTTCTATGGATATTCTCGATATGCTATCCGCGTAGTTCGCTATACCTTTAACATACTGTATTTCAAAATCATATTCTTCCAAATCAAATTTCACGTTTTTCCTAGACAATTTGTTTACCTCTTTGTTGATTAAAACTTTTATCGCTGAAAATTTTATCCAAAATTTTCGGATTAGTTTTGTTATTTTCCTTAAATGTTGATTTATTCCTTCCTGTATGTATTTCTAATTTATTCTTCCTTTCTTCTAGTTCTTTTAAACTGTACACGTTGTCGTTAATCATTAATGTATTTTCAATTATCCTAGCTTTAGCTCCACTTTCTCTCGTCTGTTTCATGTATCTTATTAACTGTTTTCTCTGTTCCAATATCTCTTTTGGATAATCTTCATCAATGTATATCTTCGTTCCTTTTAGTTTATTCGTTCCGTTCAAAGTCTCTACTTTCTTATTCACATCTTTCATCATTATTAATACTGGTCTATTTTTGTTACTGGTTTTGTTTCCTAATCTTTTACATTTCAAAATATCTGATTTAACATCTACTGTGTTATTAACCTTGTTCATTACATCTTCTAATTTGTTTTCTAGTTGTTCCTCATCTTCTTCGTTTTCTTCTTCTATACCATGTATTATTAAATTCTTTTCTCTAAAATTTTTCCGTGTCTGTGTCATGTTTCCTTGCAAAAATTCTGTTTTTTCTTTTAGTTCCTTATTTTCCATCCTTAAATCGTACTTTTCCTTCTTTAATTGTGCTATTTGTCTGCTCATTTCTTCCATTTTTCGTTCTATCTCGCATATTCTTACATTATTATTGACTCGATTATTGTAATTTCCATTATTATTGTATTTCCTATATTTATTAAAATTTTCGTATCTGCCGTAGTTGTTTCCTTGATTATACTGTCGAAATGTTCCTCTTGAATGAGAACCGTTATAAAATCCTCTGTTGTTTCCTCTCCGGTGATTATTCCTGAAGTCAAAGTTTGATTTCCTGAAGAAATTCCTGTTATCTTTCATATGTAAGACTTGTTGTTGTCCTACTATACCTTCTACTGAAACCAATTTTGATAGTACCTCTTGTGTAGTTTCAAAACTTCCCGCTGCAATTATTGTTTTGCTTGCATCCGTTGCGGCATTCATAGTTACTGCCTTAATCGTTGCTTCTTTCGTATATTTTTCAGCTAGCCGTTCAGGCATCCCTTCCGATATGTATGCTGCCTGTAATCTTTCCGCCAGCTTCTCTATTTCTGTTGCATACTGTGTCACATCCTTTCCATTTTGCCTTACTTTACCAAGCTTCGCTAAGAGAAGGCTTGGATTGTCTCCTCTTATCCCTGTTTTAAGTTTACTCTTGATGTCTGCAATGGAGTTTTCCGTTGTAATTAAGCTTCTAGCTTTTCCTGTTAGTCTCGTTTTTATTAGTAGAATAGCATTTTCCTCATTACCAGTCGCGTTTATTTGTAATAAATCTAATGAGTCTAAAAATGACTAATTTGCTTGCTTCGCCGTTAAACTCGTTCGGTAAAACTTTGCTCGCAAAATTAAAAAAATCGTTCATACTTGTCGCCATTTTCAACTGTTTGCTTATTGCTTGTAATACAACTGTGTCGATTTCCTCAAATATAGAGGTAGGTATGTTGATAATACAATTTAACGCTTGAAATGCCCTTTCAGCTTTATCCCTAATCCTACTTGAATAATTTTTACAAGTTTCCTGTTGTACTGAACTTAAATTTTTCCAATTTTTGGCTATTAACTTAGTAAAATTATTATAAAGACCTACTATGCTATTAATTACTTCTATATGTATATCAGGATTTTTAGGAGTTTCTTTCTTCAAAACCCCTTTTCCCTGTTTATTAACTTCTTCCACAATTAATCGTAACTTATCTTCAAAATCTTGCCACGTTATTGACATTTAAAAAAAATAATTCGTTCATAAGAATAGAATGCATATGTACTTACAATTATTTTTACACGGTGAGAGTTCCTGTTGCCTGCTTTATTGCATTGCTTCTGTTGATATCCCCTTTCAACGCTCTTCGGTGCGTTTTCCATAATGACCACACAAATTTTAAGATGAAAGCTATAGTTATAATGTATAATAATACCATGATGTGCATCGCAACATTATCTTGCTGTACCATGAAAGTGTTGTTGACAATTCCTGTTTCTTTTGCCTCTTGTTTGGTTGATGATCCTCCCATTGTTTCTCTTCTCCAAGGTCCCAAATTTAAATAGAAAACCATATAGTTCTACTCTTATACCATCAATTGTACCATAAAAATTTTTTGTTCGCAGAATGATAATTTACCTTTTGCTTGCGGGTCAATTTACCATAATCATTTGTTATTATAATACCATTAATTATTTACCATTTTACTATCAATTTTTCATTACCATTTTACCATTACCATGTGTTCGAATGCTCGCCATGTAGCGGCGCTATCTATTTTACCATAACCATTTTACAATAACCATTAAATTTGCAGATGTGTATCGATGTAGATTTACCATTAGTTCCGCAGGATCTCCATGTAGTGACGATAACCATTATACAATTAATTTTACCATTACCATTTCGTTCGCAGGATCGCCATGTGGTGGCGATTACCATTATACCATTAATATACATTTTACTATCCATTTTTCCATTACCATATTACAATAACCATTTATTTTCATTTTACCAATCGTTACCATTAAATTTGCAGGATCGCCATGTGGTGGTTACTTAGTAAGGGTCCCTCGTATACTCGACGCTTACCATAAAGGCATATCATTATGGAGGAAACCACTTACCTAGCAACCTGTACTCGGGAATAAAATAAACAACATCACTTCTGTAAATATCACTGGGATGACGTTTAATACATTAAAAATACATAAATATAAAACCACTCGTCTTATTCAAAGTATTAATAACAACTCTTCTATCCTGGTTCGTTAACTCTAAATTTATAGGAAATATAATACAAAATAGATATGATTTTCTACATGCCTGACCTCCGTCTATAAGTTTGTACATGCTTGTATATAAACACGAACGTGCTTCCATCAATAACTGACATTGACCATGGCCGACCAATGCTCCCTAAATACTATAATTAATATTAGCCTAAATTTAAATATTATTTCTAAGTTAATGTCCTTTTGTCTTTAATGTCTTTTTAGGGATCTCTACAAAAGTAAGAAAACGTTTTTTGTTGATTCTTTTTGGGAGAATCTCGGTTTGTTTCTGTTTTTTTCTCAGTTATCGAGATAAGTGAGGCAATAAATGTCACCCTCTTATTATAATTGCCCATTTCCCAATAGTCTTTAAAAAGTGCCACTCTAGTTTCATCATCAACTTTTTTATTGCAGTCTCGCCTACACATCTTTAGCGATCGAGATACTCTTTTATCAACTTTTTTACCTTTTATTGTAGTATGCTCTAATCCAAGATTTTTTTAATTGTTGTTCCTTCCTGTTATTTGTTTTCATTCCACGCTTCTTATCTTTACCTTCTTTGGGTTTTAGAAGATTCACTTCATCGGCATCATGATTGCCTCGATCATTGTCTTTTAACTTGTTTTTCTTTTTTACGCCGCTCTTCTTTTGTAAGGAGGTTTCTTCTCCAACGCTACCAATATCAGTATCTGTTTCTTGTTCGTAATCGGGGTCAGCGATACTATCATCACTGCCATATGATCATTAGTCTCGCCTTAAAAAAGTTGTATTGTATTAAAAATACCTAGATTAAAAAAAAGAAATATTGTATACTACCTTTAAATGAGTTTACAGGTGATGCATTTTCTTCTAGCATGTCTTTAGTGCCATTATGATAGGAAGTTCTTTCTACAAGAATAAATTGAAATACATTTTAAAACCCTACCTCCAGGCATTATGATGTTTTCAGTCGGAGAATTCTCATGGGAAACTTCTGCTAGACAATCTTGAAATATGGTCTTACTTGAACATGCTACTCCATCTAGAATATTTTTATTTGGTATTTCGTTCAGTTACTAAAGATTATTCTATATTTTTAAAATTATTTTTGTCTAAAATAAAGAATAATAGAACATACCTTTGGGAAAATGCGGCTCGTACACCAAATATTGACCGTCGGTGTTTCCTTTATTACTATCAGCTGTTATTATATTATTATGTCCAATTATTGCTGCTTTTGACTGGTTATCGTCACTGTCAGTTTGAATATTTACAACTGCAAGGATATCATTTTGCATCAAACTTCACCTCAATATAATAATATACCATTTTAAAAAATACATTTTTATAATTCGCGTATAAAAGAGACTTCATTATAACATTGTTTACAGTGTCACAATGAAGCTCTTTGAACACTGTAATAGTAATTTTTAGTGTACAGTTGGTTATTGAATTTAGTTATATTTTTATTTGACATTTGATTTTAACCTTGACAAAAATTATAAATAAAATGGTCTAGCGTTGTTCTAGCTAGCAAATTATTATATTAAAGGTAAATTAGAATGATTTATATATTAAAAATATTAATGAATAAAGTACGCTAACGTTTATTTATCAATGCTTTGTCAATTGTTCATTTTTATATTGTATATGGTCAATATATAGGTATACAAAACGTTCGATTTTTGGGATAAATTACCAGATAGCTATGTGAAGATGTATTACAGAAATAATTCTGTTCATGATATAATATAAATAGATCGCAAGAGCATATACGAAGAAGCTCCTTTTTAAACAAATAATCATCCTCTTTTTGCTTAAATGAAAGTTTGTTTACAATTTACACAATTATTCGGTTATAATATGTCAAAAGTCAGAAGTGCTGAATTAAACCATCTGTGATCTGACCAATTAGGAATCTACAGAATTGCCTACTTAAATTCAAACCACTCCTCCTAGTTTAAAAATAGGGATTATATGAAATTCTATTTTATTTAAATATTTAAATAAATGCGAATTATTAAAAATATTGTGTAAAACTTGTGCCACAATGACTTTCTGTAGTACTTCACTCGTACTACAAAACGAGTCATTGTGACACTTGTTTCTCCCTATATTCTCCATTTGTAGGGGTAAACATATTGGAAAGGTCACTAAATTGGATTCCATACTGAATATTGCTGGAAGTCTGCGTTTCGTTAGCAATAACGGGTCTAAAAACTTTAGAAAATCATTTTAACAAAATCAACAACAAATTTATTGTAATGATGTAAATAATAAAGAGATACCTTCACTAGGTTTTGGTAGTTCAAAAGGAATCTTATTTGTTGGTGGATTTGTTTCGCTGCGAACGATGCGGGCAACCTCACTGACATCTTAAAATAAAAGAACAGCTATTAACGCCAAACAGTAAACTATGTTTTCTACAGCCGCTCAAAAACAATATTCCTATTAAAATTGTGTCTATTGTGTGC
The DNA here is from genome assembly GCA_963921935.1 of Galeruca laticollis. Classification (NCBI taxonomy): domain Eukaryota; kingdom Metazoa; phylum Arthropoda; class Insecta; order Coleoptera; family Chrysomelidae; genus Galeruca; species Galeruca laticollis. Next base: position 19,271,938 of record OY998181.1, on the reverse strand, counting down.
CCAATTCAGATTTTAGTGTATAACCAAAGGTAACATTTCTTTCAAACTAAAATTTAATTTTATTACCAAAAATTATATATTGGTTGGCTTTATGAATTTAAAGCCTAATATTTTATGCTTACATCAACTGTTGTTATAGTCCTAATTTTATCTGTTGATCGATTTTATTTAATTATTCCTTGCCGCATAAACACAAAAATTCACAGCCTACCATCTTCGTCTTTTGGTATAGGTCTACTATCCATTTCACAACAAGCACTAAGTATTTTTTGAGTTCGCCGATGCATCGCAAAGATCTTAAAACACGCTAACCGCCAGCGAACGAGCATTGAACCTTCTCCGGTCGTTGCTGAATAGGCACTGAGAATTTTGACAAAATAACGGCAATCAGACAAAAGGGTATAACTCGCCACTTAAACCAGAGGAACGAAAATTTACTTTAAGTTAAAAGGACCTATCTCGAGTTATGCCTTTATGTCTGGTTGTGAATGCATTAGACTATTAGATATAACTTAATTTATTCCTTTTTGTCTTAAAACATTTTTGTTCCACTTCAAAATAACTATGGTTATGTCTTTTTACTTACGAGAAAAAAATTGTTTTTCAGGAATATATGATATTATGACCTTTTGCTTGATTGGATATTTTCAAATATATCTGTCATGCCCTAATTTTAATAAAATAAATCTCTTATTTTTAGGAATTAAGTTATACCGTTTTGTCATATTATAAAGCTATTTTTTTAAGTATCCTACTGTGGATAACTCATTTTCCCAAAAAATCGAGTTATGCCCTTTAGCCTTACAGCAACAGATTTATGATTCATTTCTTTTCTCAGTTACACTCAATTTTTTTTTAATAAATTTGGTAGCAATTAGCAATCGAAAATAAAAAGCATATAAAAATGCCACTGTGCGATTGATTACCTTTTCCTGACAATAATACTGACAATCAGGTGTAAACGGGTTGATTGGTATTATAGTCCAAGAGCCCGCGACGATCAGTCCTTCGTTATTTTATAAAACCTGAAAGTTTGTCTGTGTATGTCCCTAATACAGGCATGAACGATCCCTAACTATGAAGTTTGGATCACGGTTGTTTTGAAAGGTAACAGGTAGCAAACGTGTATAAAATTGCTACTCAAATTCTGTAAAGTATAAAGCTCAGTTTTTATACAGGGTGTACCAATCTTACAACAAACTTCGGTATATGGGTTATTCTAAGAGATATCAAAAAATGTTATCAACAAAAATAGTAGATGTCTTTAAGGACCATATTTTGAAATTATCTGGAAGTATACAAAGTGTTGCATAACTCCGTAACAAACCAAACATATCATTTTTTAAAATGAGAACCCCTGTATATTATACCGAGTTCGGATTGCTCACATTTTTTTGAAGCTTTTGATATGAGGTTTTGCTACGTTATACAGAATCCTTCAAAAGGTATGGACACGTTTATGTCAAAATCGTAGGTAAATCAAAGCTCTGTAGCTTATTGTACGTTGAAAAAAAATTTTATTTTCCCTAACAGAGTTTCGTAATATGATGCAATATCTCCGTATTCTATAAAATTTTAATTATTTTCCTTTTTGAATACAGGGTGGACGGAAACTCGAACCTATCATTTTCTCTCTTCCTTCAAACGGAACACCCTGTATTTTTTAGCGCAAATAGAATTTTCGATCATGTAACTTTAATTTTTGTTAAGTATTCCCTATACCCAAAGTTTATAAAAACAGAGTTATTTTGTAATATCTATTGTAACCCATAATTATTAACCTATTATGTGAAAGCAATAAACGTTAAGTGTAACAAAAAATCCTAAATAATAATAAATCTTAATAAATTATGTTTCTAAACAAAACAATTCACCAACAGTACAATCCTAACCGTAATATTAAACTAAATGTTCAAAGTGTGCCCCGTTAACATCAATGCAATGCTGTAAACCATTACATTTTCTCAGTAAGCATTTACAAAGTTTGACATAAACGTCAGTCGTTATTTTTTTTATAAATAGCAGTAATTAAGTGTCACCTGCATTTTATAGTTTTCTTAAATAAAGAAACAATTATTGAGGATTAATATTGTAAATTTTTTCACTCAAGAAATGGTGGACATGATTTGGGTATAGGGTGAATGTAACAAAAATTGTTTGCTTGCATCTAACGTTTATCGTCAAAGATTTCCAGACTGGAAGGCATCCAACAAAAGACCATTTGAACAACAAATGGATCATTTCAATCGCACTGGTGAAGTAAAATACAAAAAAAAAGACGTAGCAAAAACAGCCTTAACTGAGGAAAATGAAATGACAGTAATGCTAAGTGTTGCAGAGAATCCGCATACAAGTGTGAGGAATATTTCATAACAGCAAGACATAAGTCATGGCACAGTTCAAAGAATCCTTAAAAAACATAAAATGCATCCCTATGATATCCAACTTCATCAAGGGTTACTTGACCATGATTTTCAAAGAAGATTAACGTTTTGTGAATGGACCCAATTTAAAATCAATCCCCAGAGAAATTTTTTTGATTTTGTGCATTTGCAGGCGACTTTTCATATAAATGGATGTGTAATCAACATAATTTTCATTATTATGCAACTTCTAATCCAAATGTCGCCTCAACCCGTAATAGCCAATGGAGGTGGTCATAAAATGTTTGGGGTGAAATTGTAGGTAATCATGTGATAGGACCATACATCTTTATTGAAAGAGTAACTGGTGCGGTTTATTTAAATTTACTAAAGAATCACCTGTCAGTTTTATTAGAAGTTCCACTCAATATTCGGCGGTAAATGTGGTATTTGCATGATGGTGCGCCTGTTCATAATACTGCGCCTATACGAGATCATCTCAATACCGAATTCAAAAACAGATTGATCGGAAAAGGGGGCCCAACTTATTTGCCAATTAGGTCTCCCGATTTAATAAAAGTGGATTTCTTTTTGGGGGGTTTTATAAAAAATGAGGTTTATAAAATTCTCCCGACTACTAGAGGGGACATGCAAGAGAGAATAAGAGCGGCATTTCGATCTGTTAACGTTTTTATGTTGAGAAATGTTAGTCAATCATTTGAACTTAAACTGCAGCTTTGCATTGATGTTAACGGTGAATACTTTGAACATTTAGTTTGATATTACGGTTAGGATTATACTTTTGATGACTTATTTGGTTTAGAATAAATGGTTTATTGAAATTTATTATTATTTAGGATTTTTAGTTACATTCAACGTTTATTGCTTTCACATAATGTGTTAATAATTATGGTTTACAATAGATATTACAAAATAACTCTGTTTTTATACACTTTGGGTATAGGGAATACTTAACAAAAATTAAAGTTACGTGATCGATGATTCTATTTGCGCAAAAAATAAATACAGGGTGTTCCATTTGAATGAAGAGAGAAAATGAAAGGTTCGAGTTTCCGTCCACCCTGTATACAAAAGGTAAAATTATTAAAATTTAATAGAATACGGAGATATTGCATCATATTTCGAAACTCTGATACTGAAAATAAAAAAAATTTCTTCAACGTACAATAAGCTACAGAGCATTGACTTACTTACGATTTTCACATAAACGTGTCCATACCTTTTGAAGGACTCTGTATAACGTAGCAAAACCTTATATCAAAAGCTTCAAAAAAATGTGAGCAATTCGAATTCGGTATAATATACAGAGGTTCTCATTTAAAAAATCGTATGTTTGGTTTGTAACGGAGTTATGCAATACTCTGTATAGTTTGAGATAATTTCAAAATATGCACCTTGAAGACATCTACTATTTTTGTTGATAACATTTTTTTAATTCTCTTAAAATAACCCATATACCGAAGTTTATAGTAAGATTGGTACACCCTGTATATTTTATTTGGAATAATATAAACCACCATTGTCAGACACTTGGTATGGTTGCAACCCTCTGTCAGACAACCTTAAATTATAATGAATTATACTTACGTTATAGTATAAAACCTGAATTTTATATATGTTACTTGTGGAACTATCAAATATGTTTTCTCAGTTAACAGACAGTTTCGATAGTTCTTACATCTTTTCAGACACATTAAAAGTCTACCGTAGGTGCGAGCGCGAGGTATATATTTGCAAACGGGTGCGAGTGAAATAGTATGTTCGATCTATTGCGACCTTTTACTGCACATCATCTGTAATTTATTCTGTATAGTGTGAATTTTGGATTTATCGAAATATTTCATTGTATAGAATTATAATTATTATATAATTTCCACAATATTATTCATTAATATTTTCATGTCAATAAGGAAAATTAAAAGAAATCTAATAAATTAATCCATGAAATTTCAGAGTTTCACAAACTTTTATAAGAATTTAATTTAATTACAATCTCAGTATTATATAAAATCTGTTTATTTACTATAGACGGGTACATTTGTTTGATAGTAAGAATTCCAATGAAAAAATAGTTTTATTGTGTTAATAACCATTCTATACAAAGTAAAAAATACTGATTTCGACAAAATATTTAATTATTTTCATAATTTTGTACGTCGTCGTCGATATCCTCATTATCTTCATCACTGTTACTCCAGTAAGATAATTGATAGTCGGAAAAAGTTTCAACAATATTAATTGATTCTCTTAAACTTATATTCCTACTTTCTAACGAAGTTGTTATATCTGGTATAAAACTAAAATTAACCTTAATAAAAACAAGTTCCTTAGCTAAATTTACATTTTTGAATACTGCTTGACTTTGCACTACACACTGTGAATTGTCTTCTAAATCTAAAACTATGTCTTTAATGGCTTCAAAATGGTCTGCGTAGAATATCGCGGCCTTAATCCATGTTCCCCATCGAGTAATTACGGGCTCTGGAGGTAAACTAACTCTTGGCAATTTCTCTCTATAGATCTACACTCTTAGAGGCGTTTTCAAAAACACTTTCTTTACATTTGAAATTAATTTGTTCACCAAGGGATATGCTGTTCTAATAGTTTCTGCAACTCTGTTTATCCCGTGTAAAAGGCAAGTGACATGTACCATATTGGGATAAAATAAAGTTTTGGCCTACTTTAACCATATACGGCGCTGCGTCAGACAAAAGCACTAAAAACTTCTCTACTGGAACTGGATTTGGTAAAATAAAATTTGATAGAGACTGCTGAATAAATCGTGTTACGGTCACATTATTTGTTTTGTCTTACTGTTTAGAAGATATTAAATATGGCTTCCCTGGCTCATTTTCTTGAAGCCTTCCAATAATAAGATGTGCGATATATCGACCACATGAGTCTGTGCTTTCATCAACAATAATATAAAAATGTTCATCGCCCAGTGAAACTTTAATTTCTCCCATTACGGTTTCGTATACTGGTTGCACATACTTCTTTCTAAGTGTGGATTCATCAGGGATGTTTTGATTACAATATTTTTGCAAAAAATCTCTGAATTGAGTATTTTGCAGTTTCTTCAAAGGTATATTTGCTGCGACTAAAGCTTTGCATAAGTCTTGATGAATCACCTCCTTTTCACTCTTTGGTTTGACATTTTGAAATGCGGTTTGCACACACTGCTGAACAGGCACAGATTTATTTTTCTGCAACTTAGCTTTATGCATAGCTGTTTTCAAGTGTTGATCAATTTGGAACTTCTTTTCACAAACAATGATTTTGGCACAAACTTTGCAAAACACTTTATCCCCACTAAACTCCAACTCAGGAAAATTTTTAATCCACGAAGTGGCTTTCGGCATTTTAGGCGTTTGAAATATATATTTTCGAAATCACTCTTTTCACACTGGAATCTATCGACAAACTAAACTATACAATATAAATACAAAAGAAGAGACCACATTTTATCTCCAATTAGGCACCGAAAAGAAACAAGACGAAGGTTCACACTTGGCGTCGGTACTTTGAAGTCCGAACTATAAAAGCAAGCCGCCGCATTCCAACTAGACCCAGAAAAAAGAAAGTTTTGTTATGAATTCATTCGCGCACCGAACAGAAGTTTCTGTTCGGTGATAATACTTACTACCACCGAACACGACTTCGGTTCGGTGAATTAGGCAAGCTGATTACTTGGAAATTCATCCAATAAATGCCGGCAATAAACCATATAATGATAAAATGGGTCCATAAACCATATAATAATTAAACCTACCCACCTTTTAAATTATTTCAATTATCTGCAAGGGTCGCACTTAATCTTTTGATAAAACGAAAAACATAAAAATATGCACACAAATTTTATTTTTGCCGAAATATGCAATTTTTTATGAAATTTGTAAAAATATGCAAATATATTCACTTTGCATATATTCCGCCCTCTAGTCGAGACAGTTAATTTCAGTGCTTTCTTCTTGCACTATTTTTTTAACAAAGCTACCATTCTTCACTATAAACGTCATATTGAATTAATTGTTTAAAATTTCCAATGTACAAACAAATCTCAACATTCAAACGTTTTACAAAGTCTGAACATGTGTTTCCAACAGAATACGAATGGACCGTTGCCTGATTTGAAAAACGGCATTTCTGCGCTAGGAGAAGTAATGAATGAATCTTGGTCCTTAAGGTTTCAATCTTTTTATTTGAGAGGTAGTGCGTGACAAAGAACATCATAATATACTTAGTGACATATAAACCTGAACACCCAGTAAATATTATTTTATTTTAGAAATATTTCACGTAGATGTTTATCATAAAAGTTTTAATACAAGATTAGAAATTGAGCGTTATCAGTTGACCATTTCTGTTTTTCTTCAATTTTTTTGCTGTAAGTACTGGACCCATTTCGATATCAGAATATAGAATTTATTCAAGTACATTGGTTTTAAACGTAGCGTCAAAATAATTCACAAGTGTTTATCATGCCTAAAGTGCCAAGAAATTCAAATTATCGGCAGCTAACTGAGTTCGAGAGAAGTCAAATTGTTGATCTTCGGGAAGCTGGGCTGTCACTCCGAGAAATTGCTGGTAGAATAAACAGGAGTATACATACTGTTGTCAGATGTTATCAGGCATGGCACTAAGAACGCTGAACACGAAGAGCCAGAGGGACAGGATGAGTGAGCAGGACAACAGAGGGCGAAGATCGTCGCCTAAGATTATTAGCTCTAAGAGATTTCTCATTGGCAAGGGCAAAAGCAACTCAATGGTTTGCAGAACATGAAAGGGTCTTTGGAATGCGAAGTGTTTATAGACAGATAAAAAGGTTTGGACTTTTTTTCACACCGACCTTAGTTGACGTTACCTTTAACTCTAGAACATCGAAGAAATCGACTCCAATGGTGCCAAGAACGACTAGTATGGAATCAGGAATGCAACACTATCGTCGAGCGAGGGTGAGAAGGAGACGAGGCGAATGTTCTAACGCTCAATTTTTTGTTGAGCAGCATGTACATTGCACTGTTGTAGTTATGATATGGGGTGCCATTGCTTATGGCTCAAGGTCACCTTTAGTCTTCATCAGGGGCAATATGAATGTACATCGATACTTTCAAGAAATATTGCAACCTCATCTGATTCCTTACCTCCACACACTTCGCAATCCAACTTTTTAGCAAGATAACGCTCAGCCACATATAACCAGACAAACCTTGGACTATTTCTACCAGGCTCAAATTCATCTTCTACCTTGGCCCCCCAAGATCCCCGGATTTGTCCCCAATTGAACATGTGTGGGACATAATCTGTAGAAAGTTAAAAAATATACAGAGTCTTCCTGTGAAACTCTGATGCATCTTTGAAATGAGATAGAGGTGGCTTGGAATGAGATACCCCAGGAGGATATTGATCACCTGGTAATGAGTATGCATAGACGCATTAGGAAATGTGTAAGACATTGTGGAACTTCAACCCATTATTAAAGTTGATGAGCAGAAACTTGGATTCTTCTCACCCGATTGGAGCGAAATTTTATTAATTTACATATTATGAATTCCCTGACAAGTATGCCAAATATAATCGAGATAAAATAATTTTTACTGTTTGTTAGGGTTTCTATGTCACTGAGTATGGTAGAGAAGGATGGACCGGAAAAGACGATGACAGCTGCAGAGGTACATTATAATTTTCAATTACGATTCAACATCTTCAATTAAAGATTCGTACCGACAAAATCGACAAGAGTTTGATGTTCCAGCTGTTATCGTGCATGCTTCTCTACTGTATATGATAATGTATATAGGGTTCTTTGTCATGCTATACTTTAAGTCGTGTCAATCATTAGGCTTGCCATGATTCGAAATACCATCATATACCATTGGATTCGTAATAAAAATATCTACATTTACATACACATATATGATGTTTTTGGAAAAATAATGAGGGAAAATTACCAATTTACCTGTTTACATCTGATTGGCGGGTATTATTGCCAGGAAGAAGATAGTCAATCACATAGGGGTATTTCTATATGTTTTTTGCTTTCAATTGTTACCGATGTTAAGAAAAATAATGCCCGTAACTGGGAAATAATTTTTTATTTAAAAAGCGTATAATTAAAAATATCTTTGCCAAGTTAAGAGGTGCCAATCACAGCAGGATTTGAAAAAATATACAGGGTGTCCCGGGACTAATGGGAAAAAAGTCAGGAGCGTAAAATTTGAGCCAAAATAATGTTAGTACTTCATATAAACTTTTTCTATGTAGGCCCTCGTTTTCGAGTTATAGGCCTCCAAAGTTTTAATTTTGAATTTGGTTTTTATTTTTATTTTTTTTACTAGTTATTTGATCTTTGTAAAATTTACGGCAAAGCTATAATGTACGTGTATGTTTATTTTGGAAAGGTAAACAGATTTACAGTAGTGCCTTGAAGCCAGGGACAGACTACTCGCAATGGTTAGTGATCCAAAAAATTTGCAGGGATGGCACACCCTGTATGAAATTATCGAAATTGACTTCCCCACACATTAAGCTAACGAAAAGGTACTCTTGCTGGAATTCGATAAAATGAGCCGTTTGGCTAATATTTACAGTTTTATTAATGCACTACGTACAAATTTACCTAACTAACTTATTAATATGATGTACTACAAAAAAATAATTTGATGATAGCAGATGATAAAAACATTAAGAACTTATTTAATGGGAATTAAAAAGGTACGCAGACAACGTAATTAGTTGCTTTTAATCAAAATTACGAACACAACATTATTAAACCATTAAGAAAACCTCATAAAACACAAGTTATAAAACAATCGACTGAAACTAATTCGTAAACAACAAAAACTAACGTTCTTCTAATAAATGTTCAATATGAGCTCCTCCCACTTCCACGCACATTCTAAGTCTACGACGGTTGTTTCTTTGCACTTCTAATAACATTGCAGTGTAACAGATTTCTGTCTATTAAATCTTGCCTTGTTTGCACAGGTGTTGCGTATACCTTACTTTTGAGATAACCCTAGAGGAAGAAATCCATAGGATTAACATCTCCTGATCGCGGTGGTCATTGAAAAGGGCCTTCACGACCAATCCATCTATTAGGAAACCTTGTGTGTAAATGCTTTCGTACATCTAAACTGAAATGAGGAGGGGCCCCATCATGCATGAACCATAAATTCCTACAAGTTTGTAGTAGCACATCATCAAACAGGTTCCATAACTCATTTTGCAAAAACTCCAAATATCTCTGACCGGTCAAAGTATCGTCAATAAAGTATGGCCCTATCAAATGATTTCCAACTATTCCTGCCCAAACATTAACCATGAATCTATGCTGGCTCCTAGTTTGACTAATGCCATGTGGATTCGCATCATCCCATAAATGCATATTATGAGAATTTATGACTACATCTCTGGTGAAACCGGATTCGTTCGTAAAGAGAACGTTACTAATAAATGTATTGTCTGCTTGTTGTTGTCGCAGAAACCACTGGCTATACTCAAGTCGTGAAGGATAATCAGCCACTGTCTTTTAGAACGCGATGCACAACTGATTTCGAGACGTTATGTTCTCTTGATAATTTTCTAAAACTCGATGGTTCATTATCAACTGCATTTAACAAGTCTTGTTCAACTGCCACAGTACGTATGCTTCGTACTGGACCTTCTCCAGCTTTTTCTGGCGAAAATCTTCCTAAAATTTAAAATTTTGTTTTGTATACATGGAAAATTACATTTACTTATTCATACCTGTTTCTCGTAACCTGAGATGAATATGCCCAAACATTCGTTTGTCTGACAATGCTCTGTTTGCAAAATGTTCTGCATAAAGCCTTCTGGCCTCTAAACAGTTTCGAGAAACCAGTCCATACATTAAATTCATATCTGCGTACTCAATAAAAGTGAATTCTGCCATTGTAACTGTTAAATTAAGGACTTATGAATTATTGACAAGTACTAACTACGAACTATTCTACACAATGTTTGACAACTAATCCTATGGTTACTTGATAAACGGTAAAAACACTTTTAAAAAGTTTTTACCAACTTTCCAATTAATAAGTCGTTAATGTTTTTTATCTTCTGCTATCGTTAAATTATTTTTTTGTAGTACTGAAAGTAAATCTTGGACACCGTATTAATAAGTTAGTTTTACCTCGTTGTGTACTTATAAAAATGGTGAATGTACGTAGTGCAATAAAACTATCAATATTAGCCGAACGGCTTATTTTATCGAATTCTAACAAGAGTACCTTTTCGTTAGCTTAATGTGTGGGGAAGTGAATTTCGATAATTTCATACAGGGTGTGCCATCCCTGCAAATTTTTTGGATCACTAACTATTGCGAGTAGTCCGTCCCTGGCTTCAAGACACTACTGTAAATCTGTTTACCTTACCAAAATAAACATACACGTACATTATAGCTTTGCCGTGAATTTTATAAAGATCAAATAACTAGTACAAAACATAAAAATAAAAACCAAATTCAAAATTAAAACTTTGGAGGCCTATAACTCGAAAACGAGGACCTGAATAAAAAAAGTTTATATGAAGTACTAACATTATTTTGACTCAGATTATACGCTCCTGACTTTTTTCCCATTAGTCCCGGGACACCCTGTATATTTAATTAGGAAAAAGGATGAGGGGTGGCAGGTTTATATCCGGATCTCCCACTAAAGTTCTTTCATATGAAATTAAACAAAAATTCTGTACAATTGTGATTGAAGTGACAACTTTGTTTGGTTTGTAGGGAATTTATAATTGCGGATCCAACCATAGAAGAAGAAGGAGTAGCAGATGCTTTCATGTCTATAGGATTAAATTCATATAAAGAATTATGTGGCCTTCATCTTGGAGGTAAAGCCGACTTAACACCAGAAATGATTCTAATTACTGCTAATAAAGCTGCTCAAAGAGCAGGCCTGATAGTACAACAAATTAAAGAAACTGTTGAAAAGGAACACCAAGAAAGGTTCGTTTTTTAGTAAATTGTATATCAAAAAATTGTTCAAGATGTATTATTAGAAAAGTTTTTGACATCTTCATACAGCGGCGACTCGTGGGTAAAAGAATTGGGTGTTCTGCATCCAAATTAGAAGGTACCGACTCAGTATAATATAGATATAGAGAGTGTGCAGAGTAAGCAGATATATAGTTACAGACATTTTTTTAATAATCTTCATTATTAAGAAGGTGACGTAAATATTTGTTGTTTATAAAGGTTTTCTAGCATTGTTGTGGATTAAAAGGTATGAATTACAGTGAAACTTCTCCATAACGGACACCAACGGGGAAAACTGATTGTCCTTTATGGAGAGTTGTCGTTTAATCAGTTGAAATAAGAAATATGTTTCTATTTGCTTGATCTTTAATTATACATTTTCGTATATGCACATATTCAAATAAAATACTAATGTAAAAAGGTAGACTCTTTAAAAAAATGATCAATATTGGTTTGTTTTTTGTTTTGAACTTTATTTTTGACAATTTCTGACTCAACATTTAGAATTACATCAGATATTTTTTGACGAACCATTGGCATCCTTTTTATATACAAAAAATGATTATAAGTCACTTCATTTTAGGTAAGCATCATTTAAATTACTTACAGATGTAGTAAGTTATAGTTCATCGTCACTCTCATTGTCGGAAACATTGGACACCTGTTCGTTTTCTTTAAAATCTCTGACACAGCTTTCACGTAGTTCATAAAATTTTCAACTCCATTACTTTCGTAAAAGGTTGACAATGGCAAATCGTCTTCCAGGCCCTGTAGCTCCAGATTTTCCACAATTTCTTCTTCATTACTATCGTTTCTTAAAACACCGCACCTAATGAAACACTTTTCAATTGTTTTGGTTCAAAAGTTTTTCCATGCTGCCACTATCCAAATTAAGGCGTTAGCAATCGCTATGGACTTCTAAATTTCAGCCATTGATAAAGAACATTTTAATGATAATATTCTTCTCATTAAAAACCTTCTATAGAGGGATTTAAATTTTTTTATTATTCCTTGGTCTAACGGTTGACAATGCGCTGTAGTATTGGCTGGAAAAAATATTATCGATATGTTGGATAGCTGAATATCCGCATGGGATGTTGCATTGTCTAGGAACAATATTATTTCTCTTTTTTGGCGTTGCATTTTCTGTCAAGTATGTGCAGCCAATCTCTGTTCATCCGGCCTTCTTGTTGTAGTACCAGTCGACTTGGAGTTTATCAACATGAAGGATTTTTACTTTTACCAACCACCCAAGGTTTTTCTGTTTCCCCATTTAGATTTACACACAATAATACTGTCAGTCTTTCCTTAGCAGATTTACTTGGTAAGGCTCAATAATAAAGACCAGTCTCGCCAGCGTTATAAATATCTTTGGTTAATAAATTTGGCAGTTTTCATTGCCACTCTGAAACGCTATCAAGCTTAACATTTGCAGCTTCTCCAGATATTGCTCTAAATTTAACATTATGTCTGGAGCAAAACTTTTAGAGCCAACCATGGGAAGCTTTAAAATTCAGATTAAGTTCTTTCGCCGTCCCGAAAGCTTTTTCTTCAATTATTGGTCAGATAATGGAATGTTCTTCTCACTTTACAAAACTAATCATACACTATATCACTATATTGAATTGATGGCAACACCTTCAGTTTTAATCCTCTTTTTTGTTTTAGATTTCCATTTTCACTTTACAACTTTTTTAAGTCGGCCTTTTTACTTTAAAATGTTACTAACTTGAGTTTTTCCTATTTGAAAATTTTCGGCCAAAACTTGAACACTACACTTTTTTTCAGATGTCTCATCACTGATATTTTTTCTTCCAAACTAAAAAACTTTCTCTTAGTCAAATACATAGTTACACTTAGATCAGAATATCGCAACTAAATTAGAAATGTGTACAAAGGATGAATATATTCTAAAATGGGTTTCTCCAAATCAAACTGGTATTTACCTACTTATTTTACCTTTACTGTCCGTTGTTGGCAGGTAAAATTACAAGAATTTCATAGTGAAAATGAAAGTAAATTTATTCTGGAGTCGTTGTGAAGAGGGTCCGTTGTTCGGGGGTGTCTTAGCCCATTTACCCACATATGAAATGTTGGGTGACCTAAAAACTGTCCGTTAAGTAGAGGTTTCCGCTGTGGAGAGGTGTCCGTTAACAGAAATTTTACTGTATATCTAAACAGAAAAAAGAACAGAATAACACCAGTAAATTTACTTGCTTCCTATTTGACAGAAAAAACATTAACAGTTATTTTTAATAAATTAGTTCAATTCTTCGGGATTTCATTAATGCAAACTTATCAATAACTTTTTCATTCATCTTTTGCATTTCTCATTTCATCTTTTTTTAATAGATTTTCCCATTGTTTAGTATTACTTTTTGACTAAACGAGTAGTTGTGGAATTTTTTAACGTTAATAAGATTATAAATTATTATATCTTCATCACCCCTCATTTTTAAAAAGTTCAAAATGTCGCGGTCAACAACAATAAACGAAACTGACAACGCACGCGACACGCTTAAGGTGGCGGTTACACTGAATAAGAATTCGTACAACTTCATTTACAGGAACTCATCACAAGTAAACAAATGCTTTGTTTACATTGCTCACGCCATTTTCTTACGAAACTTGCACAATTGTTCCTACACGACTAAAGATTTTTTTTTCAATTTTCGTCCGAAATGTGTACTATCTATATCAAATCTTGTTGTCAACAATGGGTTTTTGTTGAGGAAAAATGGACTATCGAAATTTTGAATGTTTTCGAAGTTTCATCTCAACAGATTTCAAAATATAATTGAACGTAGATGGTTTCATACACGTGAATCGCTTATTTGAGAAGGGGACTAACTAACATTTTCGACCATTTTGAAATTTTGACCTCATCGCCGTATCGCCGTTTTATGAGGTAAGCGCGTCTTTTAGAGCATAGAAGGACCACTCTCATAAACACAATGTACATAAATATGATCTAGTTTTCGGCGTTCATTTTAAGAAGGTACCAAGTGACATCAGTTAGGTCCTTTCTCATCTAAATGGCTGCTGCTGTTAGCTGTCGAGTAAAATAAAGACAAAACAATGTATGCTCGTTTCTGTGGGATTACATTCAACGTGAAATTCCAGAAAATGTCCAAGAATTACGTCTTTATATCGATAATTGTTCCGGACAAAACAAAAATCATACCATAATACATATGTGTGCAGCATTAGTTGAGACATAGATTAAAAAAAGTGGAACAATTTTTTCCTATCAGAGAGTATTTCTCTTTTCCCAATGACCGAGGATTTGTATTCACGAATACACCCAAATAATAATTGCTTTAAGTGCCCAAAAAAATTTACTGCCATGGACATTTCAGGAATTGACTTTATAGATTTTAAAAATGGGTGGCCAAAATGATATATGAAAAATGTCATATCTTTGGAGACATAACACAAAAAAATTCCCAGGCCACAAAAACAAGCCTTTTCTATATCCCTATTTTTCTATTTCATACATAACTCTGCTCCTGGATATGTTGTGTGCACAGAGTATATTGGAGGTTTGACCAAACATACTTCTCAAATCCAAATGCCAAGAAATGTTGAAAGAGTTTCTCTCAGTACGCCTCAGAACAGCCTCATCAAGAAAAGGTTCGAATATTGGAAATAAATAACAGATATCGGTAAAGGGGTGTCCTACGTTTCAGAGGATTATCATCTATTAAATCAAGAAATTATGGCATGACCAAAAAAATGTCTAAAAAGAAAGCAATTGCACTATAGGCTTAATTTTCTTCTATTTTGAAATAAATAATGTTTAAGACTTTATTACTGTTGTTATTTAAGTAATATTTTTGAAAACCACTCCATAATATATTATATTTGATATTTCACTAAACGTCAAACTGAAACTTTAAAAAAATATATATTTTCAATTTATTTGAGAAAGGTACCAAACACTATTTTTCCCCTTATTATCAAAAAAGTACCTGTTTTAACGTAGAGAACATCTAAGCTACAGCTAATGTGATTATGCCAAAAAATGCCGTTATCGTTATATTTTAATACTACCTATAAGTTTTTATCGATTTTTTCAAAAGTAACAAAATGTTAGTTAGTCCCTTTCTGAAATAAACGATTCATATATGTTTAAAGAACTTTCAATCATTTTCTCTAATCTTCTCATATGAAATTCCCTATTTTCACTTCTTGATACCAAATATTTATGAACCCATATACGGTTTTCGAATTTTCTAAAAAAATAAATTTTACGAGCGGAGTATTCGATAGATATTCAAGCTCGCCAAGTAGATTCATCTTTGAACGAGAAAAATTGTATGCTAACTACAAACAAGCTCGCAATCAATGTAACCTACCTTTTCTTATTAATCCAGATGACAGAATATTATTTATTTCAGAAAAATTGTGGCATTTACAAAAATAGTTATTTATAATACATGGGAAAAAAGTATTAGATTCTAGCTCGCGGTTGTGTTGTCTCCCGACGCGAAGTGGAGAGAGGCAAAAAAGCGAGAGCTAAAATCTAATATTTTTACCGTGTATAATACACTATTTTTTTCTGTGGCGTGAATAACGACGATTTAATATTGAACAAATATTACAATACATTAAAGTCAGAAAATTATCGATGTGAATTTTTTTTATTTGTACATAATTTATCAATCAGAATAAGAAGAATTCTATAAGCTAATTGGCTGGCGTAGAACTCAGTGAAGGGGCCTCTATATTTCATTTAAGATCTCTTTGCGGTTTTAGTAAGGGTTGTATTAGAGGATTCTCATGTCCCTCTAGTCGTTCTTGATATTTGCTGCCGTGCTTCTGGATTTCTTCTGTGATGTACGATATGCCGAGATCTTTGTGGAGAGTATCATTCGATACATACCATGGTGCATTCACCATCGCACGAAGAATTTTGGATTGGGACCTCTGGAGAATAGCAATACTTGATTTACCGGCACACCCCCAAAGTTCTATGCCATAAGTCCATATGGGTTTTATCACAGTGTTATAAATTAAGATACTGTTGCCCATAGTCAATTTAGATTTTCTTCCTAACAACCAATATAACTCTTTGAAGCGCAAATCGATTTGTTTCCTCTTTTTGACTATGTGTTCTTTCCAGTTAAGCTTTGGATCTAGGTGTATTCCAAGATAACGGACTGAATGTGTTTCTGGTATTATTACATTATTGATGGTGACTGATGGACATTGGTCCTTTCTCAAACTGAATGTTATTCGTGCAGATTTATTTTCATTTTCCTCTTCCTCATTCAATCTTCTAAGAGATTTATGCGGTATGGAAGGTGAGCTGTCGTGGTTGCTGGATCTTCGTGACTAGATAACTGTATCATCCGCAAATGTTCCTGTTACAGTATTTTCTATCGTATGGAGGTCTGCTGCATACAGTAAATACAATAATGGCCCCAGAACGCTGCCCTGAGGTACCCCAGACTTGATCGGGTAAGTGTTTGAGATTTCTCCATTGATTCTGGTTCTGAATTGTCTGCTTCTCAAGTAAGACTTGAATAATTTGAAGTAAGATGGAAGATAATGTTTTATTTTGAAAAGGAGACCTTCGTGCCACACCTTATCACAGGCCTGACTTTATATCAAGGAACACTGAGGGGCATTACTTTTTTTCTTCAAGAGATCTGTTGATTGTATGCACGATTCTGTGGCATTGCTGGATGGTAGAATGTGAGTGGCGGAAACCAAATTGGTGGTGCGGGATTTTATTTAGAATGGGACTCATTCTGTGTATTAGGAGTTTTTCAAGAAGTCTGTAGGAGGCTACATGATTTGGCGTTTTACCTGGCTTGAGCACTGCTATAATGTCTGCTACTTTCAGTTGTTTGGGCCATGACTGAAGTCTAAGTGTAGCATTAAATAAGTAGGTTAGCATTAGGATAGGGAGTTCTTTTAGCATTTTTGCGTTTACTTGATCAGGTCCTGGCGATTTTTTGTTATTTAAACGATATATTTCTTCTTTAATTTGCTTTGGAGTGAACAGCACTGATAGTTCTTCAGTGTCAGGGTTGTGAGCTAAGTATTCTATTATTTCCTGATCTTAAATATTGCCATTTGGTGTAAAAACTTCAGCAAGGTGCTCTGCAAATAAGTCCGCTTTCTCTTTGTTACTCCGTGCCCAAGGTCCTGGAGTGGGTGTTTGTTTTCGAAGGGGCGGGTTTGCTTGTAGTGGTTTATTTGTAGCTTTGATTGGACGCCATACAGAATTGTCAAATCAGTTGATATTTGTAACATAGTCGTAGAATGAAGCTGTTTGTAATTCCCTTATTCTTCTTCTCAGTTTGTTGGTTAATCGGTTATATTCAGTTTTGTCTGCTGGACTGTGACTTTGCTGCCATTTCCTTCTAGCTTTACGTGTGTCTCTTATCAAATGTGTAATTTCAAGAGGTATATTTATAGACTTCTCTTTTTCATTTGTATCAGGTGTAGCTTGTTTAGCAGCTCCTTGACGTGTTAGAATTAGTTTTTCCATGCCTTGTTCGAGTTCGTTTGTAGTTTTTAGGCTGATATTCATCTTCAATTCATTATCAATTATACTTCGGTATAAATCCCAGTTGGTTTTTGATGAATGGAGCCTGGTTATTTTTTTAATATTTATTGGTACAGTTCTTATTGTTCCAATAACAGGAGTGTGATCTGAAGAGAGATCATAGTTGGATTCAACTTCCATATATGTACTTGATATGCCAGACGTAATGAAGAAGTCCAGAAGATCTGGTATCTTTGCTGGATCTGTTGGCCAGTAAGTTGGAGTTCCTGTTGACAGGAAATTATAGTTATTTTCTTGTATCGCTTTTGTGAGTTCTCTGCCTTTTGTAATAGTAAGTCTTGAGTCCCATAAAGTGTTTTTTGAATTATAGTCACCATCAGCAATAAATTTAGATCCAAGAGATTGAAAGAAATTGTTGAAGTCATCCTTTTTAACATTGTGTTTGGATGGACAGTACACTGTAGATAATGTTATGTCATGAGGTAGCAATTTAACTCTGATAGATGTAGCTTGGAGGAAGTCCTTTTTGTGTTCGTTTACTGGATAATGATCGATTGTATTTTTTATAAGTATTGCTGAGCCTGCATGAGCTGCATTATCTGGGTGGTTTTGTGGTAAATATGGTAGCCAGCTATTTTAAAGAATGATTTATCAGTAAAGTGAGTTTCGGATATTAGCATAACATTTTTTTCTATCAATATTTTTAGTTCTTCTTTATGTTGTGTAACACCATTGGCGTTCCATAGTGCAATTCTGAGTGCCTTAGCCATTTTGCTTACCTATCAGCATTGTAAGCATGTTTAGAACCATGCTATTTTGTGGAATCCATTGGTTGAACATGTTTTTGAAGTCTTCAAGGAATTAGGTAAGCACTGAAGTAACATTTTCGTTATTGGTTGTATTTTGACTGTTTTCTTTGTTTTTTTACTACGTTAGCATAACTAATCCTGTTGGCAGGTATTTGATTGTTAATTTTTTGATAAGACATAGTGTTACTGTTTGATACTGTTTTTTGGTGTGTTGAGTTATTGAAGTTTTTGTATAGTTGGTGGTAGTATGTACAAACCTTATAATTTGATGGATCTGCTCCCCCACATAAAGCACACGTGGCCGGTGTATTAGCGGTTTTTTTACAGCTAGCTGTACTGTGATTTCCCGCGCATTTCACACATAGTAAAGAGCTATTGCAGTAGGTCTTTGAGTGACCGTATAATTGGCATCTCGTACACTGGATATTCTTGTCTTTTCTTGGAGTCTCGATTTGAATTATACTGTTAAGTATTGTATTCATTTTGTATATTTCTTTGTTGTTTTCAGCCGGTTCCAGGTCTACAAGGAATAGATTAAGTGGTTCTTTGGATTGTCTTTGTTTTCCATTAATAATATTTCTAACCTTATGTCCTTTAGCGGTAATTTCTTGTTTGATATCATCTATACTTGTCGAGTGATGTAGATACTTTATAACTACTCGATATGCCCGTTCCTCTTTTAATTGGTATGTGTGGTGAATACTATTATTTTCTTTCTTAAACCTTACTAATTTTCTGTATGTTTCAGGGTTGTTGCAGTTAAGTTTTATGGTGTTGTTTGCCATACTTCTGGTAGAATATTCTTCAATTTTTACTATATCTTGCAGCTTTTTAATCATATCTGAAATATTTACTACTCCGCAAACAAATATAGGTGGTGTTTTTGGTGTGGTATTGTCTGGTTTATCATAATTTTCTCCATTTTCTTCGGTCGGGGTTAAAGAGCTATATCGATTGGAAATATTTATTCTCTCACCTTATTGTTTTTGGCTTGGAGTTTCTTTTTTCCTTTTAACAGTTACTACTTGCCACGGATTTTCTTTGTTAGTGTTATCAATATCCTCATCACTTGTTGACGACATTTTCGTTATTTGGACGTTCTTTCTAGTTTCATCTTGTGTTATTGTTTGACTACCCGATTGCAATGGTTGGTACATTTGTTGGATAATACGGTGTGAAATTTAGGGGCGGTTTTGGAAATCCTGCGAATCCTGGCCCATTTCCCGTTGGAAACATATGTTGTTTTTGGCACTATTTTATTTCAATGTTTTTGTATCACCTTGTATATTTGAATTTAATTCTGTTGTTGTTAAACAAATTAGTATAAAGTTGTAAAAACTTATCGCTTTTTTTGTTCCGGCTGATAAGCCGAAACTGAACCCAATCAAACTGGAATTTCAAGAGCAAGTGGACACGTCTTTATCTCTCGAAATTGAAATGAATGTTGATGTGAAATTTGAAGTTTAAAAACGGGTAGGCGACAATTGGACCTGCGTTGCTAAAGAAACCTTTAAAGTAATCAAATATCTGTCAATTTAATTTAGTGATTTGATTTAAAAATTGCGAACTTAGTGGTTGTTCATTAGTTATTTTGAATAATATGAAGTTAAAAAAATATCCGATTCCAAGTTTTCTCCACTACTTTGTCTGATTTGATAGGTTTGACATTTCTACATTGACAAATTATTGTCAAGCGTCAACACTGTCAATTGTTCTAGTCCTTAATACAAAGAAGGCGCAACCAATAACCAGCTAAATATTACATTCATTTTCTCTTTGTGAATGCGATTTCAATGACGTTCCGAGTTTAATTTTTCTAAGCACTAATTGTAATTGCATTTTGAATGAAGCTTTAAGCCACAATTTGAAATTAAAAAGTGACAGCCGCGTCGTCATTTATAATAGGGTGCCATCTAGTGTTATTTTTGTGAAGTTGTTTTCCCTGCCTAGCCATTATTTACAATTTTTCTCGCCTAGCCGTGCAAATACCTACTTTCCCCGTCCCGATAGAGCCACGGAAATTGGGGTTTCGAGTAGTGTAGGATAAAAAAAATTATTGTCAACACAGAACGAAATGACGTCACAATATATAACGGAAAGTTGGTTTAAATTGACATGTAAATCATTATTAATGTTTTTTAATTTCACACGAGCTTGGAAGAATAACTTTTCGTATGAATTCTTATCCAGTGTAACCGCCGCCTAAAACAAAACCTCATTTGAGACTACTCTGCAAAATTTGCAGCTCAAATCTGCCATAAGCCACTATATATTTAGCTCTTATGCCAACAGATGAAGCAGGGAACGGCGGGGTTGTTCCTAGTCAATGCAGAACTCCAATGTTACTCAAATAAGTTGACGGTGAGTAAGTGTACAGTCATACTGAAAAACGTATTGGCTTACCGGACCGGCCGGTGCCGGTAGCGCGAAAATTCATGTGTTGACTAAAGTTGCCCACAAACAGAAGGTTTTTACAGACGATTTTAACAATATCGACGCAGTTAGATTTTTCACTCTTTCCCGGGAAAATTACCTATTTTGCTAAAAATTATTGTAGAAACCTCCACTGTCTTGATATATAATCTTTTGGGTCTTCCTTGTGTTGAAAATATCTGAGGATATTTTTTATTATTTCGGCATTTGTATAAATTTTTTGAAAAATATGTTCAATAAACTACATTTATTAGGTTAGAAAAGCAGAAGAATGGTATTGGATTAGGTTCACTGGACCTTACTATTGGAGATGACAAAGCTCCGGATGATATAAGTACAATAATAAATCAGTGGGTAATTAAAGAAAAGAAGAATAAAAAGAAAAGTAAACATAAAGGCAGAGAAGAGAAATCTAATCAGAAGAAAAGTCTTGAAAATTATCCAAGTGATACAGTAGAAATTCAAAAATGTGGTAAGTTAATTTTATTTATTTATTTTATTTATTTATTGTGCTATAGAAAATACAATATACATAATTTCCAATAATAATGGTAATAATACTTATAAATGGTATAAAAAGTACAAAGCTGTGCAATTCACACTATAACACCAGTTGTGTAATGCACCTAAGTGACTTAACACTTGTATGTGCAGTTGTAATAAATAAATTTCAAACGAAATGTAACCATTAAATTGCCTTACAATAAATAATATCCGAATTGAAAAAAAGAAAAAAGATCATTCACCACCATATACTACAACAGTCCATCTAGGTACTCTCTATTTTCATATATGTATTTCTTACACAGACTGACAAATGTCTTATATTTGATTGTTGTTTTTATTGTGATTGGTAACGAATTGAAAATTTTTGGTGCCAAAACGGTAGCAAACCTTTGGTTAGCATAATATCTTCTAAATGGTACGAAGATCATATCACTTGTATTATGTCTTGTTTGGTATTGATGGTTTAAGAAATTTTTTGTTTTTAATTTAAAATAAAATATACAGTTACTTACGTAATATAAACATCGAACATTCAAGATATTTTCATTATATAATAGACTGGTTGAATAAAGCCTATCTTTAAAGAAGATTATACGCAGAATATAATTCTGTATGACATTTAATTGTTTTAGTGCATTGTTATATAGCCCTCCCCAAACAATGTTACCATATCTCAAGAGTGACTCCACTAAAGACTTATAAACTTGCAGAAGCAGTTTTTGAGGTAAAATTCTGCGAATTATATAAAATTTATGTATCAAACGCCTAATTTTAATCGTTAAATCTTGAATATGTTCGGTCCACTTCAAATTTTTGTCAATTTTAATGCCCAGGTATTTTATGGTGTTAGTTTCCCAAATAATATCAGAGTCATTCATTTTGATAAAATTAAAATTTGGTCTGTTTGCATCATTCAGTGAAAATGCTAAGTAGAATGTTTTATTAGTGTTTAAAGTTAATTTGCCACACTCAAGCCAATATTTGACCTTTTTGAAACCCCCAATAACTTTATCTGCAACAGTTTGCCAGTTCCTTGCTTTAAACAGTAAGACTGTATCATCTGCATACGAAATGGAGACGCCACTTATTTCCAATTTCAGTAGGGAGTTAATATATATAATAAAAAGTAATGGACCAAGGACTGTACCCTGTGGTATTCCAATTTTAATGTTCAAAGGGTCACTATACTCTTTTCTGATTTTCACCATTTGATTTCTTTGCCCCAGGTAATTCTCAAAAACATCTAGCACAACACCTCTGATACCATAGTGCTCAAGGACATCAATGAGCTGCCGATGAGGTACTGTGTCGAACGCCCTTGCAAGGTCCAGTAAAACTGCAATCACTTTTTCATTATGGTCAAGTCCATTTTTTACATTATTGATTAGTTCGTACATAGCATCAGCTGTACTGACCCCTTTCATGAAACCAAACTGATTAATATTTAATATATTATTGAAGGTTAGATAATCAAATAATCGACTTTTTATACTTTTTTCAAAAATGTTTGCAAAGTTAGAAATAACACTTATGGGTCGATAATTGGCAATATCAGTTTTGCTACCTTTTTTGAAAATAGGTGTAACAGTAGAAATCTTGAAAGACATTGGGACCCTACCGGTTAAAAAAATGTTATTTATAATACAAACTAAAGGGTCTAACATGTATTTGTGATATTTCTTTATTATCTGTGATGGAATACCATCTATACCTGGAACACTATTATTCTTTAAACTATTAATATGCATAATAATTTCTGTGTTAGTGACAGGCTTTAAAGCCATAGAATTTATTAGATTTGGATAATTCATAATGATGCCTGAAGTCGATTGTTTTATTTTTTCGGCCATATTCAGTCCTATGTTAATAAAGTAGTTGTTGCAAAAATTAGCCATTTCCTTATCACTATTGAATGGCTTGTTATTTTGATTGAGTATATTGACATCATTACTAGTTTTATTTTTTATTTTCATTTGTTGCATCAGATATTATTTTATAGATTTTTTTCATATCGTTAGCATTATCATTGATTAGTTTTTTATAATAGTCATGTTTTGTAATTTTCATAATCTTGTTAAGATTGTTTCTATAATTTCTGTATTTCCGAAGTAAATCATTATCATTTTTATTATTAACTACTAACTTTTTCAATTTATCTCTATGTTTTACCGATTGAATGATGCCATTAGTGATCCACGGCTTAGGTTTTTTATGTACTGGAATATATAATGTTTTTGTATTGTGACATTCTTTATATGTGTTTTTAAAAGTATCTATAAATTTTTTATAACCCAGATCTGGATCGGTTTCAGCAATCACATTATTCCATTTTAATGTACTTAATTTGCTTTCGAATTTAATTTCGTCAAGCGTCCTAACTGTTTTCTCTTCTACGCTTTTCTTTGAAGTAATAATGTTTTGAGCAAAACTAATATTTAAATATATTGGGAAGTGATCAGTGACATCAGTAATGCTTATTAGAAATCTTTTATGGATTGTACTTAGACCTTATGTTATTCATTTTGTAGGTGAAGGTACTGCAGCTTTGGTACCAACAGATCAAAAAGAGAATGTTTGGACGGTGA
The DNA here is from genome assembly GCA_963921935.1 of Galeruca laticollis. NCBI lineage: Eukaryota > Metazoa > Arthropoda > Insecta > Coleoptera > Chrysomelidae > Galeruca > Galeruca laticollis. Next base: position 19,247,696 of record OY998181.1, on the reverse strand, counting down.
TTGATAGTGATACTGAAAATAATGATGATGATGTTGTAGTCATAGAAGTACCGAAACCAATCAGTAAGTATAGTAGGAATAAAACTGAATTTGTGGTTAGGAATGGTGTCATGATACTAAGTTTTTGGTTATTTTCAATGAATAAAAAATAATTTACTCAGGACTCTAATACTCGGAAAAATTTGGTCTTTTTCTTTTAAATTCGTTGGAAAATGTAACATTTTTCTTTATACTTTCTACAGTCAAAGAATCAATTTATACACCTTAAAACCTTCCAAGTATTTAAAATTCTATATATTCTGTGCCTGGACGTTTGATTTTGTTCAAATTATTCTAAAACTCATACGAAAATAAATTGTTCTCTAAATGATGGAGTTTTTTACCTAAATTATAATTTTTCAATGTTTTTTAGAAAATGTTTACTAATAGGCGTGAAAAACGGAATAGTAACATTATACTAAGTTTTTGGTAATTTTCAATGAATGAAAAAAATAAAAGTTGTATTCAGGTCTCTAATACTCGAAAAAACGTGGTCTTCTTTTTTTAAATTGGTTGGAAAATATAACGTTTTCCTTTATACGTTATCAACAGTCAAAAAAATCAATTTATACACCTTAAAACGTTCTTCAAGTATTTAAAATTCCATATATTTTGTACCTGAACCTTTATTTTCATTCAACTTATTCTAGAACTCCTACATACATAAATTTCCCCCCTAAATGATGTAGCTTTTTTACCTAAATTATACGTTGTTCAAATATTTACCAATAGGATTGGGAAATGGAATAGTGGCATGATGAAGTTTATACGTATATCCTGCGTGTCATAAAAGGCGACTAAAGGGTACCGAAAATTGTGGGTATAATCAGTACCCTCTTGTCAACCAACATCTTCGGGTGGAAGAGCTAACAAGAGCCAGGGCACTCTCTTGTCCTAGTGATGAGAAATTGTCCCTAAAGGCGGATGAACCAATATCTGGTCAACGGTATGAGAATGCAGAAAGCAAATGGGAGACTACTGCATTAAAGATCTGTATTGATATCCCAAAAGAAACTCTTGAAATAAGTACAGGTAGCAACACTGAGGCCTCTGATGAAAGGCCTCGCTCTCCGACTGGCAATCGGCGCTGTTCCTCGTCCGGGGAGGTCAGAAGAAGAGGATTTATTGTCCACTCAGCTTGGCCTCAATTCAATGAGAGTCCAGCCGTGCGGACAACAGCCCACCTACCTTGCAGCATATGGCTAATAACTATCCACTATCTACCTGTGCCACTTGTCAAGAAGAACCCATCCCAACATCCACATTCCAAAAATGTCGCAAGAAAAGAAGACCCTGCCTTATTGATTACGCAATAAGACGTGTTGTTGAATAGGAGTAACAATATTTTTAATTTCCAAATTCTAATTCTTAACATTAAGACGTTGTTGCTTAATTCTAAGCGTTGGCCAAGCACCAATACAGGAGTCCAGCGTCTAGTCGATTGTGAGTGCCCAGTGTTCAGTCATTCTCATCGTCAAGTATAATGTCGTCGTCCCATTGGTTTATCCACCCGACGACCTCAGGGTCGTCTAGGTCAATGTCCTCCGGGGGATACGGCATTTGCTTCAGTTGTAGTCTGTCTGTCAGTATTTGTCTGGCGTTTTGTCTATGTGGTAATGTGCAATCGTGTCATATGTTTTTGGTCTTCTCGTGTGTGCAGTGTCCGTTCGTCTGTCTAAGGTTGAAGCGTCGGTAAGAGTCACTCATGTGCCCGTGTCCCGTTACTAATTGCGTTGTCTTCCATGTTAGTGTCGATTTTGTAGTTCTAACTGTTTTTATCAGATCATACGTTTTTCTACCCTTTGTCTCCCTGTCTTGCCATGTCGTCATTTTGTGTTTGTCCTTTTGTCTATTTATGTTTGTTTTTGTAATAAGTGTTAGCATGTAATCTGTGTCATTGTGTGTTTCCTGAATTCCTGTACTGGTTTACCTTACGCTGTGATATTGCTTCCAGATTTTTTTGATTTTAATTATTAAAACGTCGTGGTTGTTACCGTTTTGTAATTGTTGCAAAACGCTGTCGGAGTCTTTGTTAAATGTTATGCTTGTGTTTATTTATGTTGTTTAATATCAGGTCTGATCCTGCTTTAAAAGCTAATGCTTCTAGTTTATTTATGTGTAGTGTTGTGTTTATTTTGTGTTTCTGTCTTATTGTCTCATTGTGTGAAGTTATGTAGATCCCTATAGTCTTGTCCCCGTCTTTGTCGCTTGCGTCAGTGAAGATCTGTGTATTAGGTGTGTCATATGTGTTTATTAGTTTAATTGTTCTGTGTGTGGGGTGTGGTAGGTGCTTAGACAGAATTTTTGTCATGTTCAATTCATTCTTTTTGTTAGTATATGTTTTATGTAGAATTCTGACATCTACGTCAAGCGGCGTCACCCCGGCCAATACATGTAGTGCTGAGTTCGGTGCCATCCTGTAGGCCTTTATTATTGCGAGGAATGGCCTCTCCGACGCGGCCAGTTGCTTCTGAATACGCGAGTCGCAGGCTCTCCCTCGCCAAACTTCTGCTCCATATAGTAGTATGGGCTTCACCGCTCTCTCGTAGATGTATCTTAGTATATCTGGTTTCCGTCCCCAGTCCCTCCCTGATATAATAAAAAGCTTGTGCCCAATGTCAAGTGCCTTTTGTCTATTTGCTTTCACTTGTTCGAGGTATAGGAGCCCTGTATCAATTGTAAGTCCAAGGTATTTTACGGTGTTCTTAAATTGAACCATGTTATTTCGAATTTTAATCCTCGGTTGCCTAGTACGCTTGTATGGAATACATTGACTCCGTCTTGTCTTCGTTATAAGTCAAATAGTTGCGTCCTGACCAGACATCGCAGGCGGCCCAGATTCCAGTCCACCTGGCTTCTATTGTCTTTAGGCTTTGGCCTGTAATGGCAAAGACCTGGTCGTCCGCGAAGGCATGTATTATGTCGTCATCAGTCCTGTCTTGTATATGTCCGCAAACCAGTCCTCCATAATCAGGTTCCACAGTGTAGGTCCGAGACTGGAACCTTGTGGGCAGCCTCTTTGTGTTGTGTTCGTCACGTCTTCAGTTGTGATGTGTCTATTTGTGAGAAAGTCTTTACATAAATGTGTGATGTTGTTAGGTGTGTCAGTTTCCAGGAGTTTTTTTATAATCGCAGGGACCCACGCCGAGTTAAAAGCGTTTTTAAGTCTAATGTTACGATTAGTGTGTGTAACTTGTCTTTTTTGTTTTGTGTTATTTTGTCTATGATCTGCGTTATTGCATCTATTGTAGAGTACCCTTTCCTAAAATCGTATTGTTTTTAGTTTATCTTGTTTGTTGTGTTTAGAAAGTGTACGAGTCTGCCGGCCGTCATCTTATCGAGGACCTTCCCCATAGTTGGAAGAAGACAGATCGGTCGCTTGCCTCCATCCTTTTTTGGTAGCCAAACCATATTTGCCCTCTTCCACACATCGGGAAACCTCCGTTCCGTCAGGCAGTTGTTATACATGTCCGTAAGTAGTTGTGGGTTATGTATCTGTATGAGTTCAACTATTTCTTTGCTAAGCCCATCTCTTGCTGTCGCTTTTTTGTTTTTCATGTTTTGTATCGTTTGTGTGATTTCGTCTTGTGTAAAGGGTGTTTGGTCTTGTTCGTTACTTATGTCATGTTGTCCGTGTCTTATGTCTTTGTGTGTTTCTGTATCTGTGTTGTTGTCGTCGTTGGAGAAGTATTTATTATGTAAATAATGTATTGTGTCTAACCGTTCCTGTGTCCATGTACCATCGTCTTTTTTAATTGTTGTAATAGTCTTGTTTGAAAGGGAATTCAATGCCTAATAGAATAAATATTACATCATACTTTCATTCCAGTGGTTTTAACGGTGGCTAGGTGCCGGTGATTGAATAATTGTTTGGTTTTCAACTTTTTTCGGGAATCTTCAAATGCGACGCTATATTTTTTAATCATTTACTTGAAAGAGGATGGAATTTAAAAAAAATGGTAAAAACCGCATCTCAATATTTATATTCTAAGCGAAGATACCATAAAAAATTAGTATACTAAATCGAGTTTTATACTTAGGGTAAATTAAAAAGTTTACATAATGTAGTAGTCGTCCAGATGTCATAAATTGTTGACAACTTTTATTATATAGAATTAATGTCTAGTGAATTTATGAACCTGCAACAGTTATTATTTAAAAAATTCGTAATGCCTTAAACAAATAGCGAAGCTTATGATATGTTTTGAGAATGATCCGGTTGCAGCAAGAGAATATGCATTAAGATATCCCGGGCGACAACATTTTTGCAGAGGAGCATTTAAAAATTTGGCTAACCATTTTAAACAAACTGGATCTGTCCAACCTAAAAGAAAATCTACACGACGGCGAAGAAACAATACAGAAAAATGTATTAGAATACATTGCTTCAGATCCACAAGTTAGTGTAAAAAAACTAGCTTGCGAATTAGGAATTTCTAGGTATTGTGTTCACTCTATTTTGAAAAGAAATCGTTTTCATCCGTATCGTGTATCTCTTCATCAAGAATTAAAGGCTACAGAATTTGTTAAATGACTGGATCATTGAAATTGGCTTAAGGATAGGCTGAATGAAAATCGAAATTTTTTAACAAATATAATGTGGTCCGATGAAGCTTCATTTTTTAGTAATGGATCTGTAAATAGACATAACACACACTTTTGGTCTAATCAAAATTCACACTGGATGCAACAAGATTTTAACCAGGGTCGCTAGTTAGTTAACGTATGGTGTGGGATTTTAGATGGTAAAATTAGTGGCACTTTTGTTTTAGATGAACAATTAAATGGCTAGCGTGTTACTTAAGATTCTTAAGAGATGAATTGCCTATATTATTAGATGTTCCTTTAGCAGGACGGCAAAATATGTGGATACAACAAGATGGCTGCCCAGTCCACTTTACAAATCAAGTGATGCATTTTTTAAACCAATAATATGAGTATAGGTGGATAGCAGTGGCGTAAATAGGATTTGAATCTGGGGGGTGATAAATGTTGAAGGACGGGGGGGAGGGGGGTCTGGGAAATTTATACTCTTAAAAACGTATTTTTAGAGCCTTTATTGGTTGAATTTTTTTTAATACAATTTTTTACTGTAGGAGTTAAAATAAAACTTTTTGGTCGAGAATAGTAATTTCTTGATAAATTGACATTATGGCACGTCCACTAAATCATCTTTGTCCTCTGTAACAAATTAACTTTGTAAAATTTCATTAAAAACTAAACTTATTTTATAAAAAAAGAAGTTGAATAAAAAATAATTAATTTTTGGAAAATATAAGAGTTGTGTTGTCTTTATAAGTCAATATAATTGTTAATTGAAATATCATTTTAAATATGTTTAAAACCGTTTAGCATTTTGAAAATGGCTATCGGTTATTAGTTTGACTACAGTTAAAATGTTGCAAAACAAACTTACACCTAGCCCTATGTATGTATGTAGCAGTTGTGGGGATGTGCACACTGCGACCTGTAAGATCTATTGTGTTCCCCTTCAACTGCTAAGTTGTTAAGGAATTCTCAATGACTAAAGCAGTTCCTCCACTACTACTCACTTCAGTGATACTAGCCCTAAGTGGTAAAAGTATTAAATTATAGCTATGTTACACTTACTTGTTGTAATCAGCTTAAATTACAAAATCAAATTTCCTAGGTTTCTTTGCAAAGTCTTCTATTACTTCATCCGCAGTGACATCAATTTCTCGATGAATTGACATCATGGTGAGTCCATTTAATCGTGTCTGTAACAAATCAACCTTATAAAAGAACTTTGTTCCGTGTTTGAAATCTCACTGGTTTCATCTGCCAGTACTGAGAGGAAAGTGTCATTATTGACTTCTTCGACCAGTTTACTCTTCATATAACATTGTTGCAAGAGAAAATTACTGCAGTTTGTAACATAGGCGATAGATATTTAATTTTACAACTTCCATCCTTTTAATTCTTGATCTCCTTGGCTCCTGTACCTCAAAAGAGCTCTGAAATTTATTTCATTTTTCTCTGTGCACACAGAACTTGTTCCAATACTTCCGGAGTCCCTGTGACCTCTCAAGGCAAGCTCTTGCCGTCCACATAATATTATTGTTTCAATAACAGGTTTTATGTTTTGTCTATTTCGTAGTATCGCTTCATTGCGCGCATTATCAACCTGATTGATAACTTCCAAAGGTCTTTTTTAGGTTTTGAAATCAGTATGCAGTAAAGCATTATGATAATTAGTTTGACCTTGGTGGTTGAAAACTTCTTGGGCTTTTACCCAGTCAGTGAATTTATATTTCACCAATGAACCGAGCTCCTGGCTGTTCACTCCAGCTCCATGTTTGGCAAATAAAACGCAAAATCTACAGAACGCTCCCTCTTCTTTTTCTGAATAAACAAGCCACGGATATTTACTAATCCATGAAAATTGAATTTTCAACTTACGTTTCTAAAACTTTTCTAGGACAGGAAACTTGTAGGTGCAGGACGATTGCCAAAATGTGTGCGTAATATTTACTTTTTCTTAATCTTGTATTCATTTGTTCAAATAAAGCCCTATATCATTAGGATTGAATGTTTCACACTTAGGTTCAGTGGAAGATGAGGTTTCTGAAGATGCTTGAATAGAAGAAATATGTTCATTTTCAGGTTCAAGTGAAGAATCGTTTTTTAACTTCCTTGTTATAAACATGTCCGATATCAAACACTGGCTCTTTCTTTTGCCCGATATATTATTCAGCAAGAAAAAAACTGGAGATCCTAATTACAGTAAAGTTCCGCTTATTCGGTTATGCGAACGCGAACCGAAAGATCTAAAAAGTTTTCGGATCGCGGAAAGCGGATGTGAAACAACACAAAATACATCCACTTCACTTAAAACTCGTGACAGAACACATTTTAACACAGTCCACACTCTCAATAACAGATACGACCCAATGGAAGACTGAATAATGCAAAACAACTGATACAACGAAGGCTTGTTTGTGTTGTGCTATTTTTAGAAACATGCGCCTCTTTGCTATCATCCCTCCTCCAGACGCCAACAGCATTGTCTTCTCTCCTGTAGCGTGTAAGCAGTAGCTATTGAATCGCTATAAAATAACTATTGATATTTCAAATCATTAAGTTGAATTTATAACTAAATTTTGTTTCTTTTGCTGAACATCATCATAGTATTATAAACATGTAAAAACTGTGGTGTTTTAAAAGTTTTTTTAGCCTTTCAGAGGGCCTTTGGGGGTGATTGATCACCCCCCGTATTTACCCCACTGGTGGGTAGGAAGAGGAAGCATATTCCTGTGGCTGCCAAGATCTCACGACCTTACTGTATTAGTTTTTTTATCTATGGGGTCGAATTAAAGATTTAGTATTTCAGACAACACTGCAAATAGAGCAGATCTTATTTAACGAATACAAAACGCAATTGACAGTATTCCCAGGGCTGAAATGGAAGCTGCTGTCTTTTCTACCACGCAGAGATTAAAAACTTGCATCGAAAAAGATGGAAAGCATTTTTAGGTTACTTTACTAGGCCAATGTAGTTTATTTTTTGCTGTTAATATTACGTAATTAATTTTTGGTTATTGTTACAATGATATTAAGTGTGTCAAAATCCTATTTTTATGTATACGCTTAAAAATAGATATTGAGATGCAGTTTTTACCATTTTATTTTAAATTCCATCCTCTTTCAAGTAAGTGATTAAAAAATATAGCCAGCATCGCATTTGAAGGTTCCCAAAAAAAGTTGAAAAGAAAACAATTGTTCAATCACCGCCACCTAGCGACCGTTAAAACCACTGGAATGAAACGATGATATAATATTTTATATGCATTGAATTCCCTTTCAAATGATACTAAGTTTATCAAAATTCATAAAACAAAATAAAAGTTATAACAGTTTTATTGAGTCAGCTTTCCCACTCACCCCTACCAGTCATTTAAGACTGGAGCAAACTTAACGTAAAATTATCTAATGATTACGAATATTTAAAATTTGTGGTACTATAACAGTACATTTATTTTATGAAAATTATATTTTTGTGTTATTGTGAACTACGCCCTCTAGCGGTGGAATAGAAAACTTGAAAATAATTTCCAGCAGTTTCTCGTATGCGAGTCTGTAATACAAGTTTTTTTTCTCTAAGCTGTCTGATAAATAGTTTCTGAAGTACAGCGGGTTACCTCTCTTAATCAGGCACCCGGTACATATACAAATCAAAAGTTTGAGGTCGTTATGTGTCCTAAAAAGTATAAATGCTTGACGATTGTTGAAAAGAAGAAGTTAATCGAAAAATTGGAGGAATGTGGAAAAAAAGTGATGTTGCAGAAGAATTTAAGATTCCTCTGAGCACACTCTCAACCATAGCACAAGTAAAAGATTTATGCTACTTAAACGGATGGAGTAAGGAAAAGAACTACTGAAGGTGAATTTCCTCGTCTGGAAGAAAGCCTGGTCATTTGGTTAAGACAGTCTAGTAGATGACTAAAATAGTCTATTAGCGGAAAGTTAAAAGAAAGAGTTCGTGTGTACTCTAAGCATCAAAAACTTTGCCACAAGCGAAGGATGGCTTACAAATTTCAAGGAGAGAAATGAGTTGTGTTCAAAAAAGCTTGTGGGGAAAGTGGAAGTGTTGATGATGCAGTTTGCTTGGATTGGCACTGCAAGTTGAAGATTTTGATAGAAAGCTATGATGCCCGTGATCTTTTTAATACTGACGAAATCGGCCTCTTTTTCAAATGTTTACCTGACCAAACTCTTACTTTCAAAGATGAAAAATGTCATGGGGGAGAACATAGTAAAGAGAGATTGGCAGTTTTACTTGTAGCAAATATGGACGGATCGGAGAAATTAAAACCTTTAATGATAGAAAAAGCAACGAAGCCGCGTTATTTCAAAGGAGTGAAATCGTTTCCTACTGCTTATCGCGCCAACAAAACAGCTTGGATGACCTCAGACTTTTTACCGATTGGCTTTTAACAATTAACAAGGATATTAAACGACAAAAGCAGAAAATTCTACTCTTTTTAGGCAATTACAATGTCCACAACAGTCCTCATTACATTGTCCAATGTAAAACTCTCTTCTTTCCGTCAAATACTACTTGCAAATTGCAACCATTGGACCAAGCCATTATCCATAATTTCAAGATGTTCTATCGCAAAGAAATTGTTAAGCTCGTTTTAGAATCTCTCGACAATCAGCTAACTGCGAATATCACGGTCCTCACGGATATTTTACTGATTGACGAGGTTTGGAGAGCTGTAACACCACTAACGATTCTCAACTGCTTCAAAAAAAAAAGATCAGGAAAATCAGCCTATAATTATGGAAGATGAAGAACCAGCAATGGCACCACTGGTTGACATAGTGGTGTGAGTTTTTATGACTATGTTCAGGTGGGTGAAGATGTTGCTGTCTCGGGTTCTCTAACAGATGGCGAAATTTGATCTGCTACAGATACAGTTGAAAAAATCAACAATTAAGTTGATACCTCAAGAGTCTGCAGATGAGTCTGTAAAGGAAGCAAGAGCATCATTCGACACATTACATTCTGTCTACAAAATGACACTGATGAAACAGCATTTTAGGCACTATTTCCGATAAAAAAAGTTATTGATCAGTCTCAGCAATGTGCTTTGAACTCTAACATTACAGACTTCTTCCGAAAGACTAATTAATCCACATTATGTATGCATTTCAATCATTTTGATTTTGTTGAAAAATTAGCAGTTAATATGTAAGTAATAATAGATTATTACTCACTACAACATAATTCGAATTTTTTTACTGTTTCTCTCGAAAATTTCGAACCATTTGATATTTCAAACTCTTGATAATTCGTATGTATTTTAAAAGTCCTTCAGGTTTCGAAAAAATTTGGTCTTCCTCTTTTAAATTGGTTGAAAAATAATATTTTTCTTTATATTTCCTCTATCAACACTCAAAGAATCAATTTATACAGCTTAAAACGTTGTTCAAGAATTTAAACTTCCATATATTCTGTACCTAAACCTTTTTTTCATTCAAATTATTCTAAAACTCATACATAAATAAATTGTCCCCCTAAATTTTGTAGTTTTTTACCCAAATTATGCTTTTTCAACGTTTTTGGACAATGTTTACAAATAGGCTTGAGCAGAGGAATAGTGGCATGATATTAAGTTTTTGATAATTTTCAATGATAAAACAATAAAAATTCAGGTATCTAATAAATGGAAATAATTTGCTCTTTTTCTTTCAAATTGGTTGGAAAACGTAACATTTTTCTTTATACTTTCTGTATCAACAGTCAAAGAATCAATTTATACACCTTAAAATGTTCGTGAAGTATTTCAAATTTCATATTATATTTTGTATGGTTCACGTAAGAGATATAGTGCGAAATTTAAAGTTTCGGCTTATCCTTTGATTTGAATACTGTCATAGTCCAGTCAATGTTATAATTTAAAATGCTTATTAGACGTTATATGCATTTAATATTATAACTTCAACTAACAATCGTTACTTTTATAATTATTAAATACATCTTAAACATAACACCAGACAATTAACACTACCTTATATCTCGTTTTATTAACAAGAATTAGTAATATAATTTTCAAATAACATATTATTTTCACGATATTTCACTGAACTATAAGCATATTTTGAGATAGCAGTTTTTTCAATCACGCACGTGTCCACAAGCGATAAGGATCGCTTACTATTTAGTTGGTGCGCTAGCATCAATATAAAGTGTAGTGGTATTGGTAAAAATAAACAAAATATTAATACCTTTCAGAGTCTAGCTCCGCAACATAACTTAAAAGGGATATGCCATTACATTTCTTCACTATATGTTTTGTGCGTACTATACCTGAACCTTTTTTTCATTCAAATTATTCTAAAACTCGTACATAAATAAATTGTCCCCCCTAAATTATACTTTTTTCAATGTTTTTTGGAAAATGTTTACTAATAGGCATGATACTAAGTTTTTGGTAATTTTCAATGATTTTTTTTATATTATATCATATTTATTAGAAATCAAAACAACATAAGGTGCTATAAGTTAATTTGTTGTCTCAGGAGCAGGTAGGCTCCTATTGGCGTGTTGAGGTCTTCTCCAGTGATACAACCCCTTTATCCGTTTCTCAGATCAGTTGGCCAGTTCCTTTTGAGTCTCCTGTCAGCTTGAAATTATAATAAAGGTTGGAGTAAGCGTTTACTGTGTAATTCCAATCCTTTGCGGCGTTTCGCACTGTATTCAGTCCTGTACGAACGGGATTCTTAGGTCTTCATGGAGTGTTTGGTTTGACACGTACCAAGGTGCATCAGCTATCATGCGTAATATTTTAGATTGGCTTCTTTGGATTATGATTTAATTTGAATTGCTCGCACATCCTCATAGTTGGATACCATACGTCCAAATGGGTTTTATGACAGCTTTGTAGATGAGAAGTTTATTTTCTAGGGTCAATTTCGATTTTCTACTGATTAGCCAGTTTAAATCTTTTATTCTTAGGTCAATTTGTTTTCACTTCTTAATTATATGTTCTTTTCAGTTGAGTTTTCAGTCAAGGTGTATTCTTAGATATTTGGTGCTAGAGGATTGAGGAAGTTGAATATTGTTAAGTGAAACTGGCGGATACTGGTCTTTTCTCAAGGTAAAGGTTACTTGGATGGATTTTGATTTGTTCATTTTAATTCTCCACTTATGTGACCATGTATCGATTTCATTTAGTTGTACCTGAAGAGTGGTAGAGGCTGTAATTGGATTTTCGTCGATTGTAAGGAAGGCGACATCATCTACAAACGTACCGGTGATGGTTTCATTATTGGTTGGTAGATCTGCTGTATATAGCACGTACAATAGTGGTCCAAGAATGCTACCCTGTGGGACACCTGATTTTATTGGAAAATTATTGGAATGACTGTCATTCACTCTTGTTCGAAATTCTCTCTCATTTAGATAAGACTTTAATAGTTTCAGGTAAGTGATGGGAAGATATTTCTTGATTTTGAAAACCAGGCCTGTGTACCAAACTTTGTCAGAGGCTTGACTAATGTCTAAGAAGGCAGGCGTGCAGTATTGTTTGTTTTCCATTGCCGTATTTATGTGGTGTACTATTCTATGAACCTGCTGTACTGTAGTGTGTTCCTTCCGAAATCCAAATTAGTGGTTAGGTATCCATTCCTCTGTTTCAGGGTCCGAGTTGATTCTTTGTAACAGTAGTCTTTTGAGTATTTTGGATATGATTGGTAGTAGGCTTATTGGCCTATATGATGAAACTTCATTTGGATTTTTGCCTTTTTTTGGGATTAGTATTATTTCAGCGATTTTAAGGAGCTTTGGCCAGTAGTTATAAGCGCATTGAAGATGAGAGTAATGAATATGATTCCTTTCTCTGGTAGTTTCTTTATCATCGTAGGTGTTATTTTGTCCAGCCCAGGAGCGTTTCTAGTGTTTAAATATTCAATTTCCTGTTGAACTTCGTTTTTAGTTAGTGGTCTGATTACCGGTATGTTCGCTGGAATGTTATTTATGTGTCTTTCAATTCCAATATCTGGAGCGTCGTTGTTGGGGGTAAATACTTGAGCTATGTGCTCGGCAAATAACACTGTTTTTTCCTCATCACTTCTGGCCCACTGTAGTGTTGGTCCCTGTTCATTTCTAATTGGAGGTACCTGAGTCTTAGGTTTTGTGGAGTTTTTGATTGGCTTCCATATTGTTATATCGATTTAAATTCATTATGTAGTATGTAAATGGTCTTTCTTGTTCCTCTCTAAGTTTAGATTTTAGTTGATTGCTGTCTGTTTAGTGTGATCTTGTCTGGTGGAGCGTCGGTTCTGCCATTTGGCCATTACTTTTCTTTTTTGAGCTTCTAACTTTTTAATTTCAGCTGGGATGTATTCAGCTTAGTTACCGGTGTTGGTTGCAGGCGTTGCATTTTGTGCGGCCTCTGTGAGGGTTTTGTTTAGGGCTATTAGTATTTCATCTATCTCCCTTGTTATTTTAAGGCTTACTTGGAGATCGATGTCCTCTTCTAGTTTGATCCGGTATTTTTCCCATAATTTGAGAGTGGTCAGATGAGAGGTCGTAGCTTGGCGTGACGTCCATGTAAGCAGGAGAGATACCCTGAGCGATGAATAGATCAAGCAGGTCAGGTGTTTATTTGGATCTGTTGGCCAGTATGTAGGGGTGCCTGTTGACAAAGGGTGGTAAGACAAGTTCCAAATAATACGTGTTTACTGCAATGAATTTATGACCTAGTGCCTCAAAGAAGTTTTTGAAATCTTCTTTCTTTAAATTGTAACGCGGTGGGCAGTAAACTGCTGCGACTGTTAGTTCATAGGACCTCATACTAACTTTGATAACTGTGGCTTGCAAGCAATTTTGTGCATACTTTGGTAGTTCTACATGTTTTATAGTATTTTTTATCAGGATAGCTGATCCAGCATGGGCTGTATTATGTGGATGGTTAGGAAATAAGTTGTGTAATGGGGTATTCTGAAGTAAGTTTGACTTGTGAAATTGCTTTAACTTATTAATAGAATGTCAATTTCATTGTGAAGTAGAAATAACTCAACCTCGTTTTTGTGCTGTGGAAGCTCATTGGCATTCCACTCTGCTATTTTAATGAAGCTATTGAATTATTTCAATAAGTGTTGTCAGCATGTTTAGGACCATGCTGTTTTGTTGCATTAGTTAGTGAAACATGTTTCTGAATTCCCCTAGGAATTTGTTCATTATGTCATTAGTGTTTGTTTGTCGTTCACTACCATTTCTTACTGCACTAGCGTAGTTGTTTTGTAGTCACTTTGGAAAGTGGGTTGGAGGCACTGATACCGTTGTTTGCTTAGTAGGTCTAGTTATTATATTGTTTCTGTTTAGTTGTATATTCATGCGATTGTTGGCATTGTTTTGTTTAAATAAATTATGATAGAATTCGCATCCCTTGTAATTGGCTGGGTGAGCACCATCACATAAAGCACACCTAGCAGGGGTATCTTGCTGACATCTCATGCACTGTGTAATGCCTTTTGTTGTTTTGGGTGGTTCTACTTGTATAGCTCTGTTTTGTAGGTTTGTCAGTTTGTAAATGTCTTTGTTGTTATCTGCTGGTTCTAAATCGAGGAAAAAGATATTTAAAGATTCTTTCGTCATTCTACTTACACAATTTATCACATTTCTAACATTGTCCGTTTTTGACTAATTCTGTTTTTATTTCATTGATGTCTGTTGTATGGTGTAGGCGTTTGATGACAATTCTGTAGACACCCTCCTCTTTAGGTTGGTAGCGTGGTGTATTACGTTTTTGCCCCTCATGTATTTTATTATTTTCCGGTATGTGTCTGGTGTATCGCCACTTATCTTTACCGTGTTATCTGCTAGAGATTTTGTGATGTATTGAGTTGTTGAATCATTTCGTCATATTTCATTACTCCATAGACATATATTGGAGGTGGTTTTGGTGTTCTATTTACACTTTCATTAGTTTTAGTAGTTTCTTTTTCTCCCACTTCTTCATCTTGGTGTGTTAAAGAACTAAATTTGTTATTTGCTACTGTCTGTGATGGCCTATTTATTGCAGTAATTTTTCTTCTTTTTGAGCTTTCCTTAACTAGTTGCCAAGGATTTTCTTTGGAACAATTATTTTGTTCATTCTCAACAAATCCTAGAAATTCCTCGTCATTAGTTGATGACATTCTATTGTATTGGCTATTATTTAATGCATACTGTGTGGGATTTGGTTGGTTTACAATATACTGAGGTTGTGTTGTCTGCTGACTATTATCAAATATTTGTTGAGTGGAAGCTTGTGGTTGTTGATGTTGTGGTGCTTATGTGTTGTAAGGTGCGACATCCTGTATAGTACAACCATTATTTGTAAAGAACATTGGTCGGCAGTAACTAATTCCTGGCCCATTAAAAGCTGGTATCGAGTTCATTTTTTGCCTATTATTGAGTTGACCAGTTTTTTTACCATTATACTGATAAGTTAATTTGTTTTGATTCATTCTTTTTTCCGTAGCGCTATTGATGACGGGACTATAAGACGTCTGTACACTACGAAACCCAAATGAATACTGTTTTAAATGAATAAAAAAATAAGTTGTATTTGAGTTGTATTCATGGACAAAATTGGTCTTCTTCGTTTAAATTGGTTGGAAAATGTAACATGTTTCTTTATATTTTCTCTATCACCAAAGGATCAATTTATCCATATTAAAATTTTAATAATATTCTGTACCTGAATCTTTTTTTTCAAATTATTCTAAACTTCATACATGTCCCGTAAGTGATATAGTTTTTTTATCTAAATTATATTTTTTTCAATATTTTATGGAAAATGTTACTAATAGGCATGGGAAAAGGAAAAGAAGAATTTCCGTATTTGTAAATAATCCTATTTGATGATATTTATGCATAACCAAGCCAAATTCCCCAAATCTTTTTTCGTGTAAAATGTTTATTACAATTACAAAGTTTAAAATGGTAAAGTAATCATATATTATGTATTTTTCAGTTGATTTAGTAGATGTTAATACAGACAGCGAAGAAGATGTAGTCGTAGTTTTGAACGCCGATGACAAGACCAAGAAAAAGAAGAAAAAGAAATAAAAAAGTTTTGAATATTTTTTATTTTATAGAAAAAATTTTAAAATTGCAAAATATATTATACTTAAATATACTACATTTTTTAAAATATTATCATTTTTAAGTTACCACTCAACTCTTCTTCCTATATTCGAATTGCACGTACACTTTATGTTGTATCGTTGTTAATGCCATTTTTCTGGTCCAGTTTATTGGCGTTGGTTTTTACTGTGTAAATAAAAAACGTCACAACTTCTTTTTCTTTCACGGAAATCGTCTTGAAATGCTTCATCAATGTCTGGAAAAAAATGTTTTTTGAAAATATAAAGAAATCCATATATGATACTCAAATTGTACCAAACACTTACTCAATGGTCTAAAAAGTGCAACACTCATTAAAAATTAGGAAGATACTTTTGGCAAACTCAGCCATTTGTCATTAAACCTTGACACTATCACCTGGAACAGTGAAATTTTGGGCACTTGAACGGAAAGAATGGAAATGTGAGCCAATCACTGTACCGATCACCCATATTTTATTTTCAAAATAAATAACTATGAAAACAATGCAATTTTTTTCTACCTTTTAAAAGGAAATAATATTGGACTTTTAATCAAAAAGGGAAGTCAAGTACCAAACGTTTTTACTTAAACTAATTTCTCAAAAATATACAACACTTAAAATGGCTAACCTATTGTCCTAGTTTTAACATTTGTTTTTGTACATTTGACCTTTAATCCAAGAAAGAGCTTGGCCGATGTCCAAAAATTGACACAACTGATGATAATTTCCTTCAAGTCAATAGAAATAAAATTAAAAGTGTGGAGAGAAGAGGCTATAAATATATTCAAAATAATTTCTGTTACATTTGAATGCTATTTTTACTACCAGATAATAATCAAAATTATCCAAAATTTGACTAAGTACACAAAACGAACAGAAATCAGACATATTTTATCGCAAACAAAGGTGCAACGCCAATTTTGTGTAGATGTGGGTATAACAGAGATAGTTTCATTATCCATTTGAGATAGAGTATGCCGCAAATAAAGACTAGACCCCCCCCCCCATCGGAATTTTCAAATTTTGTACTATGTACCATCAAGTGCTTGTAATGCACCATAATGCTCATTCAAAAAAATTCTTTGCAACCATCCCCCCAGTAAGTAGTATCGCATGATTCAGAGTAAAGTTGCCCCTCCCAACGACAATTTGAAAAAAAAATTATACTGCGCCCGAATCCACACTCGTCAATTTCTGCTAAACCTATTCTCATTAGGTGCTTCCTAAGACGGCAGTGTCCTGTAAGAAAGCCCGTGAGGAGATGTAGCTTATTTTTACTGAGATCCAAATATCTTTTGGATCCAGCAATGTCAAAGTTCCGCAGGAACTTTTTGGAATTTTTCAGCCCGGGAAGACTTCTCTTTTGGTTTCCTCTTCCGAAACTCTTATAGGAGCATTTTCCTACTCCACAGAAAGGCTCCGGGCCAATAAAGGGCGTTTGTGCTCCTTTCCTGGCAAGTGTATTGGCCTCTTCATTTCCCGAGTGGCCAGGAACCCGGACTAAAGAGACCCTGTTATTCTTGCCCAATTCATCAAGTTTTCTTCGGCACTCCCATGCCAACTTTGAGTCAATGACATGGGAGCTCAATGCTTGATAGCTGCTTGACTATCAGAATGGATCGATATCTGACATTTCTAATAGTTTCTTTCTATGTTCATTTCCACGCATCTTTCGATCGCAAGTATTTCTGCCTGAAAGATGCTCGGGAATGAACCTAACGATAATGAGTATCTGGTGCCAGGCCAAAATACTCCAGCGCCTGCTCCAGTGGTGGGTTTTGAACCATCTGTATACCATCTAATGGTGTTTTCTTTGAGAGTTTGGGTGGTGTATTCCCTTTCTCAGTCTCTCCTTTTATTTAGCATCGTAGTGAAATTCTTTTTTGATACTTTCTTGATCATTTCGTCACTGGGAATGCGCACATTGCGATTTCTTTGTTGTTCAGAGTTCTCTGGAGTACTTCGGTCAGCTGATACAGAGCCGTCTCAGTTGATCGACCCGCTCTGCAGGCATGCTGACATTTATGAAGTGGTATATTCTCCAGGTTCTCTGTTCTTATGTAGTTATCCACTACTTTCTCCATCGTTTTGAGTAGAAACGATGTTAGGCAGATGGGTCTAAAAGATCGGGGATCACTCCCTATTTTTGGTATGAAGGCTACCCTTGCCCTTCTCAATTTTCTAGGTTTTAGACCCACTGCTAGACTGCTTCTTGTAATCTTCAGCAAGTGAGGAAGAATCTCCTCTATCCCGTACTGCAGGAGTGCTGGAAATATTCCATCCACTCCTAGAGATTTATATGGTTCAAAGGTACTTAATGCCCATTCCAACCGTTGTCTGGTAAATATTTTCTAGCAATGTCCCAATCTTCCTTGCTGGATTTTTTGGTGTAATTCATTGCTATTTCAGTGCTTGTTGCTGGTTCACTACCTGGAAAGTGGGTTCCAAGAAGAAGAATCGATCGTTCCTCTTCACCTTCGTATGATCCGTCTGGCTTTTTCAGTGACATTGTGGGGTTAGTTCCCCCATTTGCCATGACCTTTTTTAGGCTGGCCGCTGTGTGAGTTGAAGTGATCTTTTCGCAAAAGGCTTGAAAATTAAGCCTTTTGGCATTCCTAATCTCTTTATTGTACTGAGTAAGCTTCTCAGTGTACCCCTGCCAATTACCGTCACGTTTGGCTCTATTAAAGAGCCGACGGACCCCTTTTCTGACGTTTGACAGGTTCTAATTCCACCAAGGATCATCCTTTTCTGAACGATCTTTTGACAGTGGGCAACTGGAATGAAAAGCTTCCATTATTGCCTTACTGGTCTGCTCGACTCTTTGTTCCAGGTCGTAGTGCGGGTGATTTACCCCATTTACTTCGACGTGTTCCAACTTGTCCTCCAGATTGGTATTGTAGAGAGACAAATCAGTATCTTTACGATTTCGGATTGTAAGAATCGAGGTAGTATCTCCCTCTATCCTAAATTCGATGATCCTATGGTCAGAAAGTGATGGCTCGCTCATCATCCTCCAATCTTTTACATTTTTCCTAGCAGCAACGTTAACAATTGTTACGTACGGAACCTCCTTTCTTGCTCCCGTGAAAAAAGTGGGGGTTGTCCCCACGTTTAAGGTATCAAGGTTATTTGCTAAGATATATTTTGATAAACACTCACCTTTGTCATTATTGTTAGTGCTTCCCCGCACGGTATTGTGTGCGTTAGCATCACAACCAATTATGATTGGCAGCCGTCTGCTATTGCAGTGCCTCACTAGCTCTTGTACTTATTCTGGCGGTGTCATCGGCCCGTCTCCAGCGAAGTAGGTAGAGGCAATGACGATGTCTCGGTCGATACCCCCAATGTTGAGGTGAACCATGATTGGAACAAGGTCCCGTGACACGTATTCTGAAACATATATATTTTGTTATTTCTTAGGATTACACAGGCACGCGGAGATACTTGCCTTTGATCATAAATAAATTTAGAATCTTTGCCAAACCTTTGATTTGGCCTTCTTTGTTGATCTATGGTTCTTGGATCAGTACAATATCGAGTTATAGTTTAGCAAACAACATTGCAATCACGGCTGAAGCTCCCTTCGCGTGATGCAGGTTAATATGAGGTACATTCGTGAATTATTATGAATGAGAAAGGCAGAGTTACTCAGCCTCTATTCATCCTCCTCCTTTATCTCTCTCTGACCCTCCTCAACCACCATTGCAATATCTTCCTCGGAGTTCGAGCAGGTTTCTTGATCTCGAGTCAGATCCTTGACCCCCAGACTGCTCCGCACAGTTTGCCGGGATGCAGGGCGATATCCGCATTCCTAGTCACCCCAGCCGAGCCGGAGGAGATCTCGGGCTGACCCAAGGTCAAGCTTTCGCCTTTTTCCAGAGGTTCCGGATGTGGACGGTATCTCAATGTTCTTTGGATCCTCCGCGGGGTTCTCTTTTTTCCCAGCCCCGAGACAAGGATAGGCCCAAAACGGAAGTTTAGCGCGTAACCTCCTGCCTTCAGAGCCTAATCAGATTGCTGATCGATCCCAATCGTGAGGATAGTTCCCTGTCCCTCTTTTTTAGAGTTCAGGATCTTCCAAGCCCTAGCAGTAAGGTTGGAATTCTGAACCTTGACAAGTTGGAGGATCTTCACCATTTTCATGTCGTGGCTTCTTGGGAAGAACACCGGTATGATGATCGGCTTTGGGATGTCTCCACTTCGAGCCACCAATTCGGTCCTTCCCAAGAATTTAATTTTGGCGCTGATTGCCGATTTTTGGGACCCATAGTCCACCAGTATCATTCCACAACGGAAATGGATACCTGAGAAGTGAATCCCCTTCTCCTTGCTCTGGAACAGCTCTTACAGCAGAGTGTCTTCCAGGGTGGAGAGCCGCTCTGCTTTCAGGGTGACCCCAGGATAATCCTTGGGCGTTATTCCCACCCTGAAAGCCTTCTCTGTTTTAACAGCTGCTGCGTAACCAGTGGCTTGCCCGGTTACCGTTGCAGTTGTTTTTGGTTTTTTACTAAGAGGTCGCTGCGGAGGAGTGATATGCTCCGGGCCTCTTTTCAGCTTTACCTTCCCCGTTGGTGGTTCCTTCGGGAGGGTTGAGCGCTGAATAACCTGCTTCGGGGCCTCTTCAGGGGATATTCCCTGATTGAGGAATCGCAGATATTTCCGCACCCCTGCTCCACTGAGGCCCCCAATGACAATTTCGGAAAAAAATGTATGGCAGCAGCATCCACTTCTTATGCACCACCAACAGAAACATAATCACCCCTCCACCTAGTTATTTGAACATCATTATATACAGTTGGCCCCTTAATGACAATTTCCGAAAAAAGTATAGGTTAGTGGAGCCCACTCCTAACGCATTATTATGCACCACCAACAAAAACATAATGTTTGTGGTATATAAAAGAAATATTTATTACCTTTTTATTGAAATAAATTCTCTAAAAATAAGTACCAAAAACAAAATCCCTCCTTCCCTTCGTTAGTTAAAGCTCATTATTTAAAATAAAGTTGCCTCCTCCCTTAATGAGAATTTCAGAAAAACAAATGCATGGAGCCAAATCAGGTTGAAAATTGGTTAAATAAGGCATCTAAAAAGATAAAAAGGACAAGCTACTTGGAACCTGTAGCAGAGTTTTTATCGACGGATTTTTCGAACAAAAAAATTCCTAGCGGGTTGGACTAATGCAAATTGGCAACCTAGAAGGCTTCAAAACTATAAAAACTAATACGCCAAAAACCAGAGATTATCCCCGTATATTTCGAATATAACTGCACATTTAGGCATTTAGATATACACGAAGACTTTTACTAAGATATATATTCGATTCCAGCCAAAATAGGTATGTATAACAATATAATTTGAATAAAAGAGTTATCTAACCTAAACATGCTATTATATATATATATATATATATATATATATATATATATATATATATACAGGATGTCCCGGGGCTAATGGGAAAAAAGTTAGGAGCGTATAATCTGAGCCAAAATAATGTTAGTACTTCATATAAACTTTTTCTATTCAGGCCCTCGTTTTCGAGTTATAGGCCTCCAAAGTTTTAATTTTGAATTTGGTTTTTATTTTTTGTACTAGTTATTTGATCTTTATAAAATTTACGGCAAAGCTATAATATACGTGTTTGTTTATTTTGGCAAGGTAAACAGATTTACAGTAGTGCCTTGAAGCCAGGAACGGACTACGCGCAATGGTTAGTGATCCAAAAAATTTGCAGGGACGGCACACCCTGTATGAAATTATCGAAATTCACTTCCCCACACATTAAGCTAGCGAAAAGGTACTCTTGTTGGAATTCGATAAAATAAGCCGTTTGGCTAATATTTACAGTTTTATTAATGCACTACGTACCAATTAACACATTCACCATTTTTATAAGTACACAACGACTAAAACTAACTTATTAATACGATGTCAAAGATTTACCTACAGTACTACAAAAAAATAATTTAACGATAGCAGAAGATGAAAAACATTAACGACTTATTAATTGGTAAGATGGTAAAAACTTATTAAAAGTATTTTTACCGTTTATCAAGTAACCATAGGATTAGTTGTCAAATACTGTGTAGAATAGTTCATAGTCAGTACTTGCCAATAATTCATAAGTTCTTAATTTAACAGTTACAATGGCAGAATTCACTTTTATTGAGTACGCTGATATGCATTTAATGTATGGACTGGTTTTCCGAAACTGTTTAGAGGCCTGAAGGCTTTATGCAGAACGTTTTGCAAACAGAGTATTGCCAGACAGACGAATGTTTGAGCATATTGATCCTAGGTTACGAGAAACAGGTATGAATAAGTAAATGTAATTTTCCATGTATACAAAACAAAGTTTTACGTTTTATGAAATTTTTTGCCAAAAAAAGTTGGAGAAGGTCCAGTACGAAGCGTGCGTACTGTGGCAGTTGAACAAGACTTGTTAAATGCAGTTGATAATGAACCATCAACAAGTTTACGAAAATAATCAAGAGAACATAACTTCTCCAAATCAGTTGTTCATCGCGTCCTAAAAGAACAGCTGTTATATCCTTTTCACATGAAAAAAGTACACAGTATGACAGTGGCTGACTATCCTTCACGACTTGAGTATAGCCAGTGGTTTCTGCGACAACAACAAGCAGACAATACATTTATTAGTAACGTTCTCTTTACGAACGAATCCGGTTTCACCAGAGATGGAGTCATAAATTCTCATAATATGCATTTATGGGATGATGTGAATCCACATGGCATTATCCAAACCAAGAGTCAGCATAGATTCATGGTTATGTTTGGGCAGGAATAGTGGGCAATCATTTGATAGGGCCATACTTTATTGACGGTACTTTGACCGGTCAGAGATATTTGGAGTTTTTGCAAAATGAGTTATGGAACCTGTTTGATGATGTGCTACTACAAACTCGTAGGAATTTATGGTTCATGCATGATGGGGCCCCTCCTCATTTTAGTTTAGATGTATGACAGCATATACACACAAGGTTTCCTAATAGATGGATTGGTCGTGGAGGCCCTATTCAATGTCCACCGCGATCAGGAGACGTTAATCCTATGGATTTCTTTCTCTAGGGTTATGTCAAAAGTAAGGTATACGCAACACCTGTGCAAACAAGGCAAGATTTAATAGACAGAATTGTGTTACACTGCAATGTTATTAGAAATAATGTGGAATTGCTTTTTCAAGTGCAAAGAAACAACCTTCGTAGAGTTAGAATGTACGTGGAAGTGGGAGGAGCTCATATTGAACATTTATTAGAATAACGTTAGTTTTTGTTGTTGTTTAGAAATTAGTTTTAGTTCAATGTTTTATAACTTGTGTTTTTTGAGGTTTTCTTAATGGTTTAATAATGTTGTGTTCGTAATTTTGATTAAAAGCAACTAATTACGTTGTTTGCGTACCTATTTAATTCCCATTAAATAAGTTCTCAATGTTTTTATCATCTGCTTTCATCAAATTATTTTTTTGTAGTACTGTAGGTAAATCTTGGACATCCTATTAATAAGTTAGTTAGGTAAATGTGTACGTAGCGCATTAATAAAACTGTAAATATTAGCCAAACGGCCTATTTTATCGAATTCCAGCAAGAGTACCTTTTCGTTAGCTTAATGTGTGCGGAAGTCAATTTCGATAATTTCATACAGGGTGTGCCATCTCTGCAAAATTTTTGGATCACTAACCATTGCGAGTAGTCCGTCCCTGGCTTCAAGGCACTACTGTAAATCTGTTTACCTTTCCAGAATAAACATACCTGTACATTATAGCTTTGCCGTAAATTTTATAAAGATCAAATAACTAGTATAAAAAATAAGAATTAAAATCAAATTCAAAATTAAAAGTTTGGAGGCCTATAACTCGAAAACGAGGGCCTGCATAGAAAAAATTTATATGAAATACTAACATTATTTTGGCTCATATTATACGCTCCTGACTTTTTTCCCATTAGTCCCGGGACACCCTGTATATATATATATATATATATTTAAAAAATATAATTGTTTTAATTCTTTTTCTTTGTATAATATATAATTTTATGTTTCCCCACATAAAGAATAATGGTACTGTACTGGTCACCATGCTGTAAGCATTATAATGTCAGAGAGAAGTGTAAGTTTTATAGATTTTCAAAGAATCCAAAAGTAAGAAGCAAATGGATAAAGCTAACAAGTTACCTAGATAATGATAAATATAACATTTTATTTTGTGTGTTTGTACAATATTTGTAGAATAGAACCAGATCCCGGAGCTTTTTGCGTAGCTGCCATTTTATAGATGGAAAAAAGAAAATGAGGAACCATTTTTTTGTACAATGAAGGAAAAATGTTTCAGTTCCAATCTCCACATAAAGAGTCCAGCTTAATATAAAGCAGCTCACAACACATATGACCAATTTTTGCAAACAAGGTAGAAGCAAACTTGTACATGTTGATTGTATGTTTGATTGTATACTGTATATATCTCCCTATAATATATACATTATTATTTGTCATTGTTCGCGCCTCCCTCTTATTTTCCATAAAATTCAGCGCACCGCTCATGGATCATTTTCATTAAAATTCAGCACTGGTTTTTTTTGTACATTTTGATAACAGACTAGTTGTAATTTTGGTCATTAACGTTTTCGTTGAGGAACGATTCGTTCCAAATATTTCTTAAAATCAATCTATCATTGTTAAACCGCAAAATCGAGTTTCTTACAGTATTTATTCGTAAATATATACATTGCAATCAACTTTATTTAGTGTCACAAAGGCCAAGACTTTCCACTAGAAGTTAAAACGATCGATTGTGGAAACTGATAGTGAGTTGCAGACACCGGCATCTTTGGTAAGAACATAAGTTTACTGTATATGTTGAAGATCCGCTAACTGCAAAATTACACAACTGTCCATTGAAACATTAGAGCTAACAGTCATTACAGATCTTTCACTTTACATTATTTATAAGTTGTTGTACCTTACTTTCCTCTTTCTATTAACTGTAAACCATTGTATTACAAGTAAATATTTTTCTGTGTAATAAAGAAATTTGGAAACGTGTTTGTTTATATTATTTATTTTTAGATAAAATTGAATATATTTACACATGTAGCTGAAAAAAGAGCCAACAGGTCAAATAAAATTTAAAAGCAACCACCAGAAACTCTCAAACTGATAGAAATATGGATAGACTGAGGTAAAGTTGTGACATGGGTTTTCAGACTAAATGGCCTATTTTGAATCATGTACATTTGCAACATTTCCTCAATTTAATTTTCTTAGCACGAAACAAACAAAAATTTGTAATTATGAAAACATTTTATGTTAAAATAAACGGTACAAATTTTGAAAGGTAGAACGTTTTTAAAATATATAAATTTTTCTTGTATTCTTGATTTCTAGCAATTCCCACAGTGATGTCACTTGGTATCCATGTTATTAAATAGCACATATCCTTTCATGCAATATGTAATACACATTGTATCTGTTGATAATAGTTACATTTTTCAATTATCACTGTTATATTTTCATCAAAATGAATATGTAATTCTTGTCTTTTGAGAGCGGTTTTAATTTTTCTTCATTCGGATACTTGAAAAAACACTTCACTTCAATTAAGCATTTTTCACTAACAAACCCATATCATAATTAAAAAAGGTTTCAAGAGAATATTGAAACATGTTTTGATGACACTAGAACAAACAATCAGTATTATTTATCTTATATTTTCACATTTATCAAATAATCCAGTAAACATAACTTCAAACATAGCTTTTAAATAAAAAAAAACGGATTGCAGGATAACTTACGATTACTTACTTTTTAACAAGTTATTCCTTTCAAAAACACAAAAACGTTTAAATAAACCAAAAACTACACTCAAATGGAAATTCTTATGGCAGCAAGTTTTGTTTGAATTACAACCTCAAATTGTGATGTCACACTAATCCCGCGTATAGAAGCTATGTTACACTATCCTACACTTGTGGATTTGATTGGGTAGTTGAAATACTCGCCAGCGATTTCTGCGATATTCAATATTTTAAAAATTTAAAGATTAGTTAACCTCATTTGCCATAAATAAAATCGAATTGGCAACAATTGTATGTAGGTACTATTGTAAATGAGGGTGGACATACAAAAATTTACAGGCTTCGAGAGTTAGGGTAGGAACAGAATGAAAGCGGGTTGCCCGCTTACCGGTTGGCGCCTGAATTTACTTATGGTTGATAAATGTAAACGCGCAGAGACAAAACAGGCTGAAACTTGTCTGCGTGTGTAGCAAGCCGCAGGCAGTTTACTGGAATGAGTATTTAATTATAAGCGAGCCGGTGATGGATACGATAGCGTTAATTTCTGCTGTTTTCAAACAAATCCCTGCGTGGGACAAAAATGATATATTCCACAGTAACAGAAATATTGTGGAAAAAAATTGTATCGCATATAGCGATAAAAGTCATCTGGATAATCTTTTAATTCTTTAAATAACTTATGATATTCTCCTATTTTGATTAATAGGATGAATAACTCTTTTCCGCCTTTTTAATCTTAAAAAGGGATTGTTTAACAAAATTTCTTCATCCGATCAAGAAGACATTTTTGTAATAATTTTAACTTTCAACTAAGTGAAATACATCTACGAAAACAGAAATTCCGATTAGCCGGGAAACAGCGAGCAGGTAACCCGCTTTCTTTCTGTCCCTACAGTTATGTTATAAAGTTTTTGTACATAATAAAAACCCAAAAGATATTATTTCACTTGTGTACAAATTCAGGTGTCCAATATTTGATTAAAATAGTTGACTCTAATTCAAGACTAAAACGTAGCTACTGTTACGAATGTGCATCACGGATATAGGAATACAAAATGGATTGCTAGCCCCTAGCCTACTGTTCAGTAAATGACCGTAGCACGCGTTCCGTGACAATTTCTGTTGGCAACACTGATTACATCAATCAGCTTTTAAAAATTGTAGTTATGTTTAGGTTCAAAAATAACTTCAATTTTTCCAATTTTTTTGTTACAGCTAATTTTAGTTGCGTTTATTGTTACTAGGAAGTAAGTATCCAAATATTATTAAATTAAATAATTTTATAGTTATAGCACATTAGAGAGCGTTGGGTTATAATTTTGTCTACCTTGTTTATTTAATGTTCTAAATATAAGTAGCAATTTCATAGCATTATAATCATAATTTACTCATAGGTCAGTGCATTATTGTAATCTTATTCATAAAAAAAGCTCTTTAAAATGCTATGCATTGTTTAGAGTATAAATATAAATATGTAGTGGAAATGTACCTAAAATTTAAATTATTCCCAAACTAACTGTAACCAATGCATGATGTTACCTCTTTTTCTAAATGATTTATTCGATATTTCAAATTCTAGAAACCCTTTTGGAAGATGTATAAACACACGATAGTTTTGCCTGAGACATATAAGAAAACGCCTATTCTTGACTTTTTGGTTTCTAGTCTTTATACAGAGTGGCCCAAAAGTCTGGAAACGGCCAATTATCTCGTAAACTGCTAGTCCTAATTGTACAAAATTTGGGGTACACCTATTTTGCGATACGGAGATTCCAGATTTAAAATTTGCAATGTTGCCAGATTTCCTGTTTCTCATATATTATTAGTAACTTTGGTTTTTCAAATGCATCACCCTGTATATTCAGTCGTTTTTGGAACCTCCTATTCAATACGAGTTCAACCATATGTAACACTTATGATTTTCTGTAGTCTGGAAGGTCTTAAATACATAAAACAGTAAAAAATATGTAGATTTGAAGTAATTTAAATGTAGAATGCTGTGATTTTGACATTTGTCCACCATTTACATTATTAACTAAAACTGACAGTAGTTTGATGTATTTTGAAAAGTTCTGCAAGGTAAATTGCTTCTCTAAAATGGCTCTTAACGAAAAAGAACGAATTACTATTCTAATGATGAGAGGGTACGGCGACAGAAAAAGATCTTATTGTGAAGTAGCCAACTTGTTCAACGATACTTTCCCAAACCGTTCTCCTATTCATAAGGCGACGGTACAAAAAACTGTAAAGCGATTTGAGGAATCTGGAGGAGTAAAAGACAGATACCGATCAGGTAGACCGAAAACAGTTACGAATGACAACAAAACTTTAGATATAATGCAGAGTTTTGTTGAAGATCCACATACATCCTCACGCAGGGTTGCACAAGTACATGATGTAGGTCGTTCTTCAGTCTTACGTATACTACATAAGACTAAATTTAAACCATACAAAATTCAGTTATTGCAAGAATTAAGTGAAGATGACTTCGATCGTAGATTAGAGTTTACTGAGGTAATGATGGATACAATTGAAAATGATGAAAAGTTTGTTAACAGAATATGTTTTTCCGATGAAGCAACCTTTACACTTTGTGGCAGTGTAAATCGACACAATTTAAGGTACTGGAGTGACGTAAATCCCCACTGGATGCGTGAGAACCATACTCAAAGACCACAAAAATTAAATGTATGGTCAGGTATAGTAGGTACTCAGTTAATTGGGCCATTTTTTATCGAAGGAAATTTAACGTCAGATAAATATGAACTTCTACTTAGAAATGAAATTGTACCTACACTGAGAAACTTGTTTGGAGCCAATTTTAATAATATATGGTTTCAGCAAGATGGAGCTCCAGCTCATTTTGTTGTAAATGTCCGGCGTTATTTAGATGGGATATTTCCCGGACGATGGATTGGTAGACGAGGTAGAATTGAATGGCCTCCACGTTCACCTGATTTCAATCCTAAAGATTATTTTTATTGGGGATACTTGAAAAATTCAGTTTACAAAACTAAACCAGCAAGTCTTGCAGATCTAAGGCAACGAATTATCGATGAATCTCGATTAATTTCTAGACAATCATGGAGAAATGTGGTAGATGCATTCTACCATCGATTAGGGTACTGTCAACTCACAAATGGAGCACGTTTTGAACACTTGATAAAGTAACCATTGAGTTAAAAATGTTGCAATTTTTCAATTGTTACGGTTTAATGTAGTTGAAAATAGTTTGTATTAAAACATTTAATGAGACAATTAGGCGTTGCCAGACTTGTGTTTTATTTATTTAAGACCTTCCAGACTACATAAAATCATAAGTGTTACATATGATTGAACTCGTATTGAATAGGAGATTCCAAAAATGATTGAATATACAGGGTGATGCATTTGAAAAACCAAAGTTACTAATAATATAAGAGAAACGGGAAATCTGGCAACATTGCAAATATTAAATCTGGAATCTCCGTATCACAAAATAGGTGTACCCCAAATTTTGTACAATTAGGACTAGCAGTTTACGAGATAATTGGCCGTTTCCAGACTTTTGGGCCACTCTGTATACTTGCTACATTTGAATCTCAATGCAAAGAAGAAAATAACCTAAGATACTTACTAACATACAAATTCAGCCAAAATTATTTGAAGTTATTTTTCAATGTTGTAAGGTGAGTAACAGTTTTTTACTGCCCTGCAATATGAAGTCCACTTCAGTTTTATCACATTTTCTGTCAGAAGACAATATTTTTTTCGGTTTTATATATGTAAAAATTTTAAATTGCTTATATTTTATAATCATCCTTCCTTTCATTAGTATTTTTTTAGATCACGAAATGGCTCTAACAATCCTAGCAGCTTACAATTTTGTTAAATACACAGAAGTATGATAACCCACATTCATATCCATAACAACACCAACAACTGTATATCTCAAGATTGTACTTCCAACTTTGAGTGTAGTTTCAGAGCTTCAATGAATTTAGAGAAAATGAAGTGGCTACATAGCTGGATTTGTCATAAGGTCAATTATGAAAAGACTATCTTGCAATGTTTGTTGTGAGGTACTTGGATCATCAGGGTATGAAGATGATGTATCTTTCAAATTAGTTTACAGGAAATCTAGAGGCGGTCCATTATTTCCTTCTCAAAGTGGAAAAACATGTGTAATGAACAAATATTCAAAACTAATATTGGATAAAAATCAATAAAAACCTTACCTATACAATCTTTGGTATTTTCCTATTTCAAATAAATGTATTAGAATTAAGTTTAGATTGTTATATATCAGTAAGTTGCTTTGAAATATCAATATATGTATTTTTTTACTCAATACTAGTTTTATTTTTTATTATTTCAGATCCCTACTATACAGTTGTTAATAAAAGGTAAGGAAAAGAGAATATTTACATAAAACTATGTAATTTATTTAGCTAAAGTGTCTCAAACATTGTATTATATATCCAGTAGATAGCGAGTACCCCTGCTCTCATACTTAATTCAGAGCTATTCTGAAGTGAATCAACCAAATAAATGTTTACTTCACATCCTAATTGAACAGTACCTTCAGAAGTTACTTCTGATTTTTCAAATGTTATGTTTAATAGTTGTATTTTCGAATACCACAGGTTGGGCAGCCTCGAAATTGCTTTAATGTTGTGCTAGAAGTCAAAATTAAAATTTTGAAATAGAAATCTGATATGTACTTTAAACATCTATGGTTTATTTTCTTGAAAAAACAGTTGATTTAGTAAAAACAACCATGCTACTACGCTTCATTTAAATTACTATATAAAAAAAACAAAAAAACTGTTAGTTTTTTAAAAAACAAACAGAAAATTAAGAAATAATTCAATCAACAATTTCAATGTTTTGACTTATTCAGTATCAGCAGCTTAGTAATTTTTGGTAAATTCAATGTAGCCAACGTAAATAGTGAAGTGATTTCGACTTGCATGCCACGGTCATTTTAAGTATAAGTTTTCAATAAGAGCTGGCAATCCATTTTTCTCTCATATATCCGTGATGTGCATACGAAAAGAATGAACCTGCTCCATTTTTGGACGTGGAATTGCAAAACATTTATAATTTAGAGGCGCAAATCAAATAATAAATTTTAAGACGACCTACTTTTTCCAATGTCGCAATAATGAGGGGTGCAGAGGGTACTTACGAAAAAGTTTCTATTTAAATCCAGTTTTCTTTTTTGTGGAACTGATATGAACAAGCACTAAAACATGTGAGGTCAAGTGCATATTGATTAAAATACATAAAAAGATTCACGTGGGTGACGTTCAATACATTTTACATACAGAGGAATCGATTTAGCTCTTGGTCACTTCGTTGCCTTCGTACATAGGCCCAACAATATGTGGGAAATGTATAATGATAGATAGACATAAAAAAAGCGGAAAATGTTCAATGTATCAGGAATACAAATAATTCTATGTAGCATTTAAACTTAGTCACATATCAAATTTAAAAAATCCTATTTTTCAAATGTATGTAGTTCAATCAGCAAAAATTAAAGTTTTGCAGAAAGTTCTTAAATAAGATGTAGAGTCTAAAGAGTTTGCTATATTCTGTGGTTTAGCTTATGAGAACAAAGTAGTGACCTGTATTATGCGTAGAAAATTTAGGGTCCATTAGCTAACATGTGAAATTGCTTAAACAAAATTTCACCTGTGTTCTTGGCTTGTTAATACTTTTTACTGCTTCTAATAATTTCGTTTATACTTATTTAGTTTAAGAGATATTCATTTTATTCTTCTTTCATGGTCAGCAGCCACACTTTATTGTGGAACATTTTTTCTTAGACGTTAATGCTTTGTTAGTGCCTCTCAATGATATAAACAATGTTATTAATGCTTTGAAGGCTTCAAAGAAAATTTATCATCAAGGTCAAGATATTTAGTATTTCAGTAGTGCTTTTTACTGCTTTTCATTGTGTCTACTTTATTGCTTTTATTAAATTATCGCCATTTTGTTAAGCTCATTAACTGAACTCTCTAAAACTAAGAAATTTTACATATCAACCGCTGATTTCACGAACCGCAAAATTTAATCTCTTCGCTAAATAGTTTTTGAACTATGGGATCAGCGATTTACCCTCAGACTGATATAGATAATCTGTAGTAAATACTTTAAGAAATACATGGTAATTTTTAAAAATGTTACTTATTTTTGGAGAATTTATTTCAATAAAAAGGTTGTTATAACTATTTCTTTTATATACTAAGTTGTTTGTTTATTCCTCTCATTGGCAACTTCAGGTACGGCGTCATTGGGAACTGGGGGGCTGGCGTTTATTTTACCCCCCCTCCATAAACAAATAGCTGTAGCCTCTGGGGGAATGTGGTGCAAAGAAAATCATTCATGGAGCATATTGGTGCATTAGGACTATTTATTACATAATAAATTACATAAAAACAATTTATAATAAGGTGATTATTTCTAATTTTTTACTAAAAGTTTCAACATATTTCTGTGTCTTGATACTATACAATATTATATTTTAATCAGTGAATATTGTCTTACAGTCATTGGATTACTTCATGATTTATGGAACTAAGTATTTTGAACTAAATTAAAAACATCATACTGTGAAAGTGGGAAATCCATTATTTTTATTTGCGTTGGTATTTTCGCAAACCAGCGAATCATACAAGGAACAACAATAAAATTCAATGTCCCAGATGAACAAGATATGTCAAGAGAATCGACCCAAAAAATATTAATGAAGGTCTTTAACGAAACCATCGCAGGAAATAGAATGAAGACATCCAAGAATCAAATGTGCAAAACAATATAAGAATATGCCAAGGAACTAATTTGTGTAAGAAACTGGCAAGTAGCCCAAATAGTAGTAACTCTAAGCACTGCTTTAAAAAAACTGTAGAAAAAGCTTATCAAAATAGAGCTTAGTTCTTCAGACCAGCTTTGTCCTTATAGAAAATAAACCACGTGAAACTAATAATGAGAGACTTCTTAATATTTTAATGTTTATTTTAATTTTAGACAGAATCAATTCAAATTTCTATTGTTTATAAACAAAATGGACCTACAAAGAAAAGTTAAATTTTTTATATTTGGGACACATTTTTAGTACAGAAATAAAATGAAAACTAGTAATATAAATTACAAAAAACTAAAAAACAATTATTGCAACTAAAAAAAAATCATAAATTTAAAATCTAATAGTGAGTTCTGCCCCTCTTGTTCAAACCACCTCAGCACATAGTCGACTCATGCTCACTATTAATTCTGCGATGGTATGTTGAGGCAAACTTGCCCATTCTTCAATCAAAAGATTTTCCAGAGCAGCAAGGTTTTCAATGCGTTGGTGCTGTTGTAATTTTCGCCCAAGAGTGTCCCAAAGGTGCTCTATGGGATTGAAATTGTTACTTTTGGCTGGCCATTCCTCAATATGGTGCTGATTGATGTACTCGTCCCTATACCTTGCCGCTGTTAGTGGTCCACCTTTAATTACTATGCTTCTAGTCAAAGTTATCCCTGCCCATACCATTATAGACCTTCCTCCAAAAGGAATAACTTCTACAGTAGACTCTAAATAAGGTTCTCCGGGCCATCTTCATAAATGTCCATCATTATGGAAAAGAATAAATTTGGACTCATTGGAAAACATGATGTTATTCTGCTGCTCTCTTGTCCAATTTTGAGGACGCTGTCTGAACAATGCGTAGGGGTTAATGTAGGGCATCTAGCAGGTTTTCTTGAATCCAAACCAGCTTCGTGAAGTCTATTTCGTAAGGACTGGTCTGAAATTCATGTTCCAGTCCTCAGAACTAGACATTTTTGGAGCACTGTCAATGTAATTGTACGGTTTCGCCCAAGACCTGGTCTTCCCGGGCATTCGTCCTTCTCTCTCGAACTGGATACGGAGCCGTCCGAACAATACCTTGGAGTAGGTACTTGTTACATGCTCCAGAAATAGCGGAATGTCTAACATTCATTCTTCAAGCAATCTCTCGCTTCGAATGTCCTTCCTCAATCAAACTGACAACCCTTGTAATTTGAAAGGTACTTAAGTACACCCTACAAACCCTTCTTCTACCCACAATATTGTGATCCATAATTGTGTTGTTAATAAACTACTGTCCTCACAATAAACAAAACAAATGTTATTGAATGAAAGCTGATTTAGTCAAAATTCTCGTTTTTTTGACGAAACTTAAAAAATTAATGAAAACATTATTTATATTATTTCAATCAATTTTATCAGAGCAAACAAAATTAAGACATAAGTATTTTCTTTTCATTTTGAGTATTTTATATTACTTAAAATAAAGTGTTTGCAATGCATAAATTGTGAAAAAGTAGAAAATTACACAATATGATAAACGTAGATATAAAATGCAACAGATAAACAAATTGAAGGAATATGAGGAAACGATTAATGCATTGAATACATAGTCACAAATGCTATTCTTTCCACAACATCAAAATTTACATTGAATAAAGTGACTAAATTTAAACAGCCCACAGAAGAATTTGTTGTACAATGTACAATCTGGGTTGCTCCAACCATTTGAACGACAATTGCAACATGTGTGGCATTACCGTTCAATTAAGCGTACAACATGGTTGAATATACAAGTTTGATACAATTATATTTTAAAAATAACATTTTGAAGTGAGAGTGTCTGCTAAAATGGAGAACAAGAAACAGTTTTGGATAGAGTTTATTGAAATTTATAGAGAGCAATTTTGTTTGTGGAAGGAGTACTTCAATAAATATAACGCAAGTTACAAAAATTTTTGAAAAAAATGAAAGAAATTAACTGAGCAACACCTAAAGAGCTTGTAAAAAGAAAATTAATAATATGAGAATGGCTTTTCACCACACGTTTTTTTTCTTTTTCACATTATTATTGATCTCATCAGAGAACAACACAATAACTACAGCAGCTATTTCCTTTTTTGAAACAGTGGGTGCCATGGTGAATAATATACAAAAATATACATGATTCGTTGTACAATCGATGGCTTGCATTCTTTTCAAGCCTGTGGGCAAAAGTATCTACGATATCTCTGTACGATTTAGAGTGCAAACTATTGTACGCTAGATTGTACAACAAATTGCATCATCTGAGGGCCATTTTAATCTCGTGAATCATTAGTATTTATCTTAAAAAAGATAGTTAGTACTTACATCTGCAAGTTGGGCTTTATTGAGTCCTTGTCGCATTGGCACCTTATAATGTCTTTTGTACCTTCTCAGGGTGTTTACTTGTAATTGGAAGAGATCTACTTCTGGGACATCTGTGTCTGTTTCATTTGAATCATCTTCAGAGTCTTTTCTCCTCCTTTTGGTTCTTGCACATTGAATGATCATCTTGTGATAGTCACAAATATAATTGTGTCTCGCCTAAGAAAAAAATAGCAGTCTTCATTTCTGTTACATAAACTGATATTTTATATTATTAATATGCATAAATATTGAGTGCATTACCAAAAATTTATCTTTTCAATATAATTAAATAAAAAGATAATAGTTTCAAAGCTAAGAAAAGTTGCAAGATGCAATGTGGTATCAAGTGTGAAGGATTGTTTCACGATAATAAAATAAATACATGGTATTATACAGAAAATAATGCAAACCCGAAAAAGAAGTGATTAGTGGCCATGTTGTTTCATATGTGAACTATATGGTAGAATCAGTAAAAATTAGATACCTTTGTTTCAATTTATTAACAAAAACTATATCTGTTGTCAAAATAAATTGAATATTGTTTGGAAATAGTTTATCGCAAATGAAAATTAAATTACTTACGTTGCTGTCTAAGCCGAAATTTAACCTTCTTTGAATGGCAGTCTTTTGAATCTTTTTACTATATGATGCGTTTCCAGCTGGTTTTGTACAACGTTCACTATTATCAATTAAACAACAAATTTGATCGGTGGGGCCTCTTGAATCCTCCTCACCTGTGCTAAAGCCGTTCATTTGTACTGTTAACTCCCTAATAATATTTCAGAATCAGCTGATTGATGCACCATCTTCTAGTTAACCACAACATTCGCCGCAATGTTTACACCTTTCTCCAAATTGTACACATCATCCCCTCTACCGCAAATTCTACCTATTTCATCAATAAAATTCCAATGCGCATCTCCGCAGTCGCAAAAGTATAGGCGCACAATTATCCAATCAAATATTTTGACTTGGCTGGCCGTATTTAATTTCACTTTTGTGAGAAGGCCATTTGACAGTTTTTGACTATTAAATAAAAAGAAGATTAGATAGGCATTTTTTAGCTAGTTTGGGATATTTAAAAATTGGATGATGTCATCAATATATTACGGCTCAAATATAAGATAGAATTATTAACAATTGAATTTTGAAAGTAGACATATTATATCCGTAAACTCGAGTAAAGAAAGTTACTTTGAAAATATAATTTTAGCCATATTATGTAACTAAACGTGGAATCCCTTCACCATCTAATTAATATGTATGAACAATAAATGATGTAATATAACAGTAAAAGAAAGACTCTTTCTTCCTAGATTATTCTCCATTTTGTAGGACTATGTAGGGACAAGAAATGTCTTGCTTGTATCAATTAATTAATGTAGAATTATTGTTAAACGTAATGCCATGATATAAAATAAATGAAAAATGTTATAGAGTAGGGCAAATAAAAAATGTTTAGAACCAAAACATATATTTTCGCGGAAAACCATTTCCTAACAGACTGACAAGGTGTTAGATAAATAGATTTCACTAAGGTGGCTGATTTTGCAATGCCTCAGAAGGGTTCCGGTCCAACTAAAGGCATTGACGCAGCTTGCTTGGCCATTTCGTCTGCCTTTTCGTTGCTCTTATGATTCGTCCCCCGGTACCCAGGCGACCGGGACTTTACTGCGGACTACGGTCACCCAGCGTCTTTAGAGCATATACGCAAGCTGTTATTACCTTAGAATTGAACTCTACAGAATCAGTAGTGGATCACCGTCATTTCCGCCTAAAAATTCTAGCGTCCTTAGTTAGGGTTACTGGGAAAGCTATCCCTTGTTTTAGCCACACTACTCTTCACACACGCCTTCCGACGCCCTTAAGCCGTATGTGTAGCAAGTAGCTTCTGTCTGTATGAGTACACGTTCTTTCCAGTCTACCCTACCAGGTATAGTTATTTTGAATTTGTTATTAAATCTATATCTTGTGACTGTTGGCATAATGGGTTGCCCCATTACCTAGCGATTAGTTTCCAATAATCCAGACTATGCGTCTGGCTTATGTGCTGATGACTATGTATTAATCGAGAATTACAGATCTGGCCTCGCCTTGTACGAAAATGTCTAGAGGTGGTAGATTCAGTGAAACTTCCATAGCATCTATGGGAGTAGTTCTTATCGCCGCCGTGACACACAGGCAAGCTAGCCTTTATGTATTACTTAATAGCCTTATGGTCTCCCTTTACTGCATATTTGTATACCACGCCATCGACCCGTCGGTTACCTCGCTTGTGTATAACAATAGGATTATTTTAGGATTGAATGCCCATTTTTTACCACACATACTTTTGCACCTACACAATGACATAGCAGTTTTTTGCATGGTTTTCAATATGTGAGTATTCCATGTAAGCCTATGATCGAAATGTACCCCCAGGTATTTTATTTCTTTGGTAAATGTAATCTCCGTTACTCCTAGGACTAGTGGTTTTAGACGTGGTAGTGCCGTTTGTTTAATAAAGTTTACCACATCTATTTTCTGATGATTGACTGCAAGTCTCTCTTGTTTACACCAGTGCTCAACGATATTTTTAGGGCTGCCTGCATTCTTCCAGGCACCACCCCTGCAAATTAT
The DNA here is from genome assembly GCA_963921935.1 of Galeruca laticollis. Classification (NCBI taxonomy): domain Eukaryota; kingdom Metazoa; phylum Arthropoda; class Insecta; order Coleoptera; family Chrysomelidae; genus Galeruca; species Galeruca laticollis. Next base: position 19,210,391 of record OY998181.1, on the reverse strand, counting down.
TCTCTGACAACAATTACTATATCGTCCGCATATCCTAGATAATAAAAATCCGCCGTTGATAATTTTATGAGGATATCGTCAACTAAGGTTGACCAAAGTAATGGTAACAAAGCTCCTCCTTGTGGGCATCCTCCATCGGTTCTTGCTTTGATGGTGGCTTGACCCAGAGTGCGTATTACAGTAGGTGTGCCCCGTCTACTCATTACGTTAATCAATGAGTTGGTAGTGACACTGTTGAATACTCCCTCGATATCCAGAAAAGTAGCCATTGCAATCTCCTTGTTTTTTATTGACTTTGAGACCAGCTTGTTCAGATCGTCCAGCTCGGAATTTGTATATCTACCTGGTTGGTAAGCATATTGACGGTTAGTTAGCGAGTTAGCTTTTAGCACTTCGTCCCTAATATACCTATACAGAAACCTTTCTAGTGTTTTAAGTAGAAAGGAATATATGCTTATTTGTTTATATCAATATATATATTTATATATATATATATATTTATATATATATATATATATATATATATATATATACACTACTCCAAGAATTTAACGCACCACCAAAAAATAACCAAAAGTTTAAAGTAAATTTTTGTCTAAACTGCTTGTCCGATTTGAATGAATTTTTTTTTGAATGACAGGTTAACACTTCCAGAGAGTTAGTGTTCTACTGTATTTACATACAAACTAATTTTTGTATAAATACGGGGTGCTGCAATGATAACCTGATTTTTTCATAAAATTTGTAACACCCTGTGGAGTTCAACAGTAACAATATCAACTTAAAATTAAAATCAAACTGTAGCTTTATATTTTTGTAACATTTTGTTTTTTGATTTACTCTATTATCTTGGCCACAACAAGAGAAAATCAATTTTATAGCATAACATGTTTTTTATTAAAATTTATTATCCAACTTTAACAACGAAAAACAATGAAACAAAACGTAAAAAAAGTCAGTAGCGAGTATTTCCGCCTCTGGCAGAAATAACTGCTTGGCACCGACGGCCCATACTTAAAATAAGCGACCGTATATCATTTTGGTCAATTTCTTCCCATATTTCAATCAGTCGCCTCCCCACGTCTTCCAAGGTGTTCAAGTTCCGTTCCTCTCGTTACCTCCTCCCAAGAGTGTCCCAGAGATTCTCAATGGGATTTAAATCAGGGCTTCTAGCTGGCCATGTCATGGTATCGATGCCAACTTCCTCTAGATAATTCCTCACAACTCCAGCAACATGAGGCCTGGCATTATCGTGCATCAACAAAAATCCTTGCCCTATATATGGCGCATATGGCATTACATGTTGGTATAAAACCTCCAATATGTACCTTTCAGCTGTAAGGCTTCCATTATTTATGACCACAAGTTCTGTGCGACCAGTCAAAGAAATACCTCCCCAGACCATCACAGATCCTCCTCCAAATAATGTGTTATTTGAGAAATTACACTGAGCATATCGGTCGTTAGGGCGTCGATATACACGTATGCGCCTGTCATTATTGTACAAACAAAATCTTGACTCATCCGTTAATAAGACCTGTTGCCATTCCGCTTCTAACCCGTTACGATGTTCAATGGCATAATTCAGCCTCGCTCTTCGATGATCTCTAGTTAGAGCTGGCCCCCGAGCAGCAATTATAGGTCTCAAATTGTGTTCTCGTAGTCGCTGACGAGCTGATTCACCACGAATTTGTACAAAACGTTGTCTTAATGCCGATAATCTTAAAAAACGGTCCTGATTAGGGGTTGTTATTCAATTCCTTCCTTGTCCCCATGACTTCCAGTGCCTCTATATCTTTGTATAACTCGTGAAACGGTTGTATGGTATACATTAAATCGTCTACCAATTCTTCGGTAATTCCAGCCTTCCTCGAACAATATTAATGCTTGAGCACATTCTTCGCCAGTAAGATTTCGTGTTTCACGTTGCATATTAATTAAAATAAAGGTTTTTACAAAAAAAAACGTAAGGGCTAACACTAAAAATAGACTTCTATGAAATGCTTTTTGACACCTGTATTTAGCTAATGACAATTTACTGTAACTTATTGTTTTTCATAGCCTGCTACTCACTTTTATCATTATAAATTTTAATAAAAAACATGTTATGCTATAAAATTGATTTTCTCTTGTTGTGGCTAAGATAATAGAGTAAATCAAAAAACAAAATGTTACAAAAAGATAAAGCTACCGTTTGATTTTAATTTTAAGTTGATATTGTTACTGTTGATCTCCACAGGGTGTTACAAATTTTATGAAAAAATCAGGTTATCATTGCAACACCCCGTATTTATACAAAAATAAGTTTGTATGCAAATACAGTAGTACACTAACTCTCTGGAAGTGTTAACCTGTCATTCAAAAAAAAATTCATCCAAATCGGACAAGCAGTTTAGACAAAAATTTATTTTAAACTTTTGGTTATTTTTTGGTTGTGCGTTAAATTCTTGGAGTAGTGTATATAAATATATATATTGAACTAGTTACCTAGTTCTGGAAACAAATTTACACAAATAACTATCATAAAAAGTATAGATTATCACGGGAGGTGTGTCAGTAGACACAACCATTAGCAAGAAAATGACAATTTAAGTATAAAGTTATATAAAAATTAGTGAAATATGTATCAATCTTATTAAATATGAATGTGATTATTTTAAAAAAGGATTATGAGAACAAATACCAAACACAATATTATTTAATTAAATACAAAAAGTTACCTGCACAAGTAATTCCGAATATATGTTAAAGTCAATGAGTTCCACAATGTGCTGAACACTGCCGTAGGAATGTCTGTAGATATTAATTGCCATATTATAACTTGAAACCTAAAAGAATTAAAAAAATAATATTTAGTCTAGTGTTTGATTAGCATAATTACACATGTTCCAATAGTAAAAGTTTATAATTTAATAAAGAGTTGAAAACTGTATATGAAAAGATAGATGGAACGCAGCTCAAACTTATGAAAGGGAAATTAATAAACAGGAAGTAATGAATCTTAGTAAATTTATAATTGCCAACTTAATTTTATTGATTATTTATTGCATACTGAAAAATAATATCAAAAACAAAAATAATCAATAGTTTATATGATATAAATATAAAATAAGATTGAAAATTAAAAAAAAGGATCAATTACATAAAGGTAAATTAATAATTTAGGTTGTAGTTTTTGTAAAAATAATTATTTATAAAAATATCTAAACAACATGTTTATATGTAAGTTAGCTATTGTATTATGAAAAAAGGACATGATATATATTCCTTAATACAATAGAAATAATAATGAACTAGTGTGAATATCCTCCAGAACAATTAAATTAAATAATTCAGATTTAGAACCAAAACACTTCGAAATGACAATTTTTTTTATTCATAATAACAGATAAGTGAGCTTTGGATTAATCAAGCGAGGAGGTTGTTGATTTTGAAAACAAGAGATGAGAGTTTTCGGGTGATGGAGAGGAAGCGTCGATAGAGAGACTCTTTGTTTAAAAATTTATCAGAAATTGGTATAAATGTTAAAAAAACACAATCAAAGGTAAATCAAAGCATGTAATTATTGTTTATAATCCTGTGTAAGGATGAATAAGTGTAGAAAGTGAATATCTCCTGAGAGATATCTACAAGAATTTGGAGATGCGAGTTGCAGCCCGGCAGAGAATTCAATATTAAGGTCTGTGTCTTTACAATTACATTAATTGGAATTCCATATAATTCTTTATAAAGAAAGTGAACATTAAAAATTTATCAGAACGTTCAAATTGAATAAATTCATTAAATGGCCAAGAACATTTATCATATGATGCATCATAATTTTATCTCAATTGAGAATTAAACAGTTTTAGTTAATAATAATATTTGTACTTACTTGATATAATATAATTCACTGTATATGTTCACGAGCATCATGAATTTTCAAATAACCTCTCATTCTTTCTTTTATCTTCAGCATGAATAACTATTTGCCTATTACTGTCTTCACTTTCAACTCACTCACATAATTTTAACTAAGTATACTTATATGTAATTGATTATTTAAAGTTTATATCATTAAAATTGTTTCACCATTATAGACGCGCTGGTAATGTGTTTAACAGTAAAGCTATTTCTTATAGAGGGGAGAGTATCCTCCTATCGTTTCAATTATAACAGCGCATGCTTTCAGATTTATGCGCCGACGCACTGATAGGAACATTCTTATACCGAGAAATGTATCTGATATAGGGTGGAACAAAAACACAATTTTCAATGTTTAAATCTTATTGCAAATTTTCATAATAATTTATTAAATTGTTTACATTTGAGTGTTGGTATTTTATTCTCATCACATCCATCAGAAAATTTTCTATTGTCAACATATTTCAATAATTTTATATAAGAGAAACTTTAGAAATTAATTTTCATAAAAAATTTTACAAGGAAAAAGGTAAGGTTTGAATGAAATTTGTCAATCACTGGTATTAATGCATCCTGAACTCAAAGGGAGGAGTCTCATACTTCCGACTGAGATAAATAAATATAAATATAACAGTTAATAAAAAATTAACATCTTGAGCTATCCGAGGTAAAACGAATACTATATTAAATAATACTGTATTAAATAAATAAATAAAACATATAATCAATATAATATATATATATATATATATATATATATATATATATATATATATATATATATATATATATGTTGATATAGTCTAATATTTATGTGAGATGTGTTTTAATTGTTTAATTTTATTAGAATTGTCGTACGTTGCAGCGACAACTATTGTATACGTATCTTAAACAGCGTATTTTTATTATATTGCAAACAAAGCTTGAACGGCCTATATTATGTATATCAAAGGTTGACAGTAGTTGTCAAAAATTTCCAGGCTATCAAATAGTAGTTAATTGAAAGATAAATTTAACATAAAATACTCGAATCACTCTTACCTTCAGGGTGGGTTCAATGCGCTATTGAAAATAAATAATTTATATGAATTTCTTTGTTCAGTTTGATCTATCTAATAATATAATGTGACTGTTTGTTCAAGACTATATAAAGGCTATTCAATTTCTTTTTTGACATTCACAATGTATAAATGACTTGTATGTCACCAATAATACACAATTGTCACTTTTTAAAATAAAATTTCTATATTTGATAAATATGTATAATTTTAATCAACGTTCTTGAATGGTTTGAATGCTATCAATGTGAGTAACAAATATACAAGTATTTACAATTATAAATCAAATAAATTTTAAAATTTAGTTTTCCTTTTTTATAACAATAAAGAACCAACTCGTATCTTCCCAGATATAAACTAAATTAACAACCTACAAACTATAACGCCTTATCTCTAATACCAAAAGTTTTATAAAGAATTTTTGAAAGAGTTCAATCAACTTCAAAAATTTCACTTGACTTGTCAAATATCCGAAATGTCTTTATTTTATTGTGTCTTCAAATTATTTAATATTCTATGCGAATTTAAAAGTTTAGATGCATCTATAATTCAATTTATTTTCAAGGCCTGAATCTTTCAAGTAAATAATAATTCTGGAGTGGACTCACCAGTATTCGATGATGACAGTCAGCTCGTACAATTCTAAAAACTTTAGAATTCTGGATCTTACACCTCTGCTTCAATCTTGATAAAGTTTTTTTTATCACTCACGCACATAATTTAAATGGGATACCGAATAATGCTTTCTATTATTAATCAGTGTTGAAATTATTATATTACAAATTTTTGAATAGATCTTAAATTATATGCTACTCTTTGGAGAGCTCCTACTTAGAAGTTCCCTCTTCGGAGGATTCAACGTTACTCAATATTTTTTTTCAATCAACAACCCAAATTATATTGTGGTTACCAAACTTTCTCTTTTTTCAAAAGTAAAAAACTAAATTTTTATCTCCTTACTATAAATAGATTATGATTTCTTTTATTAACTGAATACCTTGAAATTACTATTTATTTCTCTAACCTTAAATATCTTTTGAATTGTCATCGGAATGTCATCAGAAATTAAATAGTGTAAAATTTTATGTATACAGGGTTTTTCAATTATATTGAGTACATAGACAAAACAGGGTTTGCCAAAAGTATTGCATAAGAATATATTAAGTGAATTCTTTAAAATTTGAAATAGGAGTACTATATCAAATTTTATTGTAATTTATCTTATATGAATTTAATTATATGTTGTATCTTTGATTTCAATAAGTTTTTTTTATTTGCCCTGGTATATTTACAAATATTATTTAGGTTCAATAATATCACACAGTGCACTTACATTTATCTCTTTTAATTATTAAATTTTTTAAATGAGCACTCACCTTCTCAGGATGTTGAGTTCATAAGATTAAATATTCATATGATTCCTTTAACAATAAGCGCCAGATCTTAATATTGAATTTTGATAAAAAATTTGCGATCTAAAATATTTGTATTCAATAAATTTTAAATTTGTCTCTTAAACAGTTTGAATTCTTATTATATCAGTGTCATGTATATATGTACAAGGTACATTATAAAGTTTAAATGAATTTCTTTAATTTGATTTAGTTTAAATTTGACTCTCGGATAGTTTTCCTTTCAATAATCTTATACTCGTCAATATCTCAAATTGTAATTGACTCGTGTTAGATATATATACAGTGTGTAGCATTATTTTTCCACATTATTTCCATATATATATATATATATATATATATATATATATATGAGTTATTATCGTTTCATCATTTGATCTTACAAGGTTTTCTGAGTGCACAACAGCAAACTGTTCATATACATTGTTCATCGATGTTAGTATTTTTTCCAGTTCAACATGGAAGTTGTCAATACACTCTAATATAGAACGCTTTAATTTTTGCCGTGGAGTCAAACCTGCATCCTAAGCTTTTTCTCCTGGCATCATCTTTTTGATTCTCTTGCGATTTTTGCTTTCCACGTCAATGTCCATTTCAGCACAGGTGGTGGTCGCATATTCTAAGGCTTGATTCACCAGTTCTTCCCGATTCTCTTCTAAAAATGTTTTCAATGTTCTCAGCTTCAGTAGACACTTTTTCAAACTAATATCTTGGATTTGGAGGTATGTTTGGGCGTAGTTAACTTCTTGTAATATGTGGTACCATAAGTGCAAAAAGCAAAGAAAATTGAAGTTGCAAATGTTTTTCATCAGCAACTCCACTGCTCCCCTTGTATCAAGATTTCAGAAGCATTACACAATTTCTCCACAGCATCCACCTAGTATTACTAAGTCTTTTAACGGCCAATCCACCGGTTTCTTCGAATACCTGCCATCTATGTGTTGAATAAGAAAACATATTGTACACACTTTCCAACGTTCCAAAAAATATGACACTAGCAGGAACACTACCAAAAGTATGAACACCGCATATATTGAGAGAATGGTGTGCACAAGGTACGGAAATCGCTTTCTGATTTTGTTCTTCAATCCTTTTTGTACTCCTGTATGAACATCTGACATTGTTGTAGCATTATCGTAACCTTGGCTTCTACAAAGTTTTATATCCAAGCTGTTCTTTTCAAGCGATTGGAGGATATCCTCTGTAATGTTGTGTGCCTTTTTTCCACTAAGTGGAATGAAACCTAGATATAATTCTTTAATCTCTACTTTCCTGTTGTCAATTTTCACATATCTTATTACTTGAATTATCTGTTCCGTGTGGGATATATCAGACGTGCTATCAAATAGTATTCCATAGGACTTTTCTTTCTTGGTTTCAGAAATTATTTCTTTTTTTACGGCGTTGCTCAAGAGAGAAATAAACTCATTTTGTACTGCAGACGATAAGATACTGGAATCATTCCTGCTTGCAATGATTGCTGAAGCCGTATGCTGTGCTCCTTTAAAACAGGATCATAATGTGACAGAAGATTCACCAGTTCTAAGAAATTGCCACGGTTCTCAGAGTCAATGTCTTCGCATGACCTCTAAACGACAAATTCTGCTTAGCCAAAAAAGTGTTATATCTAAGAGTCTATGTAAAATGTCTTTCCAATTCTTCCTCTTTCTTTCCATGACGTCTTGGTGAGCAGCATCGATAGTTTGGTTTTAAAAAAGTCTTACTTCAAGAGTTTTCCATTTTTCGAATTTGTTAACATAGAAATCAGAGCTTTTATGGCCAGACACTTTAGGATTTAATTTCCACAAACTGTTGAATCCTGTGATAAACCATCCATTTTCTTAATATCTTTTCTACACTAGGGAGCTGTTTGTAAGACCAATTAGTGTTCAACTGTCGGGTATGACCTTTGGGATTTCCCTAGGCTTCTGCACAGCTCCAAATGGCCCCTCTAAGTGTTGGTAAATCTCGCTTTCTCGTCTTATTATCTCGGTCCTAAGAACATCTGGCACTGGAATAGGCCAATTTCCACTATCAAAATTTAATGATAAATCCTCTGATTCTTCAGGTGGATCCGATTCTGAGTCAGATAATAGCCTTCTTAAAATTGTCTTCCTCATTTTCTTCTTCAATTTACTCTTCTAGTCCTCCTTCTTTTTGTTCTTCTCATTTCTCTTCTTGTTCTTGATTGCCTTTGTATTTAACTCATTGGTCATAGCTTGTACTTAGACTTTCTATAGATTTGTACACATCTAGCTCTGCTTCATTGTTTGCCTGAAATGACACTCTTTGAGTAAATTTCAAAATTGAACCTGACAGACGTTGAATTTCTTGTTCCTTAGCTGTTTGTTTTTTCTACTTTTCCCATCCACTGGGATAAGTTCGTTTCATTTTATAGTCAATTTGCTTGGCTCTGAAAATAATAATAATACTTTAGCTTATATTTTTAAAATACCAAAAAGGCAAACCTAAGAATGAGAGATATAGCAGGGCTTGTAACAGGTTATATTTGTATTTTTTGTTTTATTATTTTTTATAACTTTTTTCAGAATCAAGTTATTTTAGTTATTTTTTAGAGCTTTGTTATTTGAAAAAACATGAAGTAATCTATATGTGTGTGTTTTAGTTATTGGCCGTAGTCGTGGACTAATTGGCCAGCGTTATATTTTTTGTTAGTACTATATCTAATACAGTATAATATATTCATATATATATATATATATATATTATATATATATATATATATATATATATATACATCTACATACATATTTTCTTATACATACATATGTTTTTTTTAATAAACAACCATTTCTTGGGATAACATTTTTTTTTATCTCCTTTTTTTCCTTTTTTTTCTTATTTCTTCTCTTTTTAGTTTTTTTTTATTTCTTTTTTTTATATTTTATTATTTTTTATTATTATTATTTTTTTTAAATTCCTTTTTATTTTATTTTTTTTTGATTTTTTCATATATCTTTTTTCATTTTTTTCAAATGTTGGTAAACTACATAATATACATTATCATTCCTTGTACTCAAAATACTGTCTAAATTGGTGGGTAGGTCTATCCCATTTTGTCGCAGTTGGTATAGGAATTCTTCAATCTCTCGATGGAAGTTTTGGCAACCCAAAATTATGTGTTGCAATGTTCCAAGTTCCCTACATGAGCAATCTGGTGAATCCGCCAATCCTATTTTGTATAAATGTTCTGGATATCGTCCATGTCCGCATCTAATTCTGTTTAATGTTTTTATAAACTGCCGATTGAGAGTATTGTGAAACCAGGTGTCTCTAAATATTTTTGGTTGTATATTTCTAAAACGCAAACTTTTATGTTCATTTATAAACAATTCTCTCCATTATTCCATTTGTTTCGATTTCGTTAAAGGACGTAAGTCCGTAAATAGTATTTTATTTTCACTTGATGTTTCTCCATCTGTTGTTGCTAGTTTGGCTAATTGACCTACTTTTCCATTGTTTTTTATTCCATGATGGCCTTTCATCCATACCAAACTGAAATTTTTCCCCTGTTCTTTTAGTGTTCTGGTGATTTCTAATATGCGAATAATGATTGGTGAAAGCTAAGATGTCCCTTTTAAATTTTTTATAGAATCTATAGAACTTTTGCTGTCAGTTAGAATTACGAAATTAGTTTTCTCATGATTATTTATGTATTTTAATGCTTCTAATATTGCTGTTAGTTCTGCTGAATAGATAGACAACTGGTTTGGGAGTTTTACTAATTTGGAAACATTATCGTTTGGATGGAAAAAAGCACATCCAGTGGCTTCTGTATTTTTTGACCCATCTGTGTATATGTAATCTGTTGTTATGTAAGCTATTGTTGATATAAGTATTTATAGCAGTATTATTTGACATATCCGTATGAAGGTAACATGTTGGCACATTAATTTCTAATAATGTGTAGTTCACATTGTAACAAGGAAGAACATCACTTTTATACATATTTTCTTCAAATTGCCTAAGGAACCGATAACTTGTTGTGAGGAGGGGTTGCTTTTTCTTTCTTCAATAGGGAACATTTAATAGTGAGGATAGTTCGTACAACTGTTCATGTCTATTTTGGGCTATAAGTTTGGATACCATCACATCACTGAAGTATTTTCTTCGTAAGTGCAAAGGAGGCTCCGCAGCTTCGACTTCTAGGACATTTAGTGGTGTACTCTTCAAGACTCCCAGGCATAAACGTAGACATTTGATTTTAGTTAATTCCACTTTTCCCAATGTATTCATTGTTGAGTTTCCGTATAGAACCGAACCATAGTCCAAGATAGAACGTATTAGAGCTCTATAAAAGATTAAAGCAATATTTGGATCTGCTCCCTATTTTGTATTACAGAAGACTCTAATAATATTTATGCTATTTTCACATCTTCCTGTCAAACTATTAATATGGTTTTTCCATGATAGTTTTTGGTCTAAAGTTATGCCCAGATACTTAACCGATGTCTTATAAAGAATGTTCAAAGGCCCTAGTGAAATATTATTTTCTGGCTGATAACGTTTTCGGGTGAATGTGCAGAATATCGTTTTGTCTTGTGACATCCTGAGTCCATGTGTATCTAACCATTTTTTTATTGCATCTCCAGCTTCTTTAAACCTTTGTATTGTTCGTTCTATTGTTTTCTCTTTGGCCAAGACACAAAAATCATCGGCATATTGTAGAACTCTAATGTTTGGTTCGAAGATATCTACAAAATCTAGAGTGTAAATGTTGAACAGTAATGGGCTTAATATGCTCCCTTGTGGAAGTCCCGTTGAGGATATTCTTACATGGCTCTTTTTACCATTTAATTGCACAGTTATTTCTCTGTTAATGTAAAGGTTTACTATTTTTTCAATTAGATTGTCGGGAATACCTATTGTTTTCGTTTTGGTTACAAGGATTTTTAAATTCACTGTGTCATATGCTCCCTTCAAATCTAAGAATAGAGCAGAAACTGAACTGTTACGGAAAAAGGCAGCTTGAATTTCGGATGTGATAAGAGCTGTGGCTTCTTGAGTAGATTGACCGCGTCTGAAACCATATTGTTCTTTAGGAAATACTTTATTCTTCTCAATCCAGTGCTCTAGTCTATTTTTCCAAAATTCTTTTAAAGGTCTTCATGACGCATGAGCTCAATGAGATAGGTCGGTAGCTTTCAGGAGATTCTTTGGGTTTGCCAGGTTTAAGGATTGGGACTATTACATATCTTTTCCATTGTTCTGGTACTGCTACTTTATTTGAATATATATTGTTGAAGATGTTTAACAGACGATTTTGTGCATCAATTGGGAGTTCGTAGAGCATGGGATAGTGAATATTATCCATACCTGGTGAAGTATTGGAGTTTTTCTTCAATGCCCTGTCCAATTCAGGAAGTGTGAATATGTTATTCAAAAAATGATTATTTTCCATATTTGGGTGTAATTCCATAGGCTCTTCATTTACCTAGTCGGGGGATGCATTTTTATGGAATTGTTCTGTCCATTCTCCCTATTCCGAAGGATTTGTGATTGTTTTCTGTTTTTATATTTATTTAGTTTTGACCAGACTACTTTAATGGGTGTGTTTTTATTTAAACTAGTACAGTAATCTCTCCAGCTTTGTCTTTTTGCTTGATTGGTAGTTAGTTTGACTAATGCATCTTGTTTTTGTAGATTTCTAAGATTTTCTATGTTGGGATTTTCTTTGTATTTTCGGAAGTACTCTTTACGCTCTGTAACAGCTTTCTGGCAATCTTCGTTCCACCAGGGATTACATTTCTTTGGGTTATGCAGACCTGAATGGTTTAATTTTGGAATTGATATATTTGCTGCTTCGTTAATGTCTGAAATCAATTGATCGTAGCTATCTCTTTGCATATATTTTGATTTGTTGTCGATCCAAATTCTATTTGTTTTATTTTTAATTGTTTTTCCTTGTGCATTGCTTCTTAATAGGATTGGCAAATGGTTGGATCCCATGGGGTCTTGAACTACTGTCCATTCAAAAAGGTGACTTATGTTTTGGGAACAGAGGGTAATATCTATGGCACTTTTTCTTTGTTCGGGTCTAGTAACCAATGTAGCTTCTCCATTATTTCAAAAAATTAAGTTGGAAGAATCAATTGCCTCCAATAAGTTCCTCCCATCTGTATCTTCTGCTTCTGAGCCCCAAGCTGGATGATGTGCATTGAAATCTCCACCATTCTTACTTATTCTAGATACAGGTTTAATATAGAGAGATACAATATATACATTTTCTATATGACCAAAACCCACACACACACACACTTAGGTTGAATTTTCTCTGTGTAAGGAAGTGGGTCATCCTTATAAGAAATATTTGAATTTATTAAAACTGCTACTCCCCCCTTGCCGTCATCTCTATCAACTCTTAGACAATTATACCCTGTAAAGTTGTAATAGATATTTTTTTTAAACCAAGTTTCAGATAATAAACCTATACTAATTTTTTTATCGTGTAAAAAATATTCTAGATTATTTTTATTTGCAACTGCAGATCTGCAGTTCCACTGTAGTATGTTGATATTTAACTCCCCGAATTTACCTCTAATTCACAACGTAGCCTATCCTTAACAATATTTATTAAATCTGATTTTTGAAATTGAAAATGATTGTTGTTTAAAGACCTTATAACATCTGTGATGATGTGTACCAGAGAATCTACAATGTCTTCATCAAATTCAGTTCTGATCCCTCCCATATTTTTTTTTATATGAGCTCTGATTTAAAATTCCCCCACTTATATAATGATTTATGGGTTTAATTATTTCATTTCGTTCTGTTAACAAAGGATTGGGAGATGAAGGTCTAACCCGTTTAGCGGGAGTTTTATGGATAGTATATTTATTTTGTTTCGATGTAGATTGGGAGTTGTTAGTGAAGTTTTCTGGATTGTAAGTAAGATTTGTTAATGCATTAAAAGAGTTAGCAAGGCTAACGACATTCTGAGAGTTATTTGTATTAACTAGAGAATTAGTACCATTATTACTCTTAACCGCACTTGCGTATGTGTTTTTTGGGAACAACTTTATTGCGTCACTATAGCTTATATTTTTCTCAGACATAACTTCTTTTATTATTTTTTGTCTATCATATTCAGGGCATTTGTCGTATTCGGTTACCAAATGATTACCTCCGCATTGTAAACAATTTTTCAAAGGGATTTGACAAGTATCGGATTTGTGTTCTTGGTGACATTTGCAACATCTTGGTTTACTACGGCATTGTTTCCCCGGATATCCGAACCGGTAACAATTATAACATAATATAACCCTCTGCTTATAACTCTCCACGTGAGTGATAACTTTATTCAACACAACATATTTGGGTAATGTTTGAGATCTAAAATTTACAATAACACTTTTGGTAGGAACATATTTTAACGAATCATTTTCAATTATTTTTCTTTTTAATCTCGTTACGCTAATCACTGAAAATTTGCAGTGGAAATCGTGAGGTTGAATTCTGCTTTTTAAATAGTTTTCATCATGTTCAATTTCTATATTTCTCAAAATACCCTGACGGTATACCAAATATTTCGGAATATACACTTCCAACTGACTATTATTAAAGACAGCTGGAGAATTTTCTATTAGATAATTAGGCCATTTTGCTTCTTTAAAATTCACCTTTACCCCATATCTACCTGCTAAATCTACAGTTTTGATTTTATTATCTAATTACGGCCAATTGTTTAATATCAAGTCTCCAATTTTTGTTGCATTTATTCTCGATTTCATATTTATATTTTCTATTACTACTTGATACGGACCTGTATCTGATAGCTCATCGTATTTAATTAGGATTCTTTCTTTTTGTATCGGATTGTTTTTCGGTGATTCGTTTTTATCCTTATTGTCGTTAATTACGATGTTTTTACCGGACTGGTTTCGTTTGTTTTATTATTATCATTTCCGACATTAATTTTATTTTGTTGTAGCTGACTGAAAAACGATTTCATAGTAATTTCACTTACCTGGCTATTATTTATTTCAATTTTATTTTATCCACATTACCGAAATGAATCTCAGAACCTGAAGCGCCAACCAAATCACATTCCCCAGCAAACACAAAAACATATTGAATACGTATATGTTACATATTTTTTGAAATATAAAAGTCACAGTTATATAAAACTGAAGTCACAACTAGATAATATTTATGTATTAAATACTGACATAGGCCGGCACAGCTAGAGAACAATAATGATATAAGAAATACATATTATAAATTATATCTCAAATATTTCCAAATTACTATGTAATATATATGTAAAAATGAAATAATATCTAGAGAATATTTATGTATTAAATATTACATAATTTAGATGTAACAAAAGTTACCTAATTTTTCTATTGCCTCACCCCTTACCTAAAATATTTCATTTCATTGGATCTATGAAAAAAGTCAGTGAAATTCTTAATTTATAATAAATTCAGAAAAATCTGTTGAAACATTATTTTTCATAGATGAAATGAAATACAATATTTTTAGAAGTGTTGATGCCCAAAAGATTAAGGAACTATTGTTACTATATTATTCAATACCTACCTTATGAATATTTCAAACCTAACCAACTTAATACAATTTAATATTTATATATTGTAGGTAAATGGTATTTATCTATCGTTGGAATTTAGTAGCTGGTACTTAGTTACTAAAAAAACAGCAAATAGATGCATATAAGTACATTTATTTTATTGACATAAAAAAGAGAAACTAAAAACAAAACACCACCTAATGACAACAACTATTGCAAAACTAAAAATATTCAAATACTAAATGATAATAAAGTATAAAAAAAGAATGCAAAACAAATGAATATTCAAAAACAAAACAATAATTAACCATGGAAAATATTCTCTTAGAAGACTTTTCGAGGTCCACTTGTAAGCGAGTTGTTATCCATTGTTTTGAAGGGTTACAGTTTCACCCTTCTTTTCCCTCTGGAGTCTCTTTACTTAGCCTTATCCACACCAAGGTGATTTGATCAAAATCAGTGCATGTCATATTAAACTGTTTCAGCAACGTTTCTAAAAATGTAGGTTTATATATTAAATAAATAAATCATATAGTAACAATACCTTGAAATAACTTATTTGATTTTATGTTCCTTATTTTGTAGTTATTTCTATGTCCGTACCATGAGTGAGATGTCTCTAAATTATGTATTTCTGGTTCACCATCATTGTTAGATTGTACTACGTAGCGTTTTTCTGTCTTATTGATAAATCACAGAAGTCTTCCAATGTTTTTCGTTTTAAACAGTTTTTTTTCCTGAAATTCATAATATATATTAATCTAAGTATTCGAATATAGATAACTTTCAACAGATAAGTGTTAGTGTTTTTAAATGAAACTCAAGGTCTCTAGTTAATTCCACAATATAATACAAGTTATTGAAAATTCTAAAAAATTGACAATTGTTTCGATAAATCAATATCATCGTCAGAATGACAGAAGTTACATTTCATTTTATGCCTACCTGATGTTTAGTAGTTAATTTTGGCTAGACCAAGAAGTAACCTAACTTGTGATTGGCTTAATATATGTTTATAGAAAAAAGAAGAAGATGTGATATTACAAATATTGAAGCTTAGATATTATTAGCCCTATGGTGATATCCTGGATATCATTTTTCCAATTAAGATCAGTATAACTGTGCAATGATATAGAAAACCAGGAAAACTATATCTGCTGATCTTTACAATTATCACTTAAGAAGACAGTTTATTAGTGGAGAATTCCCTAGATTTAACTGTTCATTGACAACTTCATATTGTGGGTTTCTTAAATGTCTTCTAATTTCCAGTTCTTCAAGGAAATCCAGTTCTTGTTTCTTTTCACAAATATGCAGTACTTCTAGTTCTGTGTTAGGTGTCAATGAATGATTGGTGTCAAGTAGATGTTTTGCGTAGTGGGATTTATCTGGTTGTTTTAATCTGTATGCTCGTAAGTGCTTACTGTATCGTAATTCAAAATTCCTAAGGGTCTGACCCAAATAGACAGCATTACATTCTGGACATTTGAGTTTATATATACCTGACTTCTTTAATAGTGGTATTTTTGTTTTTACATTTAACAATTTTGTACTAACGTTACTTTCTGTTTTAAAAGAAATTGTTGTATTCGTTGCTGAAGATATTATCTTTGAAATATTATTAGAAATATTTCCTGCATATGTGATGGTTTTATAAGTTTTAATTTCATCAGCTTGTTTAGGATATATTAGTTGTAATGCCACTTTTTTCTCTTTTTTACTAATTAGCCTATTTATCATATCTAATGGATAACCGTTAGATGTTGCTATTTGTCTAATTGTATTAATCTCTCTATCAAAATTACATTTGTTCATAGGAACTGAAAAAGCTCTATGTATCATTGAATTATGTGCCGCTAGTCTGTGTGAGACAGGGTGATTAGAATTGAATGGAATTTTCACATCAGTCTGTGTTGGTTTTCGGTAAATTGAATAATCAAGTACATTATTAACTCTTTGAATTTTTAAATCAAGAAAATTGATTGAGCTATTTTCTTCAATTTCTAATGTAAATTTAATTTTCGGGTGTAAATTATTGATGTGGTTTACCAATGGGAAGCCCTATATCACCTATTTTAGCAAACGTTTTTATGGACAATTTAGAAAGAAAGATCTTTGAAAGTAATATTTCGAAAAATATTTTATTTTGGTATAGATATGTAGATGACATATTAGCTTGTTTTATGGGTAGTGAACGACAATTAGATGTATTTTACAACCACATCAATAATTTACACCCGAAAATTAAATTTACATTAGAAATTGAAGAAAATAGCTCAATCAATTTTCTTGATTTAAAAATTCAAAGAGTTAATAATGTACTTGATTATTCAATTTACCGAAAACCAACACAGACTGATGTGACAATTCCATTCAATTCTAACCACCCTGTCTCACACAGACTAGCAGCATATAATTCAATGATACATAGAGCTTTTTCAGTTCCTATGAACAAATGTAATTTTGATAGAGAGATTAATACAATTAGACAAATAGCAACATCTAACGATTATCCATTAGATATGATAAATAGGCTAATTAGTAAAAAAGAGAAAAAAGTGGCATTACAACTAATATATCCTAAACAAGCTGATGAAATTAAAACTTATAAAACCATCACATATGCAGGAAATATTTCTAATAATATTTCAAAGATAATATCTTCAGCAACGAATACAATAATTTCTTTTAAAACAGAAAGTAACGTTAGTACAAAATTGTTAAATGTAAAAACAAAAATACCACTATTAAAGAAGTCAGGTATATATAAACTCAAATGTCCAGAATGTAATGCTGTCTATTTGGGTCAGACCCTTAGGAATTTTGAAGTATGATACAGTGAGCACTTACGAGCATACAGATTAGAACAACCAGATAAATCCCACTACGCAAAACATCTACTTGACACCAATCATTCATTGACACCTAACACAGAACTAGAAGTACTGCATATTTGTGAAAAGAAACAAGAACTGGATTTTCTTGAAGAACTGGAAATTAGAAGACATTTAAGAAACCCACAATATGAAGTTGTCAATGAACAGTTAAATCTAGGGAATTCTCCACTAATAAACTGTCTTCTTAAGTGATAATTGTAAAGATCAGCAGATATAGTTTTCCTGGTTTTCTATATCATTGCACAGTTATACTGATCTTAATTGGAAAAATGATATCCAGGATATCACCATAGGGCTAATAATATCTAAGCTTCAATATTTGTAATATCACATCTTCTTCTTTTTTCTATAAACATATATTAAGCCAATCACAAGTTAGGTTACTTCTTGGTCTAGCCAAAATTAACTACTAAACATGAGGTAGGCATAAAATGAAATGTAACTTCTGTCATTCTGAGGATGATATTGATTTATCGAAACAATTGTCAATTTTTTAGAATTTTCAATAACTTGTATTATATTGTGGAATCAACTAGAGACCTTGAGTTTCATTTAAAAACACTAATATGAGCATATTCCACGAAGTAAGGGTCGAGACAGTCAATTTCATTAGATAAGTGTTAATTAATCCATTTCAAGATATTTTGTCTTGACATACTACCTGTCGTCAGAGGATTAAATATGTGTATTTTATTGGATATTATTACAAAATCTACTTGAGCCCTAAGTGCATACCTAGGCGGCGGTATTTGTTTCGGATTAACGACTGCCTACAGAGGGAATTATTGTTAAATCATGTCTAAGTTGTAAGTTAAAACGAAAATAGTATCTTGAAATGTACTTTAGTATTTTAATATAGTTAACATTTTTAATACGTTTGTTAAATAATCTTTTGCAAACGACATTGAACGGCTTCATCGGCGATGCCCCTTGCCTGTTGAAAATAATAATAATAATAACACTTACATGATGTGTTCTCCATTCCACTACAAATAAAACTAAAAACAAACACCCAGACAAAACTAAAGAAAAACCTTTTAGAACGTTATTATACTTGCTGGTATGTGGGCAGATCGACCCGTGACAATTTAAAGGTTATAATATTGAAGAGCTTTCTTCTTTTTCTTAATAAAGATACTAGACGAGGTTCGTAAGAAATACATATGAAATATGTAAAATATTTTATGTAACAAATTTTACGTAATAAATATATATACTGTAATGTTTTTCTTATTTATTTAAACAATAAACGGATGGGATAAATTTTAAACACACTGTATGGCTACTTACTAATTTATTTAAACACTAAACTAATCACTAATACTTAATTTATATATACAGTATATTCACTTAAACTAATTTATATAAACAGTTCACTAATTCACTTATTTATTTGTTTATCTCTCGATGTCAAATTATCAACTAACTAACTCTTCCTGATCAGTCCCCTTATATACTAGTGCCTTTTGTACTAGAGAATTTCGGGCTGCGGCTTATACACACAAATAATTTTTCTGGCCTTTTCTAGATAATTCTGGCCACAAAAACCAGTTCTAGATAAGATAGTCTCAATCGTAAACAATTTTTTATAACTGCGTATCCGCCATAATTTTAACTATTATACCTGGCTTAGACAGGGTCGGTTTTAGGGACTATACCAGTGTGCTGTTTCGTAACATTACCCCCTCCTTAAATGGAAGTTCCTCCTGGAACTTTTGTGTAGCCGAGACTGGATGTTTGAATCGGCAACTGGCCCCATTTCTACACTTTCCGATCTTATGGAAAACGCAGGGCACCGTCTTCATCGGATACTGATAACGGGGGTTGTAGCTGCAAATTAATATCTGGACACCGGTATCTTGAAAGATAATCTCTACCATGTTCCTGATGATTCGCCAATCCAACTGGTTACTCGCTATCTTATGCATAGCCAGTTTCTTCACGTTGGATTCCAACACATGGTCTCGGAGGTTTCGAAGTGCTTCCCACACATCGCGGTAGGTAGATCGATCTTGGAATTCATTTTTAGTTACCACGTAGAAGACGTACCGCGAATTATGTTTCAGTTTCAGTGTCTTGCCAGGGGCTGGAATCTGGTCTTCAAGCTTTTCTAATTGCCCGAACTTCTTTCGAAATACGGTTGCCAACCCTCGTGCGTTCTTGATACGGGCGGGGATGTTGTATGCCAGTGAATAATCTTCCGGGAGAGTGAACAAATCTTGTTGTTGTTCCGAAGTGACTCCATATCTAGCTTTCCCGGTACCTCCATACGCGCCCATAAATTCATCGAAGGTGGGGTCAGACACATCTCGAATACGGTTTACTCCTTCCTCTATGTCATGGTCTCCTTCGAATGGCGCTAGTCGGTTTCGGTGAACTACTTTTGGTTTTCCGTTGGGGATCTTGCTTATGCGATATAAAACATCATTGATCCTTTTCTTGATTAAGTATGGACGTTCCCAGGATTTTTGTAATTTTGGAGAAAATCCTTTTCTCCTCGCCGGATTGTGTAACCATACTTTGTCCCCTTCTATAAAACCGCCTTCTGTGGCCTGCGTGTCGTACCGACTTTTCTTTTTGTCGCTGGCAACTTGAAGATTTGTTCGAACTAATTCATGAATATCGTCCAGCCTTCTTCTCAATTGGATCACGTAGTCTTCGCCTGCTATATCTTCTCCAGGCCGAGAGCCAAATTCCAGGTCACAAGGAAGCCTCATTTCACGTCAAAACAGGATTTTCGCAGGTGTTTCACCCGTGGACTCATTGACGGCAGATCGATAAGCCAATGCGAATAGGGAGAGATACTGGTCCCAATCTCCCTGATGGCTGGATACTACTTTGGACAGGTATTTTCCAATAGTCCTGTTCATTCTCTCGACCATTCCATCTGACTGTGGATGTAATACTGTTGTTCTGGTCTTCTTCATACCCAGCTTGTCGCAAATCTCCTGGAATAGATGGCTTTCGAAATTTCTTCCCTGGTCACTGTGGACTTCCATGGGCACTCCATATCGGCTGATGAATTCTTTCACCAATACATCCGCGACAGTTGAGGCCTCTTGGTTCGGGATAGCGTAAATTTCCACCCACTTTGTGAAATACTCCATTACAACCAGTATGTACTTGCTACCATTTTCTGTCGTCGGAAATGGTCCAGCGATATCTAAAGCAATCCTTTCGAAAGGGCTTCCAATATTGTACTGTTTCATGGGTGCCTTTCTCTTGCGATGTGGTCCATTACTCGTAGCACAAGTCGTACATTTCTTACACCAGTCCTTCACATCGTCGGAGCTGTTCATCCAATAAAACCTTTCACGAACTCGCTGAAGGGTTTTCTTCACTCCCAGATGACCTCCCGATGGACTGTCGTGTAACTTCTTCAGTACCTCAGCTACTCTTGTTCTCGGGATAACTAGCTGTCTCCTCATCTCAGAACCATCATCGTTTTCAAGGACTCTTTTCAACAGCCCTTCTTCCAGGACAAGGGAGTCCCACTGAGCCCAATACGCCTTGAGTTTCGGTGAAAATCTTGACACTTCTTGTCAGGTAGGTCGCCGGTTTTCTTTCTTCCATTGCCGGATCATCTTCAGGTGAGGATCATTCTCCTGATCTTCTCTGATCCTGGTGGGTGACCATTCCTCGTTGACTACAGTAGTTCTTGA
Organism: Galeruca laticollis; assembly: GCA_963921935.1. Taxonomy (NCBI): domain Eukaryota; kingdom Metazoa; phylum Arthropoda; class Insecta; order Coleoptera; family Chrysomelidae; genus Galeruca; species Galeruca laticollis. The sequence continues at coordinate 19,188,908 of OY998181.1, read as the reverse complement.
AACTGCAGCTTCCCTAGATTCCACCTTGTTGCAGTGGGAGCAGTCTGTTGGGCACGGCCGTCTGGACAGGGAGTCTGCATTTCGGTGACTCACACCAGCTCGATGTTCGATGTTGAAATCGTATTCTTGAAGTCGTTCAATCCATCTAGCGATCTGGCCCTCGGGATTCTTGAACTGCATCAACCACTTGAGTGCTCCATGATCAGTCCGGATTAAAAACTTCCTACCATAGAGATACTGGTAAAAGTGTTCCACGGACTTCACTACCGCCAAAAGTTCTCTTCTTGTGACGCAGTAGTTTCGTTCTGCTTTGGAGAGGACTTTACTAAAATATCCCAGTATTCTTTCTTGCCCTCCTTGGATCTGTGAGAGCACTCCACCAATTCCTACGTTGCTTGCGTCAGTGTCAAGAATAAAATCTTCCTCTGGTAATGGATATCCTAATATCGGCGCCGAGGTTAAATGCCTCTTCCAGGTTTCAAAAGCCGTTTGACAGTCTTCGTCCCATTGGAAAGCTCTTGCTTCTTCTGTGAGTCGCGTTAGAGGCTTGGGAATATCTCCAAACTTTCTGATAAATCTTCTATAATACTTGCAAAGTCCAAGGAAATTCGTAATTTGATGTTTGTCGGTTGGTTGCGGCCGTTGCTGAATGGAAGCAATTTTCTCTGGATCCACCGCCACTACTTCATTGCTCACTATATGACCTAGATAGTTGACTCGGTTTTGGAATAGCTGACATTTCTTCGGGTTTAACATAAGCTGGGCAGCTTGGAGTCGTTTGAATACGTCTTCCAAATTCTTCAGATGCTCGTCAAATGTCTTCCCCAGTACTACGATGTCGTCCAAATAGACCAGGCATGTCTTCCAAGACAACCCTCTCAAGACATTTTCCATAAGTCTTTCAAATGTCGCAGGCGCATTACAGAGCCCGAATGGCATGACGTTGAATTGCCATAATCCAGATCCGGTGGTAAAAGCAGTCTTCTTTTTATCTTCTGGGTCCATTTCCACTTGCCAATAACCAGACTTCAGGTCCAAGGTGGTAAACAGTTTGCTGCCGGCCAAAGTGTCTAGCGTATCGTCAATTCGAGGCAGAGGATAGCTGTCTTTCTTCGTCACGTTGTTAGGCTGACGATAATCCACGCAGAATCTCGTAGTTCCATATTTTTTCTTCACGAGCACTACTGGAGACATCCATGGACTAGTAGATGGTTCTATTACTTTTTCTTCTGCCATCTCTCAAATTATCCTTTCAGCCTCCTCTCTCTTCGCTCGTGGAAGTCTTCGAGCTGACTGTCTAATTGGCTTAGCATTACCAGTATCAATTTTGTGTTTAACGGCTGATGTTCTGCCAGTCTTTCCTCCTTTTGGTACGAATAAGTCTCGATACTGCAAGAGAAATTCTCTCATTCTTTTTTTTTCAGCTCTATCCAAAGATTGACCAGCTACTGATAACATCTGTTCGAATCTGGCATTAGAATTGTCAGTGGTCGTTGTCTGACGAACTATAGACGTCACTGGTACGCAGGATCCAATCTTGATTTCCTTCTTGATGGTAATTGGGTAATCGTTCACGTTTATCAGTCGCACAGGGATCTCCTTCGCCGACGTAACCAATCCTTTTCCAATTAGTACTCCTTTGCCAACCTCTTCGTCGTGGTTCCTTGGTTCCATCATAACTGGTGTACCTTCCTCCATGATTCCCTGTAGCCGTGCTACTATCATGGTTTCGCTTCGTGCAGGTAGAACGGTATCTTCCTGTACAGCTGCCAACACCGCGCTGCGTCCATATGGATGCAGAAATACCTCCTCGGAACCCACTTTAATGGTTCTGTTTCTAAAGTCTAATTGGAAACCATGTACATTCATTGCGTCCATTCCCAGAATCACGTCTTCTTCAATGTCAGCTACGATTACCGTATGCGTGAACAATTCCCAATTGTATTTGTGTTTCTCCGTGAACGTTGGCACTCTCGCCTGTGGTGGTCCGCAGTCGCAGTCTCGTTGGTAGAAGCTTCTTCTTGGGGTTTATTATCTCTGGTCGTATAATGGTCCTAGTTGCTCCAGTGTCAACCAGCAGAGCATATTTCTTGCCATTTACTTCGCCATCCACATATACACTGTCGTTGCGACATCTGAGAGAAGCTATCAGTATGAGAGGGTCTTTGGAACGATCATGGGTCGGTGCTGCCCCCTCGTAGCCGACCCGTTCTAGTTTTCCTGTGACTGGGGTTCTTGGTTTGCAGGAGTCTTGGGGCGCTTACATGAACTACGTACATGTCCTAGCTCGCCACAATTCCAGCATCTGATCTTTCTCGGTTTCTTGTCCATCATATTTTTCATTAAACTGACAAACTGGTCAAATCTGTCTTCGTCACCTTCTTCTTGGATGGTCCTGATTTTGTTATACCCTGAAGCCTTCGTTGCTGCTTCATATTCAAGGGAAGCTGTCAATGCGTCGACTAATGTTTTTGGATGGGCTAAACGAAGCGTCCTCTGCATATCGGGGTCACGTAAGCCATCAATAAACGCCTGGATGCCCAGACATTCCATCAAGTTCTCTGGTGCAGACGGATAAGCAAATCGAACTAGTCGGGCAATGTCCACTTCATATTCTTGAAGGGATTCATCCCGTTTCTGCCTTCGGTTCTTCAGTTGAGATTGGTACAAATGTTCTAGATGTTCATGACCATATCGCATGTCAAATCTCTCCTTTAGCTGCTCGAAGTCATCCGTTTCTTCCAAAGGTATCGTCTGGAGTACATCTAAGGCATCTCCGCGAAGCGCGATGGTTAAGTTCACTGCCTTCTCTCTATCGGACCAATTATTCACTCTAGCGGCTGCTTCAAATTGTTTCACATAATGGGTCCATTACATTTTTCCATCGAACGTTGGGGCCTTGGCTCGGGTAAAACTGCCAATGTCTTCAAACTTAGATACTGTTTCTGGCTTGCAAGGTTTCGTTTGCTCGGTCTTCTTTTCTTCCTCTGGCGTGCCTCGCGTTCTTGAATCGGCAATCTTTTCCTCTAACTCCTTGATTTTCTCGTCTATCGTTGTAATCTTATTCTCGATTTTCTCGTCTATCGTTGTAACCTTATTCTCGATTTTCTCGTCCATCGTTGACATTTTATTCTCGATTTCAGATTTTAGAGACGAAATTTCATTTTCAACGTCAGCGGCAATGTCGTTTTTCATTAATAAGATATCTGCAGATATATCGTTCTTCAAAGTAGAAATCTTCTCGTCCATATTAACAGAAATGTCGATCTTCATAGCAGAAATATCGTTCTTTATAGCCGAAATATCGCTTTTCACATTCGTAGAAATCTTCTCTTCCATGCCAGAAATATCGTTCTTCATAGCAGAAATCTTCTCGTCCATGTTAGCAGAAATGCTCTCTTCCATGGCAGAAATCTTCTCGTCCATGTTAGCAGAAATTGGCGAGATTAAGGTGGAAGCCTCGTCATTAAATAAAACTGTTTCTGGATCAAAGCCGTCATTTTCCAGTGCCACTTTAAGTCTTTCTACTAATTCACTTTTCTTACCGGACGTTTCCAACTCACGATCTTCCAATTCTGCTCTTAATTCCGCCACTTTCAGATCCCTTAATCTCTTGGCCATTTTTATGTAGCAACCACACCTGACACCAATGTAATGTTTTTCTTATCTATTTAAACAATAAACGGGTGGGATACATCTCAAACACACTGTATGGCTACTTACTAATTTATTTAAACACTAAACTAATCACTTATAATTAATTTATATATACAGTATATTCACTTAAACTAATTTATATAAGCAGTTCACTAATTCACTTATTTATTTGTTTATCTCTCGATGTCAAATTATCAACTAACTAACTCTTCCTGATCAGTCCCCTCATATACTAGTGCCTTTTGTACTAGAGAATTCCGGGCTGCGGCTTATACACACAAATAATTTTTCTGGCCTTTTCTAGATAACTCTGGTCACAAAAACCAGTTCTAGATTAGATAGTCTCAATCGTAAACAATTTTTTATAACTGCGTATCCGCCATAATTTTAACTATTATACCTGGCTTAGACAGGGTCGGTTTTAGGGACTATACCAGTGTGCTGTTTCGTAACAATACAAAAAATTTCATATTTATGTAGCAGAATTTACATCTTGAATACATATAAACTTAGATATATGCAATATATAAAACATTTTATAATATAAATATTGAGAATATATAACAAAATTTATAAAGATTTTGTTACATAAATACTACTTAAAAAATATATAAACGTTTTATATAAAAATAATTCCTCCCCTGTTATATATTTTTATGTAACATATACATTTGTGTTTGCTGGGTCCATAGCCGATTGATCCCGTTTTTCAAAACCTGTGAACCCGATTTCACCCGGATCAGCTGGATCACCGTCCTAATGACCACTCATTACACCCTTATTAAGGTATTTATTTTTTTAAAAACTACTCAAATTTAGATTTTATCGCACTTGACTATATAAACACGTCTTACTCTGTCAATTGTCAGAGCCGAACTGATGAAGTAATCTAGGATGTTACAATATTCCTGATCACGAAATTAAATTTCGATAAGACTCAATACAAGCAATAAACTACAGCACATAGCAATAGGCTTCGACAAAAATTGTTTATGACTATGGAAATAGACTGACACTTAACATGCAATATTTAAATATGAAACAGTTGATAAATACGATGGAGCCAGTAACAACAAAACTTACCATAAACTTAATGAAAAAGTCGTGACATACGCTTGACCAAGTGCTTGGTGAATAATTCACTAACCACTAAGGCCTGGTTGAGGGCCGAAAGTTCTTGTTATTGGTGGTGGGGATTGAGAGTGGACGCTCACTATCATGCCGTGCACCCCTGCAGACAAAACAATGCCTCTGTTAACCTCATAATCCGGTCAAATTAGACTAAAAAATAATAGTAAAGGTACATAAATTTACAACAAGCTGCAAATGCGTGTAACTGTTCAAAACATAATTAAAAATAACATGTTAAAATTCCGAATCATTGCGATGCCTGGAAAAAAATTTATTCGAGGTCAAAGCTCAAAAATCTTGAAAAAAATCGGTTTTTCGCGATTTTCAGCAAAACGGTAAGTTTTATCATATAATCACCTCAGATAAATATTGTTAATCATAAAATTCTCTACAAAAAATGTATCAATACTTTTTTTTCTGAGAGCCACCGTTTTTGAGATACAACGAATCAAAGAGTTGTAAAAGTTGTAATCGTCAAAATGTGCATAAGTACGCCACGTATATACATCTCTGAAGCTGTAATTTAAGTAAAAACATTTTTCAATTGGTATACATAAGTATAAATATGAGAATATCAGGTATAATGAAATCCAGTCCCTTAATTTGTATGCTAGTGTAACCTTGAGACAACATCTGTCTGAATGGCTCCCTACCCTTTATCGTTGTTTGGTGACATTGGGATGCGTAAAACACAGAAGTCTACCATTTACGATTGTTTTCAACAGGTCAATATTGAAATTAACAATACTAATACGACATACATCATTGACGGAGGATACTTACTACACCGTGTTGTGTGGGATAGTGAAGAAACATTTAGCATTATTTTAGATAAATACGTTCAGTATGTACGTAGACATTTTGGTGCCAGAATTACTGTCGTATTTGATGGCTATGATGATTGCACGAGGAATATTAAAGCTGCAGAACAACGTCGTCGAACTTTAGCAACGTCTTCATCTTCAGATATTCTATTTGATGAACTTATGACAGTTCCTACCAGTCAACAGAAATTTCTTGCAAATACTCACAACAAATCTCGGTTCATTTCAATATTGAAAGATAAGTTTATTGCCGAAAATATATTGGTTGAACAGGCTAATAACGATGCCGACGTACTGATTATTGAAACAGCTATAGAGCAATTTAATTTGACAAATACAACTATTGTTGTTGGTGAAGATGTTGACTTACTCGTACTACTTACTGCTCGAACTCCAGCTGAAAAAACTATTTTCTTTTTAAAGCCAGGAAAAGCTCAAAATCAAACGGAAATATATTCATCAAAAAGTTTATCTACTTTTCCAAAGAGTCAAAATCATGTACTATTTTTACACGCAATAACTGGCTGTGATACGACGTCTGCATTTTACAGGAGAGGTAAAGCAACAGTCTTTAAAATGTTTGAAAAACAAGATTTAGTTCCATGTGCTGAAGTCTTCAAAAAAAGTAATTCAACTCAACAAGAAATTATCACGAACGGGATTCAGTTTATTATTTCTATGTACAAAGCTCCGAAAAAAACCACCTGCCTAGATAAGTATCGATATGCATGTTTCGTTAAAAACACTAAAAATAAGAAACAGGTGCAATTAGCTTGTCTTCCTCCAACCTCAGTTGCTGCTCATCAACATCTTTTCCGGGTGTATCACCAAGTTCAAGTGTGGCTTGGTTATCAGCTAGACCCAAAAGACTGGGGTTGGAAGTTGGTCGACAATACATTAGAACCTATTCAGACTTTACTCCCACCTGCGCCGGAAAAACTGCTGAACACTATTTTTTGCAACTGTAAAAAGGGATGCAGCGCTAAATGTGGTTGTAAAAAAGTTGGACTGTTGTGTTCTCTGGCATGTACACATTGTCAAGGCCAGTCATGTTCTAATGCTGAATCACAAATAGTAGAGGATTCGTTTGATACCAACGAAGAAACATGCGATACATCGCTATTGATGGAATTTACTTGCACCCAGGATGAAGAAAACGAACAAGACAAAGATCAAGAAGAAGAAGAAGAAGAAGCAGAAGAAGAAGAAGAAGAAGAAGTATTTGAAGGTTATGAATCAGATGAATAAATTTCTGAATTTTTTTAGTTTCAATCGCTTTTATCATTTCCAACTGTATCTAATATATTTTATTATGCAAGTTTCCAATCAGACAGAATCACAACAGACATGTGGAATAGGCCTACTGGGGAAACCACGTTAAAAAAAACGCGCTAAGTACACTACCTCACAGGTGGTGTGGAAACGTGTGCATATAATGACGATTACAACTTTTTAACTCGTTATATCTCAAAAACGGTGGCTCTCAGGTAAAAAAGTGTTGATACATTTTTTGTAGAGAATTTTATGATTAACAATATTTATCTGAGGTGGTTATATGATAAAACTTACCGTTTTGCTGGAAATCGCGAAAAACCGATTTTTTTCAAGAATTTTGACCTTTGACCTCGAATAAATTTTTTTCCAGGCATCGCAATGATTCGAAATTTTAATTATGTTTTGAACAGTTACACGCATTTGCAGCTTGTTGTAAATTTATGTACCTTCCAATGTCTAGATTGACCGGACTATCAGCTAAGTTTGTAAATAACCATACAAAATAAAAATTATCGCGATTAAAAAAAATGAGTAGTCTGACATATTGAGTCCTTCGCAGTGATAGGGCCTGATAAATTATTAATTTTTTTGTTTTTTAAATATATTTGTATTTTTTTGCCATTTGGGGGCCTATGAAGGTGCGGAGCCTGAGGCGGACCGCCCCAACCGCCCCCCTCGATACGCCCCTGGTTCACTGTGTTTCTTACTTCTATGCATCTATTTCGGTTCTCTGGTGTTGGGAATTTTCTGTATTTTAAATACGTTTCCTTCTTTTCCTTCGTGATATGCTTGACTTCCAGTGTGAACCAGGGATTAACTATTCGGTCTGTTGTCTTGTGAGGTTGTGCGTGTCCCTATGGCTTCCAAAGAAAAAGAATGACTGTATCTGTAGATCTATAACACCGTGATGTAGTGCCTATGCGACACATCCTTCCAGTGCGATAACATGACAAGTCACCAAACCACCTTTTCGGAAAAACTGCGTCCCTTAGGTATGACACGTTATGGAATGATGACCCACCTGTGAAATTCAGTTTTCCACTTAAAGAAGTCACAAGACTAGCATCACGCCTGTCACAGAACCAGTCCTTAACACGGAAAGCTTTTTTAGCAGGAAAACGAAAACCACCAAAACATTCCATCATAGGAATGATATTGCGAACTATTTTACAAAAAAAATACACAGTAAGGGACATAAATCTACTAAGAAAATTTTCTAGCGTAACTAAAAAATGTTTGCGTGTGTGTTTGTAAACGGGACTATTAAGGAAAAATAAAAAGAGTACCATCCCCCACGTTGGACGCCAAATTGTAAACTGAACTTACCGTCCCGGCCACAGGCTCTGCTCAGGTAGTGGTATTCGGCCTCAGTTATAGTATTTTTTATTACCTCAACTGGGATATGGTGACACAATAAAAACATTTTCAGGAATAATGGATTTATCAATCACACAAGAATAAAGTCACATTAACTATGTATTGACAATACAATACTGTTACGAAACAGCACACTGGTATAGTCCCTAAATCCGACTCTGTCTAAGCCAGGTATAAGAGTTAAAATTATGGCGGATACGCAGGTTTTTTATATCTGTTTACGACTATCTTATCGAAACATTGTTTTTGTGACCAGTTTTTTCTAGAAAATGCTAGAAAACCAATTGTTTTTGAGTAAGCCACAGTCCGGAATTTTCTAGTAAAAAAAGGAATTAATATAAATGAAGGACCGATCAGCGGATAAGTTAGTTGATAATTTGACATCGTGAGATAAACAAATAAATAAGTGAATATAAATTAGTGAACTGTTTATATAAATTAGTTTAAGTGAATATATACAGGGTGTTTTCAAATGACACTTACAACGTTTGCATGTAGATACCTCTCGTAAAATTGGACAAGATGATATAGGGATTGAGGGGTCCAACCCATTTACTTTTCAAAATACAGGGTGTTAAAGTTATGAAAAATATAATGTTTTAATTTGATAACTTTAAAATGGATGAGTATATTGATCTGACATTTGGCAGGTTGTTTTTAAATGTGAAAGAGCATATTTTGATGGAAAATCATGTTTCAATTCTTGATCCAGTGGTGTACATTTGGAAGAATATGTCACCTTTCCCCTCCCATTTTTTACGCCACTGGCATTTGAAGCTATTTTTATTTGATTTTGTATTCCTCAATAGTTTTCACGTGAAAAACGCATAACCTTTACATATCAAAAAATTTGTAGTTTTCAAGATATTTAATGTTTTTATGAAGTCTGCAAGATTACTTTTTAATAAAAAAATATTTTTCTTGAATGTTTTTTAATAACTACTCTACTAATGGTTTGAATATGTAACAGGAACTAATTTGTGAAACAGCAATGCATATAAAACATTGAGAGAGGATTGTTGAAAATACTTTTCCAAACTTGTGATTTTACTAACAAAAGAATTAATGACAATAAAAAATAAGATAATTACAAAGTTGAATAATATCCCATTCAAACATAACTTTTAACTAAGCAGCCAACAAATTACAAGAGATGTTCAAAGTTTTGTCCATTTACTTTTACACATAATCTGCAACGATTTCTCATTGAAAATCGCATACCTTGGAAATACTGGCGATTGCCGGAAATAATTTCTGTAGCTGCATGGATTCTTGCTATCAGTTCCTTCTCCGTTTCTACTATTGTATCGTTGACTTGAGACTTCATGTAACCCCACAGAAAGAAATCGATTGGATTTAAATCCGGTGACCTCGCAGATCACATATTGGGTCCACCTCGGCCTATCCAGTTGTTTCCGTATTGTTGGGTTATAAGTTGTCTGGCCGCTAGAAAATAATGTACACATGCCCCATCGTGCTGAAACCATAAATTATCCGTATTCGCCCTAATATTTAATGGTCGTTTAATAAATCAGGCAGGGTTTCTCTCAAAAAATTACAATAAATATTACCATCGAGTTTATAAGGTAATAAATATGGACCTACTATATATTCTCCAAGAATGTCTGCCCACACGTTAAGCGAGAATTTTTCCTGAAATCCACGTTGTCGAATAACATATGGATGTTCGTCATCCCACACGTGGCTATTCCTTGAATAGAAAATTCCTTCACGTGTGAATTTGGCTTCATCAGTAAATAGAACAAATTCGGTAAAATTCCTATTTTCTAAACATTTTTGGGTGTACCAATTGGCAAACTCCACTCTTTGAGGACAATTTGTTGATTTTAGGGCCTGAACTTGGGTATACTTATAACTTGTAAGGATACAACTGTTGTTCATTTAAAATATTCCACACAGTTGAGTTACTTACATCCAAAGATTTGCCAATGGTGCGAGTGCTTAAATCGGGTCTATTTGCAAGACGGTCTAGAACAGCCTCCTCTAATTGTACAGTTCGTACAGTTCGTTTTCTACCGCTACCTTGTAATTTTGAATTGAATTGTCCAAATTTTCGCAATCTCCTGTCAATTTGAGAAAAAGTTGTGTGACATGGAAATCTAGGTCGATTTGGATATCTTTCTCTAGACAAGCGCTCGGAACGTCTACCGTTATTTCTGGATACCCCGTATATTAGTTGCATATCAGCCATTCCCTCAAAAGTATAATCCATCATAACAAAAAGTGTGAAAGTTGCATGAACCAATTTAATTACAAATAATTCATTTTCGTTTTGACGTTAAACAAAATGACATTTACCATTTCATTATTGACATCCATAGCCTACTATACGGAAGAGGGACTGATAGCAAGAATCCATGCAGTTACAGAAATTATTTCCGGCAATCGCCAGTATTTCTAAGGTATGCGATTTTCAATGAGATAACGTTGCAGATTATATGTAAATGGACAAAATTTTGAACATCTTTTGTAATTTGTTGGCTGCTTAGTTAAAAATTATGTTTGAATGGGATATTATTTAACTTTGTAATTATCTTATTTTTTATTGTCATTAATTCTTTTGTTAGTAAAATCACAAGTCTGGAAAAGTATTTTCAACAATCCTCTCTCAATGTTTTATCTGCATTGCTGTTTCACAAATTAGTTTCTGTTACATATTCTAACCATTAGTAGTTTGGTAGTTATTAAAAAACATTCAAGAAACATATTTTTTTATTTTTTTTATTGAAAAATGATCTTGCAGGCTTCATAAAAACATTAAATATCTGGAAAACTACAAATTTTTTGATATGTAAAGGTTATGCGTTTTTCACGTGAAAACTACTGAGGAATACAAAATCAAATAAAAATAGCTGCAAATGCTAGTAGCGTAAAAAATGGGAGGGGAGAGGTGACATATTCTTCCAAATGTACAGCACTGGATCAAGAATTGAAACATGTTTTTCCATCAAAATATGCCCTTTTACATTTAAAAACAATCTGCCGAATGTCAGATCAATATATTGATCCATTTTAAAGTTATCAAATTAAAACATTATATTTTTCATAACTTTAACACCCTGTATTTCGAAAAGTGAATGGGTTGGACCCCTCAATACCTATATCATCTGGTCCAATTTTATGAGAGGTATCTACATGCAAACGTTGTAAGTGCCATTTGAAAACACCCTGTATAAATTAAGTGTTAATGATTAGTTTAGTGTTTAAATAAATTAGTAAGTTGTTTAAATAAGTGTTTTTAAATGAAACTCGAGGTCTCTAGTTAATTCCACAATATAATACAAGTTATTGAAAATTCTAAAAAATTTTTTAGAATTTTCAATAACTTGTATTATATTGTGGAATTAACTAGAGACCTTGAGTTTCATTTAAAAACACTAATATGAGCATATTCCACGAAGTAAGGGTCGAGACAGTCAAGTAGTTTAAAGTTTATCCCACCCGTTTACTGTTTAAATAAATTAGAAAAACATTACAATACGAATAAAAAGTCAGTCTAACAACAAAAATTACCAACTCAAGTTTCATATGTATCGAAAATAAGTTGGAGGACTTCTCTTGGAGAGACTTAGGATGTACAGCTTTCAACGATGTCCTGGAGAAGTGGAACTTGAGGTGGGTGCGGCGATGTTCTATAGTTCTTGAGGAACGATGGCAGGCTTCAAGACCAAGGTATTGGATAGTCGACTTCTTGGAGGTCAAGTTACAGATCTTGAATATCTAGTTCCCAAGATCCACGTGTCAGCATGCCGAGCAGCAAAGACGAAATAAGACCACTCAAAACAGATTTAAAGATCGTAGAAAATAATTGCTTCTTAAACGAGGAACAATCAGGAAAGACGGTTGAATCGGAATTCGCGAATGTAAAAATAATCATTCTACTTGTTTCTAAAATATCGAACTTAATAACTTGAAAGAAAAAATTCGTAACATGTCGATACATGTTACATTACTATAAATCGTAATTCATTTTATCTGGATAATTCGTATATCATATGAAGGGGTTCAATAGTGAGTCCCATTATGCGATTACAGTGTTACAAACATTCCACCGGATATTATTTGGCCATTGTTCCGAACACATTGATTAAAGTGGACGAGATAGAATTGTTAACGTTCAATGGTGTAATTCTCGCCAGAATTTCAAATCCATTCAACTAGCATTATATATGGCTCCAAATTAATTCACAGCAGATTTTAGATATATGAGGGGGTGGGTGGGTCGGTGCATCGTGATCTTCCAGACTAGAAAACATCAACAATAAGACAAAATTTACGCTAAGAATTAACAATGACATTATCGAGACAAAGTTGTCTATTAAATATTTCAGTCTTAAATTTTCACATAGGCTTTAAAAATTCGGTTACAAAGGCTAACAATGCTGTTATATTATAACCCTATATTCACAGAAGATTTTACGTTTTTGGTAAATATTTTTATGATTTCCACTTGAAAAAAGAAGTTGTGTCTTTTTAGAACGCCATATTATGTAAATACACCCACTGATTAATTGCACTTAGAACTACATTTTAAAATGCATTCTAATGTTCACCTTTAGGCTTCAGGTGCCATATTTATTTCAAAAAATCGTCTTATTCAGTTGAGGCAAAACTGCGCGAGTGTCGATTTTTCCTTATGCCTTTGCCTAACAAGATATAATGTTTGAAATTATAACTATATTTTTTTATGACGCAGACATTATACAATTATTAATTATTTGTATATGTCTTGACATAGTTCGCGTGTACAAGCGAAAGTCTATGTGGCAGAGTTGATCCCAAGAAGCAACGTCTGGTGCAATTAAAGAAGTATTCGATGGAAGAATGAGTTATACGGCAACTGCGGAGTCCATATGTTCCTCGGTCAAACCTGATAGATCGATTTAAATGTGCCCGAAAAATAATATGACACCTCAAGTAGTATCAAAAAAACATTTTAACTTGCCACGATCAATGGTATGAGCAACACTTTCAACAAATCGAAGCAAACATCTGGAAATGATTGGATTTATGGTTTTCTTGCAAGGCATCTAATATTAAGTTTTGGGCCAGCATCACACTATCAAAGATCTTTGACAAAGATATTTGATGGAAAATTGTACAGTATAATATACACAATTTTATAAAATATTTCTTTTACAAAATATCTTTCATAAAATCAACTGGCTGTGGAGTAAATTTTATCAAAGGTTCAACTAGCTCTATTTTAAGATGGCTGACGTAAAGTTTGTGTGGTTAATTGCTACAACGAAATTAATAATGTCTGATTATGAGGCTTGCGAAATGCTGTATAATACTGTCCTGCTAAGGCCGGTCCCAGGCACTACGTGTATTTGGCAAACATTTGGTATTCAGACTTATTCGCGTAGCGTGTGGGAAGTTAACTTTGGCAAATATTCGCCCTTCGTTATTTTCCCGACGCTGGTCGGTAAACTAGTACGAAGTAACGGATGCCGTAGTGCGGCGTAGTAAACTACGTGTACCTTCCGCAATGCTCCCACACGCTTCGGCATAGTAGAAGAGGTATGCGGATAGTTTTTTATTTCAATTTAGCGGTGATTATACAGTACATGTATTATTGTAGGCAGTGCCGCCGTGACGAAAGGTTCTACAAAATGGAGTGGACGAACGAATTAACGTTGGTGTTTATGGGGTTGTTCGAAAATGAACCTGTGATTTGGAACCCAAGGATTCCAGACCGTGACGTCACTGTCTCAAATGTAAACAAATATCTAGTCATAAATACCTACCTAGAACAACTTCTATTCAAAGACACCATCCACCATTTTCTCTTTTTACGATTCTTTTGTTTTATTCTATTAAGTAGTAATGCACTGCTTAAAATAACACAACTAGCAGCGGCAGCAATCTGCTCTTCATCGCTGTCCATTTTACACTGAACTAAATTAACTAAAATAGTTGCATAAAACAAAAACGCCACACGCCACTGAATATCCACATCTTTCTGCGCGAATATTCGCCAAATGTTTTCAAAGTCAAACCTTTGCTATACTACGGCACCGTGTGGGAAATCAAGCAAACTTTCGTGCAAATGATAAATATTGGCCTATTCGCCAAATACACGTAGTGTCTGGGACCGGCCTAAGACAGAACGTCGTATCTGCAAAAATCGAGATTTTCAGTTTTTTGCATATCCAGCATGCTACCAACTTATTCTATCATCCTACAAAGTCTAAAAGCGGTATCTGTACCATATAATCGTCAAATCGAGTGTCGTAGTGTTGTCGTAACTACACATACAGAGAGTTTGCCAAGTCAGATTGACGTATCTGAATAGTCCTACGATCTTTTGTCGTATCTTGCAATTCGAGCTTTAGTTATGACATTTAGTCTTAGTAATTTCAAACAATGTATTGAGCACAAGAGTGGGAGATTATTTATAGTTTTGTCGTATGTGTGAGCGAACTGGCTGTGTTCTGTAATATTACTGTGTTATACTTGAATAAACAACATGATTCCTGGATACAAGATTCAATTTGGTCAACTACATCAAAATACGCTGATCACACGTATTGATTACTAAGTCAGTCAGTCGTATCTACAAATTATATTCAAATATCTCAATCAGATTATTACTCATGAAACTGAGGTTTTTAATCGATATCAAACACTGTTTCTTTTAAAATTGGGAGCAATATCAGGTCCCTACAATTATGCGTTTCCATGGCAGAAAATGATTCACAAATATGCTTTTTCCCGCCAGTTACATTTTTGCAGATACGGCCTCCTGGCTTAGCAGGGCAGAATAGTGTAAACGTAAATAATATAAACAGAAACAAAAGATTGGAAGCTTATAGATTTATAGCTCAAACAGAAAATACAATTAGTGTCGCTTCACAGGTTTCTGGAATAATGCCTGTTGCCAAAAAACGAAGAGTCACTATAACTTGTTCCTCGTGTGTGTTCTGTTTGGCAATAAACGGTGCTACTTTTGAAGCTACAGGTACTTATCCACTCTTAAATAGTTATTGTAACTCTTCAAGTCTTCACATTGCAATTCTTGGAAGTAGGATTTGATAAATAATGTTACGAACTCGCACACCGAAGTAGGTAGATACTAAGTACGGTCCTGTAACCTTATGTTAGATTAGATTAGATTTTAACGGGGTTACTGTGCACTGAAACCAAAGGTTTATTGTGCCCCCCTATCAGAGCTGTTGTCGCTACTACTACAGCTCGCCTTCCAGTTCCAAGGTTCTAATGAACTCTAGTATTTGGGACGGCTTCAGCGAGGTTAGGTCCTCACTCTTACAAGTTTCTTGTCCAAAGCATTTCTTGCATTGGCTTGCAATGGCGAGGCATTCCAGAACTAGGTGATCAGGAGTTTCATCCTCCTCCCCACAGAATCTACACTCGTCAATCTCTGCTAGACCTATTCTCA
The DNA here is from genome assembly GCA_963921935.1 of Galeruca laticollis. Classification (NCBI taxonomy): domain Eukaryota; kingdom Metazoa; phylum Arthropoda; class Insecta; order Coleoptera; family Chrysomelidae; genus Galeruca; species Galeruca laticollis. Next base: position 19,173,221 of record OY998181.1, on the reverse strand, counting down.
TTAAGTGCTTCCTAAGGCGGCAGTGTCCTGTAAGAAAGCCCGTGAGGAGATGTAGCTTATCTTTACTAAGGTCCAAATATTTTTTGGACCTAGCAGTGTCAAAGTTCCCCAGGAACTTTTTGGACTGTTCCAACTCGGGAAGGCACCGCCAGAGTGCTTCTCTTTCGGTTTCCTCTTTCTTCCGAAACTCTTTCTTGTAGGAGCATTTTGATACACCACAGAAAGGCTCCGGGCCAATAAAGGGCATTTGTGCTCCTTTCCTGGCAAGTGTATTGGCCTCTTCATTTCCCGTGATTCCCGAGTGACCAGGAACCCAGACTAAAGAGACCTTGTTATTCTTGCCTAATTCATCAAGTTTTCTTCGGCACTCCCATGCCAACTTTGAATCAATGACATGGGAGCTCAATGCTTTGATAGCTGCTTGACTATCAGAATGGATCGATATGTCACATCTCTGATAGTTCCTTTCTAGGTTCATTTCCACGCGTCTTTCAATCGCAAGTATTTCTGCCTGAAAGACGCTCGTGAAGGAGCCTAACGATAATGAGTATCTGGTGCCAGGCCCAAATACTCCAGCGCCTGCTCCGATGGTGGTTTTTGAACCATCTGTATACTATCTAATGGTGTTTTCTTTGAGAGTTTGGGTGGTGTATTCCCTTTCCCAGTCTCTCCTCGTATTTAGCATCGTAGTGAAATTCTTTTCGATGCTTACTTTCCTGATCATTTCGTCACTGGGAAGATTCGCTAATGAGGTGTATCTTGTTAGAGAGGACCAAGCTCCCTGATTTTCAATACTCTCATTGCCTGAACCTTCCTTAGATATTCTAAGAATTGCCTCTTTGGCAGATCTTTCTATCACCAGATGTAGAGGTGTGAGATCTGTAATGATCTCAAGTGCCCTAGTTGGACACGTTCTCATAGCTCCAGTGATGCACACACAGGCAAGCCTTTGAACTTTATCGAAGGTTTTCCTCGTGCTGTACTGACTTGCTTTTGTGTGCCAAACTATTGCCCCATACGTATTTGCTGGTCTCACAATCATGGCGTACATCCATCGCAGTATTTTTGGGTTACAGCCCCACCTCTTACCAGCTAGATTTCTGCACGCTATCAAAGCTCTTATTGTTTTACTAGCAGTTATTTCAACATGCTTATTCCACAGAAGCTTACTGTCTAGGGTTATCCCTAGATATTTAACCTCCGATTTCCATTCTATGATTTCCCCATTTAAGGATATGGGTTTCATGGCTGGAAGTGTTCTTTTCCGGGTAAATGGAATTACTATGGTCTTGCTTAGGTTAATGTTTAGCCCCACTGACAAGCACCATTGCTCAATGATTCTGAGGCTCTTTTGTAATAAATCACACAAGGTGCTCTCGAACTTGCCTCTGACTATTAATACAATGTCATCGGCGTAGCCCATACATTCGAAGCCAAGCTCCGTTAGCCTGTAGAGCAACTCATCTACTACGAGGCTCCATAGAAGGGGAGATATCACTCCCCCTTGAGGTGTCCCCCGAGTGGCTTTAACTGAGGTGGTTTGATTCCCCACCTGTGTCTCAGCTATCCTCGTTCTCAACAACTCATACATCCATTTTACAATGGTTTCATTCACTCCTCGCCTTTTTAGTGCTTCTTTGACAGACACATGAGTTGTGTTGTCAAAGGCCTCTGATATATCCAGGAATGCACACATTGCGATTTCTTTGTTGTTCAGAGTTCTCGGGATGACTTCTGTCAGCTGACACAGAGCCGTCTCAGTTGATCGACCCGCTCTGTAGGCATGCTGACATTTATGAAGTGGTATATTCTCCAGATTCTCTGTTCTTATGTAGTTATCCACTACTTTCTCCATCGATTTGAGTAGAAACGATGTTAGACAGATGGGTCTAAAAGATCGGGGATCAGTCCCATCTTTTTTCCCTATTTTTTGTATGAAGGTTACCCTTGCCATTTTCCATTTTCTAGGTATTAGACCCACTGCTAGACTGCTTCTTGTAATCTTCAGCAGGTGAGGAAGAATCTCCTCTATCCCTTGCTGTAGGAGTGCTGGAAATATTCCATCCACTCCTGGTGATTTATATGGTTGAAAGGTACTTATTGCCCATTCCAACCGTTGTCTGGTAAATATTTTCTTAGCAATGTCCCAATTTTTTGGTGTAGTTCATTGCTATTTCGATTTTTGTTGCTGGTTCACTACCTGGGAAGTGGGTTTTAAGAAGAAGAATTGATCGTTCCTCTTCACCTTCAGTGTATGATCCGTCTGGCTTTTTCAGCGACATTGTGGGGTTAGTTTCCCCATTTGCCATGACCTTTTGTAGTCTAGCCGCAGTGTGAGTGGAAGTGATCTTTTCGCAAAAGGCTGGAAAATTAAGCCTTTTGGCCTTCCTAATCTCTTTATTGTACTGAGTAAGATTCTCAGTGTACCTCTGCCAATTTCCGTCACGTTTGGCTCTATTAAAGAGCCGACGGACCTCTTTTCTGAGGTTTGACAGGTTCTCATTCCACCAAGCAGCATCCTTTTCTGAACGAGCTTTTGAGAGTGGGCAACTGGAATGAAAAGCTTCCATTATTGCCTCACTGATCTGTTCGACTCTTTGTTCCAGGTCGTAGTGCGGGTGATTTACCCCATTCACTTCGACGTGTTCCAAATTGTCCTTCAGACTGGTCTTGTAAAGAGACCAATCAGTATTTCTAGGATTTCGAGTTGTAGGAATCGAGGTGGTATTTCCCTCTATCCTAAATTCGATGATCCTATGGTCGGAAAGTGATGGCTCGCTCATCACCCTCCAATCTTTTACATTTTTCCTAGCAGCAACATAACGATTGTTACGTCTAGGACCTCTTCTCTTGCTCTCGTGACAAAAGTGGGGGTTGTCCCCACGTTTAAGGTCTCAAGGTTATTTGCTAAGAGATATTCTAATAAACACTCACCTTTTACGTTGTTATTGGTGCTTCCCCACACGGTATTGTGTGCGTTGGCATCACAACCAATTATAATTGGCAGCCGTCTGCTATCGCAGTGTCTCACTAGCTCTTGTACCTCTACTGGCGGTGTCATCGGCCCGTCTCCAGCGAAGTAGGCAGAGGCAATGACGATGTCTCGGTCGATACCCCCAATGTTGAGGTGAACCATGATTGGAACAAGGTCCCGTGACACGTATTCTGAAACACAAATATATTTTATGTTATTTCTTATGATTACGCAGGCACGCGGAGATACTTGCCTTTGATCATAAATCAATTTAGAATCCTTACACGCCAAACCTTTGATTTGGCCTTCTTTGTTGATCCATGGTTCTTGGATCAGTACAATATCCAGTTGTAGTCTAGCGAACAACCTTGCAATCACGGCTGAAGCTCCCTTCGCGTGATGCAGGTTAATCTGAGCTACATTCGTGAACGTGAAGGTGAATAATTATGGATGAGAGAGGCCGAGTTACTCAGCCTCTATTCATCCCCCTCCTTTCTCTCTTCCTGGCCCTCCTCGACCACCATGGCAATATCTCCCTCGGTAATCGAGCAGGTTTCTTGATCTAGAGTCAGACTCTCGACCCCCAGGCTGCTCTGCCCAGATTCCCGGTATGCAGAGGCAGTCTCCGCATTCCCAGTCATCCCAGCAGAGCCGGAGGAGATCTCGGGCTGACCCAAGGTCAAGCTTTCGCCTTGTTTCTCCTTTTCAGAGGTTCCGGATGTGGAGAGTATCTCCATATCCCTTGGATCCTCCGCAGGATTCTTCTTTTTTCCCAGACCCGAGACAGGGATACGCCCAAAACGGAAGTTTAGAGCGTAACCTCCTGCCTTCAGAGCTTCCACAGATTGGTGGGCGATCCTAATCGTGAGGATAGTTCCCTGTCCCTCTTTTTTAGAGTTTAAAATTTTCCAAGCCTCAGTACTGAGGTTGGAGTTCTGAACCTCGACAAGTTGGAGGATCTTCTCCAGTTTCATGTCTTCTTCATGTTTTTAGACACAACGAGCCCCAAGTATTTCCCCGCAGACCTCCTCCTCATATAAAATCATCTCAGAGGCCCTTCTCCTATCCGCCACCTGGAGACGCGCCGGGTAGTTACTTCACCCTCTCCACATCAATAAATACCCCGACGAACAGCGACGAACTACGTACATATCTACTGATGTGGACCCGGAACCTTATGTAAACGGAGTTAAAATAATGTCGAGCGCGCCTAATTCTGAGAAGGTCTATTGGGATTTTTTGTGACCGTTTTTATAGACATGTTGTCCGAAGATCTTTCATGGATTGAGCCGGCATTCGAGAAATATCCCGAAAGGCTATTGTTCTGTGTAAGCCGCTAACTAGAATTATCTAGAAAAAAAGGCCACTTATATATAAAGGACCGACCAGTTGGAGAAGTTTAGTTTATAAAGTGATCTCGTGATATAAACAGCGAACAAGTAAATAGTATAAGTAGTGAAGTGTTTATATAAATTAATGTAAGTGAATATACTGTGTATATAATATAAATTAGTGAATAGTGTAGTGAATAAATAAATTAAGTTAGTAGACATAACGTGGGTGTATAAATTTATCCCACCCGTAATAAAAATGTTTAAATAAACAAGAAAAACATTACAGTATTGAAGGAATCATTTTGTTGAACTTAATAGTGGGAATTATTGGGTGATCATTATGAATTAGCATGTATACTTCAAATAAATAAGTTAAAATTCGAAGCATTGAATGAGGATTATATATAATTTCTTTTTTATAGACATGCCATACCTACCAATAAAGCTATTTGTGAAATTTGGTTACAAATAATTAACAATCCTTAACACTTAAAAGTATATTATTAACATCATATAAAATATGTGATATTCAATTTGAAGAAACTTCCAAATACCCTAATGACAGATTAATGAAGTTGTTACTGACAACGCTATATTTGCCTAGTAAGTACTCGTCTCTATTTTTACTGTGGCAATTGTACTTATTGGAGCTACAATAAACCCATGGGGGATCATTGTGAAAAGTTATGCAGATAAAAAGAATTGTTATTTTTGTTTTTAGGTTACAAAGGTGTAGTTTATATTTTTTGAGTACCGGAGCAGTAACCATCATCTTCTTTCAACTCCCAAAAAGCTAAAAGGTATAGTATGTTATGTATTAATGAATATGTCATTTTTATAGATCAGTTATCAGTATAAAATATTTTATCGAACTATGGCACAATTTGATGAAAATTTTGATTTTATTTCCTTCCTTTTCGTACTACTTACAAATAACAACTATAACATTTTCATTTCTACTTAATCTGGATTAGAAGTATATCGGAAACAATAAAGTAATAAATGTATTTATATGATTTGTGGGGATCCAATTAAGAGAAAACCATCCACTTCTGGGCAGATATAAAGGAGTCACCCTATGACTGGTGTTTGTTAAATTTAAAGCTAAATGCAAAGGAGGCAATGTTAAACATTGATTATTTATTCTTATGAAACCTATTTTTTTGTCATACATCATTGAATATGGTTGCTCGTGGTTTTTCGTGAGAAGTACTATATATTAACTTATACGATTTGACATTGAGTCCTTGTATCCATCCTACATTGATCCAGGGCTCTTGAAGTAGCCATATATGAATATTGTCACTTATAATTACACGAGAGCTTTTTTGTCGAAGTATCAATAAGTATCAAGTATCAATAAGAATTTTGTTGCCTGGCAATTTAACGAAAAAAACTGCCTCTGAAAAAATTAGGAGTCCGTAGGATGAGTAATTTTTTCTGGCAGTTTTTGAGTTGAATTACTTAATGGCAACAAAGTTCGAATTGTAAATGTCAAGTTTACTTCGACTCAAAAAAAGCTAGAGTGTAATTCGGTAAGACAATTTAATGAATATGTAAATCAATGAATTAAAAAATGAGATGTAAATTAGTTTATTTAATTTAACGGAAAATACATTTGTTAAGAACACAACTATTAAAAATAGCTTGATTTTCAGAATTTTCGTGTCTTTTGTTAATATTTTGCTGCATGCTCTAGTATTTTGAGTGGTGGTAGTAACTGTTTACTGGATGGAACCAATGATTTCTCTATGATGCTCTTCATCTAACTGAAGGTACGGATTTAATGACGATGGGCTGCTATGTCCCGTAATTTTCACAAGTTTTTGTTCACCTATACCACTCCTGGACAATTCAGTTACGGCAGCAGCTCGATTAGAATGGTTCGTAATTTTCACCTGCTTGATATCAAGTCCAATATTTTTCGCCGAAGATTTGGTCCATTTAGATATTTCGTTGATCCCAATAAGAAAAATCTTAACCATCCTTTCGAATTTGTTTTTTGCCAGAAAGGATTTGGAGTTAAAAAAACTTCACAAGTGATATGGTTTCCCTGTCTTCCCATAATTTGTTTAAACAATATTACTAGACACACAATCTTCGGCAGTGTTTGCTACCAAACATTTACTGTCGGCCAACTTCTGATTTCCCCCTTGTGCTGTCTTCGTAAACACTGGGTTATATTCAACTCTTCCGGTGTCTCTCTTCCACAGTTGTCTGTTACGATTTTAAAATAGAATACCTTACAATTTGCTGCTTCTCCACCTCTCCAAGCCAATTCATACGCAGCAATGTGATAAAATTTTCTTTGGAGGCCTACAGGTTCCAGGACAATGCCATTTCAAAAATTTCTCGTTTTATGAGAGCATTAGAACTCACCTTCCTTTTTTCTGGGAATGCTTGTAAAATTTTGTGTTTTGTGTCACGTGCATTTCTCACTTTCTTAAACTGTATGTCCGCGAACGCATTAAAAATTCTTTTATAATCTTTAAAGTACTTCTCTTGTAAAATTTTTGCTGAAGTGTTCCAAATCGTCTTGACTGCACTCTCTTTATAATCTTCTCCATTGTTCTTCTTCGCATTGAATGCCCAGTCACATAAAATAGAAGCTAACTCTTCAGTGGAAGTTTCTGCAAATTGTCGCCAAATTGATGTAGTTGAATTCACAGTATTGCGAGGCACATTTCAATTTCTCCACTCGAAGACTCTCCAAATCGCGACATCTCCACAAATGAAAACTCTTCTGACAATGCAATTTTGAGAAAAATTGACATAACGTCATCAAAATAGTATATTGTACAATGAGCATGAAATGGGTCATTTCATGCAAATTGTACACTATACTTTTTCTACGACCATCATAAATCATAAGCAAAACTGAAATATTTTTCATAACAATTTTTATCATAAACTTTCCTGCCGTTATTGTTGCATGGTTTAGAGAATTTCTTCTCTGAAATTATTAAGTTGGGTTCTTAACCCGTTGAATGAACCATATTATTTTTTCTTTTTGTACGAGTACTGTTATGATTTACTATTCAAATTAAAACTTTTAATATCAGGATGACGTATAATGTGACAGGTCCATAACCAAAAATATACATTGGTGACATCAAGTTAAATAATTTTGGGAGAGAAATGTCAGAAGGTTGGGGAACTGTCAGGTAAAAAGAAAGAAATTTTGGAAAAAATGTATTTTGAAGTTTGTTAAAGATTATAAAATAATTTGAGGATTAGCAATGTAAATAAATATGATAAGAATAAATATCAAAAAGTGGAACAAACTTTTAAGTGAGGGTACCGGTAAGAAAGAAAATTGGGTGTTGGACAAGTTTGAATGCACTGCAGGTGATAAGAGACTATTTTGGGGACAATGTGAATGGACTTTATGTAAACTGGAGAAGTGAGAAATGGACGATAGAAAGATTTGATAGAATAGGACAATTTAGATGCAAACAGGAATGACAAGGTATTTAAAATTAGAACAGTATATAGTAGTATATAAGTAGTATGTAAAAATTTTGTATAGAGTATAATAAGAACCCATAAAAAAGACTGAAGAGTCAAATTGGATATTATTTTCTTTCTACACTTTTTCCAAAAGAAAAAAATATGATATAAAACAAAATAAAATAAAAATCACTGAGCTAGTCGAATTTAAAATAAAATAATAAGAATAATAAAAAAAATATAACAATAATATAAACTTTAAAAATTATAACAGTACCTACTTACATCGTGAAATAATGTTCCGAATTTTCAAATTTTGACTATCGGGAATAAAAATACTTTATGTAGAAAAAATCGGTATAATTCACTTGCGGCAAAATTTATCAACTATCGTGTCAACAGTAAAAACACAAGAGCTTTTTTTTATCAGATAAATTTCTCTTCGCAACAAAACAGTTTTGCCAATCACTAATTTTACGAGAAAAACTGACACGATAAAATCGCGACACCGAAGGTGGAGCGATTTTATCTAATGTCAGTTTTTCGAGCAAATTAAGTGATTGGAAAAACTTTGAGTTAAAGAGAAATTTATCTGATAAAAGAAAAGCTCGAGTGTTTTTTGGCAAGATAAATTAACGACAGAATATATGGATGAATAACAACAGTAATTATCTTTATTAATACAATAAACTACAGAATATATAGACGAACAACAACAATAATTATCTTTATTAATACAACAAAGTAAAATAATTACCACACCGATTCAAAATAAAAGCACTATATGTTTAAAATTCAAAAATCTGACAGACTAATTGACAGTTTTTGCAGTTTTGCCAACACTTAATTGCTGTGAAATTATAAGTAACCAAACTTGCGACTCATTGTCATTGTTTAAAAGTGACGTCCGCTTACTAGATATTGAGGAAGAGAAGTTTTTATCCGATAAAAAAGGATGCACCTTTTTTATCGATGTCAAAGTGACAATAACATTTCCAGGTACATGACATTTTAACATTGGAGTTAATTTATCTCTCTAAAGAAGTTATATCACCTCCTGTACCTAACAGGAGGTGATATAACAATGCTGGTTGTCATGCTTTCAAAAGTTAGGTTCCGTTATTGTCGCTGGAAAAGTTTGGGCAAACTTTTTTCGCTGTCATAATGACAAAATCACGCGGCTTAGGCCGGCCACACACGTAACGGTATACATGACAGGTAAACCTGTACAGGTCACCTGCGCAGGCAAACCGGAGCGTGTGTGCCAGTCGCTGCAGGCGAAAGTGCACAGGCGAAGCGACCTGCGCAGGTCACCTGACAGGAACGGAGATTTGGTATCTTGTACCTGCGCAGTCGTCAGTTATACCCTAGACCTGAGCGTGTGTGTGAGTATGTCCGGTCGCCTGCGCAGTAGTTTTGTTTAGTTCAGGCTTCTTCCTGTGAAGAGAGTGTCTTTTGTCTTTGTGTTTTGTAGTTAGCGCACTATCTTGTAGCTACTGGTGCTAGTGATGTCGAGTCGTAAACGCAACCAAGTAATTGAAGAGTTTATCGATATGTATAAACTCGAGCCGTGCCTGTGGCGGGTAAAAAGTAAAGAGTATCACGATCGCGAAAAGAGAGATGCAGCTTATGCGAAACTTGTGCTCAAGTTGAAAGAACTGGAACCCGATGCAACAAAGAAATCTGTGATTAGAAAGATTAATAGTTTACGAAGCAATGTGCGTAAAGAGAAGAAAAAAACGGGACATGTCAATGAAGTCTGGTGCATTAACCGACAATGTGTACGTACCTAAATTGTGGTACTTAAATTTGTTCGATTTTCTTGGTGATCAAGACATTCCCAGTGCATCTAGGTCGAATTTAGAGGAAGAAGATGGAAGCGAGTTTGAGGAAGTAAGTACCAGACAGATCAATTACCTAGTTAAACAATTTATTTGAACTACACTTTAATTTACAAGTTAGATGTTAAATTAGATGTTGATTAAATGTTGAATGGTAGAATAAAACAAAACAAGTTTTATGACAAAATTGATATGTATTAATGTATTGTTTGTGCATGGATTGGTGAATGTCATTGACTCAACTAAGCTAAAAATATATATTCACTTCATAATGATTCACTTAGTCTTTAACTTGAATTTTTGTTTCGAAGAACACGTTGGTCTTGCCATGAAAGTTTGCCTTCATTGACGAAATAGGTAGCAAACTCCTCTCTGAGATTTTTGGCGGCCACATTTACATTCCCTAAGCTCGCTCGTTGTAATGCAATCATATTCGATTCATTGGTATCTAACCCAGCATTAGTAGTAGCACCATCGTCATTCTCTTGATACGTATTGTTTGGTGGAGCGTAAATGGTAGGATGTGTTTGCATCAAGAAATTATGCAATGCACATGTTGCCATTACTACCTTTACTATGTTCTCTGGCTCCAAATTTATTTGAGTATGGAATATGCGAAATCTGGAGGCTAGTATTCCAAACCCATTCTCGACAACGTGCCTTGCCCTTGAAACTCGGTAGTTGTAGATTTCTTTTACAGCTGAATCTAGTTGTGCTTGTCTGAAAGGTTTCATCATGTTAATTGACAGGGGAAAGGCGTCATCTGCCACAAACACGTAAGGCACCTCTTTGAAATGTTCAGTAACATTGCATGGTTTTGGGATCTTAAGTTCATCACTCTGTAACTTTTCATGAAACTTAGTATTTTGAAGAACACCTCCGTCAGAAACACGCCCATTGGTCCCAAAATCCACTAAAAGGAACCGATATTTAGCATCCACTATTGCAAAAAGTACCATACTGTGTCTGCCTTTATAGTTGTAATAATATGATCCGGAATCCGCTGGAGGAACTATGTCTGCCGTCCATGGCACCGAGGCAGTGGGGGAAATTCCATTTCTGTTCAAACTGTTCAGCAATCACTTTCCATTTCTCAGTGGTGTTAGGAAACTGGAACAAAATTAAATTCATAACAACTGTTCTCAACGTGGGTAAACAATGTTTAAATTATGGGTTTCAAAATCAGGATAAACCATTAAATCGACAATTTCCAAACCAATGTAAAAAAGAGTATTATGTTGTGTAATAATTGGATGGGTACACCTAGTACATAAATATTTTTTTTCCAGGAGGACGTTGGTGAAGCAGCTACTACACCGAGCAGAGAAACATCAATCAATAGCGAGGTCCCTTCGCCTGTGGTCCCAAGACCAAACTCAGATACACGTGCGGTAAGCCTACCTCCTTATTCCCGACCTAATTTGGCAAAAAAAAAGAAAGTAGAAGACTTGACAACTGGCGTCTTAGTCTCAGTAAGAGACCACTTTCAGAAACCATCACGCCAAGACGACAGATATGATATAATGGGCAAATCCTTTGCAATGCGAATTAGGGCATTAGAGAAACGCCAGGCTTTGATCGTAGGAAAAAGAATCAACGACCTCCTTTTTGAGGCTGAAATGAGTACGTTTGACGTACCTAATACTGGCTCGTACAACTACGGATCTTTGACCAACACCCCTGGGTCAAGTAGGAGCACAACGAGTCCCGCAGCAGCTGTATCTTATGGCCAATATCCACAACAAACTTCACCAGCTGAATTTGTTAATGACGTTATTCCACCTCATCAATCAATGGCAGATTTCTTTGCTAATTATGACAAAAATCAATAGTCTGTTTTGTTTCTTTATTTATATTCAATGTCACTACTAAACATTTTTGTTTTACCAAACAGTTCTTTTTTATGTTCTACCCACTATCAAATATCATGTCTCTGTACTCAGTTAAACATCCTTTTTAAAAACTGTAACGTTGCTATGAAATAAAGTAGAAATGTTTAATAACATGTGTATATTTCAATTTTGACATACCTTGACATTTAGAACATCAATAGAATATTCTGTGCAATATGGCTTGACGTACCTGTAAATAGACGTTTTTCAGCACTTTATAGATGGCTTCACACGTCTCTGGAATTATTTTGCCTAGAGCTTGTGGTGATATCAACGTAGAATACTTGAGACACTCGTACGATCGGCCCGTTGCAAGGAACCTCAAAGTCGCAGTTAATCTCTCATGGGGAGAAATCGATTTCCTCATAACCGTGTCTTTCTTTTCAATTAATGGAGTCACGAGTAACAACAGCTGTTCATAGGCGTCTTCATCCATCTGCAAATAATTACGGAAGTCTGAAGGCTCACCAGCCAAGTCTTTCAATAATCTTGTATGAGTGTATTCATTTCTTTTAGTAAGCCACTTTTTACTCCACATTTTACGTTTAAACTTCTTCTTCTTACTGTTTAAAACCACACACAATCCGACTAAAGCTATCATATCATCTTCATCTTGTTGGCTCGCCATCTCTCAACTGAGCTAAACGTACGGTATACCGTTACGTGTGTGGACTCTAGTTTGCACAGGTATACATGACAGGTAAACCTGCGCAGGTTTACCTGTCATGTATACCGTTACGTGTGTGGCCGGCCTTATGGGGATTTTTTATACATGAATTGAATTGTCTTCAATAAACCTCCTTATAAGCACACTGGTAGCTGTTTTTGAACGTTTGAGGTTTATTTGAAGACAGTTGAGCTTTTGGTTGCTCATTTTGTCGGGGGCTTTGGAGTATCTTTTGGGTTAACCTCTTTCCTAGCTCCGCTAGCATGAATACTATCCTTTGCCCTAGGCACTTTTTTTGTCTTCAGTCAGGTTTTGCTTTTTTATTGCAGATTTCTCTGTGCCTTTGGCATTAATAATAATAATAATAATAATAATAATAATAATAATAATAATAATAATAATAAACTTTATTGCTTATAGAACATACATTCATAGCAAGGGTTCGGTTGACAGTGCATGAATAATTAAATATTTATAGTTACATCTTTGGTCTACATAATATAAGGCAAATATACATAAAGAAAAAATAACAAACAATAAATCAAGATTTACATTGAAAGCATTACAAAATAATAAAAAATAGCACATATAATGGGCGCATGGAACTAACTAAATTATTTGTTTGTTGTTTATTGGACTAATCCGAAACCAACGAAAGAGGTCAAAAATCATCATTCGTTAATCACGAATGCTCGGAGCTTTGGAATATTCCATATGTAAGCTGCAATACATTTTGCATCACTAACATTCAGGTTATTTAGAGTTTCTATGAGAGATTCAACATTTCTGAGAGGGTCATAATTCGGTGATCTCATAGAGGTGTATATGGGGCACTCAAAAAGCATATGGAAGATAGTTTCCGGCTCTTCCATGTTACACACAGTGCAACGTTCTGATGGGTCAATTATATACGAGCAGCCATTCAAGGTAAATTTTATACGCAGTTGGTTGGTGAAACGTAACTGGGAAATAGTGCGGGTAACCTGCATAGGCATTTTCTGGATTAAATAAGAACTGGGTAACGAAGAGCTAGAAAGTGATTTATATAATGTAAGGAATGAGCTGTTTTCTTTTCGTGCAATGTCTAATAAATGTAGCTTTTGATAATACCGTGAGAGCAACGACTTTCTATTAATTTTTAGTTTAACAGCGCTAATATTATCCCAAATATCAGATGCGTCAATAAAATCAAAATACGACTTTACTTGCTTTGCCCAATTAAATTTATCATCACATACATGCAATAATTTCAACTGCCGTTTGAAACACAACTTAGGGTATCTGCAATCATCCATTAGAAGTATCTTAATAATCCAATTTAATGTTATCTTGAATAAATTATACGACAATTTTACCCGACCTGCATCAAGTCGTAGAGCATAGTCAGGAGTATTTAAGGGCACCATCAAAACTCTTTTTAGAAAAGATACCTGAACACGCTCTATAATATCTGGATACCTTAATCCCCAAATAGGCAATGCATTGTACATAATACTAGCAATAAGAGATTCAAATAGTTTTATCCGCGGGGACAAATTATCTATTTTCATTTTTGCCATTAAAGATAACACTGGTCCTATATCTTGCTTTGCCTTATTTGATATTGTTTTTGACTTCTCGCAAAATACGCCTGATGATGTAAATAGTACTCCTAGATAATTATAATGGTTTGTCATAGAGATTAAACATTCGTTAAAATAAAATTTATAAGACTTCTGTTGAAACCCACCTCTAGAAAACGACATGATCTTAGTTTTTGTAGTGTTAACCGTTAAATTATTTTTAGCGCAGTATTTTTCAAGGATCTGCAACTTATTTCCCACATCAACTTCAGAAAATGCCAGTATTACAATATCGTCTGTTTTACAATAGAGTTAATATTTCATTCCTATCATCAATGTTTACACCCCGAGCCCCATTCTTACAGTAAAAATCTTCAATATCGGCGATGAAGAATGAAAATAGTAGTGGACTCAAAGATTCGCCTTGTAATATTCCTGTAGTTACGTCGAATGCTTTGGTAAATCCATCAGCAGCTTTTATTTTAATAGTGGCATTATCATATAAGTGTTTTATGACACGCAACATTTTTGATGATAAACCTAGCTGAAAAAGTTTTGCCCATAGGATTTGCTGGTCAATGGAATCAAAAGCTCGTTTAAAGTCTACGAAAATAGCAAATATTTTTCGCTTCTTAAGCCTGATATGTAAGTTGACAATGGAATTTAATGTATAAACATTATCTATGCACCCTCGTCCAGAACGGAAACCCGCCTGAGCTTCAGGCAAAATGTGGCACTCCTCAGACCATTGTGTGAGTCTGTTGTAAAGTATACTGGTAAAGACTTTACCAGTACAGTTAGCTAATGCTAACCCTCTATAGTTCGATGGTTCACACGCTAGTCCACCCTTATGTACCATTGTAAGTAGTATTTCAGTCCATTGCAAAGGCATGAGAGCTGTTTGAAAAATATTGTTAAATAAAACATTTAGGTAAAGTATCCAATTGCGAGAAACATTTTTTAAGAACTCATAGGAAATTAAATCATTTCCCGGTGCTTTCCTAGATTTGCACTTGTTAAGAACATGGTATATTTCGTCGAATGTTATTACGGAATCAAGGAAAGGATGATTCACGTCTGTGAATTGAACGTCAACATACACTCTCTGCGAATAAATACCATCATAAAAGTTTTCCCAAATTTCCACGGATAGTAGATTTCGATTTGAGTGATTTTGGAATTGTTTAATTGCTGACCAAAAGTCTTTAGGATTACGTGAGCTTGTTAAACGGGATATAAAGGCATCTTTATTTGCTTTTTTCTTTGTCCTTGTTAGTTTTCTATATTTTTTCTTATCTTCCGTGTAGTTCAGCTTTTGAGAAACATCAGAGGGATATTTTTTAAATAATTTCAATGAAGCGTTTAAAAGCTTTTTTGCATCCACACACTCATTATCAAACCAAGGTTTACTTTTAACATAGTAATTTGATTTCACACTGGTGTCTCTGAATATGAACATATTGAGACTTTCCGCGCATTTAAAAATAGCAGAACAAAAATTATTATATGACAACTGCACATCAGGAATAAAATAAGCTTGGTTCGATAGGCGCATGGAAAGTTTATAATTTTCTTTTTGTTGCTCATTCCAAACAAGAAATTTGCTGGAAGAACTACTATGATTTTCAGTGTTTTCACTAAAGCGGTAATGAGTAAGAGTTACTTGGATTGGGAAATGATCAGACGAATAATCGTTAAACCCTACACAAAACTGTTGTATGTCAGATAGATGTAAATTACTTACCCACAACAAGTCCACCACACTACTTCCCATTTTACTTACATATGTGAACATAGCTGGTCTGTCTTCCACAGTTCTTCCATTCAGAAGTGTAAATGAATTATTATACATAAAATCAATAAGCTTTCGACCTCTAGTATTGAATTACGAATCATAACTCAACCTCTCCTCGTATAAGTTTGTATTTTCCAAGATTTCTGATGGTGTGATGCCAGCATTTGAAACGCGGCAATTGAAGTCACCTCCAATAATGATCATTACATCGTTATGACTATTGCTGATGTCATCAAGGACATCCTGGAAGATATCAAGAATGTGCCTAAGATCCAAGGAGGGATTAAAATATACGCTACACACAATAAATTTATAAATATGAAAACAAAACAAACAAATCAGCCACCACGGTGTTCTATCTAAAATAGTTATATTTAAATACTTCCTATAAAAAACACATAGTCCGCCACTGGCACGCCCAACTGCCTTATTCTTAAGAGCACCAAATGAGACAGCCTCGTATTCAGTCAAAAAACCTGCACTACGCACCTTTTCTGTAATCAACCACGTTTCACTCATGCAAATAACATCGAATTTCGAATTCGCAGAATCCTCAATAAAATTTTGCAGATTAGCGAAGCCATGACAATTCCAAAACAAAACTCTTAATAGTTTTTTTGGTGCGTAGAATTTAGTTTACTGTGCTTTGGGATATTCTGTTCGGGAGATGAATTGCTACCGCGATCTCTTTCTCTTTTGGGTCTATCAGATGTATTTTGTCGTTGTTCGGATACTGGAACGATATATATATATTTGATACTAATTGATTCTCCAGCAGCCTTTCTAGAAGTAAATTCTTTAAAAATTGCAGCATTTTCTTGAATTTGTAGCGGAGTGAGATCATTTTTCATTTTTATTTGAGGATATTGATTTACAGGCAACTTGGATTTATTGCGCAGCACAACTAAAGCATCCTCATGAGACTTAAATATAATTTTAATAAGTCGCGGCTTGTTATCTCTAAGCTTTCCCAGTCTCATTTTTTTCATTATTCCAATAACTTTTGGGGCTGTTACTGTGTTCACAATCTCCGTGACAATTTCCTCATAGTTACTACATTCAGGGATACCTTGCAAGAAAACATTTTTCTCTCGTTCTGCTCTCACCTTATATTCATGATACAAATCTGCATTAATTGTCTGAAATTTTGTTTCGAATTCAGAGACTTTTCTGTGAATATTTTTGTTGTCTTTCTGAAGATCATCAATTTTTCTGGTACACTCATCAATTTTTTCGTTTTGCTCACTTATTATGGAATGCAGGTCAGTAATACTTTTTGTAAGCACAGTTAGTTGACTCATAATTTTTTGCATTTGGGATTCTATATTCAAATTAAACTCCATTATTTTGTATTGAATTTTTTTTTCAGGTGTTAATTGCTATCGATATTTAATCACCAAACAAGTATTATCAGTTCGTTTTTGTATATTTACAACTTGAGAATCACTACAATGTGATAGAAATTGAATTGATATAGATAGATAACCGCAATAAATCCTTAACAAATATGCAGTTTATGTATATGTTCACTATTTTTGCAACACCGTTTAACAGGTTTTTACTTCAAAGTAGTGTAAATAAACTTTAAATTAAATACTTCGTTCTATACACACACAACTACGTGTTAACAGTACGAAAGTCAGAACCGAACTCATGGCATTACTACTTATAGCCTGCTCTTTGGCGCTTACTGCATCTGTTTTGGTACCTGAGGTACCAGGTTTGGCGGGGTCAACTGATTTAGATTTGCCGCTTCTTGCCCTGATGGCTGTGTGTCCAAACTTGAAGTTTATGACCAGCCTAGTTTTTCTTAATATTTCGGCCGACTGAATATAAACCGAAAGAGTAAGTAGTTCTAGAGGGCATTCGGATGTTCTCCTTAGTACCAACTAGTTGGTTGCATTGAGTACGTTGTTTTGTGCTTCAATCAGACCCAAGATTTTTTCGGCGGTGTACTCACGGTTGCCTGGCAAATACTCCACCAAAATATCGTTGTGAGACATTGCCGCCTCTTCAACGACCTTCGGCTCGGCGCCCTCCCAGGGCTGAATGTTCCCAATGACGCCTGTCATCCACTGCACGGTGGCGTTATCGCCGCATATTAGGGCTAGCCATCCAGGTCGTTATGTGAGCGGTGGAAGTAAGGCTTTGTTGTATCAAAAA
The DNA here is from genome assembly GCA_963921935.1 of Galeruca laticollis. Classification (NCBI taxonomy): domain Eukaryota; kingdom Metazoa; phylum Arthropoda; class Insecta; order Coleoptera; family Chrysomelidae; genus Galeruca; species Galeruca laticollis. The sequence continues at coordinate 19,155,543 of OY998181.1, read as the reverse complement.
GCCATGATTGGGCCCTCAGGTTAACAAATAAAATAGATATGTTTGTTTTGATTTTTTCTTGCCACAAATATCGAGTCACATTCTAAGCTCACTTGCGGACACTTCCACTGCTTTGCCATATTTACAAAGTCTCTTTAGTTGCAGTAAAAAATAAATTAGAAGTTTATTTGAAAATTTGTTTAAAAATTATGTAAATAAAAAGAGTCATACTAATTTATGCATTTGACTCGCTACTTTTAAAATTAATAACAGTTTAATAATAGTTGAATTTTATTTAATAAAGGCATATTCTTATATACATTTTAAGCAAGTATTTGTTGTATTCTTAGATACCTTTATGGTTATAACTAGAAGTGGCAACATTGCTCAAAAGTTCAATACCTGTTTAATGTGTCAATAGTACTCTATTTAGTAGTTGTTTCATTGTTTAATTACCATATAAAGAGAGATGCAAATATCGTCAGAGTGTGATCGAGGATCATTTCAAATACGCCGCAGTATTGTAGTAAATAATGTCAAACGTGGTTTGTTTATACGAGCGCCATTACGACTAGAGAGTAAACATTTAGTTCTTTCGTTTTGATGTGTTTTCAACACTTTTAGTGACAAAATAAACTAATAAGTTAATTAATCCCTTATTGCATGAATTTTTATTTAATGATGAAATTTTTTTATTTGATTCTTTTTTCGGTGTAAAACAAAGGAAAAATAAATGGTTTTAAAGATTAAACTAACTTTTCCGCATCTGTGGCCCTGAACAATATTCTATCATAAATTTTTTATTTGTATACACTTCGGGGGATGTATCGTGCTAACAAACCGAAATTTCTCTAAAAATAACCAAAAATGTAGTATATCTGGATTTATAGGACCCGCTGGACTCGCTCTAGTCAACTGAAAATCAATAGGGTACATCTGTAAGACTCCTTGAACAATATTCAATCATAAAACTGATCAATCGTATACTCTCTGGAGGTTGTATCGTGCTAACAAACTGAAAATTCTCCTAAAATGACAAAAATTTGGTACTCCAAGTACCATAGCACCCGTTGTACTAGCTTTAGTGAGCTGAATATAAATAGGGCTCATTTTTGAGACGCTCTGAATAATATCCAATCATAAATTTGATCACTTGTATTTACTCCTGAGGCTGTATCGTGCTAACAAACTGAAACTTCTCCAAAAATTACAAAAATATCGTACTTAAAGTACTGTAGCACATGTTGTATTAGCTCTGAAGAGCTGAAAATTAATAGGGTTCATCAGTGAGATGTCCTTAATAATATTCAATCATAAAATGGGTGACTTCTTGAACTCCGGAGGCTGTATCGTGCTAACAAACTGAAATTTCTCAAAAAATTACAAATTGTCGTCCTTCAAGTACCATAGCACCCGTTGTACTGGCTCTGGTGAGCTGAAAATCAATAGGGTTCATCTGTGACATGTTCTTAACAATATTCAATCATAAAATTGGTGAATTATTGTACTCCGGAGGCTGTATCGTGCTAACAAGACACGTAAGAAAAAGTGGCCGACTACAACGACGACGACGACATACACACAGGATTTTTTTTTGTAAAGCTTTATCGTTCACTTGAACAAAATCCCGGCATGAGACTTCTCAAGGGTGGTCCAACTCCAAGTTAATGACACACTTTGTATAACAGAGGATGATCAGACTGTAAAAGTTCAGGGCGCCACCACCTTTTCAAACGTTTCGAAAGAACACAAGAACAAACTATGGTGATAAAGGTGGAAACACCATGTAAAATAATTTACTTTTAAATTAAAATATGATAAAAAATTAATATTAAAAACGTTAAAAATAAAATGTGCTCAAACTTAATCAACCCGAACACGAAACCCTGTGGCTCTCACAGCCGGTTGGAATAGAAATAAAAGAAATTAGATCTAAGAAAAATTAATTTAATACTGCCTTGGAACGGACGGAAAAATACAGGATGTACTTAACTGACGGTACTCTGGTGGATGGAAACGGTGTTTTCTATGGAGCAAGATGTCTCGGATCAATGGAAGCTGTCTTCAACGTTAAAGGTGTCGTAGATGGATGGAAGATAAATGGAAGCTGTCTTCAACGTTAAAGGTGTCTTATATTGATGGAAGCTGTCTTCAACGGTAAAGGTGTCTTAGATGGATGGAAGATAAATGGAAGCTGTCTTCAACGTTAAAGGTGTCTTATATAGATGAAAGCTGTTTTGTAGCTCTCACGTAGCTCTGACGTAGCTGCTGAGCTTACCTGAGAGTACACAAGAATCAGGGATATGTAGGAACTTGATCGTAATGGGGCACATTGTGTTGGTTCGGCTTTTCAGGTTTAAAAGGAAGGCAGTTATTTGAATTTACAAAAATAAAATTTACTGAAAGCTTCCCAACATATATGTCTCCCATATTGAAACAATAAAAAACAATTTAACTAAATTAGTAGTGTACTAACGTTCTGAAAAACGTATGAGAGCCAGAAAGTTGTTATCTGAATAAATAAGGTGCTTAAAAAGATATCTGAAACCTGTAGTGTCAGTATCCTTCATAGGAATGAATATTCTATGGGTTTTAAAATGTGATTATAATGTTATTTATATTGAAAAAAGATATTTTGCAACTAAAAAGTATTTACACAAAATTAAGCAATGATTTGTATTTATTTTAAAATGAATATGTAGGTATAAAATAATGATTCCGTGAACACGTGCAACTGTAATTTTTCTCTGAATATGTAAAAGAACAGAAATGAAAGAAATGCAATAAAAATAATCTCAGCGATTATATCAAATGAAGCTTAGAGATTATAAAATATAACTTTCAACTTACCACAGCAAATTAAGAAAACTTTCAGAACAAGAGATAACGTGAGTACGTGTTTTCTCTTCAACGTCGATATCGGAAAAGGGAGGATTTTCAGCTTGTAGGGAACAGGGTGAAATTGACAAATGTCAATTGTCTCAACGTTCAGTTTTAATTCTATGGTTGGGAGTGGCTAATGAGACTGCAAGGGGAAATTACACGGAATTTATTATATTAGAACGAAACAGGTCGATGGACATGTTACATTTTCTAAAAACCATTTTTTCGTGTTGTTGTTGATGGAAAACGTAAAAATAATTCAAAAATTTTTTCAAAATTCCAACTTTTGTTGGGGTAAACCAATACTTTTCTCGCATATTAGATAGGTTGGGCGGAAAAGTAATAGTAAAAAAATATAATGTGAAACAAAAGATTTTATTTAGAAAAAAACATTTTGTGCCTAATATGGCACATTATGCAATAAAAATACATACTTTTACTCAGTATGAGCTACCAGAAAACAATTTCTATCTTTGTTAATACATCAAAGCAACCAACATTTTTTACAAAAAATAAATGTGTTAAGAGTACAAATAGGAAACTTGGATCTTTGTCTTGCATCGGTCCAAATGGGAAAATGATCCATTCTGTCTAAACGAACTTCGCCAGAGGGAATGATAGATAAAGGACCTCGTCTTCTTTTATGTTCTCGCAGAATATTTTCCAAACGTTTAGAAGGTCGACCACGTGATCGAGGTGTTCCTTTATTAACTTGGCACAAATCTTCAATCACTGCTAATGGCAAATAAAAGTTTTCGCTTTATTGTTTCCACAAAATCCAGGCATTGACATAACGCAAGTCTACTATATGGAAGAAACATTTAAGATACCATTTTTTAGATCATATATGTATCCTGTAATAACCAAGGATGGAATCCAGTAGATCTACACCCCCCATATAAGTATTATATATCTTTACTGCTTGGGGACAATTTATTGTTACATGTCTTCTTTCTTTTTTCGAAAAACGTTGAACTTCAACAACTGGATCACAGCCTACATATGTTGACAACATATTAACAACTTTATTGTCAAGCCCAGAGATCAGTGATAATTCAACATCATCTACTACTGCTACTTTTTCCATAATGTGGCCACGTCCAAACTTCCTCATTTCTTTCTCCTTTGGTATCTTTATATTTGATCGAACTGTACCCAGTTCCCTTGCATTGTAAAATAAACTTGAAGTGGAATTGAGTTAAACCAGTTGTCAAAAAATACCTTATAATTTTTGTTACGAGGGACCGTTTGAGTCATTCTTACGACAACATTTGAACTAGTACCTGCATCAGGTGCATTTTCAGGTACACTATTACTTTGAGCCCCAGCAAATCTATCGTAATCATATGACAATCCAGATACCCCACTCAAAACAGAAACTTTATACCCCCATTTGTGGTTTTTTTTCGGATTGTACTGCTTCAAGGATGTTCTGGCTTTGGTTGGTATAATTTGTTCATCTACCACGAGATTTCGGAAGAAGATGCATGCGTTCTTTCAGATAATCTAATAACGGACGGATTTTGAATAGCTTGTCATGACCTGTTTGTCCTGCAGGTATATAACTAAGATTATCAGAAAAATGGATGAAACTTTTTATCTTTTCCCAACGATTACAAGTCATCAAGTTATATATGAAAGGCTGACCCAAATGAGAACTCTTGTAGAAGGTAAATGAACAATAGACATATACCTACATAATTATTCCAAGAAATTGTTCAAACTCTTCTTCTGATAATGAAAGTGGCTGGTCAGATTTATTTTGCGTACAATACAAATTGGACTGAAACACAATTTGCTGGCATAGCTCCTCAGTAAAAAAGATTTTGAAATATTGAGCAGGTGAAATCAAATTTTCCAATTCAGGAGGCATATTTTTAGAATCCAAAAATTGTAAATTCTCAGGTGGTAACGAAAGGTGTGAAGATGTCCAATCTATTGGAGGTATCTTGATATTTACCTTTTTTGATTTATATTTTTTTATCCAACGTTCTAAGAGTGGCAAATCAGTTTTTGATATTATGCCTATATGTTCATATGCATCATCTTCATTTTCTGAATCGGTTTCTTCTACAAGCACAACTTCATAGTTTTCCATTTCGTTTTTGGAAAGATTGTCATCGTCACTAATATTTGAATCAGGTTTATTTATATAAATTGAGTGAATGAAAACGACGAATACTCAGTGTGTATTAGTTTATTACTTTCCGGCTAAGCGCTTTCGGCTATTAAGCCATTATCAAAGCCGTCCTATGAAAAATTACAAAGCTTGTGAAATTTTGAAAAAACAATTTAAAAAAGGTTGAACTTACGTCATTTAAAAAAGTAGTTGTCAAAGCCATCAAGTTGATTAAAAACAATACTCAAGATAGAATCATCGTTATGATTGAGTGATTGGAATAAATATATTAAAATACCCTATTGGAAGGGTGTAAAATTATAATTCACATGATGTAAATTCACTCAAAATTAAAAAACTGAATGAAAACAGATGACAAGTTTGACATTAGAATTACGGTGGCTAATAAGCCAGCGCGCCGTAAAAACAAGTGCATGACAAAACAACATATTTACACGACGAACACTGAATCAAAAGCATGATTGAAAAGATGAAAAAATTCCTATAGTGAACTGAAAATTGTAGGGAACCCCGAATATTACATTTATTTTTAAATTAGAAAATGAAGTTAAAGATGTGAATAAAGCAAAAAAAATTGAAAAACTCTATTCAAATTCAATTCCCAACATTCATCCAATTTAGATGAATAGCAAAATCCTCCTCATCCCTCAGCTGCATACTGAAACTGAATTAAGAGGTTGGATCCATTCCCCAGCCAGTCAGGAACAAGCGTAGTAACCTAAACGTGCGAAATGCTAGATAACATAAATCAAATATTTAGTTGTAAATGCATCCATGGAGGAGCTTATATAATCTATTGACTAAGGTGGAAGAAATACGCTGGCAAGGTGAACCCAACAACCGACGGTCTCACATATGAATTAGATGTAATGGCATAGTGATTGTGACCTAATGGCCCAAACTATGTCCCATACATAGCCCGACGTCAAGAACACAATGCGATTATGAATTTAAGTCAGTTGTTACAAACCTAGACCCATACTAGACATGTACAAGAAGAGAAGAGAGCAAACTTAAAATGGAAGAAAGAAGAAATAGAGGTAAAGAATTAATAGAAGATAGGAAAGACTCTCTCATTCGCCTTTTACGAATCAGTAGAGTGCTGGGCGAAATATTCTTGGACCGGATCGCCACGGTGAGAATGTAAGTCGAACGTCGTAGAGGACCACAAGGTCTTGAACAGAGGTTGAAATTTACAATTAAGATGTACCTGTGTGTTGAGGCAGTTTTCTGAGTTAACATTCATTTCTCTGAGTATTTCTAGATCCTCAAGCAAGTCCATCTTTCTAAAGTTGTTCCTGGGAATGTTATGTAAGATTTTTGAGTTACGTGATGGAGAAAAGTTATGGTTATTGAACTTAATGTGGAAGCCGAAATTCGATGAAGTGGGTTTATTAAGATGTTCCTTAATTCTAGTACCTAAAGAACGAGTAGTCCTACCCACATAAGTAGATGGACAGGAATCACAAGTTAATTTGTAGATACCACTTCTATTGAGTTTATCAATAGGATCTTTGTTCTTAGAGAAAATTGTGGAACGGGAACATTTAGATGTAAAGGAGATTTTAACATCTTCAAGATTGTTGGTAATAATCTTTGAAATTTCATCTGAAACTACACCACAATAAGTCAACGCACGATACTGAGTTTGAACGTTGTTGTGAACCTCAGGATAGGCCAAATTTCTTCTCAACCTCCTTGTTGTCTTAGAGACCATACTATCAACAATTAGAGGAGAATAACCATTGTTAAATGCCAACTGTTTCAAGATATTAAGTTCTACGTTGAAATTATGTTGAGAAAGAGGAACCCTAAGTAACCTATATACATAACAAGATATGGCGGACATTCTATGTTGAATGGGGTGGTTAGAGTGTATTGGAATAAGATGATCAGTCTGTGTGGGTTTTCTGTATATGGAAAATTCAATTTCAAAATCTTTCCTTGATAAGGTCAAATCCAAAAAATTTATTGATCCATTGTTTTCAATTTCCAAAGTAAACTGTATGGAAGGGTGTATATCGTTAAGTTTACTGAGGATACTATATGCATCCTCCACATCCACATCCTAAAGCTACGTAATAACTTGAGCAAATCATCCTCCTTTTCACTTTCCCTTATTTTCTTATTATTTTGCGCATGCCTGGTTCTTGACGGTCTTAGTATGGATCTAGGTTTGTCACAGCCATGGCATGGCTGCTATCCTTTCTTCTCTTTATAAAATTTGTTTCTTCTCTTCTATGCATGCCTAGTATGGATCTAGGTTTGTTATAACTACACGCCTTCTCTGTCTTCTCCTTACACCCCACCCCGTTTCTTCCTGTACATGCCTAGTATGGATCTAGGTTTGTCATACTTACCAAAATTTCTTAACCTCATTGTTCCGGTTTAACCTAGCTATGTATGGGTCATAGTTGGGTTCATCAACTTCTTTATCTTGCAGCTCTTATCACATTCTGTCCTACCCCTTCCACTCTTAACATACTCCTATGATTTCTTCTCTTCTTGTACATGCCTAGTATGGGTCTAGGTTTGTAACAACTGACTTAAATTCATAATCACATTGTGTTCTTGACGTCGGGCTATGTATGGGACATAGTTTGGGCCATTAGGTCACAATCACTATGCCATTACATCTAATTCATATGTGAGACCGTCGGTTGTTGGGTTCACCTTGCCAGCGTATTTCTTCCACCTTAGTCAATAGATTATATAAGCTCCCCCATGGATGCATTTACAACTAAATATTTCATTTATGTTATCTAGCATTTCGCACGTTTAGGTTACTACGCTTGTTCCTGACTGGCTAGGGAATGGATCCAACCTCTTAATTCAGTTTCAGTATGCAGCTGAGGGATGAGTGGGATTTTGCTATTCATCTAAATTGGATGAATGTTGGGAATTGAATTTGAATAGAGTTTTTCAATTTTTTTTGCTTTATTCACATCTTTAACTTCATTTTCTAATTTAAAAATAAATGTAATATTCGGGGTTCCCTACAATTTTCAGTTCACTATAGGAATTTTTTCATCTCTTCAATCATGCTTTTGATTCAGTGTTCGTCGTGTAAATATGTTGTATTGTCATGCACTTGTTTTTACGGCGCGCTGGCTTATTAGCCACCGTAATTCTAATGTCAAACTTGTCATCTGTTTTCATTCAGTTTTTTAATTTTGAGTGAATTTACATCATGTGAATTATAATTTTACACCCTTCCAATAGGGTATTTTAATATTTTTATTCCAATGACTCAATCATAACGATGATTCTATCTTGAGTATTGTTTTTAATCAACTTGATGGATTTGACAACTACGTTTTTAAATGACGTAAGTTCAACCTTTTTTAAATTGTTTTTTCAAAATTTCACAAGCTTTGTAATTTTTCATAGGACGGCTTTGATAATGGCTTAATAGCCGAAAGCGCTTAGCTGGAAAGTAATAAACTAATACACACTGAGTATTCGTCGTTTTCATTCACTCAATTTACATCTAGTGTGTACACCATATCCACAGGCATTTCTTTATTTATATAAGTTCGTCCGTAAAATCGTATGGGATCCATACCTATAAAACAAATACTATGTACCTCCAGATTCATAATGTGCCATATATATTACGTAATAATTGTATAATGTAGTTCCAAAAAACTAAAACTTACCTTCAAAATATTTACGATAAGTTATTCCTCAAATATGAATTTATTATATAAAAAATTTGTCTCTTGTTATTTCTTCAGCAATATCACAAAACAAATTTAAAGTTTCAGTTTATATGAGCTGAGTGCACAAGCTTAGTCGGGCAGACAACTAACCTCAAAAAAAAACCGCGAAAATAGCGAAACCAAATTGACAGGTTTTCAAATATTATACCTCTGCTTAATAGAGAGCGCTACTTTTATATTAAAATTTAATTTGTGCCATATATGTCCCATTATGCAGTAAGGGGTTTTTAATGTTTTTGGATTATCATGGTTCGTCGGTGCCAAGTTTGTCCGAAAAACAGCCGAAATTACCAAGGCCATGTATCTACAATACCATCCCCACTTTTTGTAATTTATTCATTATTTCACTACTGGCGTTTAGAATTGTTGGCCGCAAAAATAAACGTATTTATGAATGAATAGCCCTCTTTATGTTTATTATTAATCTAAGGTTGTGCCCATGAAGCGTGTACGAGTTGCACTGAAGATTACGATTTTCTTTGTGATTTTTAAATTTAATTTTTTTCATTTCAGAGTAATTTTATACAGCTCTGTCGGTTTCATTCCACACATATGCCGGTTTTATCCCACCCGTGGGTCAAAATCGTCTTTTTGTAGAAGCGAAAACAAAAATTAATATTGAAAGAACTTTTCAGTAGTAATACCACAAGTGATTGAATTTTCGCGATAAGTCTGTCGATTCATTTTTGAACGAAACTGAATTGTTTCGAGAAATCACCACGAGTCCGCAGGACGAGTGGTGTTTTCTCGAATCAATTCAGTTGAGATCATTAATGAAAGACAGACTTATGAGATAAACTCAATCACGAGTGGAATTTTATTAGACTATTTCACAAACAGAGTGAAAGATAAAAAATCTGAAATTCGTCTTCACAACACATTCCTTGTAATCAGAACCATCGATTTTCCTCATGTTGAAGCCCCAGTCCTTCAAAATAATAGCTAGTCTCTCGACAGGCGTTGCTTCATCTAATAGGTATTTTCGTTCATCGCAAAATCTGGTGTAAATTGCTTCCAAATGTACTCCTTCGATTTCCTCGTATTTTTCGGTACATTTTCATCGATTTTTTCGTTGATTGATTCGATAGAATTCATCCCAAATCTACTCATTTTTGAATGCGTGCACAGCGTAATCACTTATATTTGACGTTTAACTGTCACATGCACTGTAAACAAATCTGAAAACACCGAACTTGATAGGCCAATCAGAGTCAAGAGTCAAGTTTGGTATTATCAAAGAATACACCAACAACAAGAAGCGAAAGCCGGCATAAATCGTTTGATGTTCTGGGGGCAAAATTTCGTGACCTTGTAAAACTGAAGTTGACAGAAAGCTAATAATTTACACTGAGAAAAAGGTTACAAAATTGTGAAGGTTTATATTTTACAGGCAGAAAAAAATGTAAATCAAACATTCCAAAAAATAATTGTTTACTAATGTATTGTCAAAACATTATTCCGAGAAAGTATTAATTGTCAATGAAAAATGTAAGCATAAAAAACCTGTAACATGGTCTTGTTAGCTCGATACAGTCTTTGGAGTGCCACAAGTTACCAAAAAATATGCTTTAGCATTTCTTTATACATAGTTTAAGTTTCTGTTTTTTAAGAACAGTTTATTACTAAAAATAACATGCTATTGTTTAATCAAATGATTTTTATTTTCTTATATCGATATTGGAATTCATTATGTGTAAATATGTATAGTAGCAGTATGTGTAGGATAGGGTAGATATTAAAACTAATACAGTAATATAGATTATATATTTAGAATACCAGATTACAGGAAAAAGTGCAATATACATGATGGTATAAAATTACAATAATGTTGGTGCTTAAATGTACAATTTGTATAATTTCCATGATATGATATAACAGTTACACTCTTCCAGATTCATAATTCAATATTTTACACGTAGAGAAAATATTTTAATGTCTGCAACATAATGTGTAGAAATGATCAATATATATTAAATAATAATAATAATACCGGACATTTACAATTGTATAGGACAGTTAGATAAGTAAAATAGTCATCTATTACTTTATTTATAATTGTACAATATTTCTTGCGGCACTAGATTAATTTTTGTGATGGCTTCTAAAGGAGAACTTGTTTGCTTATGTTGTGGTTGTAGATGTCCCTCTAAAACTGGACAAGGATGATGTATAGGTAAACCAAACCAAACTGTATACTGGTCAAACCCATATTAAATGGACTGTTACTTTTTGGAGCTAAAATGTGGTTAAAAGCAGCTAATAGAGAGGATTTTGTTCAGAGACGTTTGCTTTCGTAGTGTGCCAAAAGTCATGCTTTGTGTTGAAGTCGAAGTAGATTGTAAAGGTACAGGTCGTAACTCAGTACTTCCCCCTAACGTCCATTTCAAAAGGTTGATTATCTGAAAAGAAAAATACAGGAAGACTATATTAATGGACACCGAAGTGTATGAGTAGGTTTTATTATAGACAATGTGTTGTTTTATTCATCCGACACTTTAGTTTTCTAGTATCAATTTCACCAGAAGAATTTTCGTACACATTAATAGCATATCAGAGACTGATAGTTAATACTGCCACAAAGTGAGCATGGGATAAATAAAAAACATTTCTCTATCATAACAAAATCATAAAAAATACTATTTTATAACAAAACCAAGATTCTTTTAAGTGAGACACAGGTAGGCTGAACATTGTAGGTGAAACTTTCGTCTAGTTAAATTCACAGTTGCAAACACTTAATTTTTTACTAACTTATTTAGGTATGAGAAAGCCATCCATTTTGATGTATATTGACTTACAGAGGTGAATCTATTGCTGTAATGGTGTGGTAGCTGCAATTATAAAAGTAATTGTAGTAATCATTCCCTTACACAAATTCCATGAAGGTATTAATTCATCCTGTGGTAAAGTATCAATTAATCCTGTGGCCAGGTGACAAAAAATAAATATTAATAACATTTGATTGAATGTTTACTTAAATTTAATATTTACCATACTTAATAACTATTTTTGTTGGTGGATGATTCAATAAAATATGTCCCTTGCATTTTAGCCATGGAAATATGGCAGGGGCAGCTAGCTGAAACAAACGCTTGGAATATCCTCCTTTGGAAACAATTTTTTTCTCAAAGTGAAGTTCACACAACCTATAAATTCTTTTGTTAAGCATCTGTAGTCTTTCCAAACAAATATCTACGGTTACAAGCTTCCAACCATAACTGTACCCTAAAAAGTGAATAAAGGTAGGTATATTTTTATATTCACATGTCTATAAAAGAAATCAACTATTAATTTATATTGAATATTATGTATTTTCATTCAACATGTTTTTTGCAGAACAGGGCTCGTCAGCAGAAAGCTTATTGTAGTACATAATATTATCATTACATGTTATTAAAGGTAGAGGGACAGATCAACGTTAACAAACAAAAACATAGATTTACACAACTTACAATTCATAGGAACATGTAAAATATTGAAATATGAATATATAGCTATAATACATTACATATAGAAACAATTTCTCTTACCTCACAGGGTCTTTGGGAAAACCAAACATAGTTATCTTTTCTCCTGTTGTTGAGTGACATCCACGAACTTCACATCTTATTCTTCCCATCATAAATACAATAATTTCTCACGAAGAGTGCAACTAGTTACTTTTACTAAACGGTATTGTTCAAAATCAAAGTAAATAAACAAATAAAAAGCATATTTTTGTTTAACAACAAAGAATGACATTGTCGTAAAACACATATGAAAAAATGGCGTCTCTCACACATGCGCATTCAGAAAATGAATTGTCAAAAAGCCGAAGTTTAGCTTCTTGTTGTTGGTGTATTCTTTAGTATTATCGGTAAGCCGAACTTCACTAGAGCTTCTGATTGGTTCATTTCGTAGGTGAGTGAAATAGTCACAATAACATATGCTGTTCAAGGATTTACTTTTATAAATGTATAATTAATACTTCGTTCGATTTTTATTAGGAAATTTGGGTAATTGGCTGGTCGGTTTTGCCCCACTGTCCCCCATGTTACATTAAAAAGAGATAATCCTAAACCAAAACACGGGCTACTCCTTCAGAAAATATCTTTATTTAACGAACAACAATTGTTTTAAACTGTTTTTTTGCCTCGTTTTTCGGAGATAACCATGAAAAGTCGGAATCAATTTTAAAAATTTGACAGATCAAATGAATTGTCGTACCTACCGAATCAATCAAAACTGTCTGATAATGACATTAGTCGGTGTCAAGGAGTTAACTCATCTTCAATTTTTGTAGCCACTATTTTCCGAGTTGTTTCCTTTTCTTCTTTGTCCGCATATTGAATTTGATTCGTTTTGAGGAGATTCTAGTTGAAAGAATGGACAATATATTTAAGAAGTTGTAACAAAAATAAACTAAGACATACTAAAGTGATGAAACATATCAAGTCAGTGTTTCATTTTCGATATCTATAACTCATATAAAACTATGGATTTAATTAACTTTTAAAAATAATAATTGAGTATTACACTAATAATTATCATGAAATATGGTTATCTTAATAAGAAATTAATAATTAATCGTTTCATATTTATTTCAACATTTTAAATGAAGCTATTTTCAATTATATTTTTATCACTATGCCTTCAGATTCATTTTTGCACGTTTTTTATCTGGTATTGAAACAATATCTGCATTTTAATAATTTGTCATTGATTATTGGTACCAGATGATCATTTATTTTCATCTCGAGATTCCGTGTGATGAAATATTTTATAATATATACAAATATTGACACATCCGGTACAATAACTGGATGATAATATTGACTAACAAAATAAAAAAAGTCAGTCACCGAACGTTTTTCAAAGTTATTACAATTTTATTTCATTGAGGTATTTATTTTATTAGGTCATGAGCGCAAGGATGCCCGCAAGGGGGGGCAGTAGGGGCAGTTGCCCCCCTTGAGATTTTGAGTGAAAAATACGTTCAACATATAATTTGCTACATCGGTAATTTAATTATTGTGCAAAATAATGGGACGATTGTAGCTGGATGGCGTGTTAACTCAGCTGCCGGTTATTCTAGTTTGAGACTCCCTCCTCTCCACGGTCTTGTTCAACCGAAAGTTGAAAAAAATACTACAGTTCTAGGCATTATTCTTTCAAAACCTCGAGTAGTAATAAAGCGAACACATCGTGTAAATCAGCTTGCTGAAACAATCAATGAGTACTACACATTATCAATATATCGTTATTTGGGCTCCTTGATAAAATAATTGAAAAATAGATTCATAGAGTAATAAAAAGAATATCAAAGGAAGACTATGAAAAATCCATGGGAGAAGTTGTATTCCAAGCTATTGGATAATTTCCAGAACGAGTTCACTGTCTGGTACACAATCTGGAAAAATTCTCAGGCCAATGATGAAGACTTGAAAAATATGCATTTTGTAGACGTACTACAACATGAGCACGCTTATTTTAGCCTGCAGTGGCAAAATATCTTCAGATTCCATTATGCTTACTGATCAAGAATGTAAATTCTTTAATTTTGTATATATTACTGTAGCTTTAAAAATGTGAATTATTGCTAGTGTGTCGGCTATCTGCTTGAGAATAAAAATTCTTTATGTATCCTTTTGATATTGTTGTGAATTTAAAGGTAGGTATACTTTCTTATACGCCTATGACATTGTTATATGTTTATAAAAATATCACGTTAACCATTTTTATTTTAGTGTTGTTAAAGTTGTAACACCGTAGAATCAGAATTCTTTTGACTAGAAATATCCCATTGTAATATTGTAATATTCATTGTATTTTTAAATTCTGAACTTACACGGTGTCAATAGGCACGGAATCTTCGAAGAAGAGATAAGCGTCGGAATACCTTTAATAAAACCTTTTTGCACCCTTGAAATAGCCTCAATTGTTGATTTTTGTTAATGGTACCGGCCGGTTTAACAATAAGCACCAATTGGCAAAGCGCATTTATCTAGCCCCACCAATATCCATGAAAACACACTCCCTTGAAGTTTTTACATTTAAGAAAGTTTCCATCGTAAGAAAGTCAGCTAGACAGTTACCAAGTAGACGGTTGCCCAGTTGTGCACCAAAGTCGAGAGTTACGTCTCTTCCAAGTCGGGAGATGTAGTCCCTCCCAGAGTTACATCTCACCTAAGTCAAACATGTCGTTTCTTAGTTAGTATTCGAGTCAAGTGCGTACTCAACGTTTCTAAGTGTAATCAAAGTCGAAACTCATCGTTTTTAAGTGTAATCCAAGTCTAAACTCATCGTTTCTCAGTTACTACGTCAAACATACTGTAATGTTTTTCTTATTTATTTAAAAGTTTTTTATTACGACAGGTGCGATAAATTTATACACACGGTATGTCTACTTGCCAGGTAGGTCGCCGATTTGTTTCTTTCCATTGCCGAATCTTCTTTAGGCGAGGATCATTCTCCTGATCTCCTCTGATCCTGGTGGGTGACCATTCTTCGTTGACTATCGTAATTCTTGAAACTGCAACTTCCTTAGATTTTGACTTGTTGCAGTGAGAATAGTCTACAGGGCATGACCGTCTAGGTAGAGAGTCGGCGTTTCGGTGATTCGCATCAGTTTGATGTTCACCCTTGTCTAGTTTCCCCCGTGACTGGAGTTCTTGGGTTGCAGGAGTTCTGGGTCGCTTAGACGGGCTGCGTACGTGCTCTAGCTCGCCACACTTCCGGCATTTGATCTTCTTCGGCTTCTTGTCTACCATAATACTTATTAAGTTAACGATCTGGTCAAGTCTGTCTTCGTTACCTTCTTCTTGCATGGTCCTAACTTTGTTGTGCCGCGAATCCTTCATGACTGTTTTATATTTAAGAGGTTCTTGGTTTGCAGGAGTCGTGAGACGCTTACATGGACTGCGTAAATGCTCTAGCTCGCCACAATTACATCACCTGATCTTCTTCGCCTTCCCGTCTACCATACCTTTCAAGAAGTTGACGATCTGGTCAAGTCTGTCATCGTCACCGTTGTCCTGCATAGTCTCACCATTACTGTATCCCGAAGCCATCGTGGCTGCTTCATATTCAAGAGAGATGGAGTCAATGCATCTACCAATGTTTTAGGATGGGCTAATCGAAGCGTCCTCTCCATATCGTGGTCACATAAGCCGCCAATAAAGGCCTGGATGCCTAAACATTCCATCATGTTATCTGGTGCTGATGGATATGCAAATCGAACTAGTCGGACAATATCCGGTTCATACTCTTGAAGGGTTTCGTCACGTTTCCGCCTTCGGTTCTTCAGCTGCAATCGGTACAAATGTTCTAGATGTTCGTGACCATATCGCATGTCCAACCTCTTCTTCCGCTGCTCGAAGTTATCCGTATCTTCCAAAGGTATCGTCTGAAGTACATCTAAGGCATCTCCCCGAAGCGCTATAGTTATGTTCACTGGTTTCTCTTTATCGGACCAATTATTCATTCTAGCGGCTGCTTCAAGTTGTTTTACATAATTGGGCCACATCTTTCCTCGAACGTTGGAGCCTTGACTCGTGTAAAACTGCCAATATCTTCTAACTTAGGGTGTGTTTCTGGCTTGCAAGGTTTTGTTTGCTCGGTATTCTTCCCTTCCCCTGGCGTGTCTTTAGTTCTTACATCTGTCATCTTTCTTTCTCGTTAATCGTTGTCATCTTATTCTCGATTTCAGATTTTAGAGACAAAATTTCATTTTCACCGTCAGTGGCAATATCGTTTTTCATTAATAAGATATCGGCAGATATATCGTTCTTCATAGCAGAAATATTGTCGTCCATATTAGCAGAAATGTCGTTCTTCATAGCAGAAATATCGTTCTTTATGACAGAAATATCGTTTTTCACATTCGCTGAAATCTTCTCTTCCATAGCAGAAATATCGTTCTTCATATCAGAAAAATCGGTTTTTATATGAGATTTAGGTGGAAGTCTCGTCCTTCAATAAGAATGTTTCTGGATCGAAGCTATCACTTACCAGTGCCACTTTAAGTCTTTCTACTAACTCACTCTTCTTACCGGACGTTTCCAACTCGCAATTTTCCAATTCTGCCTTTAGATCAGTCACTTTTAGGTCACTTAGTCTCTTGGCTATTTTTGCGCAGCTATTTACTTATATTATCCCACTTCTTACACCAATGTAATGATTTTCTTATTTATTTAAAAGTTTTTTGTTACGACGGGTGGGATAAACTTATACACACGGTATTTCTACTCACTTAATTTATTTATTCACTAAAATATTCACTAATTTATATTATATACACAGTATATTCACTAATTTATATAAACACTTAGACTATTTACTTGTTCACTGTTTATATCACGAGATCAAATTATAAACTAACTAACTAACTCCCGCTGGTCGGTAGTCTTTATATATAAGTGCCCTTTTTCCAGAACTTTCTAGATTTGCGGCTCACAAAACAATGGATCTCACTGGAAATGTCTAGATAAGAATAGCCACAAAAAATAATGGTAAACAGTTCGAAGAAACCTCTGCGCATTCGCCAAAATTTTAACTTCCATACATGGGTTAGACAGAGTCGGGTTCAGGGACTACACCAGCGTGCGATTTCGTTACAATACCGTTTCTTAGTTAGTATTCAATTCAAACGCGTGTAGTCCAAGTACCGTTCTTAGTTACTAAGTCAAACATACAGTTTTTTTGTTATTATTCAAGTCAGTTACTGAGTTACTCAGTTGAACAGTGAATCGGTTGCCTAGTTGTGTAACAAAGTCGAGACATACCAAATCTCACCCAAGCCGGGACATATCGTTCCTCCGAGAGTCACATTTCACATAAGTCAAACATATCGTTTATTAGTTAGTATTCGAGTCAAGTGCGTACTCAAAGTCGAAACTCATAGTTTCTAAGTAAAGTTAAGATACTAAGTTAAACATACCGTTCCTTAGTTAGTATTCATCTCAAACACGTGTAATCCAAGTCGAAACTCGTCGTTTCTCTGTTACTAAGTCAAACATTCTTAGTTAGTATTCAATTCAAGCACGTGTACTCCAAGTCGAAACTCACCGTTTCTATGTCAAGTTAAGTTACTAAGTCAAACATACCGTTTCTTAGTCAGTATTCAAGTAATACCAAAGTAGAGATATACAGTCGTTACTATTGGTTACCTCATCAAGCCGAAACATAACGTTTTTCCGAAATCATTAAGTTCGTGATAACCTTCCGATCTTAATACTGTCGAAGTTCACACAATAATTCATTTGTACGAATCGTTTGTAAATTTGTATAAAGTATACTATTAATTTCGACATTGACGTTGTCAAAATAAGATTACTACTACATTCGACAAGTTCAACAAATTAATAATTAAAAACACTTACCACCAACAACCTGCACGGCTGAAAGGTTTTTCAGGTAAGTCAAAAAAATAATATTTAATAGATATATGTATGAACGAATCTATTTCAACATTGGGGTGAATTAAAAATGAGGTATTTCAAACACAATTAATGAAAATAAAACTTTAGATATAAATTATGCGTCAGTAATAGTGTTAACAAGCAATGTTGCGGCAGAACGATTTTGGTTATAACACAATTTCGAATATTCTAAAAACAATCTAATCTTTTAAGCAATTCAGCTAGTACCCTTAAAAATTATTCTAGAAATAAATAATAATATAGTTATAATTTAACCATTTTTTTTGCACTTTTATTTTTGGTAGTAACTAGTAAAATTGAATAGGTCTACGTATATTATGTCTACATTATGAATGTACTGTTACGAAACAGCACACTGGTATAGTCCCTAAATCCGACTCTGTCTAAGCCAGGTATGAAAGTTAAAAGTATGGCGGACGCGCAGGGATTCTTAGAATTGTTTACGATTGTGACTATCTTATCATTGTTTTTATGACCAGTCTTATCTAGAAAATGCCAGAAAGCCAAATGTTTTTGAGTAAGCCGCAATCTAGAATTATCTAGTGAAAAAGGCATTAATATATAAGGGACCGACCAGGAAGAGTTTAGTTTAGTATATAATTTGACATCGTGAGATAAACAAGTAAATAAGTGAATATAAATTAGTGAACTGTTTATATGAATTAGTTTAAGTGAATATACTGTGTATATAATTAGTGAATAGTGTAGTGAATAAATAAATTCGTAAGTGAACCCACCGTGTGTTTAAAGTTTATCTCACCCGTTTGCTGTTTAAATAAATAACAAAAACATTACATTGGTGTCAGGTGTGGGGTAAAATAAATAAATTGCTACGTAAAAATGGCCAAGAGACTATGTGACCTCAAAGTGGCGGAAATAAGAGCAGAATTGGAAGACCGTGAGTTGGAAACGTCCGGTAAGACAAGTGATTTAGTAGAACGACTTAAAGTGGCACTGGAAAATGACGGCTTTGATCCAGAAACAGTTCTATTAAATGACGACGCTTCCACCTTAATCTCGTCAATTTCTGCTAACATGGACGAGAAGATTTCTGCCATGGAAGAGAACATGGACGAGAAGATTTCTGCCATGGAAGGGAAACTTTCAACAAATGTGAAAAACGATATTTCTGCTATGAAGAACGATATTTCTGCCATGGAAGAGAACATTTCAACGAATATGAAAAACGATATTTCTGCTATGAAGAACGACATTTCTGCTAACATGGACGAGAAACTTTCTACGAATGTGTAAAGCGATATTTCGGCTATAAAGAACGATATTTCTGCTATGAAGAACGATATATCTGCCGATTCCTTATTCATGAAAATCGACATTGTCGCTGACGTTGAAAATGAAATTTCATCTCTAAAATCTGAAATCGAGAATAAGATGTCAACGATGGACGAGAAGATTGAGAATAAGATGATAACGATGGACGAGAAAATCAAGGAGTTAGAAAGAAAGATGACAGATATAAGAACTCAAGACACGCCAGCGGAAGAAGAGATGACCGAGCAAACAAAACCTTGCAAGTCAGAAACACACCCTAAGTTAGAAGAAATTGGTAGTTTTACCTGAGTCATGGCCTCAACGTTCGATGGAAAAATGTCGTGGACCGATTGTGTGAAACAGTTTGAAGCAGCCGCTAGAGTGAATAATTGGTCCGATAGGGAGAAGGCAGTAAACTTAACCATCGCGCTTCGGGGAGATGCCTTAGATGTACTTCAGACCATACCAGTTGAAGAAACGGAAGACTTCGAGCAGCTGAAGAAGAGGTTGGACATGAGATATGGTCACGAACATCTAGAACATTTGTACAGATTCCAGCTGAAGAACTGAAGGCGGAAACGTTACGAAACCCTTCAAGAGTATCAAATGAATATTGCCCGACTAGTTCGATTTGCTTATCCATCAGCACCAGAGAACATGATGGAATGTTTAGGCATCCAGGCCTTTATTGACGGCTTATGTGACCACGATGTGGAGAAGACGCTTCGATTAGCCCATCCTAAGACATTGGTCGATGCATTGACTGCTGCTCGTGGAAATGAAGCAGCCACGATGGCGTCGGGATACAGCAAAGGTAGGACCATGCAGGAAAAAGGTGACGATGACAGACTTGACCAGATCGTCAACCCGTTGAAAGGTATGGTAGACGTGAAGCCGAAAAAGATCAGGTGCTGTAATTTTCGCTAGCTAGAGCATACACGCGGTTCGTGTAAGCGTCCTACGACTCCTGCAAACCAAGAACCTTTTAAATGGAAAGCAGCCACGAAGGGCTTGCAGTACAACAAAGGTAGGACCATGCAGGAACAAGATGACGATGACAAACTTGACCAGATCGTCAATTTGTTGAAAGGTATGGCAGACAAGAAGCAGAAGAAGATCAAATACCGGAAGTGTGGCGAGCTACAGCACGTACACTGTCCGTCTAAGCGCCTCAAGACTCCTGTAACCCAAGAACTCCAGTCACAGGGGAAATCAGACAGGGGTGAACATCCAGCTGATGTGAATCACCGTAAAAGCCAACTCTTTGCCTAGACGGTCATGCCCTGTAGACTATTCACAATGCAACAAGTCGAAATCTAAGGAAGTTGCAGTTTCAAGAATTACAGTAGTCAATGAAGAATGGTCACCCATCAGGATCAGAGAAGATCAGGAGAATGATCCTCACCTGGCGTATTGGGCTCAGTTGGACTCACTTGTCCTGGAAGAAGGGCTGTTGAAAGGAGTCCTTGAAAACGATGATAGTTCCGAGATGAGGAGACAGCTAGTTATCTAGAGAACAAGAGTAGCTGAAGTACTAAAGAAGTTACACGACAGTCTATCGGGAGGTCATCTGGGAGTGAAGAAAAACCTCCAGCGAATCCGTGAGAGGTTTTATTGTATGAACAGCTCCGATGATGTGAAGGACTGGTGTAAGAAATGTACGACTTGTGCTACGAGTAATGGACCACATCGCAAGAGAAAGGCACCTATGAAACAGTATAATGTTGGAAGCCCTTCCGAAAGGATTGCTTTAGATATCGCTGGATCATTTCCGACGACAGAAAATTGTGGCAAATACATACTAGTTGTAATGGATTATTTCACAAAGTGGGTGGAAATTTACGCTATCCCGAACCAAGAGGCCACAACTGTCGCGGATCTATTGGTGAAAGAATTCATCAGCCGATATGGAGTGCCATTGGAAGTCCACAGTGACCAGGGAAGAAATTTCGAAAGCCATCTATTCCAGGAGATTTGCGAGAAGCTGGGAATGAAGAAGACCAGGACAACAGCATTACATCCACAGTCAGATGGAATGGTCGAGAGAATGAACAGGACTATTGGAAAATACCTGTCCAAAGTACTTTCTAGCCATCAGAGAGTTTGGAACCAGTATCTTTCCCTATTCGCATTGGCTTATCAATCTGCCGTCAATGAGTCCACGGGTGAAACACCTGCGAAAATCCTGTTTGGACGTGAGATGAGGCTTCCTTGTGATCTGTAATTTGGCTGTCGGCCTGGAGAAGATCTACTGAAACTGAAACTGAAACATAATTCGCGGTACGTCTTCTACGTGGTCAATAAAAATGAATTTCAAGATCGATCTACTTACCGCGATGTGTGGGAAGCACTTCGAAACCTCCGAGACCGTGTGTTAGAATCCAGCGTGAAGAAACTGGCTATGCCTAAGATAGCGAGTAACCAGTTGGATTGGCGATTTATCAGGAACATGGTAGAGGTTATTTTTCGAGATACCGGTGTCCAGATATTAATTTGCAGCTACAACCCCCGTTATCAGTATCCGATGAAGACGGTGCCCTGCTATTTCCATAAGATCGGAAAGTGTAGAAATGGGGCCACTTGCCGATTCAAACATCCAGTCTCGGCTACACAAAAGTTCCAGGAGGAACTTCCATTTAAGGAGAGGGTAATGTTACGAAACAGCACACTGGTATAGTCCCTAAATCCGACTCTGTCTAATTCAGGTATGAAAGTTAAAATTAGGCGGGCGCGCAGGGATTCTTAGAATTGTTTACGATTGTGACTATCTTATCATTATTTTGTGCCCAGTCTTATCTAAAAAATGCCAGAAAGCCAATTTTTTTTGAGTAAGCCGCAATCTAGAATTATTTAGTGAAAAAGGCATTAATAAGGGACCGACCACGAAGAGTTTAGTTTAGTATATATTTTGACATCGTGAGATGAACAAGTAAATAAGTGAATATACTGTGTATATAATCAGTGAATAGTATAGTGAATAAATAAATTAAGTAAGTGAACCCACCGTGACCGTGTGTTTAAAGTTTATCCCACCCGTTTGCTGTTTAAATAAATAAGAAAAACATTTTTCTTCTTTACGTGCCGTTCCCTTCAAGAAGGTTGGCTATCATCATGGCGATTTTTATCTTTGAAGCTGCGGATCTGAACAAATCAACAGAGCTACTGTTGTACCACTGCCTTAGGTTGTTCAACCAGGAGATGCGTCTTCTTCCTATACTTCTTTTACCCTGTATGTTTCCTTGTATAATAGTTTGCAACAGTGTATACCTCTCCCCTCTCATCACGTGGCCCACATATTGCAATTTTCTGATTTTGATTGTGTTGATTATTTCCTTCTCATTTCCCATTCTTCTCAATACCTCCTTGTTCGTTGTTCTGCTCACCCAGCTTATTCTGAGGATTCTTCGATATGCCCATTCTCCAATGCTTCCAGCCGGTCAGTGTCGCACTTCTTAAGCGTCCAGGCTTCCATTCCATATAATAGTACTGGAAATATGTAGCATTTAAGCATTCTGATTTTAAGATGTAGACTAAGATCTGTTCTGCTTAATGCATTCCTCATTTTATACAACACTGTTCTAGCCTTTCCGATTCTTGATCTTATTTCTTGTGAGTAATCATTATTGTCATTTACAGTTGTTCCCAAGTACTTGTATTTGCGGACCTTCTCCACTGGCTCCCCTTTGATCCATAATGTTTCTCGCTGTTGTTGGTGTTTTGTGATTGTCATGAATTTAGTCTTTTTGGTGTTAAGTGTGAGCCTCCTTTCTTCGCTGATCCGTACTACTAGGTCTATTAGCCTTTGCAGTTCTTCCAGGGTTTCTGCTATTAGTACTGTGTCATCCGCGTATCTGATGTTGTTTATAACCTTCCCATTAACTTTCACTCCCGTTGTTTTTTGATTTTCCAGTGCTTCTTGTACTATATATTCTGAATACAAATTGAAGAGTAATGGTGAGAGCACGCATCCCTGTCTTACTCCACGTTTTATTTTTATCTCTTTTGAAAGTTCATTTTGCACCGAAAAACATTACAGTACTTCAAATTTATATTTTTACTTGATCTTAACCTATTATCTCTTGTCAATAACTAATCTTAGAATGTTTGATTCTCAGAATTTTTAGATGTGGACAAGAAGCACGATGTCAAATAGTCGCCTGAGTGGAGTGTCGGTATCTTCTGTCTGTCCACAGAGGCCAAATTAAAGAAGACAAGAACAATTTCATTGAACAAATTGTTGACGCATTTGCCCTTGACTCAAGACGCGTTCAATTCCTGCTAACATGAAAAATGTGTGATTGTATGAAGAATACTAATAAACAGTTAGATTTCCTTGAAATTTGTTAGTATTATTATTTCAATCCCTATATTTAGAGTAATTATGCTGACTTTGCCCCCCCCCCCGGCAAAAATTCTGCGGGCGCCCCTGCATGGGCGTTTGTAATCTATAAATATTAAAGGATTCAGCATAACGACTTTTCACCTCTAGTTCAGATATAAGAAGAATAACTCAACATTTTTGGAATGCATTACACAAGTGCATCACAATTACCGATAATTTTCCGTGAAAGCATGTTGTCTAAAGATTGCATGAGTTTATTTTCTGTTCTTCGGAGTCGGGCTCTTTCACCAAAATATGAAAATAGCCGAATGCAGTTTTTTACTGACAACATGCATGAATGGAAAATTATCAGGTTTATTTTGATGGACGAGTGTAATTCGGTAGAGTTATATAATATTTATGCATGTCAAAATGACAAATGGACATTTAAACTATCGTTACTATAGATACGGACGTACGAAATTATCGATACCTACCGGGCAATTATCAAATTTTATCGACAATCCCATTCATGTATAATAATTCCCATTTGTGAATACAAAAATCGTAGTTTGCTGTCGGCTAAATAGGAAGGAAGAGAGTTTGCAAGTGGATAAAAATATCGGATAAATTAAGTTACCGTAGCAACCCTAGCATTTAGGTACTAATGGTATTTAGGTATTAATGAACAAGAATTAATTAAAATAACTGGACATTCCTCTTCGAAGTCTATAAAGCCTTATCTACAACTTGATAATGAGCATCATTCGCATCTTGTGACAAATCTCCGAGATAAAGCTTTGAATAATGAATTAGCCACAGTGCCAACAACATCCATGTCAATGTCAACAACAAAGTCTACATCAGTAAAGGAGCAAATGTCTACTGGACCAATTGTATATAATAATTGTATTTTTAACAATTGTTCTTTCTAAACATTATGTTTCTACTCATTGTTCATTTAGTTTGTTAAATAAAGTTTAATTGAATTGAGTTTTTTATTCATGGGATTGTCTTACCAAATACCACGCGAACTCAGATTTAGCAGGATATTTTTTCCGGTGGTTTTCTCATACTTACTTTCATTGGCAATTTAACTCGATCTGTTCAGGCAAAATCACGAGAGCGTAGCTCGAGTGATTTTGCCAGAACAGCTCTCGTTAAATTGCCAATGAAAGTAAGTATTCGAAAACAACCACAAAAAATATCTGGCTAAATCTGAGCTCTTGTGGTATTACCCCCGATAAAATTTGAAGAACGAGTTGTATTTGGGAAGAATTCAAAAGGATTTTGCTTTATTTTCCATTATTTTATTGAATTCAAAGAGTACATAAGCTAACTGGAAATATAATCAACTTTTTGAACAGGAGAAAAAATTATTTGAAAAATTACAGTTATGAAAAACACAGTTATTGTAAATAGTTTGGCCAGCAGGAACGACTGTCTCTTACAACTCATGTGTGGATATAATATTGGTTGATGTTGCCGCAGCTGTTTATGTATTGGTTAATGTTGCTGCAGTTGTTGATGTATTGGTTAATGTTGCCGCAGTTGTTGATGTATGGGCAATAAATACCGATTTGTTGGTTCTAACTTTATCCACGATATTTTTATGGTGTTCGGCATCAATATGTAAATATGGCTTCAACGATGCTGCTGTGGCGTGACCTGTTATTTTGATGGCTTCTTGTTCCTGTATACCTTTCTTCATTAGATGAGCAACCAAAGTTGATCGGCATGAGTGATTAGTTATTCCTCTTTTCTTAGTGTCAAGTCCACATTTTTCAGCTGATTTCTTTAACCATTTGCCCATTTCATTCTTACCCACTGGTACATTTTTATACCAAGTAGCATTTGCATTTTTCCAATAAGGATTTGGAGTAAGAAAAAATAGATCAGTGATGAGATTTTTACCGCGTTTTCCATAAGCTTATTATACAATCTTATGAGGCACCGTTCAGGATTGTCTGAGTTAGATGTCAACCATTTTGTGTCGGTGCATTTCTTATTCCCACCCTGGCAAGTTTTACTAAATATAGGATTATATTCTAATCGTCTTGTTTTTTCACCTGAATTGTTTAATTCCTCCCTGATATAATGGATAAGGCAATTAACACCTTCGCCTCCGCGCAATGCTAATTCATAGGAAATAATATGAAAGAACTTCATTTGGAGACCCGAAGGCGTATTTTCGTCACACGAACCGAGCACACTCATATATTCTTCTTCTTCTAGTGCTGTTGCTTTCTTTTTTCTATACAACTTTGCAATTCTTTTCTTTGGCCATTTCGCACATCTCTCGCTCTTTTAAATTCCAAATCTTGAAACGGATTGAAGCTTATATTGAATTTTAGGTAGTATTTTTCCTGTATCAGCTTGGCTGTTACACTTCATATGGTTTTCAAAGTATATTCTTTGTAATATTTGCCATTACATTTTTTCATATTTGCTGCCCAGTCTTCTAGAAGTTTTGCAATTTCTTGAATACTCGTTTTTTTTGTAGTTGGTAGTTTCTGATTCTGCAAAATGCTTCAAACTGATTCCATATAAATTTTTTGGATTTTATTGTGTTTTTTGGAGTGGTATTTTGTATTAAATGTTCAATATTCTCTTGGGTGATGGAATTTTTACGTTTCAATGTAAACAAGGTATTATCGAGGAGGAAGCAGTTTTATCAGTATAATCACAGAGTACACCAGCTTGATACGAAACGAAAGCCGGCGTAAATCCTTTGATGCTTTGGTGGCAAATTTTCGTGACCTTCAAACTGACGTTGACATATAACTGAGCGTCTTTACTTGACTTTACACTAAGAAAAGTGTTCAAAAAATGTAAATTAAATCTTACCTACACGCAAAAAAGTGAAACCAAAGAATCTCAAATAATAATTGTTTATTTTTATGGCTTGTTTCGACAAATTTTTAACTGCCAAAGAAAGATTTAAGCATTCAACCGTGTAATATTTTGAATGTTGGTTGATAATTGGTGAAAACTCATTAAATATGAAGAAATACCAAAGTATAATTTTCACAATAGGTCTGTTAAACTTAATTTATGAATTGTTAAAGTTAATTTAACAGCTAAACAAACAATGTGAAAAATATACTTTAGCATTTCTTCATACATAAAGCTTTAGCTTCTGTTTTTGGAGTTCCATCCATTATTAAAAATACCGAGCTATTGTTCAACCAAATGATTTTTATTTTCTATATTGTTATCGAAATTATATGTGTAAGTATGTATTTAAGTAGCGCTGTATGTAGGATAGGGTGAGTATAAAAACCAATACAATAATATAGGTTATATATTTAGAATACCAGTTTACAATAGAAAGTATTTCAGTAAATGATGATATAAAATTACAATAAGTATGGTACTTAAATACAAAATTTTTATAATTGATATATTTAAAAGTTACACTTCACCAGATTCTGAATTAAATATTTTACTAGAAAATCTACTGATGTATGGGACAAAGAAGTTATAAGAAAGTAGCGACAGTAAACTTTTCTGCATAGTTATCGAAGTTTTGTTGCGTTTTTCAATTATTATCATATTTTGTGCTTTTTTCTGGTTGAACAGTTTATGCTGTTTTTCTGGTAACCCCTCCAATTAATATTACGACATAACTTAGACACACATAATATAGTACTTCTTGTGGCACTAGTGTATTTTTTGTGATCGCTTGTAAAGGAGAATTTGTTTGCTTATGTCGTGACTGATCCTCCAAAACTGGAGTAAGGATGAGTTTTGTTACTATCCCCAAGGACGATGTTAGGTATGTGTAATTTATAATGTTATTTAGTCAGACCAAAGCATTATATTATGCTTGCCAAACCCATAATCAAAGTACTGTTTCTTTTTAGAGCCTAAATATATGAAATATTTCTACTTTTCAGTAACATTTGATGTTTAGTATGTCTACAATAAGTGAAAAAAAATATATACAGTCATTTTTCTTGTCAAACAACAGTAGAACATTATATGTATTGTTGTTAGGGTTCTGAATCATGTACATGTACATTTCCAAAATATATTATAATTAATATACTTTTATAGATCCATAGGAAACTTCTGTTGTACGCTCATGCTTTGTGGTGTTTGAGTTGAAGCTGAGGGATATTGTAAATGTGCGGGTTCCTCCATCTCAATAAGAATTTTAGAAGATCGATTATCTGAAACAAAAAAGGAAAATAGAGGAAGACTATATGCACAGGCTTTATTATAGACAACGTGTTGTTTCATTCATCCATCACATTTTCCAGTGTCTATTTTCTGAATACCAGTAGGATCATTTTCTTACATTGATAGCAAGTGAATTTGGAATGAATAACCGAACATTTTTCCATTTTAACAAAACCATAAAAAAGACTATTGCATAAGAAAAACAAAACAGTTAGGCTAAATACAATCTAATTATAAGAAAGCCATCTATTTTGATGCATATTATCTTACAGAGAAGTGAATCTAAATGACGATTATATTTACCAAGAGATGGAGAAGCATCACCAATATGTCTTGGGGCGGCTTGAGACGAATGTCCCACTTGCTCAAACGGCATGGTATCTGTAATTATTAAAATAATTGTAATAAACAGCAATTCCAAATAATCTGTTCAAAAAATGTCAAGCATACTTAGATTTGTCACTCTACACTCTAAAGAATACATAAATTTACATTGCAATTCTATACAGCTGTTTAAATACAAAGCATATGGCGATTCACAGATAGGCTAAACACAATCTAATTATAAGAAAGCCATTTATTTTGATGCATATTATTCTACAGAAGTGAATCTAAATGATCATTATATTTACCAAGTGATGGAGAAGCATCACCAATATGTCATGTGGCGGCTTGAGACGAATGTCCCACTTGATCAAACGGCATAGCCCACACAGCACATGTACATCCTATGTATGTCCAATGAACGTTCCTTTCAGATATTCAAATCATCCATTGGATGTCCCTTACTGTACGTAAAACGTCCAATGGACGTCCAGTGGAGGCCCATACGGCACCACTTTGGACATTCAATGGGCGTCCTTTGATAACTTCCATTGGACGTACTTGTACATCCGTTGGAATTACTTTGGACAACCAATGTACGTCCATGTTGTCCCCAAAAAAGGAACGGTGAACGTTCATTGGACGTCATCCACCGGTTCAAAAAGCGCCCATTGAACATCCAATGGCCGTCCCACTTGGACACAAAATGGACCTCCCTCGATATATTGTACCTACATTGCACATCTATAGCAGATGTTTTAGTATTCATTGTATCCAACGTTCGTGGATATTCTGTATATCGAATATACATTGCATACCTATACCGGATGACACAGGATGATGGTACACCCCCATTTTCTCCTTTAGTTTCAAAGATAGTTGACTGAAATTTGGGACATTCAATATACTTACTAAATGACATTTCAGTAAGAATATATTATGTCCCAAATTTCGATTGATTATCTTTAAAACTAAACTAGAAAAGGGGGGTGTACCATATGATTGTGTGTCATCAATGAACCAATAAAGATTGAAAAAAAAACTACATCCATTTCGAGTACAGATATCTCAAGATACGAATGATTTAATAACAAAATTCATATATATATATATATATATATATATATATATATAATATATCAGCAACAATAAAATAAATATAAAATTCTGATAACGGATAAAAAATAAAAATGAAATTCTACATGAAAATATTAGCAACTTAAACTAAATTAAAGCATCTTGAAATTTCTTCTAGGTACTTATTTCCTTTCACTGGCTCTCCTCAACCATTTCATTATGCAGTCCTCTATTTCCTTTTTTGTATTATGCTGATATGCCTTCTCTGCAGCACCTGTGGAATGAAATGCATTAATGAGCAAATTGACTAAAATTACAGAAATTTTAATAAAGGATGAAACAGAGATAATATTTTACATTGGGCAGTTTTCAATATCTGTACTCTTACGCTGGAGAATGCATATATTATTTTACTTACACAACAGTAGATCAGCTATTTTTAAAACGTTGAATTTCAGTTTGTTTTTTCTTCCATGGTAGCTATAAGTAGATGCCAGGGAATTACTTAAAAGTTGACACATACACCTCTTTATGAACTCGTATAAATTGCAGCCTCCCATTCTAGACATTTCATTACACTGAAAGAAAAAAGAGGAGTACTTCCAAACGAAATATTAGTTTTTAATGTGCACTCACAGCTGCTCTGAAATTGTTGTTTTCTCCCAAATATTCCTCAATCGTATTCAGATCTTCAGCATTTTTCAGAGGAAAAAGTGAAAATTTTGTGAAAAAGGAATCAATCTCTTCTAGTGAATTTCGACAAGGCTCATTGGTTCCGAGGTTCTCCAGTTTTGAAGTGATATCAGTCAAAATGCTGCTGATCAAATAGTAATGTTTGCTGATTTTTTTCATTGTTTCATCTGAAAATTACATAAAATTTGAAAAAGAGCAAAGAATGTAATTATCTATTAGTTATTTAAGGTCTGATCAAAAGTTTACTAAAAGGATACTAACCAATTTTTTGGTTCCCGTGAATTGGACAGCAAAGGCAACAGTTCTCTTTATCATTGCCAAAATCACTGAGTGATTTCGGTGGTGCTGTAAACCATAGATGTTTAATGTAAACATGATTAGTTCATGGAATATCACTGAATTGAGGTCCAACTTATTATTAGAGAAAAATTGAAAATTATTCACCCTCATTTACTGGAGTTGGTGGAGGAGTGGAAATCAAGTCAGATTTGTGTGGAGTATCTTCACACCTTGGTTTAGATGGAGGAGGGGGTAATTTACTATATCCTTCATCTTCTTCGCTTTCGTCAGAGGACGAAATTTGATTTTTTTTTTCTGTATTTTTTGGATTTTGAATCTTCCTCATTCAAGTCGCTGCTGTATTCCGCAACCTTTGTTTTGTTTCGAGCTTCCAAGTAACTATCTGAAAAAATGAGAATATAATTAATTCGCCAGTCGGAGATTACACAGACATAAACAATGTTTGAAACTTATCCTGTAATAATATACCCTGACAGAATAATCTACTTACCATATGTTCCATTAGGAAAAATGGATATTTTATGGCTAGGCCAACACATATTCATATCCTCATAATTGCGGATGGAATGTATTACTTTTTCCCTAGGGTAGGGTGGCCACACACAAGTGTTTCCAACCAACCAATGTGTTGGAACTGCTTCCACAGAATTCTCTTCCAAGAATTTAACCACCGTCCATATTTTATTATCCATCTTTGGAAACTGGTGAATCAGATCACAAACAAATTATAAAAAACATACTCTTTCATTCTTTCACAATAAATTACTACCTAAAATAAATTTCAAACTACAAAAAATCTGAAAAAAATTAACTGTATATGCAATAAACTCAAAATAAAGGTTCAATATGTGTAAATACCTAATACATGAAATTTAAAAAAAAATATTCAATTCAGAAAAAAATTATTGCATATGTAGCAATGGAATGATTACACTATTATGTTCAATTGGCAATATCATACATTTATGCAATATATCACTTATTTTCCTTGGTTGAAGGGAACTCATATCATGAGTAGAATCCAAATAGATACCTAATTCTGATGATTTACAAGGTGAAATATAGAAGTCTGTCAATTTCAAAAACTTCTGGACCAGAAGAGTTACTTGTGAGTCCACAGTTACAATATTTTTAATAATCACAATACTATTATCTTGAAGGCAACAACAATTATTAGGTTCAGAAATGGTTAGCAAACAGTTTTTTCTGAGGTAGATTTTTCTGAATTGCTTCATAATGTTCAGACCAGGCAATAATGGACCACTGAAATGTTCCATTTGTGGACTCTCAACATTCTCCTTAATATTAGATGTTTCATTCAATAAGTGCCTATCATTCAATCTACATATAATCTGTTGTAAGGGTTTTTCACTTTTTCGTATCATCTTTTTGAAGGTCTGCGTATAATTTTCAAAAGGGAATGCACTGAATTGATCCGAAATTCCAAAATTTGCAACATCATCACAAATATGCAGTAAATTATGAACATTATGTGAAACATGTTGTTTTCAGTACAAAATTATGAATGTTTCAACAAAATATTTCAGTAATGAGTTGGCATATTCAATGTTGTCCTGATACTTTGATGTTGAAAGAAGAGTCATTGCAACGTGAAGACATAAATTTTTTTTATATTTGTCTACTTTATTTTTAAGAACCACTGCAACTGTATAAAATAAGAACAAGCGAAATTCAGTTGCCTTCCATCCGTTCGCCTCTTTCAAAACTCTTGGCTTTCGACAAAACTCATGAGGAATATAGGGAACCAACTGGAGAAGTGAGTGTGAAACGTCTGATATTTCTCTGAATGAAAATGTATTAGGAGGTTTTCCATTAGTCCAGAGATTTACAATCATTTTTTTTACAACACCTAAACAAACTAGGTGCATGTAGTCCAGAGGAAAATGAGCAATCATATCCAATCCTGGAATCTCTTCTAGTATTGATGTTCCACTATGGTGTTCATTTTGTTTTTTCATTCTGAAGTCAGGATCAGAACGAAGTGTCAAATTATGGGTTTGAGGAAAACATGTCCTTCTGTCTAGATATATACCCTCAATTTCACATTTAGAACATGAAAAGTAGCCTGCGTGCCCTGTGGTATATTTTATTAAAGCTTTTGCAGGAACATCACATATAAACATTTTTATTTTAACTTGATATAGTTTATCATTGTAAATAAATCCATTTGCTATTATATTTTTGGCTTCATCAACGAATGCACGTAAAAAATCATTAGCAGAGGCAGGTTTTTCATTACCATGATATATTCCTATCGTTTCAACATTATTTTTATTTGTGAATAGACTGCATAGTATGGGGTATAACTGACCTCCTGAACTTTTAGAAATGGGCAAGCCATTAATATTAATGCATACTTCTAATGTGGAATCAGATTGTAAAATATTATTTGTAGAACAATTCATGAGATTTTCTAAGCAGTTTTTAAATCCAATATGATAATACATACCAGGAGCAATTACAGTTGGAAATACTTTACGAGGAGTTTTCAATAGTGTTCTAGCATCTTTTGATAATTCAGAAAAATGTGGTTGTAAAAGTCTTAATAAATTGTTGACAGCATTATGAGGAACATTATGTTCCAATGCCCACATTGCTAGTTGGGGAGTAAGCGAGTGTTCATCCACTTTTTCATGTTTAGAAGGATCTGAGCTTAGATTTAAAAGTAATGCTTGATCATCATCATCATCAGATTTGTTCAGTTCCTCCTCAGAACTACTGATGCATTGAAGCAAGCAAAGGTTAGATTCCTGTTTGTCCGAATTAGCAGTTACAATACAGTCTTTGTTTCTGGAAACACGCATTTCTAAATCATTATGAAATAAGTTAGATCCACTGGTAGACTGCTCAAGCTCATCGTCGAATGAAGAATCATCATTCAATTGCATTCGCGATGCTCTCTTATAATATTTGTTCAAAAAAAGTTTTTTTAGAGCTCATGCTCTTTCTTTTATTATGATTATTATTCATTTCAAACAGATAGATAATAGAAGATGGTAAAGTATACTTAACTATTTTTGTTTCTTCGTTAAAAAATACTGCAATCACCAAAACAGAAACACTAAAGTATTACCACAGTATATAAATAGTTTTATCCACAACTGATCATAGACAAGAGCACCAAGAGTTTTAACTAATATACACAATTATTTATTACACACAGACAAAAACAAAAGGCAGAATGGCGAAAAGCTTCGACCGCGAAAAGAAAACTGATGCTAGCCGGCCAATAAACACCTAACCTCAGATATTCTTCTTCTTCTCTTCTTCTTACGTGTGTGTCTCTTACGTATTCTTTCACCGTCCCCAAACGGTATTTTGCAGGCCGAGTTAAAAAATGTGTAATATATAAATATATTACTATAAATGAATTTACGTTTCATTATATTATCAATATTTGAAATCAATAATAAATACATGAGCATGAATTAAACGTCCACTGGATGTTTACTATTGGACGTACAGGTAATGTCCAGATATGTGTATCAATTGGCTGATCATAACGCAACACATCGGTTGAGTTTGTGATTTAATGTTTTGCTAATAGAAATATATTTCTAATTCTGGGATGAAATTGAAATAGTACGAACCAGATATTTCATCATAATATATCAGTACTCTCAAGTATTTTTCGTACGTTATATGTACGTACAATGGGTGTACTGAACTGGATAATCCATTATACGTCCATATCCTATACGTACAGTGGATATCCATTCAACATCCATGGACGTTTGGACTTGAGCCGGACGCAAAACAGACATCCATTGGATGTCATGTGCTGTGTGGGAGCATCTGTAATTATTAAAATAATTGTAATAAACAAATAAACAAAATGCCAATAAAGTATTAATGAATCCTGTCGGGAAGTTATAATTAATTCTGCACTAAGGTGGCAAAAAGAAATATCAATAACAACTGATTGTAATGTTTACTTAAATTTAATATTTACCAAACTGAATAGCTATTCTTGTTGGTGGATCGCTCAATATAATATGGCCCTTGCGTTTTAACCATGGGAATATTGTAGGCACAGCTTGAAGACATAGGTACTTTTTACGTTCCCTTTTGGAAGTAAATTTATCCTCAAAGTGGAGTTGACATAACTTATAATTGTTATGTAAAGAGTCTAGGGCTTTTTCAAACAAATCTCCACGGTTACATGCATCCAACCATAACTATGCTCTAAAATATAAATAAAGCTAAGTAAGTATATTTTCATTTATCATACGTGTATAAAAGAAATAAACTACGACCAATTTATATTGAATATTGTGTATTATTATTCAACATATTCAAGCTGAACTCATCAGCAGTGACGCTTATTGTAGTGTATTCATTGATTGTATTAATATTATTATTTATGTTATCAAAGACACAGAGACCGAGGAATGTTAACACTGAAAACATAGATTCCACGCAACTTACAATGTATAGGTGCAATAGAAGAATAAGATATTTAAAAAAAAGAAATATATGTCTATAATTTATTGCATATAGAAACAATTCCTCTTACCTTACAGGATCTTTAGGAAATCTAAACATAGTTGTTCCGTCCCCATCTCTTGAATGACACCCACTAACTGCACAAGTTCTTGGCGCTATAACTAATATAATAGTTTTTTAAACAATTGAAAATACAAACAAAATATATATATTATATTGTAAATAAGGAAAAACCGTACAGCAAAGATTATTCTTTGGTAAACATGTAAACAATAAAATCACTTGACATTGACATATAACTGACTCTGACTCAGACATGCGCACTTAGAAAATGAATTCTAAAATAGCACAAGCTTCGTTTCTTATTGGGCTGATGTATTCTGTGGTATAATACCGAATGATTGGCTAGAATAATGTATTGCTATTGGTTGAAACCACCAAAATGTCGGATTTGACAACTGAAAAAAATTATCGCTGTAATCATTCGAAAATGTCCTGCTTTATATGGCATTTTTAATATAGGATGGAAATATTCATGAAAATTACTGATATAAATTTCAATTTAAAGGAAAAATCATATTGCATTAATTTTGTCCAGTAGTACAGAAATAAAATGTTTGTCTAATCGTAATCCGATCTCTTCCAGACCTTCTACCGGTATTCTTCCTAATAAATTAAGCAAATGACACCCTATTTCTTACTGCACAAATATTTGTTTACCGTCTCTGTTTTCACACGTTCCTTCAGATGACGATAGTACCTTTTGCAGTTTTGTATCTAATTAGAAAATTATACGTGAAATATTGATAGCTTGTAGACATATGTGTTTCACAAGTCTTCCGATATGGCACGTGGCGGACCCTATACCTCAAAGAAGCCGTTATCTGCTTCCAGTAAGGACTCTGCACACTTCAGCGATCATTCTTGGACAGGTGGCACCCTCCGATGATGGCCAGATGGCTTGAAGGCACTCGACTGTGTCTTATATTTCAGAAAATAAAATCCACAAATTATTATCTTGGATTAGTTTATATAAGTACAGATGGCAAATGTTTTTTTGGTCGATTATATGGGTTATTTAAAAGAGAAATAAAATAATGGTTTTGTCGTTAACAATATTCTGTTAATAAGATGAAGTCAACATTTTAAAAAGTGCAACAGTCAATGAAATTGATGCATTAATAATCCTTATCAGTGAGGGTATTAATTCTTATTGTAAATCCAACAAGGTAGTAAACTGATACACTAATTATCATATAAAACAAATTGTATACCAGGCATTAAAAAAGTTAAATACTTTAATGAATAACTTGTAAAATTCATTTGCGAACAAAATAATATGTCAACTAATACACTAGCAATGAAAATATTTGTGAAAAAACACAATTTGAAAGACAAGTATAATCCTCGAAAACATAAACTGTGGAAACAATATAATAATATATAATTTCGGATACAACAATAGAGATCTTTCAGATTTCCGATAAAAATTACGAAATATAGCAATTTCGAACTGAATTTGGAGCCAGTGGATATACATTTTCTTTTTAAAAAGTAACAAGATTATTGTTGTAAAGTTCACAAGATATATAACCATAGTGTTTTAAATAATTGTAAAAAACTCAAAGCAAAAAAATAATAACTGCAAAAGATTTAACGCAAAAAGAAATAATCCCGAAAAGGAAATTAGTGAAATTACCTTCAAGAAGCTAGATATTATAATAAAAGAGTACATACTTTTAGAGAAAACTTCGTGGCTTCTTCATATTCAAGAGTAGCGGTCAATACATCTACCATGGTTTTGGGATGGGCTAATCGAAGCGTCCTCTCCAGATTATGGTCACATAAGCCGTCAATAACGGCCTGGATACACAAATATTTCATCATGTTCTCTGGTGCTGATGGATAAGCAAATCGAACTAGTCGGACAATATCCAGTTCATATTCTTGAAGGGTTTAGTTCTTCACCTGGAATCGGTAAAAGTCTTCTAAATGTTCGTGACCATATCGTATGTCCAATATTTTCTTTAGTTGCTCGAAGTCATCCCTTTCTTCCAGGGGTATCGTCTTAAACACATCTAAGGCATCTCCCCTAAACGCGATAGTTTAGTTGACTGTCTTCTCCCTATCGGACCAATTATTCACACTAGCGACTGCTTCAAACTGTTTTACATAATTGGTCCACGATGTCTCTCCGTCGAACGTTGGGGCCCTGACTCGGGTACAACTGTCCATGTCTTCTATCTTGAGAAGTAGTTCTGGCTTGTAAGGTTTTATTTATTCGTTCTTATTTTCTTTTGCTGGCGTGTATTTTGTTCTTAAATCTGTCATATTTCTCTCTAACTATTTGATTTTCTCGTCCATCGTTGTCATTTTATTCTCCATTTTCTCGTCCTCCATTGTCATCTTATTTTCGATATTGGATTTTAGAGAAGAAATTTTATTTTCGACGTTGTAGCCTTTTATTCTTCTGGATGCTAATAAAAATTTGTGAGGCTCCAATGTCGGAGGCAGCTTTTCGTCAGAGAGCAATAATGTCGTGAGTTTAGTTCAATTTATTTGAAAAGTGGTCTTGGGTTATTTTTTATAGGCGCCACTTGATTATAAGGACTTTCAAAAAATACTTACTGATTAATCAAGAAGATCAATAAGGAGTAAATTAGCTAATAAATTTTTTTCAAATAATCTAGTTATAAGATAGTTTGCTTTATGATTGTGAATCAAATAAAACACTCAAACCCAATAAATAAGTTTAATAATTTCAATGGATGGATATTATAAAAATGAACATAAGTGAATATGATTAAATTTAAAAGTAACAGTTACAATATTAAACACAGGAAAATAAAAGTAACTTGTAGTTGGTATACCAATTACAGTTTTACAAAACTGTAATAATGAAATAATTAATGAAATATCATTAATTATATCAATTATTTCTCAAATCAAATATAGTCATAGTGACATATAATTCAAAAAGTTGAAATATCAAAATATGATAATTAATATATCATTAAATATATTGAGAATTCCTCAAGTCAAAAGTTGTAATAATATAAAATATGATAATTAATATTGGTAAAACGAAATATTAAGTATTACTTGCGGTTAATGTTAAAATCAATATATATATATATATCAACCATGCTAAATGACATACTTGTTCCCACTTCTGGAAATCAAAAATCAACCATCTTGCAACAGCAAATTATTACATCTCGTACTTCATGACCATCCATAATAAAAAATCCATCTCATAGCAGAATAAGATCAAAAACGATCAAAGATTGAAAGACAAACCATAATTGTCCTTTTACACTACACGTTACCAAGACGCCATCCGAGAATGAACGCCTCCGCCATATACCGTAGAGAACTTACGATTTTATTGATTCATCTTGATAAAAATTCCAGTGGTGAAGACTTATCATTCCATTCATAAAAAAATCCAGTAAGAACGTATCATCAGTAAAAACCCATCCGTGTAAAAAAACTCTAAAAAACAATAAAATATTATTTCTTACCTTGCCACCAGCAGGACTTTTCAGATCATAATTAACATAATTATCCCAAGAGGAAATAAAAGGCAACTAATCTACGAAGCAACCATTAGTACTTTTGACTTGCGGAAGGGCAAGAACTACAAATTCACGTGCAGCTACTTCAATCAGTTTTTGAAAGATATCCGCCATAAAAGACAGTCGGAAGAACCATGTTTTATCATACAAACGAAATTAAAAGAAGTATCTGAAAGAAACATTTGTAACTCGGACCTAAGTTCAAATAGCCTTGTTAAAGTTTTACCCCGAGACAGCCATCGCACTTGTGTATGGAACAGCAGTGTTTCATATTTTCTGCCATAATGTTGACACAATAATGAGAACAATCGGGATTGTCGTGGTCGTGATTTGATGAAATTAATTATTTTTACCGCTTCATCCATAACTAATTTCAAATTTGACGGCATTTGCTTCATCGCAAGTGCTTGTCTATGCAGGATACTATGGCTGGAACTACAATTAGACGTTTTATTTTTTATTAGTGACACTGCTCCTGCTGTTTTACCCGTAATCGCCTTGGCCCCGTTTGTACAAATGTCAATGCAATCATTCCAACTGAGATTATTTTCTTCAAAAAATATATTCATTTTATAAAAAAATTCTTCTCCGTTAGTATTTGTGGGCAACGATGAACACATAAGCATGTCTTCTTCAAAACAACTTTCATTTGGATATCTCATGATGACCAGCAAGATAGTCAGACCAGCGACATCAGCCGACTCATCCATGTGCAAGACGAATCGTGTTTTTTGTGGACGTGTAACTAGTTCTTGTTTAACGTTGCTTGCTAGATCATGATTTCGCCGTGAAACAGTATCGTTTGATAGGGGCACAGTGGAAAGATGCTTTGCAAATTCTTTATCAAGCATACATTCTATTACATCTAACACACATGGCTTTATTAAATTCTCAGCGCTTCACTTGCTTGTGCAATGCGATAGCTAACTAAATATGATGCCTCCGTGGCCTTTTCATTGATAGTTTGCAATAATTATTCTTTTTTACGTACAACATTTTTTTTCTACTCGGCCTAAAGGCCTCGTTGGACAATTTCACGACGCGTGCAAAAAACACTCACTTTTTGCACTTGTGCATAAATAACTATTTTATTCTTGTTTTTAGACTCGGGGTTTACAGTTTCCAAATGTCGGCGCAACTTGGCATGTGCTATGGAACTATTAGGAAGCAGTTAACTACATAACATGCAGAGAGGTGAACCCCTGGAATCAACAAATCCGAAGCAGATATATGATTATCGATACTTCCTTTTTCCGACGACCTGCATGAAAAACGTATCATTTCGCACTCTAAACTAGCGCACAAAGTTATCTATTTCGCACTAGTGCGAAATATTCTGCAGTCATCTGTTCTGATCGATTGCTGTGCTTATTCACCTAATAGGTACCTATACTCTGATGTTCACACAATTGTAGGCAGCTATGACAATGACATATATTTAAATAAGTTCATGACATATTAATACCTACTGTCAGTGCGTTGATTTGATTTATTTAGTAATCAAATTGATACTTATTTGTATAAGTTGAATCTGCTGATATCTGTAACGAAAATATGGAATATTCGTCAGACGATGAAACGGTAGATTTTATTTCCATGGAAATATCCAATCGTATAACCCAGGCTATAGAACATGCAACAACCTTCACAGAGGAACTACCATCAAGATCATTCACAACCAGTT
Source organism: Galeruca laticollis (assembly GCA_963921935.1). NCBI lineage: Eukaryota > Metazoa > Arthropoda > Insecta > Coleoptera > Chrysomelidae > Galeruca > Galeruca laticollis. The sequence goes on along the minus strand of OY998181.1, from coordinate 19,115,499 downwards.
CGGAATTACGATCAGTCACTGTGAGACCATCAACTCCGAGTACAGTATTTGAAACTAATAATGTGACAGGAATTAAGGCTCAGGTAGTTCAAAGTGTAATTGAAGGAAATGGTCATATTCCTAAGGTGTTAAACAATTGTTCCAATTTAACAATTAATAATTACTATTCTAATAGTACCTGAATACAGACCAACATGTACCTAAATATGTATGCGGAACGTTCAATAAAATTTGACCTTTTTTCCTGTTCAAATATATCTTTCTTAATAATGCAATTCACTTGAAAAATGTCTATGAATGAAAACTTGTATTATTAGTGGTTCAAACATATTTTTGAAATTCGATATATTTTGTTTTTCAGGTAGGTCGTCGGAAAAGTATAGTGTACAACTCGTGCGGAAACTGGATATTTCGAACTGGGTATAGGGGCGAAAGACTAATCCTGCGGCTCGTGGTTCATCATGTTGTCACACTCGTACGAAATATCATATTTCCCGCACTAGTTGCACAATATACTATTTTGCGCCTTTGAAACCGTGGAGCTTGACGTCGTTGCATCATCGTCTGGATCGGTAATTGCTGTATACTCCGCGCGTACTGCTTTTGGCGGCTTCGCTAGAAGATGTTGTTGCAACACGTTTAACGGCTTTAAGCCAACGTTCCATTCTTCTTTATTAATAATGTTACTGCGTAGAAGAGTTTAGTCCAAAGAAGAAATGTACAAAACTGATACGATCAGAATAAAGCAGTAGAACAATACCCAAACACTTTGATTAAAATTCGCAATTCGCTAGCTAGCTTGTAAGCGGGTAGGTACTTATCGCTCCGAACGCTAATCGTCGACTGATGAGTGTTGAGAGAAAAGAGAGAGAGAAATTCGTAATCAATTTTTTGTTGCGTTGGCTTGGTTATGGGTGAAATTGTTGAGATTGGTACCCTGGTGTAGGATTAGTTTCCTCTTCAGGGCTGGGTTGGGGGTGTGTTGGATGTTTTAGTGCGCGTTCGAGACTGAGTAACGTGATTGATGGTTGGTTGAAGTTGGTAAGTTGAAAAAGTGTCTAGAATATTTTGAAAAAGTGACTAGGAAGAAATTTAAAAGTGTATGGAATTGAGAGAATTGAACGGGCTTTTCGCTAGAAAGTAACTGGAGGAACGTTTTGTGTTGAGTTATATCGGGGATTGGTATTTGTGACCAGCAAAGCTTAAAAGTGTGTCGAGTGGTGTGACAAAAAGTGTTTAGGATAGGAGCGTTCTGGTGGAAGACGAACCATGCATCGCTGCCGATACATAAGATATGCTGTTGAGCTGGCTAGGTGTCGGAAATTATGTAGTGGAAAATGGGTGGTTTTTACTGAATGTGAGATGTCTCGGGTGTTTTAAGAGAGAAATATTGAAGATTTGTAATTTTATTAGATTTTTGGAATTTTAGCGGAAAAAGTGTATAGGAGAAATTTTTGAAAAGTGTATAGAATTGGGTGATTTGTTGAAATTGGAATAAAATTTTGCGGAGACGTGCCTTCGAGGGGTTTGGAATAATTTACGGTGGTCGGCGTTTAATAATAATCATCACAATCTAAGGCGGGTACAGCTGCGGCTGCATTTGTTCCCTGTCGACGATCGTCGGTCCATTTGGCTAGTGAATAAATGCACAGAGTTGCAGGAAAACCGCAACACCGACGTGGGTGGTATGGGGGCGGTCGGAAAGTATAGGGTCTGTCCGACCGTGACAGGACAAACATCTATAATGGAGAAAACGAAGAAAGCTCCATCTGCGCAGAGAACAGCTTTCACAAAGATTTACAATGCAATGATGCACCACAATTTTAAGAAACTTCTTATACAAAATCACCTACCAGGTGAAAATATATATCTTTTCTGATGGAGGAGTAATTACAATGAAAAATATGACTGTCAACGCAAAATAAATCGATGAAAACGTACGAATCTATATTGACAACTCGATTACATATTTTTCTATCTGTCATCAACTAACTACGTTCAAAAATGTCACATACAAAGTGAATCAAGAACACAAAATAAAGTATTCCAAAGTATCATTTACAACAGATTTCTCAGAAGCTCACTTTGCTGCTGTAGCTTCTATGACAAAAGATAGTTCCATTATTTGTCTGTGGATAGTTCAATGATCTATATTCATTTTGTGATCCAGTACCTGTCAATGAAAAATTGAGGTACATTTCAAAAAAATATCTTGTAGCATTTCTTTGCAAAATTCGTCAAGGTTTGAGTGATGAAATAGTGGTAGCGATCTTCAATTCTACGTCACGCCAAACAACTAGTATGGTGATATCATTAGTCAGACAGTCGTTAATGGGAAATTTGGTCGTGAGAATATTGGATTTAATGCCATTGGTCGAGATGAGCATATTGACAGGTACTTGACACCATTCTCCAATATCCTTTTTAGAATTCGCGTATAAAAGAGACTTCATTATAGCATTGTTTACAGTGTCACAATGAAATATATTTGAACACTATTTTAGTAATTTTAAGTGTCATACAGTTGGTTATTGTATGTAGTATGCATTTTTATTTGACATTTGACTTTAACCTTTAAACTAATTATAAAATGGTCTAGCGTGATTCTAGTTAGCAAATTATTATATAAAATGGTCTAAAGGTAAATTTGAATAAATTATATATTAAAAATATTAATAAATGATGTACACTAACGTTTATTCATCAATGACTTGCCAATTGTCTAATATTTATATTGTACAGGATCAATATATAGGTATACATAACGTTCGATTTTTGAGATAAATTACCAGATATCTATGTAAATATGTATTATAGAAATAATTCTGTTCATGATGTAATATAAATAGATCGGAAGAAGCTCTTTTTTATACAAATAATCATCCTTTGTTTGCTTAAATGAAAGTTTGTTTACAATTTACACAATTATTCGGTCATAATATGTCAAAAGTCAAAAGTGCTGAATAAAACAGGGATTATATGTAATTCTATTTTATTTAAAAAATTAAATAAATGCGAATTATAAAAAATATTGTGTAAAACTTATGTCACAATGCGGTTCGTTGCGCAAAGTTCACTCGTACTGCAAAACGAGTCATTGTGACACTTGTTTTACAAATAACTATTATAATCCTGACCCTGAAATACATCGTATTACTGTTTGCAATTATTGCACCTATTTAAGTATTTGGTAAAGCTCCTGCTTTAGCGTGCTTCGTCAGTAGTATTGTCGATTCAATGGTAGGTATTCAATAAAACCATCGATATTTGTCGCACCCGATGGTTATATTTTGAATATTCACGAGCTTGAACGAGATGTTGAAGGCAAGCGTGATTGGTTTCAAGATGAAGATATATTTATTATAGACAGAAGATACCGTGATGCTATACCGCTTCTCCAAAGGCTTGGGATTAATATTCAAATGCCTCCAGTCCACCAACGCGGGCATAGACAACTTGACATAGAGGATGCTAATGATGCACTTGTGACAAAATCGAGGTGGGTTGTCAAGGCGTTTGAAATCCACGTTTCAGATGTTCAACAACAGTATTAAGCACGTGCACATATTCCGAACTTTCCAGACTTTTTAATAATGGCCAGAGTAATTATAAATAAATACCATCCACCACTATTGATGCTAGATGCTACAGAAGAAGTAGCTAGAAAACTGCTTCAGAAATCTCTCGTAACGAATGCTGTTCAAACTCTAGTGAATCGAGAAGGGTTACAAAGAAGTCGAGATCAGATGATCTGATACCGATTTCACATATGGCAGCTATCAAGTAAGACTAGCCCCATCTTATATACAAGACAACATCGGTTAAGATAGGCAATCAGGATTTTGACCAGTTACATCAACCAGGGTTATTGAGGGCAAAATTCCATTATCGATATAGAAATGCATTAACTCATCAGTTGTGGATAGCTTACATTGAAACAGACATAGATGGAGAGATAGATGAATTTATATAGTAGTTTAACACTCTTTTCCTACAAGATCATCAGAAAATCGTGGCCCTAGTGGTGAATGGGCCTAAACCACTCAAACTAAGTTTTTAGTAAAAATAGGCTCTTTAATTTGTTATCAAAAATTTATTTCAATTTAAACATTTTGACTTGACTAAATCAATATTTTATGTATTGCAAAAATATTGATGTATTTGCTATAATATTGTTACGAAACAGCACACTGGCATAGTCCCTAAATTCGACTCTGTCTAAGCCAGGTACAGGGTGGGGCACTATGAATGAACTATTCTCTGGCGTCTTAACGGCAAATAAAACTAGAAAAAATTGTACGTAGAATTGAGAAGATTACTTAGGACTATAATTTAAAAATATTTTGGAATATACAGGGTGCTCCAAAAAGCTTGCCGTATCAAAGTTAGGTTCCTTTAAATGGAACACCCTGTATTTTATCACATTTTTGAATTGTACTATTAAAAATAATGTAAGTTTATTGACATTTCCCTATACCTATCTAGCTCAGTTTCCAGGATAAATCGATTTTACATAATTTGTAGACCCTCCGAAAAAATACAATAAATAACTTCAAAATAAAAACGAGTAACCACATCTGATTTACACTATCTCACTAAAAGCTTTCAACATTCTGTTTCCAATATTTACTGGTATGCTATAATATACAGGATGTTTTTAATATGACAGTATAACACTACCCATTTAATACATAAATTTCTGGCTTAATTTAAATAGAACACCCTGTATCTGTTGGGTCTGTTAAACGTGGGAATTTATTACCTTTCAGTTGGTATTAGGGTTGCCTATATCTAACTCTGATAGTTTTCGAGACATTTTAAATTTGTTTTTTAATATTCAATTATTTGCTGACATCTGGTTACCTATGTCATGATGATACTCCGATGGAAAGTTTTTAGAAATTTAAAATTTGTTATTTTGACAATAAGTGCTTTGTTGTATGATTTATTATTGATAAATTAAAGGTCTCTTAGATCAGAATTTTATTAAGGATACACAATCATTAACTTTGCATTAAGATTAGTAAAAAAACTTACAAAAAATTCAAAGAAACTATTCAAAATCATGCCTATCGTGTTAGATACAAGCTTGAACTCTTTTAAAAAAATATTGTTTATTTTTTTTAATATTTCTGGTGTTATTCTTTAAAAAGCTCGCATTATCTTCGTGTCCTCTGAAGTGGGTGGCTGTGTACTGTATTTCGTTTTTAATATTATTCACTTATCTGGCATCTAGTTACCTATGAAATGTCATTCAAATAGATATTCTTTTAATACCATTTTCTCTGTCGAATAAATTTATAAATTTGTATAGTGTGTATTTGTGTATTGTATTTGTATAGTGTTGATGTATTATTAACTTTTAATAATTGATATAGTAATCAATCCTTGGTTAAACATGAAAAAGTACTCTAACGAAGAAAGAATAGATATGATCTTAATTATTGGAGAGTGTCAAGAGAACTGTTTTTTAGCTATACGCTCAAAAGTATCCAAATAGAGATCATCCTAACAGAAATGTTTCTAAAAGACTACTGCAAGTATTCAAAACTACTGGAAGCGTGCAATATACAAAAAAATCTAGACGAAAATCTGCAATTACAGACGATTCAGAATTTGAAGTAATGGGTGCGCTTGTTGAGAATCCACATACTAGTCAAAGATGTATTAGTGAGCAAGTATGTATAAGCAAGAGAAGTGTCGCTAGGATAATTAAAAAACACAAATTTCATCCCTACCATTTTCAAGTGCACCAGCAACTATTTGATAGGAACTTTGAAAATCGTATTGAGTTTCGTTTATGGGTTATGGACAAAGTGGCAGGGTCTGAAGATTTTTTGATTTTGTTCAGTTTAATGATGAAGCTACGTTTCATAAAAACGGTTTAGTAAACATACATAATTTTCATTACTATAACGACGAAAATCCGCATTACTTCCGAAGTGTTGATCATCAACATCGTTGGTCATTAAATGTATGGGCAGGAATCGTTGGAACCCACATATAGGGCCTTATTTTTTTAATGGAATGCTAACTGGAAGAAAATTTCGTGAATTTTTACGTAACAAACTACCCGAACTTTTAGATGACGTTCCACTAGCTACCAGACAAAAAGTGTGGCTGCAGTTAGATGGTGCGTCTGTTCATTACAGTGTAATTGTCCGGCGTTACCTAAACAATATTTTTCCACAAAAATGGATTGGGCGAGGGGGTCCTTATCTTTGGCCGGCAAGATCCCCATGCTTGACGCCATTAGACTATTTTCTTTGGGGTTACATAAAAAGTATTGTCTACAATACAGAGCCAACCACTCCTGACAACATGAAGGAGATTGTTTCAAACAGTAACACCAGAAATGTTAAATAAAGTGAACAATGAATTTTTCAAAATAGTTTGTATCCAACAAAATGGGCGTCACTTTGAGCACCTTCTTTAAATTTTTTGTAGTTATTTTTTTATAATTTTGAAGCTTATTGTATCTGTATGCCCAATAATAGTGTACTTACCCTTAATAAAATTCTAATTTAAGAAACCTTTAATTTATCAATAATAAATCATACAACAAAGCACTTACTGTCAAAATAACAAATTTTAAATTTTTGATAACTTTCCATCGGAGTATCATCATGTCATAGGTAACTAGATGTCAGCAAATAATTTAATATTAAAAAACAAATTCAAAATTTCTCGAAAACTATAAGAGTTAGATATAGGCAACCCTAATACCAACTGAAAGGTAATAAATTCCCACGTTTAACAGACCCAACAGATACAGGGTGTTCTCTTTAAATTAAGCCAGAAATTTATGTATTAAAAGGTTAGTGTTATACTGTCATATTAAAAACACCCTGTATATTATAGCATACCAGTAAATATTGGAAACAGAATGTTGTAAGCTTTTAGTGAGATAGTGTAAAGCAAATGTAGTTATTCGTTTTTATTTTGAAGTTATTGTATTTTTTCGGAGGGTCTACAAATTATGTAAAATCGAATAATCCTGGAAACTGAACTAGATAGGTATAGGGAGATGTTAATGAACTTACAATATTTTTAATAGTATAAATCAAAAATGTGATAAAATACAGGGTGTTCCATTTAAAGGAACATAACTTTGATACGGCACGCTTTTTTGGAGCACCCTGTGTATTCCAAAATATTTTAAAATTATAGTCCTAAGTAATCTACTTAATTCTACGTCTTATTTCTTCTAATTTTATTTGCCGTTAACAAGCCAGAGAATAGTTCATTCATAGTGCCCCACCCTGTATAAAACTTAAAATTATAGCGGATACGCAGGTTCTTTCATAACTGTTTACGACTATCTTATCTAAACATTGCTTTTGTGACCAGTCTTATCTAGAAAATGCCAGAAAACTAATTGTTTTTGAGTAAGCCGCAGTCCGGAATTTTCTAGTAAAAAGGCATTAATATAAATAAAGGACCGATCAGCGGACAAGTTTAGTTGATAAAGTGATCTCGAAAAATAAACAAAAATACACCGAACAGTAAAGTGCTAATATAAATTAATAATCAAGTTTGTGTGCATATAAATTAAATTTAAGTGGTTAGTTGAGTATATATAAATTAGGTGTTAGTGATTAGTTTATTGTTTAAATAAATTAGAAAAACATTACAATATGTCATTTATGTGGCTTAGGTCTTTTCACTTGTGAAATTCTTAAACCTAAATTTGTAATTTTGGAAAGTAGCACCTGAAACTTGTTAAGCTAAATTAAACACAAAGTATCTTCATCATCTCAAAGGGGCTTTATACAGGAAATTGCATAGTTGGAGCAGACTGCGAAGTTTTCTCTTTTCTATACACAAAGGCTCTTTATAACAAAGTTCAACATTATCCCTTAAATCGATGGCAGCCCTTGTAGAGATCTTTTTAATGAGAATCGATTGAAATTGTAGATTTGATAGTTTTTCTTTATAAAATGTTCGGGTAGGATCTACCTTCAAATATTGTATCCATTTCATTTTGAGCCCGTTGGCGGTATCTATTTTCATTTCGGTTTTTAATGACCAGAGAGAGAAGCTTTTTAAAATTTAAAAAAAGTTAAGTTCAATCAGTTTATAAAAAGGTTTCTTTGTTTTTGCTGTGCGAGCAGTTACATACCAACCTTAAGGCGTAAAAATATCAACTTTATTGCCACCAGTCTCAATGCTAGAATAGACGCTATCACATTCCATTTCAAAACGCCCAGATTCCATGAGTTTTTGGTTCACGACTTCTACCGGAAATTCCGAAACTGCTTTCAGAAATATTGCAGCATTGATACAATTTCTATTTTGCTCGGATGCGGTATCAGAATAAAAAGTAATGTATTTTACAAAAGGATCAAGATTTCGCAAAACATGCCACAAGCAAGTTGCAGTTTCTGAGGATCTTCTCGTTCCTACACCTTCATGCCACATATAATTAGTAGCTCCAGAAGTTGCCAACTTGTAAACAGTAAAGTTGAAAAGTCTTCTGCGCATAATATAATTAACCAACATTGAGGGATGGTGTTACAAGAATTTTTCCATGTCCATTGTATAAGAAGCGAAGCAGTCATTTACTTTGGCCCGTTCTTTGTCATCTTGTTTATGGTCCCTAGCTTCTTGTTTCCTAATAAGATGTAAATCGTACTCATCTTGTAGTGTTAACTTTTCTTGTTCTTCCAAAGAACTGAATTTCGTGCACAAATCGCTCTGATCTTTTTTTGTACGATGAAATCCAATGTTGAATTCAATAGCGAAAACATTTCTGTAAAAGCTAAATTTCACGGGAAATATTTCTATCTTAGCAAAGAAGTTTGTAGTCTCTATAGAACCGTTTTTCAAAAAGATTGGGGGGCAATTAATTTATTTTCGTAGTGCTGTGACAGTAATGCGACGAAACTACAGGAATCGATTTGGTATGTTCCCTGATTACATTTTTCACATTTATTTTAGGGAACATTTTTTTACCACGCAGGTCTATGTTTAATCTTGCCTGTATCAGAAATCTTACTAACTGCGGTTCTGAGTGACCTGTTAGAAATGTTGAGAGTGGAAAGGAAAAATGTTTGACAAACTTGATTCGATGTTAAATTATGAACAAAAGTCTTCGATCGTCTGTCATTGTTTTCACTATAACACCTTTTTTTTTGGAAAACAAGAAATGTGTTTTACAATAAAATTCCATTTAAGCTCTTGGGATTTTAGCTTGAGAAAATTTGATAGAATTTCTTCCCGCTGTTCCTTTGTAAAATATTGTTGACATTTATAATGACAACGACATTCAATATCTCTTACAAATTTAACACATTTTAGTTTACCTTTCTGTGTATAGTACTGTTTTTCTTCCAATCTATAATTTTGATGCACATTTCTCTACTAGTGTTTTGAATGAAACTCAATGTTTCTAGCTAATTCCACAATATAATGAAAAATGTTGGAAATTCTAAAAAAATGACAATTGTTTCGATAACTGAATATCGTCGTCAGTTATCGAAACAATTGTCAATTTTTTGGAATTTTCAAAATTCTATTTATATTGTGGAATTAGCTAGAAACATTGAGTTTCATTTAAAACACTAATATGAGTAGATTCCACGAATTAAGGGTCGTGACAGTTAATTACATTTCTCTACGATGAATTTGGATCTCTCTTTCTTTTTCGAGTAAACTTTTTAGCCGCATTTTCTTGGTCAGGCTGGACACCGTTAATATCTATATCTAGATCACTCCCCCCTCTCAATTGAACATTTTCTCGGGTAGGCTCTCTGCCATTGAGATCAACTTCTAGATCAAGCTCCCTTCTTAATTCATTTCTCGGATTCTGAAGACTCTTCATCATCGCTGGATGACTATCAGTAAATTGGAATTTCACTTTTCCGACGTCGCTTCTAGCGTCAGACTCTACATAATTTGAATTTGGTTCTGCATTAGGGATAACTTCATTCAGTAGCTTTTCACATGGAAAAAGTATTTTCAATACCGTTGCATTGTCATCCATTATTTTAGCATAGAAATGCAACAAACACATGTAGAAACCTCTTAGAAATAGTACATGCTTTGTTTTGCCACAAATAAAATTTATATTAAAATCTAATAGTTCTCGTATAGTCCCTAGTAAATAATTTAACATTCCAATTACTAGAAATTGGTTCATTTAAAATAAAAATGGGGGATTTCTCGGGGATTTCCTTATGGCTACCTCTTATGTTAGTCCTTAAATAATACCAACTATCTGATGAACTCTGGTTTTCCTGTGCCTGAATTTCATCTGTAATAATGACAATAAAGTTGATTAAATAATCTAATTACACATTTTTAATTCCGTGAATTCACCCAATAATTCATTATTTGTTCATTATTCTTACCGGGATTAACGTAGCAAAAGTCAAGTCATCATCATCATCACTGAAATTGTTTTCGTTGATTTCCTGGTTTAGTGCTAGATGAAGTATTAATATGTTTCTTGAACTCATTTTTAATTGAACGAGATGTACTATACACGTAAACAGCCACTCTGATATTGTTATACTATTATTAAACCGCATTATAATCCTGTCATAACTGGCAAAATGTGGATTAGAGCTATTCACTACTACTGCAAAAGCTTCGCCGATGGATTTGAAATATTGTTGTGAAGTGTGCTAAGCCACAAGGGACTTTTCACCATGGAAGATTTGTGGCTTATAATTATTAGCAAATATATTATAATAAAGTTAAATATTGATCAGTGGCGTAGATTTATTCACCAACATGAAATTTAAACATTTTAAATTACGTTAACAGTTTCAATTCAAAAATAAAATTTTTGTGTATTAGGACCATTTACTACTAGGCCGATAAAATTACTGTTTAGTTTATATATTTTTACATTTTTTATTGAAAATCTCCAAAAATTCCCCAGTTATTCCAATTCCCCATACAATTCGGTAGTACTGAAAACTGCGCCGCCAATAGTTTTGCATATTGTACTCATCTTTATAGTTCTGATTATCCCCATTTCAAATGTAAATAGAATTTAGATTGACAATTTTAAATAAAACACCTCTTATACTATTACATTCTTAAAATCTCGTCAATGAGCTGATTTCAACGACATACCACATATACTACCTAGTGTTACTAGTAAAGGATCTACAGCTAGTAGAATATCACATATTTTCAAATTCAGGTGGCTGCAGTAGGCAAGCAGTTGTTGAAAATCAAGAAAAATTGCTTACATGACCTTATTCTAACTTTTCAAGTTCTATTCAGAGGCATACAAAATTATTTTATATAGGGTGATCCTATATGGATATGAGATGTAAGGGTTATAGATTTTTCCGATTATTATTGCACTATTGGAACGGAACAGCTATTTGCGGCGGAATGTGAGATCTTCAGCAACCTTGGATACTTTTGATATTGAGGTCTTGGAGAACATTTTCCAGTTGGTTTCAAAGAGATTGATTAAAAGCCATTTTCCATCAAAAACTGCGGGGTTCCCTAATATTTGGGATGGCTTCAAGTTGGTTAGATCCTCACTCCTATAAGTTTCTTGCCCGAATCATTTTTGCGTTGGCTTGCAATGGCTATGCATTCTAGAGCTAGGTGATCCTCCCCACAGAATCTACACCCGTCAGTTTCTGATAGACCTATTCTCATTAGGTGCTTTCTCAGGTGGCAGTGCTCTGTAAGGAGGGCCGTGAGATGTAGCTTATTTTTACTGAGATCCAAATCATTTTTGGATAGAGCGCTGTTAAAGTTCCGCAGGAACTTTTTGGAGTGATCCAGCCCGGTGAGGTACCGCCAGAGTATTTCTATTTCGGTTTCCCTCTTCTTCAGAAACTCTTTTTTTAGGAGCATTTTACTACATCACTGAAAGACTCCGGGCCAATAAAGGACATTCGTGCTCTTTTCCTATCAAGTGTATTGACCTCTTCATTTCCTGTGATTCCCCAGTGGCCGGTAACCCAGACTAAAGAGACCCTGTTATTCTTGCCCAGTTCATCAAGTTTTCTTCGGCACTCCCATACTAACTTTGAGTCAATGGCATGGGAGCTCAATGCTTTGATAGCTGATTGACTATCAGAATGAATAGATCTGTCACATTTCTTTCCAGGTTTATTTTCACGCAACTTTCGATCGCAAGTATTTCTACCTGAAAGACGCTGGGGCAGGAATCAAACGATAATAAGTATCTGGTACCAGACCCAAACACTCCAGCGCCAGTTTCTGTGTACCATCTTATGGTGTTTTCTTTGAGAATTTGGTGGTGTATTCCCTTTCCCAGTCTCTTTGCATCGTAATGATGTTCTTTTCACTACTTACTTTCTTGATAATTTCGTCACTGGGAAGATTGGTTAATAAGATGTATTTTGTTAGAAAGTACCAGGCTTCCTGATTTTTAATACTCTCATTGCCTGAACCTTCCCTATAGTCGTAGATCGAAATTCTGTACAGTGACTCATCGCTCTTACTGTCCATAAAATCAGTTCCAGAAGCGAACGTCATTAGCGCATCATTTTTGAAGGGTTCTTATTAGTCCTAAATAAAAAATAAATAGAAAATGTTCTTGTACGCTCTGGCGTTTAAATTTGAGAGAACCGAAATTATTATGGTAGGTATCATTATGTATATACAGGGTGTTATCAAAAATAATACACATTTTTAAGGATGAGCTATTGTAAGGTGTATAGTAGATCATAATAACGTTTTATGCAACGATCATGTAATTATGGTAATTAATAAACGAGCGAGCCTCTTGTAGCATACGAAGCAAAACATTTTTTACAATCTGTTGTTTTACATCTTTTAGCTACTTCCAAACGATACAATTTTTTTTAACTGTATATCCTGGGATGTCATTCATAAGGGGACAATAACAAAACGGAATGTACAACTAATATCAATGATAATTTTAAAAGCGAAGATTACTTAGCGCTGATTATTGTCTGTAAAATCACTCAAAAAACTAACTGGCGTCACAGTCACTCTCCGATGACTCCTCACAAAACGAATTATGACTTTCTTTTTATAGTTCTATAATAAATGGTTCAGTCACCACTTCAACACGTATGTCTAAATCCCAAAACCTCGTTTCTTCTTTATATACGTGCTGAATACATTTATGCCAAGTATCAGCAGTAACAGTCTCTAAAGCATCGTCAAAGAGTTTTTTAACGTCAACCATTTTAAATGTTTGGTTTTTTCGTGCAACATAGTTTTTCACTTCGGCCCAAATAAGCTCTATCGGGTTTAATTCGCAGTGGTTGGGGGGAAGTCTAAGAACTGAAACGTTAAATTCTTTTGCCATTTCATCTACTATATATTTTATATAATTGGCTCTATGTTGCCGCACCAGGAATAATAATTCAGTTTTTAGCATTGTTTCTTCGTGCGGAATACGTTTACTTGCCAGCCAATCCATTACAACACTCTTGTGACCAGCTGAAGTAGGTATGTGCTACAGACGGCGACTGTGGTATGAAGCATTATCCATAACTATTACCGAACCGGGAGCCACTTTTATTAATAGTGACTTAAACAATGCTTCAAATCTGTTACCATCCATCTCTTCATGGTAATCACCAGATTTTTTTGACACGAAAGTCAATAAGCCTCATTTCACACAGCCTCCTTCGCTGCCGATATGTGCAATAATGAGTCTGCGCCCTTTTCCAGAAGGAGCTTTCAAATCTGTAGACCAACCCTCCATGAAGGCTTGTCGACTGCTTTGGATATTCAAGTTAACCCAAGTTTCGTCAAGATAATAAATGTGTCTTCTTCCGTTACGAAACTGTCGTATCTGCTTTAAATAATTTCTCCGCCATTGAACAATTTCATTTCGTTCGACTAAAGCCCTTTTTCTGCTTCTTTTCAGGTAACGAAAGTTCATTAGTCTTAAAGTCCTCCTTAAAACTGTATTGCTGATGTTTGGTAACGTTGCATCTGCTTCTATAGCTCTACTATTTTTTGTTAATGTGAGGATTTTACTTTTAAAATGAAAAGAATGAATCAGTCTACGTACAGGGTTACGTGTTTGGTCGTCTAAAACAATTTTCTTTCTTCTAGTTTCCTGCTTACAATTTTGATTTCCCTCTCTTGTCAACGTCCCTTCTTGTACATTTCTCAAAATGTTATATGTGGTACTCTCTGAAACTTTTGTTAAATAACTGCACAGAGCCACAGCATCGCTAACGCCTAACTGTTTATCCCTGGTACGTAACCCTTCATAAACATTTAAAATAATAATTTTCTATTCTCTTAATAAATTTGGACGACGCCGTTTCTTGTCGCTAACACCATTCGCCCATTATTGTTAACAAAAAATAAAAAGTAACCCTAATTTACAACGTACAAAAAAACAAAAAGTTGTAGCTAATCAAATAAAAACACACACACGCACAAATTGATAAAATACCAAAACGATCACAATGTTACGTCTATGAATACTAGACACTGAATAAATTATGCAGGTGTCCTATTCTATCCTCTCTGTCTTGTACACATCGCTGCATCAAGCTGTCTTTTTTCACAAGTGTGTAAGTCTTCGACGTTGTCACGTACGGAAAAATTCTCGCAAATAATATTTTTTTAATAAAATATTCAAATAGACTAGCTCTGCTTATGCATACTCGTGTATTTGAAATCTATAATCAATATATTGAATTGATATTTGCATAGATGTTTGTTACAAGTATAAGAAAAAAACTAAAATATATGGATTTTATTGTTATTTGTGTAATCAATTACCTATCGCTAGAATATATCTGGCAACACTGCTTATAATACATTGCTTGCTAGGGGGTGGTGAGTCACTGTACAGAATTTCGACTTTCGACTATAGTATATTCTAAGAATTGCATTTTTGGCTGATCTTTCTATCACCAGATGTAGAAGTGTGAGATCTGTAATGATCTCAAGTATAAATAGTAAATTATATACGCATCAAGAATTGGTTGTTGGAGATCATCAAAATGAAAGCAAAATTGCGTCTGAACGTGTCAGAAATTGGGAGTGTGGGAGAAAAATTAAAAAAAATATACAAAGAATTCACTAAAACGAGGTATATATTCACCTGCTGATAAAACCAAACAAAAGAGAAAGGGAAAAAAACTAAGAAGCTGATCTGATCTAATTTCGATCAATGAATAATTTTTCTTTAACTTAAAATAAAGTTAAATACTTAACTAAGACTTCACTCGCTAGTTTATTTTAAGTTCTAATTAGTTATCTACACTTACGGCTAACGTGTAACTAACTTACTTACTTAATCCTTATACCCTGTACTCTTACAGGTGTGGGTTGTTTAGTGGAATTGAGTATGTTGGTAATCTTCTCCAGCTCCTGTCCACTCATTTTTGTCCTGCGTTAGCCTTTTTATATCGTCTCGTCTCTCTTATTTCCTGCCGCTTTTACATCTTCTAACCATGCTTTTTCTGGTCTTCCTCTGGACTTCTTCTTGTATGTTCTAGGTTCAAATACCTGTTTGTCTATTCTTTCTTCAGCCATTCGTTGTAGGCGGCCGAATCATCCCAATTGCCTTCAATTTTTTCCTCTATCGATCTTAACTTTAGATTTTGTCTATGGGTTGCATTCCTAATTTTCTCTCTCCTTTCCTTACCAATCTCATCTCCGTAGCACTTAATTTTAGTTTATCGGTCATTGTCCACGTTTCTGCACCATAGGTAAGTATCGGTATTAGTACTTTTTTATACATTTGTGTATTAATTTCTTTGGGTGCCTCTGTTTTCCCGAAGAATGTATTTTTTATACTGTTAAACAGTCTCCCACCTGCTGTTCTTCTTTCCTGTATTTCCTCCTCTAATTTCCCATTTTCTTATATAATTGAACCCAAGTATTTGAATTACATCTCTAGTCCATTTCATTTATATTTATTTTCACGTATCCCACTTTTACCTGATGTCGATTGTTTCTATCTTTCTTTACTTTTTCTCTTATTAACTTCTAAATCTCTCTGTATTTTTTTGTCATGTCTGAATATATGTATAACGTGTAACTCTCGCACTTTAATCTGTTTTCCACTATCACTATAGCTGCTATAGCGGCTCGAAACATTTGGTTCTCTTAAGCCTTCCTGTCAAATTGATGTTATCCAGAAGCCGGATCACTTCGATGTTCACACGCTGGAGAAGTGTTTGTTCACGACTCCTGGCGAATTTGTGAATAGTCATAACTATGTCGAGACTCGAATTTCGCGAACGAATTATAGCTTCTACCTATGGTGGGCAAATTGCTATGGAATGGGTCCTGTTTTCTGATGAAGCTACGTTCACATTACACGGGCACGTCAAACGGAGCAGCTGGCGTCATTGGCCTAATGAAAATCCCCATTAGCTGCGTGAATCCCATACCTAAATGCCTCGATAGACAATTGTCTGGGCTGGAATGATTGGGGATCACACAGAGGGTTCTTTTTTTTGGTTGAAAATGAATCCGTACAAACATACCTAACTATGCTCTAGGATGAATTGGTTATTTCTTTAAGGATTTTATCCTCCAAGAAGTTGGATTCCAAGACGGGGTACAACCATATATTGCTCAAAATGTACGGCCATATCTCAACAAAGTGGTGGATTGGATAAAGGAGTACAATTGAGTAGCCAGCAAGGCCGCTTGATCTCACTCTATTAAGTTTTTGTATCGCGATAACTAAAAAGAAAGGTTGATGCTACTAAACCTAACGACATCGCCGATATTAAACAAAGACTCAGAGATAAGTGACGCCGGAAGCGTTTGAAGAATAATTCCATCTTAATACTAGGTTATATATAATAATTCATGCCATTGAGAGTTTCTTCATCGTTAATTGAAAATTTAAAACCAAATTACTAAAATAAATTTTCTATAATTACTTCAAAATTCAATTAAACAAATTAAGCAATCTACAATTCATCTTGTTCAAGTACATTCGATGAACCAGGCATAAATATTATTTACCTGTCTTTTCATATTACATGAGACACAAGTAGGTAAATAATAGAACTGTTAGGCCTAACAGAATATATATATATATATATATATATATATATATATATATATATATATATATATATAATGTTACGAAACAGCACACTGGTATAGTCCCTAAAACCGACCTTGTCTAAGCCAGGTATAAAAGTTAAAATTATGGCGGATACGCAGTTATAAAAAAACTGTTTACGAGTTTATGACTATCTTATGTAAACATTGTTTTTGTGACCAGAGTTATCTAGAAAAGGCCAGAATCAATTGTCCGGAATTTACTAATAAAAATGGCTTTAATATATAAGGGGACTGATCAGGAAGAGTTAGTTTATAATTTGACATCGTGAGTTAAACAGTAAATAAGTGAATATAAAGTGTTTATATAAATTAGTTTGAGTGAATATACAGTTAATATAAATTAATAATTGAGTGATTAGTTAAGTATATATAAATTAAGTGTTAGTGAGTTAGTGTTTCAATAAATTAGTAAGTAGCCATACCGAGTGTTTAAAATTTATCCCACCCGTTTATTGTCTAAATAAATAAGAAAAACATAACAATATATATATATATATATATATATATATATATATATATATATATATATATATATATATATACAGGGTGTCCCGGGACTAATGGGAAAAAAGTCAGGAGCGTATAATCTGAGCTAAAATAATGTTAGTACTTCATATAAACTTTTACTATGCAGGCCCTCGTTTTCGAGTTATAGGCCTCCAAAGTTTTAATTTTGAATTTGGTTTTTATTTGTATTTTTTGTACTAGTTATTTGATCTTTATAAAATTTACGGCAAAGCTATAATGTATGTGTATGTTTATTTTGGTAAGGTAAACAGATTTACAGTAGTGCATTGAAGCCAGGGACGGACTACTCGCTATGGTTAGTGATCCAAAAATTTTGCAGGTACGGCACACGCTGTATGAAATTATCGAAATTCACTTCCCCACACATTAAGCTAACGAAAAGGTACTCTTGTTGGAATTCGATAAAATAAGCCGTTTGGCTAATATTTACAGTTTTATTAATGCACTACGTACCAGTCACGCATTCACCATTTTTATAAGTACACAACGAGGTAAAACTAACTTTTAATAGATGTCCAACATTTAGCTAGAGTACTACAAAAAAATAATTTAACGATAGCAGAAGATGAAAAACATTAGCGACTTATTAATTGGAAAGTTGGTAAAAACTTTTTATAAGTGTTTTTACCGTTTATCAAGTTACCATAGGATTAGTTGTCAAACGTTGTGTAGAATAGTTCGTAGTCAGTACTTGTCAATAATTCATAAGTCCTTAATTTAACAGTTACAATAGCAGAATTCGCTTTTATTGAGTACGCAGATAAACATCTAATGTATGGACTGGCTTCTCGAAACTGTTTAGAGGCCAAAAGGCTTTATGAAGAACATTTCGCAAACAGAGCATTGCCAGACAGACGAATTTTTGGGCGTATTGATCTCAGGTTACGAGAAACATGTATGAATAAGTAAATGTAATTTTCCATGTATACAAAACAAAATTTTAAATTTCAGGAAGATTTTCGCCAGAAAAAGCTGGAGAAGGTCCAGTACGAAGCATACGTACTGTGGCAGTTGAACAAGACTTGTTAAATGCAGTTGATAATGAACCATCGAGTTTTAGAAAATTATCAAGAGAACATAACGTCTCGAAATCAGTTGTTCATCGCGTCCTAAAAGAACAGCTGTTATATCCTTTTCACATGGAAAAAGTACACCGTATGACAGTGGCTGATTATCCTGCACGACTTGAGTATAGCCAGTGGTTTCTGCGACAACAACAAGCAGACAACACATTTATTAGTAACGTTCTCTTTACGAACTAATCCGGTTTCACCAGAGATGGAATCATAAATTCTCATAATATGCATTTATGGGATGATGTGAATCCACATGGCATTATCCAAACTAGGATCCAGCATAGATTCATGGCAGGAATAGTTGGCAATCATTTGATACAGCCATACTTTATTGACGGTACTTTGACCGGTCAGAGATATTTGGAGTTTTTTGCAAAATGAGTTATGGAAGACGTTAATCCTATGGATTTCTTTCTCTAGGGTTATCTCAAAAGTAAGGTATACGCAACACCTGTGCAAACAAGGCAAGATTTAATAGACAGAATTGTGTTACACTGCAATGTTATTAGAAATAGTGTGGGATTGCTCTTTCAAGTGCAAAGAAACAACCTTCGTAGACTTAGAATGTGCGTGGAAGTGGGAGGAGCTCATATTGAACATTTATTAGAATAACGTTAGTTTTTGCTGTTGTTTAGGAATTAGTTCTAGTCTAATGTTTTATAACTTGTGTTTTTTGAGGTTTTCCTAATGGTTTAATAATGTTGTGTTCGTAATTTTGATTAAAAGCAAGTAAATTCTGGACATCGTATTAATAAGTTAGTTAGGTAGATTTGTACGTAGTGCATTAATAAAACTGTAAATATTAGCCAAACGGCTTATTTTATCGAATTCCAACAAGAGTACCTTTCCGTTAGATTAATGTGTGGGGAAGTGAATTTCGATAATTTCATACAGGGTGTGCCATACCTGCAAAATTTTTGCATCACTAACCATTGCGAGTAGTCCGTCCCTGGCTTCAATGCACTACTGTAAATCTGTTTACCTTACCAAAATAAACATACACTTACATTATAGCTTTGCCGTAAATTTTATAAAGATCAAATAACTAGTACAAAAAATAAAAATAAAAACCAAATTCAAAGTTAAAACTTTGGAGTACTATAACTCGAAAACGAGGGCCTACATAGTAAAAGTTTATATGAAGTACTAACATTATTTTGGCTCACATTATACTCTCCTGACTTTTTTCCCATTAGTCCCGGGACACCCTGTATATATATATATATATATATATATATATATATATATATATATATATATATATATATATATATATATATATATATATATATATATACATATGTATATATAAATAACAGAGAAAAAATATAGAAAGAACATAACAGATTTTTCGAATAAATTAATAATTGTAATCTAGAAATATTCAATACATACAAGAATAATAATTTATAATATAAGTCATTGTCGAGGAAAGAGAAATCGTTTATACCAAATTTTGAATGCCTCACATGATAAGGAGAAATTTGGAACATCCATTATATCTCCAAAAAGTGTAACATTGTATGAAAAATATCGTTTGAATAGTTGCTTCTTTCGCTTAGGAATCGTCAGCATATTTCTACGCCTCAAATTCAGATTATGCACATCCGTTCTGAACGTTATTCTACGGTACTTTACTTTTCAAAATTTTATAGAAATAGCACGTCATATTATGTTTACGACGAAATACGCTGTGGTTGTCTAATCTATCTATTAAACTTGGTGTTCATTCCATAATTTCTTTTATTAATATATGTTTATTTCTTTGTTTTAGGGTTAACTCAAATCAACATTCGATAATAAGGATATACCTCATAATCGGGTTTTGGAAGATATATCGAGTAAGTGTTACCACTTGTTTAATATTGTATTATCACTTGTCAATATCTTTTATAGATTCTGATTCTGTTCCTACATATATGAAGAGAGGCTAATATCCATCAACTACATATTATTCCCAATTATTATCTACAATACTTGTCCAACTAGATTAAAACGGTGCATATTTTCATTCTAACTATGAAACGATAATATTCAAAATAAATTTTTAAATTATTATTTATATAAATTGTGTTAATTTTATCAACAAATTAAAATTTTACTCTGATATAATATTAATTTCTTAGTTTGTATTTCTTCCTTCAACAATATATTATATATTACTGTTACTGACATTACGAATATCTACCAAATGGAAAACTCCGTAGGTATATCTTCTTCCTGCTTCCGTAATAGGCTCACGCCTGATCCATTTTCGGTTATCTCTTCACTGTATATCCAGGTTATCACTCCATCTCTTCTTTGGCCTTCCAATACTCCTTCGGCCGTTTGGGGATCTGCCTCGTGCAATCTTTACCAGTCTTCTTTTCCCCATTCTACTTATATGGCTATACCATTCTTTTTTCCTTTTCAGTGTCCATTCATTTATGTTCTCTATATTACAGTTTTGTCTGAGGTCTGTGCTACGTTGTCTGTCCCATAGTGTTTTTCCTGTGATATCACGTACTATTTTCATTTCACATGTTTCCATCAGTATTTTTGTCCTTGCTGTATCAGGTCTTGTTTCCACAGTGTGGGTCATAATTGGCCTTACTACTGTCTTATAGATCCTGGCCTTTGTTTCTGTCCGTAAATATTTGTTTCGCCAGATAGTGTGTTTAAGACATCCTGCTATTCTGTTGGCTTTGTTGATTTGTTGGGCTACTTCCGCTTCTGTATCCCCATAACTGTGCCCAGGTATTTGATGCTTTTTTCTTACTGGATTATCTTTATGTCCACTTCCAGCTTGCACCTTATTGGATCATTAGATTTCACCATACTCTTTGTTTTATTCGGTGATATTATGATGCGAAACTTTCTTGATGTTATATTAAATTGATGTAGAAGTCTCTGAAGATCATCTTCACTCTCCGGCATCATCTGCATAGCATAATACATAGACAATTTCTTCGCCCATTATGTACCCTCTATTCAGATTTTTGACTTTACGGATAATTTCCTCCACGATGAGGTTAAAGAGCGGCGGGCTCAATGCGTCTCCTTGACGTATTCCTCTTTCAACTGGTATCGGCTGTGTTAGCTTGTTATTAATTCTGCCCTGTATGTTGCTGTATATATTTTCGATAGTCTTGATGGTATCTGATGTAATGTTTCGTTTATATATCAGGTGAATTACGTCGTTTAGCTCTACCCGATATAATACCTTCTGTAGGTCTATAAAGCAGCAGAAGGCCGGGACGTTGTATTCCAGTAACTTTTCCATGACTGGCCTGATGACAAAAACTGCATCGTTACAGGATCGTCCGGATCTGAAGCCTTGTTGTTCACCTGCTTGATCTATTTCGTTGGTGATTTTGGTGGTTATGACTTTTGTGGTCAGTTTCAGAGCGGTGCTGAGCAGGTTAATTCTTTTGTAGTTCTCGGGTACAGTTCTATCATCCTTTTTAAACATCAAGATCGTTGTGCTAGTGCGCCAGCTATTTGGTATTGTATGTCCCGAGATAATTTTCTGTAGAAGTATCCTTAGTTGTTCAGTTAGTGTGTTTCCACCGTATTTCAGCATTTCGTTTGGAATTCTGTCCGGTCCTAGAGATTTACGGTTTTTTAGTTTTTCTAAGGCTTTAGTAATTTCCTCCATTGAAACGATTACGTTTTCGGTCGTTATATCTGGAGTTTCTGGTAGGGCTTGGTCTGCGCTTGTCTTAAACAGTTGGGTGAGATAGGACGTCCAGGTGTCGACATCTATTTTATCGGTTTCTGTTAATTCGCTTATTTCTTTTATCCGCGTTCTAACAAATCTCCATATTTGCCTTTGCAGTCCGTAGTAGTTGGCTTCCATTGTTCATGAGAAAACCCGCCAGTATTCGTCCTCTGTCTTCTCTACTAATGCTTCAGTTTCGTTTCCTATTCTTTTGTAGTTGTTGTAAGCTTCTGGTGTTTGTTGTGATCTGTACTTTAAGTGGGCATCTCGTTTTTCTTTACACTTTTTTTTGATTTCTTATCGGAACCAGGGTGTTTTGTTAGGCTTCTTGAGGTTTATATTTACTGTTCTTGTTCATAACGCTTCACATGCCACCGAGTTCAGTTCATTTTGAGTTATTTTTAAGTTTTTCATCAAGGACAACACGAAAAAATGGTTTTTAGAAAAAAAAAATCCTGTGTGTATGTCGTCGTCGTCGTCGTCGTTGTCGTCGGCCACTTTTCGTTACATGTCTTGTTAGCACGATACCGTCTCCGGAGTGCAACAAGTGACCAATTTTATGATTGAATATTGTTTAGGACATCTCACTGATGAACCTTATTGATTTTCAGCTCACAATAGCCATTACTACGGGTGCTATGGTACTTGAAGTACGACATTTTTGTCATTTTTTTAGAAATTTCAGTTTGTTAGCACGATACAGCCTCCGGAGTGCAACAAGTCACCAATTTTATGATTGATTATTGTTTAGGACATCTCACAGCTAAACCCTATTGATTTTAAGCTCACAATAGCCAGTACTACGGGTGCTATGGTACTTGAAGTACGACATTTTTGTAATTTTTTGAGAAATTTCAGTTTGTTAGCACGATACAGCCTCCGGAGTCCAAGAAATCACCAATTTTATTATTGAATATTATTCAGAACCTCTCACAAATGAACCTTATTGATTTTCAGCTCACCAGAGCCAGTAAAACAGGTGCTATAGTACTTTAAGAAACTCAGTTTTGTAATTTTTGGAGAAATTTCAGTTTGTTAGCACGATACAGCCTCCGGAGTATCTACAAGTGACCAATTTTTTGATTGGATATTATTCAGGGCGTCTCAAAGATGAACCCTATTGATACTCAGCTCACTATAGCCAGTACAACGAGTACTATGGTACTTGAGGTACCAAATTTTTATTATTTCTTGAGAATTTTCAGTTTGTTAGCACGATGCAGCCTCCAGTGTGTATACAACTGACCCATTTTATGATTGAATATTGTTCAGGGCGTCTTATAGACGGACCTTATTGATTTTCAGTTCACCAGAGCTAGTACAACGGGTGCTATGGTACCTGAATTGTCAAATTTTTTGTCTTTTTTGGAGAAATTTCGGGTTGTTAGTACGATACAGCCTCCGAAGTGTATACAAGTGGCCAATTCTATGATTGGATATTTTTCAGGGTGTCTCACAGATGTACCCTATTGATTCTCATCTGACTATAGCGAGTACAGCGGGCCGTATAAATCCAGATATAGTACGTTTTTTGGTTACTTTTGGAGAAATTTCGGTTTGTTAGCACGATACATCCCCCTAAGTGTATATACAAGTGACAATTTTATGATAGAATATTATTCAGGGCATCTCACAGATGCGGAAAAGTTAGTTTTAGTCTTTAAAACCGTTTATTTTCTAGTTTTTTCCATGCTATCTGAATGTTATCTTCCTCCAAGATTTTGCTTGCTTCTATTTTGGACGTTAATCTTTTCTGATATAGATATCTGATTGATGGTTGCCACATACTTTCGGTGTTTATTCTTTGTGTTTTCTCGACTGTTTGCGATCTTCTTGTTTTCCGTCGGACTTCCATTGTTATTTTGCAGATAAGCAGACTATGGTCACTTCCCACGTTTGCAGAATTCAAGGTTGTCACATCTAATATTTGAGAAGGGTGTATGTTCTTATTTGTTGTTATGGTTCATTTCCGACCCCTCGTATTGTGAAATGTATATTTACGTTGTGTCTTGTGTGGGAAGTAAGTGTTATTGATGCGTAGGTATATCAATATTATTGATTCTAGCAATATAAATATTACGATTAATTAAATATATCACACAAAACTTTGAATAAAACTTTATTTAAATTTCTGAGAAATAATGTATACTTTCTGAGAGTAAAGTTTAGTGTAGTTCATTTTTCGTTTATTTAAATGTCAAAACCAAAGTCACACAATGCAACCTCAACCTAACTTTCAGACTCGTGTCAGTTTGTAGTTACCATTTTTGTACTATTAAATTATTCTGAAAATATAAATAAATGACCGTGGAAAAAATAATGTATGCATCTTGGGAGTAAAGTTTATTAATCCCTCAGTTAAATGATGCCCTCGATGCTCGTGCATAAACTTTAGCTTCGGAATTAAAATTGTACTTTACTCCCTGCTGCATAAATCACTATTTTAGATGGTTTATAACTTTCATACACTAGCGAGTTTTTATATGTCGTGATTGCAACTCCTGTTGAGTTTCACCAAATTTTAAAATTAATGAATAAAGAAACATATTCCCAAAACCAAACACTGATATAATAACACGTTAAAAAGTACGGTGTATGTGACAAATCCACAATAAATGAACAATGAAACAGTATCACTAGGCATATGCTCCAAAGGGTTCCAAATTTCATTTATAGGCGTTTGGGTCATTGCGAAATCGTGGTAGATCGACAATTTGAAGAATTATTATAAAAATCATAATAAACGTGTTACTTTCTCATTTGGCAGTACTATTAAAATAAGTAAGATATCGGGTTTTGATTTTGAGGATGCGTTTCTTCATTCGTTGCCTTTAAAATAGGGTTAACTTGACAGGGGCTACAATTTGAAAATTTGGCAGTTATCTTCCGCTAAAAAAACTCCCTAGTGTAGTCCCAAATGTAGCTCTTATGGAGTTCTTAAGGCACTTTAGTGATCCCCAAATTTATATGTATATTTATTTATATTATGATTCTTTTTCCCTGTGCATACTTCTGTATTATATTATGTAATGTAAGGCGAAGGGGACAGAAAACGGTAAATTGTAAAATTTCAGACACTCTAAATCTCTACTTTTATAATATATATGTTATTAACCTCAATTTTCTCGGCTATTTTTGTATCAACTTTAGGAAAATCAATTATTTGGATAAATAATTTAGTAGACGGTCTTATTATTCTACCAACAACTGATATTATTAAGGTCATTGTTTGAAATGTGTTAGGATTTTCTGTATCCCCGTTACGACATCAGAAATTTCTAGCAACCCCTCATGAATTATTACATGGGGTAAATAAACATGCAAGGTGTACGTCAGTGGAGGCACCCCAGACGAAGATAAGGGAATGAAAACAAAAATGTTACAACGTAAATGGAAGGAAAAATTTATTACGTGATAACAAAGTTTGTAAATATACAAAATATTTTAAACTGACGAAGTTATTTGGCAGTGATTAGGATGAGTATTATTCGACATGTTAGGCAGCTTTAATTTCTGTATTTCAACTGCAATAAATAGGTTAATGTAGGTGCCGAATTGCTTCTATATTTCTAAGATCACCAAATCTATATTAGTCTAAATTAATTCTTTAATATTGCTTCTACCAGTAAACTGACTTACATGGAAACATAATTAGGATTTTATTCTTAATTACGAGAAGAGATACCTACTTCAACATTCCAATGTAACGTGTAGAAAAATCTAAATGTGTCAGACGTACATTTTTCGGTTAATAAGTGTGTATCGACTGTAGTTATTTATTTAGAAAATATACATAAAAATAAACGGTTTTAAAGATTAAAACTAACTTTTCCGCATCTGTGGCGCTGAATAATATTCTATCATAAATACTTATACACTTCTGGGGATGTATCGTGCTAACAAACCGAAATTTGTCTAAAAATAACCAAAAATGTAGCATATCTGCATTTATAGGACCCGCTGTACTCGCTCTAGTCAGCTGAAAATCAATAGGGTACATCTGTGAGATACCTTAAAGAATTTTTAATCATAAAATTGGTCACTTGTATACACTCTGGAGGCTGTATCTTGCTAAGAAACTGAAAATTCTCCAAAAATGACAAAAATTTGGTTCTTCAAGTACTATAGAACCCGTTGTAATGGCTTTAGTGAGCTGAATATAGATAGGATTCATCTTTGAGACGCTCTGAATAATATCCAATCATAAAATTGGTCACTCGTATATACTCCGGAGGCTGTATCGCGCTAACAAACTGGAATTGCTCCAAAAATTACAAAAGTATCGTACTTAAAGTACTATAGCACTTGATGTACTGGCTCTGGTAAGCTGAAAATGAATAGGGTTCATCTGTCAGATGTCCTTAATAATATTCAATCATAAAATTGGTGACTTGTTGAATTCCGGAGGCTGTATCGTGCTAACAAACTGAAATTTCTCAAAAAATGACTAAAATGTCGTACTTCTAGTACCATAGCACCGGTTGTGCTGGCTCTGGTGAGCTGAAAATCAATAGAGTTCATCTGTGACATGTCCTTAAGAATATTCAATCATAAAATTGTTGAATTGTTCCACTCCAGAAGCTGTATCGACGACGACATACACAGGTTTTTTTCTAAAAACCGTTTTTTTGGGTTGTTGTTGATGGAAAACGTAAAAATAACTCAAAAAAGAATTTTTGGGGGTAAGCCAATACTTTTCTCGCATATTAGATAGGTTGGGCGGAAAATTAATACCATTTAGTGCCGTACTTTATCAAAGGACAACCGGTAACTTCGATATTTCGTCATATCGCCTAACTTTGTCTAATCATATTACATATATGTGTAACGCACCAAATTTAGACTGTATCTTATTCGGAAGTACTTATCAAAAGTTTCGTTCCAATGGTTTTGTAGTTTGCAGACCCGTGCTAGAATACGCTAGGTCCGCATGCTAACCGGACCTCGCTAGAGACAAAACCCTATTGGAAAACGTTCAAAGAAAAGCTAAACGGATTCCTTTTGTCCGAGAAGAACTTCCTATACAGAAAGGCTGTCTATGGCCAACTTGGCTTCCTTCGAGCTTCGCCGACATTCAAGATACTGAAGTACAATTTCGGAAATTTAGACAGCATGTTGATTCTAACTCGAGATAGACGCCTTTGGGGTTGCCAGGTCGTTAAACCTAATAGCCGGACAGACCAGCCAGTTTGACCGGACAATTGGGTGAAAAGGCCGAATACCCTAAATTATTAAGGATTTTGTGTCTTAATGCGACATAAACTGTGTTAGTGTTTTAAATGAAACTCAATGTTTCTAGATAATTCCACAATATAATGAAAAATGTTGAAAATTCTAAAAAATTGTTTCGATAACTGAATATCATCGTGAGAATGACAGAAGATACATTTCAGTTGATGTTTAGCAGTTATTTTTGGCTAGACCATGAAGTGACCTACCTTGTGATTGACTTAATATATGTTAATAGAAAAAAGAAGAAGCTTGAAAAGATTGAAGCTTAGATATTATTAGCCCTATAGTGATATCCTGGATATCATTTTTCCAATTAAGATCAGTGTAACTGTGCAATGATATAGAAAACCAGGAAAACTATATCTGCTGATCTTTACAATTATCACTTAAGAAGACAGTTTAGTAGTGGAGAACTCCCTAGATTCATCTGTTCATTGACGACTTCATATGGTGGGTTTCTTAAGTGTCTTATAATTTCCAACTCTTTAAGGAAATCCAGTTCTTGTTTCTTATCACAAATATGTAGTACTTCTAGTTCTGTGTTAGGTGTCAATGAATGATTGGTGTCAAGTAGATGTTTTGCGTAATGGGATTCATCTGATTGTTTCATCTGTATGCTCGTAAGTGTTCACTGTATCGTTACTTTCTGTTTTAAAAGAAATTGTTGTATTCGTTGCTAAAGATATTATCTTTGAAATATTATTAGAAATATTTCCTGCATATGTGATGGTTATAAGTTTTTATTTCGTCAGTTTATTTAGGAAATATTAGTTGTAATGCCACTTTTTCCTTTTTTTTATTAATTAGCTTATTCATCATATGTAATGGATAACCGTTGGATGTTGCTATTTGTCTAATTGTATTAATCTCTCTATCAAAATTACATTTGTTCATAGTTACTGGAAATGCTCTATGTATCATTGAATTATATGTCGCTAGTTTATGTGACATGGGGTGATTGGAATTGTTACATCAGTGTGTGTTGATTTTCGGTAAATTGAATAATCAAGTACATTATTAACTCTTTGAATTTTCAAATCAAGAAAATTGACTAAGTTATTTTCTTCAACTTCTAATGTAATTTAATTTTTGGGTGTGAATTATTAATGTGGTTGAAAAATATATCTAATTGTCGTTCACTACCTATAAAACAAGCTAATATGTCATCTACATATCTAAACCAAAATAAAACATTTTTTGAAATATTACTTTCAAAGATTTTTCATTCTAAACTATCCATAAAAATGTTTGCCAAAATAGGTGATATAGGGCTTCCCATTGGTAAACCTTCATTTTTAATATATATGTTATTGTCAAAAGTGAAATAATTCTGATTAATACATACATCAAATAAATTAAGTTTATCTGATATAATTCCTGGATTAATATTTTTATCTCCTAGTAATTTTCTTACAAGTATTAGACATTCTTTAGGAGGAATTGTAGTGGACATATTAGTAACGTCAAATGAAATAAGCTTAGATTTATCTTGTAAGTTGAATGCTTTTAATTTTTTGATTAGTTCTATTGTATTTCTAATCGAGTATTTAGATGCATATCCGTAACTATTAAGTATATTGTTGATTTTCTTTGCCAATATATTATTAGGAGCATTAACATAAGAAACTACAGGTCTAATTGGTTTCGTTATTTTATGTAATTTAACGGTACCATATAATTGTGGACAACGAGGATTCTTATTTATGATGGACCTCTTTTCGTAATTACTTAAAAGATAATTTGAATTTTTAACAATATCCCTTACATTATTAGAAAACTTTTTTGTTGGGTCTGCTCTAAGAACTTTCACATCGCTAGATTCTATAAAGTTATATATTTTTGAATTATAATTTTTAGTTGTCAATATGACAGTTGTGTTCCCCTTATCAGATTTTGTAACTATTAGGTTATTATCTTCTACTTTCTTTTTGATTGCATTTAAAACTGTAATGTCATTTTTCGTTTGACGTTTAACTTTTGAAGGTTCAATATTTTTTATTAAATTGGCAATTCTTAATTTCTCATAAAGAAAATTATTTGAATTAGATTTTAAAGCTATTTCTGACTCTGTAGCTATAATTTGTTTAATCGTGGTGCAAAGTGTTTTGGTATGTAGGTACTTACAGTTTCATGATGTTTAGAGTATTGAATTCTATGTTGTGTGTGTTCAAGTATACGTAGCTTTTGTTCTTGTTTCTTAAATTTCTTGTGCTTCATCGTGCTGGCACTTTCTCTGATTTTGTCATCTAAACAGTCAAATTCTACTGGATGTAGTTTGAACGTGAGTTCTGAATGTACAACTCTTATGTAGTTGTCTAAGGAGTCTCAAAACATCTACTTGACACCAATCATTCATTGACACCTAACACAGAACTAGAAGTACTACATATTTGCGATAAGAAAGAACTGGATTTCCTTGAAGAGTTGGAAATTAGAAGACACTTAAGAAAACCACAATATAAATAAATCTAGGGAGTTCTCCACTATTATACTGTCTTCTTAAGTGATAATTATAAAGATCAGCAGATATAGTTTTCCTGGTTTTCTATATCATTGCACAGTTATACTGATCTTAATTGGAAAAATGATATCCAGGATATCACCATAGGGCTAATAATATCTAAGCTTCAATATTTGTAATATCACATCTTCTTCTTTTTTCTATTAACATATATTAAGTCAATCACAACAGTCTAGCCAAAAATAACTACTAAACATCAGGTAGGCATCAAATGAAATGTAACTTCTGTCATTTTGACGATGATATCAGTAATCAAAACAATTGTCATTTTTTTAGAATTTTCAACATTTTTTATTATATTGTGGAATTAGCTAGACACACTGAGTTTCATTTAAAACACTAATATGAGTAGATTCCACGAAGTAAGGGTCGAGACAGTTAATTTCATAAATTGTGTATGTAAAACCAGGCGTTTATGCTCATTTACCATGAATCTTCTTGAATTCTAATGAAATAAAAATATGATTGAATGATGAATCATTCATTACTATTATTTCATAAGAGAAAACAAAACTTCTTCACTAATTAATACAATTTAAGGTAAACTAAATAATAAATAATGTTTTTGGTTGGCAGTTATTTGCTTGAAAAGCTCAGATTCTTTCAAAATGTAGTTGTAAAAATTTATACACGTCAAATGTTTAAAATTAAATTCTACAATCAACTGCTGTATATGTAGTATCTTCATGTAATCTGTTGCGTTCGTTTGACCATTGCTGACCTATTTAAGAAAAAACTCTTTCCTCGTTTACGTTATGTCCTGGGATGAAATCGCTGTCCTCTTTAAAATCTTGAAATCAACGTCATCTTTTTTATTATTCAGAGATGATTTAAGGTTTTGCAGTTTATTATTCAGAGACGATTTAAGGTTTTGCAGTTCGTCAAAGCATTGGCTATCATCAACTTTAACGTTATTTTGCACTAGGATACTTATACTTTCGAAAACTTAATTCCATCCAGAAACGTCTTTTAACGCCATCCATATACAATGCTTTGTGTCCTTGTAGAAGTATCCAAGATCGTAAAACCTCTTTTAGTGGACAAAATTCTTCTTCAATCCTTGCATTTATGCTATTCATTATCTCAGAGCAGTTTTCCAAATCCTCATTTACAAAAACATCAGCTTTCTCTGTATCTTTGATACGATTTTCATAAATTACCATGAAATAATGAATAGCCCAAAAATAGCCTTTGTTGAGGTCTTTTTCAAAAACCTCTCTCAACATTCTGCATGCAATATTATCAGTTTTCCGGAAATATGACTTAAGGGGCTGATATATTTGTAAAATCCTTTCTATCACTGGGAAGAGACTCAACCAGCGCGTCTCTGAATGATAAAGAATTTGTTTGAAATGAACGTCTAATTCTGAGCAAACACTTCTGAGTTCCTACGTATGGACGTTATAGCAAAATCAAAACACATTGGCAATGAATCAAGAGCTCTATGGACAGAATTAGGTGAGACGTGCGGACTGCGGTGTGGGATAGAAACGACAACCCACCGCTCGTTCGAGCGACCACGTGACTGGTTAAATTTAAAAAATCTAACAAAAGCTGGACCCAGTTTAATTTGGCCGGACAAGCATTCAAAAAGCCTAACTATGTCCGGCTTTATCCGGACGTCTGGCAACCCTAGTCGCCTTAGAGGTGGCTCTGTGGAATCTACGTATATTACCCCTTTGTGTGTTCAATTTCAAAATAACAATGTAACAGCCCCATGCACAATATTAAAAGAGGAAGAAATAGATCCTGGATTATCTGACACTTCCTCGCGAAGCTGGATTGACCCGTGGATTCCAAATCGTCTTAGCACTATCGCCCTTCTGTCTATCCTAAAGAAATCTTGTTACAGATTGGAAACAACCATCTCGAAGATAAGATGTAATCTTCATGTCTTTAAAACCTTCTATAGTGTGAATTTGCAGCACTGCGAAAGTTTTAACAATCAAAAGTAAACTAAAGAATTATTTAAATGACTCAATGAAATCTTCAATAACCAAAATCAAATTTTAACATAAATGTGTAGTCAATGCTTCTCGAAGCAAACGGGAAGATATAATTTCTCAAAAATATGATCGTTAATCGCTCCACTTTCTTTGAAGAGTTGCATTCCAGTATAATCACAAAACAAGTGGGAAGTTGAAAAGTAATTGACCATATTTTTCAAACCAGGAAGAGAGCTGTGACGAATACATTTGAAACTGACAATTAACAACAAAAACATGATTTAAAAATGTCATCGAGATGTGAGAGTGTCGTTTATTCCAGCCAATTTTCGATTTTACAAAGCAAGCTGCAGAAGATACCAGAGATCTAGACTCAACGTAGATATTATAAACAGGACAAATGAGGCAACTTTCCAAAATGTTGTTCCTGCGAATCATATAAGGTTAGTTGTTTTAACGGAATTTCAGCAAAATTTTTGATACAGTGAATGTTGATTTGATTTATAAATACAGGATTTGATTTTAGTTAAATGTTTCCAAGGCAACAGATTATTTATTTACAAAATTAATTACGTTCTTGTTAATTAAACTGACTCATAAATGAGGAAGTTGCACGTTTTCTTGTTATTTACTATTTAAATACATAGCAATTTACTGATTAAAACAGCGTTTACAAAATTAAAATCGGTTTTGAAATAACGGAGAAATCTTATGTTGAAGCTTGCACTAAGCTCCCCCCCTTTAAAAACCTGCTACATTTCATGACGTCAGCTGCCGGACGCTCGCTTTCGTACTTCACGATGCCAATTCACTCTAGGACACACTTGCTATTTTTCGGTTAGATGCTTGCTTGCGCAAGAGCTGTTGGTGTGTAGTCTTTTGGTGGTGTTTATATTGGCACATCATCCAGAAATTACTGTTTCCTCAGTTTCATCATATCTTAATAGACGGTTTTCGGTCATTTTATGTTCGGGTGTAATTCTGCCTTTCGCTATACAAATATTTCCTTCTCTTCTTACTTGTACGTATCCTAACGCATTGTCACGATAATTTTCTCTGGCAAATCTACAAGTTATAATAAAATAAAATATTTCACAAACAAATTTTGTCACCATGCATAAAGATTCCACCAAACTACAACCAAATATACTTCAAGCTACTAGCTACAGTGATATTTATAATGATAACAGATATATGTAGGTACCTACACTAACAAAAAGACCATACAAGATGCAACATATGGTAATAATTTTTAATCAAATGTGTTATATTCAATAAACGCTACAATACAATTCTCCCGGCTCAAATTCACGCGTCCGGCAGCTGGCGTCACAACAAGGATACACCCATTTCTAGCAGATCTGCGTAGCGGACTTATTGCAATCATTTATTACGCACTTATAATAATGATGATTGTTTTCAAATTATTCACAGTAGTATTCACTTTATATTGACTACGTTTTAACAAGATATTTAAAATCTATGCAACTTCCTAATTGATTTTTTAAACGTAGTTCTCAGTTCAGTTCAAGATACTTACTAATAAAAGTATGTCTGTATGTCAGTGGAAAGGACTTCGGTTTCATCTATAGAGCCTATTATCGAACATGGAAAACTAAACAAGTAATACTATTCAACGTAATTGACTGTCTCGACCCTTACTTCGTGGAATATGCTCATATTAGTGTTTTTAAATGAAACTCAAGGTCTCTAGTTAATTCCACAATATAATACAAGTTATTGAAAATTCTAAGAAATTGACAATTGTTTCGATAAATCAATATCATCGTCAGAATGACAGAAGTTACATTTCATTTTATGCCTACCTGATGTTTAGTAGTTATATTTTTTTGGCTAGACCAAGAAGTAACCTAACTTGTGATTGGCTTAATATATGTTTATAGAAAAAAGAAGAAGATGTGATATTACAAATATTGAAGCTTAGATATTATTAGCCCTATGGTGATATCCTGGATATTTGTAATATCACATCTTCTTCTTTTTTCTATAAACATATATTAAGCCAATCACAAGTTAGGTTACTTCTTGGTCTAGCCAAAAAAATATAACTACTAAACTTCAGGTAGGCATAAAATGAAATGTAACTTCTGTCATTCTGACGATGATATTGATTTATCGAAACAATTGTCAATTTCTTAGAATTTTCAATAACTTGTATTATATTGTGGAATTAACTAGAGACCTTGAGTTTCATTTAAAAACACTATTCAACGTGTTTGAAATATTTCATCAGAATATTGGTTGAAACTTTTAGACGAATGGTATAATTTCGATGAGGATTATTTTGAGAATAAACATTAACATATACTATGTGACAATAGGATAAGCTGGAGACGACAGGAAGGAAATCAAACGCACAACAAAAATAGGCCCTTGAGTATATTACTATTTGGTGGAGACGAAAAAAGTAGGAAGATGGCTGTATTATTTTTACTGTCTAGGATACGCAGACGATACAGTAATCGTTGTCAGAGGAAAATTAGTAGGGGTGGTGTCTGGAAAAATGCAGGTAATAGCCCTAAATATTGATGACAGCTGGTATAAACAAGAGGAACTTACAGTCAATGCTCAGAAAACACATGTGGTCAATTCACCTAAACAAACGGCAATGCCAGTTCTAAAACCACCAGTACTAGACGTAACGGAGATTGCGTTTGTCAAAGAAATAAAATACTTTGGGGTATATTTCGATCACAGGCTTACATGGAATACTCACATATTGAAAACCATGCAAAAAGCTGTCATGTCTTTGGCAGATGCAGAAAAATGTGTGGTAAGAACTGGGGACACAATGCTAAAATGACCCTATGGTTATACACAAGCGTGATTAGGCCAATGGTAAGCTAGGTGGTGTGGTGCACAAATACGCAGAAAATGGGGACTATAAGGTGATTAAGTAACACACAAAGGCTAGCTTGTCTGTGTGTCACGGGTGCCATAAGAACTACTCCCACAGCTTCTATGGAAGTCTTGCTGAATCTACCGCCACTACATATTTTCGTACAAGGTGAGACCAGATCTGTAATACATAATCAACAGGACATAAGCTAGACGCATAGTGCCGATTGTCAGAAGCTAATCGTGAAGCTGAAAGCGGATAATGTAATGGGGTAACCAATTGAGCAACAGTCACAAGATATAGCTTTAATAACAAATTCAAAAGAACTATACCAGGTAGGGTAGACTGGAAGGGAGGTGTACCCATACACGCGGACGGAACATGGTACGCGGATGGCTCAAATACGTTGGATGGCGTAGAAGCGAGATTAGTGGGACTAAAACAAGGGATATCTTTCCCAGTTAGTCTGATAAAGGAAGCCACAATTTTCCAGGTGGAAATGACGGCGATCCACTACTGTATGGAAGAAATCAAAATACAGTAAAGCACATATAGCACAGACAACCAAACAGCGTTAAAGACACTCGACTCTGTAGAGGTCAACTCTAAGCTAGTATGGGATTGTGTGTGTGCTCTATACAAGCTGGGTGACCATAGTAAAGTCACGGTGGCCTGGGTACTGGGGCACGAGGCTGATATGGGTAAAGAAACAGCAGACGAAATGGCTAAGCACGCTGCGTCAATGCCATTCGTTGTACCGGAACACTTCTGTTCTAAACTCAGTAACAAAAGCGCCACAAGAAATAGGTGGCGTATAACTCTAGGTTATAGTGGATGAAATCACCAGGTTAAATACAAGCGAAACAGTTTATATTACAACAATTGCCAAAATTCACGGCAAACTTAATAAGTAAATACAAAAAACGGTCAAAACTGTTGTGAGTCTATTAACAGGGCATTGTAAGCTCAATAGACGTCTAAAATTGATAAGGTTGACAGAGGAGTCCTTATGTAGATTCCCTCGATCACAGAAAGGAACTGCGGAGCTTAACAAATGCGCGGTTCTTGTTACTAGGCATAGGAAAGCTACTTGCAAGGAACTATATAATGAGTCTCTAAGCCGATTGATTTCATAAGAAGAATAAAGCTTGAGAATGTAATCTATATTCAGAGGACCACAAAAGATCTGACAAGCCACTTTTGTGAAATCTAATCTAAGAACATCTAGATGCAACACTGATTTTCGCTTCACCTCTATCGACTCGAACTGAGCTCCTTTCAAGGCAGACTTGATCTTTGGAAACATAAAATAGAGACAGGATGCTTAATCAAATGAATACGGAGCATGATCGAGCACTGTTGATGGACAAGCTTTTGGCCAGGGCAAAAAAATTTGTTCAGTTTATTTATCGGCGTTTACAGTCTCAGCAATCGTACGAATGCTCATATGACTATCTACGCGCACAATTTCATTGACTTTGGTCATTATTTTCCGAGTTGAAATAGAGACAGGTTGACCTGGACTTTGGTCAATTTCGGTGCTCTCTCGGCATTACCTACCATTTCTCACAACAAATAGCATTAAACATGGATTTTTTTGAATTTAACGAGGAATTTCACATTGATTTCTTGCTCGTATTCTTCGTCAAACACGTTGTTTTTAACCTCTATAGATAAAATACTACTACAGCGACAGTAGCGTGCTTTCGTACTGGGATAGCAGACACTTCCAGATATCTAATGCTGTATTCGTATCACCCTACGCTTTCTGCGAGTGCAGTCTTTTTATTTAATAGCCAGACTTCGTATTTGTAACGTGTTCGGAAGAAGATACAAGTTGGAACTGAAAACCAAGCTCCACCTCATCTCGGTCATCGTCATCCCCATCATGCTGCACATATCTTCAGCTTAGGGATACACTGCCAATACCCATCATCAGCAGCTCTAAGCTCAGCAGAATATCAGCCTAAGGCAAGCAGTAAACGTCCCTTGGTATGTCAGGA
Organism: Galeruca laticollis; assembly: GCA_963921935.1. Taxonomy (NCBI): domain Eukaryota; kingdom Metazoa; phylum Arthropoda; class Insecta; order Coleoptera; family Chrysomelidae; genus Galeruca; species Galeruca laticollis. Next base: position 19,078,602 of record OY998181.1, on the reverse strand, counting down.
CCTAGCAGCTCTACCGAGAGTTGTAGCAGAAGAAGATCCAAGAAATGGACGACGTCGTCAGAAGAATATTTGACGAGTTGAGGACCCACAACAACATCCAGATAAGGGAGCTGACGGACTATAACAGAAAATACTACACCAGGTGTCCACGACCGAGACCACGGCTAGCAGTAAAGACAACAAGAAAAACTAGAATATAGAAAGAAGAGGTTCACTTACGATAGGGCCTGCTGATTCCAAGAAATAAAATAAGGACAACTTTAGTAAGTACTAAGTCAGCTAAGAATTTGCCCAAACAACAAAGACGGAATATCTCAACAGATGTGATAGATTTGATGGATACGCATCATTCTTTAAAGGATGGTTTGGTACAGTATGTGTAATGTGTTGTTTTAAATTGAGTTTGGAATAAAGATGTAGCACTAGATATTTTGCGATATTTATGGATATGGAAATTTATATTTTGTTCATGAAAATTAGTGCATATTAACACTACGTTGTGATTTTGTTTATTTCATTTTCACTCCGTATGTTTTGAGCTATTCTTCAATGGGGAAGAGATAGTTGAAGATATTATGAGATCATTGGGCTAGCTAGAATGCTTGTATCTTCTATAACTGTGCTTGCAATGGTGCTATCTGATGTTGAAAGATATGCTGCCATTAGGTACATAATTGGTCCTAAAACACTACCTTGCGAGATTCCAAATTTTATGGGCTGATATTGGGTAATTTCGTCTTTATTCTTGTTATAAATTGTCTTAGTGTAGTAAAAACAAATTATGCGCTGGACAAAATTGCAACACAAATGATTCTTTTTGTATTATAATGTGATAAATGTTTATTTTAAAATACTCAAAATACCCAATAACACCGGCCCAGGAAATAAGTCATAATCCAAGATGGCGGCTAAATTTTGTTTTTTAATTGAAAAATGTATAGCTCTGTTATTTAGGATATGTTATATCAGTCAAATTTGCTTGAAATGTTTGAAATAGGTAATTCGTTTTTGAATATTTAAATAGCTGCCATTTTAAAAAATGTGCAATAATTCTCCGCCATCTGTTACAGCAGGAGAAGGTGATGCAAGTTATGTGCTCGATGGAGGATCCTTACTGCGTTGCCTGCCATAGCATAAAGACAGTACATTCAAGGATATAGCAATATCGTATGCGTCGTTTGTGACAGCTAATTATGGGCAAGCAACTCTAGTTTTTGATGGTTATACATCAGAATACACAAGGAAAGACACGACCCACTTGTGAACTTCACACCAGATATTACATTCACAAGAAATAAGGAAGTGTTTTTTACCAATAAGGGTAAACAAGCAGAGAACAATTACTCTAATCGCTGAAAAAATACCGAAACATGAACTAAATATCATCATTTTAGCAGAGAACTTCCTTTTAAAACCACACTTTTCGGAAATTTTTGTTGTTTCCTCTAATTTCAGAATTTGACAAACCTTAACAAACTAAAAAATCTTTTTTTTTATTGGTGCCTCATTTTACCTATTTAAAACACGCCTCAGCATGTTCAAATCGAACTTTTAAACACGCGCGTTTTTTTTAAAGTTACCATGGTAGCAACAACAACTCGAGAAACGTAAGTCTAAATGACAACTTTTTGATTATTGATCTGACAGCAGTACCTCGTAACGTCAAATAATAGTATATTATAAACCAAGCGACTAAAGTGACCCATTTAATCCCGCGGGTGGTATTTGATTCCTGAGGACGGAGCGCAGCGGAGCCCGAGGGAAGCAATCCACCTATGGGATTAATGTAACTTTAGTAGAGAGGTATATACGCTATTTCCTGCAATTCCGGTAATTCTATATACTTTTTAATAAAAATAAATACTACTTAGGATGTACTTTTACGAAACTTGGCTGGGCATCAAGGATGGTCTTCTAAGATGCTTGGCTAGGCATCGAGGACTTTCATTCTTTTTGTAGTAATAATATAATATAATAATATTTTATGATTGCAAAGTGCAACAATAAAAAAATAAACGGTTTTAAAGATTAAAACTAACTTTTCCGCATTTGTGGCCCCGAACAATATTCTATGATAAAATTGTTACTTGTATACACTTCGGGGGATGTATCGTGCTAACAAACCGAATTTCTTCAAAAATAACCAAAAATTTAGTATATATGGATTTATAGGACCCGCTGTACTCGCTCTAGTCAACTGAAAATCAGTAGGGTACATCTATGAGACACCTTGAACAATATTCAATCATAAAATTGATCAATCGTATACTCTCTGGAGGCTGTATCGTGCTAACAAACTGAAAATTCTCCAAAAATGACAAAAGTTTGGTACTTCAAGTACCATAGCAGCCGTTGTACTAGCTTTAATGAGCTGAATATCAATAGAGTTCATCTTAGAGATGCTCTGAATAATATCCAATTATAAAATTGGTCACTTGTATATACTCCGGAGGCTGTATCGTGCTAACAAATTGAAGCTTCTCCAAAAATGACAAAAATATCGTACTTAAAGTACTGTAGCACCTGTTGTAGTGGAACTGGTGAGCTGAAAATCAATAGGGATCATCAGCAAGATGTCCGGAATAATATTCAATCATAAAACTGGTGACTTGTTGAACTACGGAGGCTGTATCGTGCTAACAAACTGAAATTTCTCAAAAAATTACAAAATGTCGTACTTCAAGTACCATAGCACCCGTTGTACTGGCTCTGGTGAGCTGAAAATCAATAGGGTTCATCTGTGATATGTCCTTGACAATATTCAATCATAAAATTGATGACTTATTGCACTCCGTAGGCAGTATCGTGCTAACAAGACATGTAAGGAAAAGTGGCCGACGACAACGACGACGACGACATACACACAGGATTTTTTGTCTAAAAACCGTTTTTTCGTGTTGTCGTTGATGGAAAACGTAAAAATAACTCAAAAAAAAATTCAAAATTCCAACTTTTTTTGGGGTAAACCAATACTTTTCTCGCATATAAATAGGTTGACGGAAAAGTAATAGCGTAAAGTATTCGTGGATAACTGGTCTTTCAAACACTGTGCTATCGTGCTCGAAAAATCGCGCGTATTTGAAAGACCTTTTTATCCGCTTATACTTTAATATACTATTTTTTTATAGCAATCTTCCGAAACGTAAAATTATTAATATTTGCTGTCAAAATTCAATCTGTCAAAAACCATTTTGATGATTTCAGGTTAATATTTGTTTATTCAGAATTCATTCTCGGTTTATGAGTTTTTTTACATATCATTATAATAGTTTGTAATGGAACATCTAGAAGAAGTAGTATTGAAGGATATAAATCGCAATATTCTGTTTTTTCAACGATATGTGGACGACTGATTAACAACAGTACCCAATGACAATACCGATGACGTACTGTCCGCTTTTAATATTACAATAAATTTTTTAGATATGACATTGATAAGAACTAACCATAATAATATCAAAACCAAACTGTATAATAAATTAGCCTCATCAGGCCGATACCTTAACTACAATTCCAACCATCCAAAGTTCCATAAAAACAGCGTAATTACTGGAATAATCGATACAGCCATGAAACTAACTTCGCCTGGATACCAACTAGATACTTATTATAAAAAGAGTTAGAGCCACTTTAATAAACAATCACTAGCCTATATATAACATAAAACATATTTGCAAACAGAGTATATAAAATATATTGCAATCCATCGAAGAAATACTCTAAAACCAACCTGTCAAACAATAATAAATATGTTGCAATGCTACACACAGAGCAGCTTTTCGGAAAACTCAGTCGCATATTTTCCAAACTTGATATCACAATATGTCACAAAGCACACACCCTATCACCATTATTCACCAAATTAAAAACTAAAATAAAAACCACAAAAAAATCAAATGTTATATATTCCATATCCTGTCTAAGCTGCCCAAATACTTATAAACGGTTTTAATGATTAAAACTAACTTTTCCGCATCTGTGAGATGTGAGATATTCTATCATAAAATTGTCACTTATATACACTTGGGGGGATGTATCGTGCTAACAAACCTAAATTTCTCCTAAAATAACCAAAAATGTAGTATATATGGATTTATGGGACCCGCTGTAATCGCTCTAGTCAGCTGAAAATCAATAGGGTACATTTGTGAGACACTTTGAAAAATATCCAATTATAAAATTGGTCACTTGTTCACACTTCGGAGGCTGTATCGTGTTAACAACCCGAAATTTCTCCAAAAAGGACCAAAAACGTGACACTTCAGGTACCATAGCACCCGTTGTACTAGCTTTCGTGAGCTAAAAATCAATATTGTTCATCTATGAGACGCCCTGAATAATATTCAATAATATAATTGGTCACTTGTATATACTCCGGAAGCTGAAACGTGCTAACAAATTGAAATTTTTCCAAAAATGAGAGAAATGTCTTACTTAAAGTACTATAACACCTGTAGTACTGGCTCTGGTGAGCTGAATATCAATAGGGTTCATCTGTGACATGTGTTGAATAACATTCAATCATCAAATTGCTGATTTGTTGCACTCCGGTCTCTGTATCGTGCTAACAAACTGAAATTTCTCAAAAAGTTACGCACTGCAAGTACCATAGCACCCGTTGTACTGGCTCTGGTGAGCTGAAAATTAATAGGGTTTATCTGTGAGATGTTCTGAACAATATTCGATCATAAAATTTGGTGACTTCTTGCACTCCAGAGTCTGTATCGTGCTAACAAGACATGTAACGAAAAGTGGCCGACGACATACACACAGGATTTTTTTCTAAAAACCGTTTTTCGTGTTGTTCCAATTGTTTTTGGGGTAAACCAATACTTCTCTCGCATATTAGATAGGTTGGGCGGAAAAGTAAAATACATAGGAATGACCACACTGACACATTAACAGATTAAATGGCCATACATATACTAAAAATGCTTCCACAGCTCTCCACAAAAATTTCTAGCTGAAAATTCAAACTATAAAAAACTGACAATTGAAGAAATGTTACACATTAAAAAAGAACATAATACAGTCAACGATGAGTAAGATGCTAAAATATTGAGTCAGATTTATCACAATTTAATTAAATAATACGCCTGAATTATTTCCGTACACCCCCTGTATAATGTAGTGGAATTTGTATCGATAGTACTTGTTTTAAATGTCTTTTGTTTTATGAATGTTTTTTTACCTATTGTACATGTGTATTTTAGTTTCTAAATTGTAAACAATCAAACTTAATTTATTCAAGAATAAACTTTGAGAAAGTTCCTAACCCAGGAACGAAACGTCAGTAGCAACAAAATATACAGGGTGTCCCGGGACTAATGGGGAAAAAGTCAGGAGCGTATAATATGAGCCAAAATAATGTTAGTATTTCATATAAATTTTTTCTATGCAGGCCCTCGTTTTCGAGTTATAGGCCTCCAAACTTTTAATTTTGAATTTGATTTTATTTTTTATTTTATGTACTAGTTATTTGATCTTTATAAAATTCACGGCAAAGCTATAATGTGCAGGTATGTTTATTCGGGAAAGGTAAACAGATTTACAGTAGTGCCTTGAAGCCAGGGACGGACTACTCGCAATGGTTAGTGATCCAAAAATTTTGCAGGGATGGCACACCCTGTATGAAGTTATCGAAATTGACTTCCCCACATATTAAGCTAACGAAAAGGTACTCTTGTTGGAATTCGATAAAATAAGCCGTTTGGCTAATATTTACAGTTTTATTAATGCGCTACGTACACATTTACCTAACTAACTTATTAATAGGATGTCCAAGATTCACCTACAGTACTACAAAAAAATAATTTGATAAAAGCAGATGATAAAAACATTAGTTTCTTTTAATCAAAATTACGAACACAACATTATTAAACCATTAATAAAACCTCAAAAAACTCAAGTTATAAAACATTGAACTAAAACTAATTTCTAAACAACAACAAAAACGAACGTTATTCTAATAAATGTTCAATATGAGCTCCTCCCACTTCCACGCACATTCTAAGTCTACGAAGGTTGTGTCTTTGCACTTGAAAAAGCAATTCCACATTATTTCTAATAACATTGCAGTGTAACACAATTCTGTCTATTAAATCTTGCCTTGTTTGCACAGGTGTTGCGTATACCTTACTTTTGACATAACCCTAGAGAAAGAAATCCATAGGATTAACGTCTCCTGATTGCGGTGGACATTGAAAGGGGCCTCCACGACCAATCCATCTATTAGGAAAACTTGTGTGTAAATGCTGTCATACATCTAAACTAAAATGAGGAGGGGCCCCATCATGCATGAACCATAAATTCCTACGAGTTTGTAGTAGCACATCATCAAACAGGTTCCATAACTCATTTTGGAAAAACTCCAAATATCTCTGACCGGTCAAAGTACCGTCAATAAAGTATGGCCCTATCAAATGATTGCCCACTATTCCTGCCCAAACATTAACCATGAATCTATGCTGGCTCTTAGTTTGGATAATGCCATGTGGATTCACATCATCCCATAAATGCATATTATGAGAATTTATGACTCCATCTTTGGTGAAACCGGATTCGTTCGTAAAGAGAACGTTACTAATAAATGTATTGTCTGCTTGTTGTTGTCGCAGAAACCACTGGCTATACTCAAGTCGTGAAGGATAGTCAGCCACTGTCATACTGTGTACTTTTTTCATGTGAAAAGGATATAACAGCTGTTCTCTTAGGACGCGATGAACAACTGATTTGGAGACGTTATGTTATCTTGATTATTTTCGTAAACTTGTTGTTGGTTCATTATCAACTGCATTTAACAAGTCTTGTTCAACTGCCACAGTACGCACGCTTCGTACTGGACCTTCTCCATCTTTTTTTGGCAAAAAATTTCATAAAACGTAAAACTTTGTTTTGTATACATGGAAAATTACATTAACTTATTCATACCTGTTTCTCGCAACCTGGGATCAATACGCTCAAACATTCGTCTGTCTGGCAATGCTCTGTTTGCAAAACGTTCTGCATAAAGCCTTCAGGCCTCTAAACAGTTTCGAGAAACCAGTCCATACATTAAATGCATATCAGCGTACTCAATAAAAGTGAATTCTGCCATTGTAACTGTTAAATTAAGGACTTATGAATTATTGGCAAGTACTGACTACGAACTATTCTACACAGTATTTGACAACTAATTCTATGGTTACTTGATAAACGGTAAAAATACTTTTAATAAGTTTTTACCAACTTTCCAATTAATAAGTCGTTAATGTTTTTTATCTTCTGCTATCGTTAAATTATTTTTTTGTAGTACTGTAGGTAAATCTTGGACATCGTATTAATAAGTTAGTTTTAGTCGTTGTATACTGGTGAATGCGTTAATTGGTACGTAGTGCATTAATAAAACTGTAAATATTACCCAAACGGCTTATTTTATCGAATTCCAACAAGAGTACCTTTTCGCTAGCTTAATGTGTGGGGAAGTGAATTTCGATAATTTCATACAGGGTGTGCCGTCCCTGCAAAATTTTTGGATCACTAACCATTGCGAGTAGTCCGTTCCTGGCTTCAAGGCACTACTGTAAATCTGTTTACCTTGCCAAAATAAACAAACACGTATATTATAGCTTTGCCGTAAATTTTATAAAGATGAAATAACTAGTACAAAAAATAAAAATCAAATTCAAAATTAAAACTTTGGAGGCCTATAACTCGAAAACGAAAACGGGACACCCTGTATATATATATATATATATATATATATATATATATATATATATAAAATAACGTTATACTTTACTTCACTATTTTGAAAATGGCGGCCAATTAAATATTTCAAAACGAATTACGTACCTAAATATTTGAATGGTCGCCATATTGAAAAAAATTTAAGTAAAGTCAGTTATTATTTTTTAATACTTTATCTTTGTATTATAAACATTTTTCTAAAATTTCATTGAAATAACATTATAAATAACACTTTTTACAATAAAATGCAAAAAAATCATTTGTGTTGCAATTTTGCCCAGGTTAAGGCATAAAGTGCATAAATGAAGTTTTTTTTGGCCGACTAGTGACTGTTTAATCGAATTTTTATTTTCAAAAATTCGCCATAAGTGGTCGTAAAAATACACTACATTATAACAGATTGGATTTGATGTCGCATTTAATGATTTCCGACGCTGCCATTGACTGTCGCTGCGGTGGATACTTTGTACAACGTACAATATACAGGTGGTAAAATAAGTGCGACGAACCAGAACGACCCTGAATATGAGTTGTTTAACTGCTTCAATTATTAGTTAAATCTCTAAGTGAAAATTTAATTTAAATAAAAGATAGGACAATGTTGAAAACATATCGTTGTACTTTAAGGGTATACCGGTAAAATTATTTAATTTGATTGAGGAAGTTATTTTTAAATACGTTTTGTAGGTTATGGTTTTAATACATTTTTAGCAGCTGTTCTATATAATTAAGTATCACATCAGTGTTACCGGTAGAATGTTTCAGACAGTTATAACATATTTATCATGATTCTGTTTTTATCCATTTATCTAAGAAACAGTTAATGATACCATATGTAATATATGAAATATCGTCTTTACAAAATCACGCTATCAATTAATATCTTTATGAAGTGCCCAAAATAAAAATTTTCCCGATGATTTGCCTCATTTTGGCGAGTTCCTATTAATTTATTCGTAGAATAATTCCACTATTCCATCATCTTTGCCTCTTATTGGTTAACTATTCATATTGTCCTCGTAGCTATAAAAACACGTTTTTCGATTCACTATATTTTTGGAAAAAAGGGTGAATTTTTACAGGATACCGGCATTTCAAAATTCGAACTCCAGTTATCGGCACCGCGACGCTGAACATGCCGCGGTGTTAGACGACTGCGCAACGTGCGTTGGCTCTTATAGTTATTTTGTGCAGTGCTTCTAATAGAGATGGGAAAAACTGTACTAGAATAACTTACCGTTATAAACATTATGCATATTAAAATTGCAATTGGAAATTTTTAAACATGACCTCGAATGAAGAATTTATATGTTCTTGGCTTATTTAATAATACTGTTATAAATGAAACTAACAGTTTTTAAATAATTCCACTATAATGAGAAAATCATAAAGATTCTAAAAAAAAGTTGACAATTGTTTCGATATGCTAAAATATCATCGTCAGAATGACAGAAGTTACATTTGATGCGATGCCTACCTGATGTTTCATAATTACTTTTGGCTAGACAAGTAGTGACCTATCGTGTGGTTGACTTAATATATATGAATTAAAAAAAGTAGGGGAAAGGCGTACAAAACGATCCTCTTAACGAAAATTCAGCAAACGACTCATAAATATCTGTTCCAAATAAAATTCCTTTGGTGTTTCACTAGTATCCCTCGTTCACATTCACTTCCTAATGTAGTGAATTTTTTATTGCAAAATGGCAGTAGGTGAAGAAAAATATGATCCCCCTGAGACCATTTTACCCACCACTCACAAAACAGATTTATTTAATCTGGATTTAAATTAATTATTATTCTAACAAATTATAAAAACAAAATATATTCTTCTTTTCTCATAGGGGGTAAAAGTTTAACGGCAATATACTGCGATGCCTCACCCCACAACAATTCATTAACTATACAACACCAAATCAACGTCTGTCAAGTTGCTTTCTCGAAACTTACGACCCCGTATCAATTTGAAACCAAGTTTTCAGCTGTTTTTCTGAGAAAACCCAAGTCGAAAGATCATAGGAGTGAAAATCTATAGTAGGGGCAAAGTTATACAACAAGACAAAATAAACGGATAATGCTAGCAGCAAGGAGCCGTGAGGACACACCGGAAGGAAGAGAGGATAAGAAAATTGTCAGGACATCGGCATGTCATATATTTGTATATATGTTATTCGCAATAGCCGAAATCGGCCGCTGTCCGAATGTTTTACCCACAACGCGTTTTGTGTATTGCAGTTTACCCACGAACCGATTAAGAAGATTTCTATCGAGCAGTGAGCAAAATGAATTACCCAGAACGCGTTGTGGGTAAACTACGTTACTCAGGAAGCGAAATTATATTTCGGGCGGCTTTGTTTCGCATTGTGGATCTTACCGTTTACCCACATTGCGTTCTGGGCATAGAGCCTACCCCGAACGCGTTGTAAATAAAATAACAAATAATTAAACAAAAATATGTATTTTGGCGGAACATTAAAATATATAACATACTTATCTTAATAAACACAAAAAACACAATAAAATAAAAAAAACAGAAAAAATAATGTGGAAATATAAAAACCAGAAACTAAAAAGCAAAAAATATGTTAGTTATTTTTACAAGACGTGCTTTGATGGCATTTTGAATTGCTTGCTTAGACCCTGAAGATAGTTTAGCTTCTTCTCGCACATTGACAGAAGAATCTGATGGCACTTCAGATAATGATAAAAATACTGAAGGTGATAATTGAAACTAATTTCGGCTATATAATCGTTTCAGTTTTTAGTACCGAGAATATAAAAACCTTGGTCACTCTTATCTATAATGATTGCTAATACATTCCTAGGAGCTAGACGTCCCCGATCTACCTCTGGTATATTTACTAAAACATTGTCACCTATATTGGCAGGTGGGAATTTGTGTTGTGATTGGGCAAGCATTTTATCAGCCTGTGTTTCTAGCCCTAGTTTGCAACCTTTTCTCTCCGTATCAGCTGCTCTTTTATTGCTACATAATTTACACATTGGTAAATCCAAGTAGCACATTCGATATGAAGTGAATCATTGCATTCAATACATACATTTTGGATACAAGGGAGATACATAATATCACAAATAAAACATTTGATCATAGTGTCAGTATCAGTTTCTAATTCCGACACACTTATTGTCGCATTAGGTTCCTCATTTGTGGTATTTGTTTCTAAAGACTCTTTTATTAATTTTAAATGTTCTTCTAGTTGTTCTTCCGTCTTAATTGTATTAATGACAGAGGTATCTAAACATGTATTCAATAACCCATTTTTTTGTGGACTTCCAAACATTGCCTCATAAGGTGTCCGCTTTATACCCGTATGGAAACTGCGATTTTTTGTGCTTTGAATAATGCGAAGACCCTTTGCCCAGCTCTGGCATGGATTGTCTGACATCCAGGCTACAAGACTATCACGAACATCTTGATTTGCTCGTTCAACGGAACCCTGACTTTGGGAGTGTCGAGGTTTGCCATGGACCAATTTGAGAGCAGACCAACTAGCTGCTAACTTTTCAATTACCTAAAAAGTTGACACTTAGATGAAGGAAAGCCCTCGTGTGAAGCCATCACACTTACTTGATTACACAACTCTCTTCCGTTGTCACTATGTAATATGTTCAGATGTTCAGAGCACCAAACAAACAGAAGATATCAAGAATAACTTCTGCTACTTCATCCGCCGTTTTTGTTTAAGTGGTCGTAATATAAGGAACATATTTCGTTAGATGATCTTGATAATTCAGAATAAATTTATATTCTCCATCAGGTTCACTCTGCATATCGATGAGGTCAACCTATAAAAGTATACTTCTATAAAACAGAGTAACAAATATTACAAAAAAAGATTACCTGGCATCGAGAATTCATTTCACTCACAATTAAAGGTTCAACAACTAATCCCTTACTCTTTGCTTTCTTTTTCAAGGCACATGATTCTCTAGTTATATTACATTATTTATTTTTCAATTCATTTTCCATGGCCTCTTTTTTACGTCCTATTTGTAAATGTGCTGTGTGTATTATATCATACATCTCACTTGCTGTACAGTAAAAAATTAAACCTGATTGGATTCTTGATTTTTCTTTACTGACTAGTTTATCCTTTTCTTCAACTGTCAATAAATCCTTTCGTTTTAATCTACGATAATCTTTTGATGATAATTCAAGACCATCCCGTTTCTTTTGTCGAGCAATTTTGGTTTCTTGAACTATTTCTAAGTAACGTTCATCCGATAATAGAAACGACCTGTTTTCCTTTTCCAACATTAGGATCCGCAATGTTTCTTCAAATTCAGCTTTCATCTTGTTTAAAACAATTGCCGGTACACAAAACACACAACAAATAAAAACCTAACCAATATTTACGGACGTGTTTCGCTATACAAGAACGTGCTTGTTATGGATTAATATTCGTTCGTCAAGATACTGACAATGCATTTTCGGTAAAACGTAAAAGCCCGAACGCAACGTGGGTAAACGAGAAGATCCACAATGCGAAACAAAAGCGCCCGAAATATAATTTCGCTTCCTGAGTAACGTAGTCTACCCACAACGCGTTCTGGGTAATTCGTTTTGCTCACTGCTCGATAGAAATCTTCTTAATGGCTTCGTGGGTAAACTGCAATACACAAAACGCGTTGTGGGCAAAATATTCGGACAGCGGCCGATTTCGGTTATTGCGAATAACATATATATTATTATTTTCTTAATCCACTGTTATTAGGGAACGAAAAAATTTAATACAGAACTTTTTAATCTAATCTAATATTCTTCTTTTAATAGAAAATAACGTTTATATGAACACAATAAATATTGGTAACTTATCTTTTAGTCAAGTCCTAAATTTTTGCGTACATTTTTGATGCGAATATCACGGCAAAACCCACAGGTATAATCATCAGCGTCATCACTTTCAATCTCAGTACACTCTTCAAGACCCCATTTCGTTCATATGTTGCATCGGACCCAACCTTCTCCATGCTGATCGTTAGAAAACTTATTCTAGCAATACAAACATTCAGTATCACTGCTGTCATCAGATGAAGTGTCAGATGCATCTTGTGGTATGGTGGTTTCCTTCCTCTTTCCTTCTACTTCACTCTTCACTCTTCACGTTTATCAAGTTTATTCCCAAAACCCGCTTTTCTTTTCGCTGCCCGATTTGCTTTTTTCGTTTCATCATCAGCTTTCTTTTTTTTATGTTCCTCCAACTGATTATAAGGAGTGCTCGTGAGTATTACTGTGCCTCCAGTGCTTCTTCTCTCAGTCATGCGTGGAACTGGCATGATGCTAGATGGATCGACACTACGAAATGAGCTGACCAAAACTGATTGCTTTCATGTGGAAGGAATAGGCGAAACCCTAATCTGTGAGATCTCATCATTTGGAACTTTTATCTGTAAAGTTTCTTGGGATACTAGAAGCACACGATCTGCTGTTGAGGTTTGTGAAGTTTCTGTGAGTTGTCCACGTAGTAGCTGACTGTCCATTTCTGGTTGATCAGTCATTTCTGCAGCTACAAAATCTGTTTTATTAAAGACACCCGGGTCTAAAGGAAATATGCCACATTCTTTGAATTAATTATTGGCATTTGAGGGAACGGCAGCTTTAAGGTAGGATTCTGAGAAAATTTGGCTAATTTGGAACACAGTCACCACCCTTCATGGATGATTGTTCGTCCATTTTTCTAAGGATTGGTTATGATAAACACTCAATGGATACATCACATCCACATCTAAAGGTTTTAAATTGTGGGTTCAGTATGATGGCACGCATAGTATGACCAAACTTGCAATCAAAAATGCCTTACCTTAGATCGGATGGCACAAATATCTTCTTCTTTTTATAAAGTATATTTTATCCGCTGACGTTAACATTACAACACAGTACTAATGTTTAACTGAAAAATCTGTTATGGCTATTATCCAACGGAAAAACATAAAGTACAACACCTAAACAAGGTGAGATCATATTACCTCGAGGGCTCATTTTTTACACCTTTCCACTAGATATGATATTACAAATATTAAAATTAAGATATTATTAGCCCTATGGGAATATACTGAATATCTTTTTTCGATTTAAGATCAGTATAACTGGACAATGCTGTAGGAAAACTATTATCTGCTGATCTTTATAATTATTATTTAAGAAGACAGTTTAATAGTGCAGAGCTGCCCAGATTTATCTGTTCATTGACGACTTCATATTGTGGGTCTCTTAAGTGTCTTTCACTTTCTAATTCCTGAAGGAAATCTAGTTCTTATTTCTAATCACAAATAAGTAGTACTTCTAGTTCGGTGTTAGGTGTTAATGAATGTGTGGTGTCCAGTAGATATTTTGCGTAATGGGATATCTCTAGTTGTTTTAATTTGTATGCTCGTAAATGTTCATTGTGTCTAATTTCAAAATTTCTAATGGTTTGACATATATAGACAGCATTACATTCTGAACATTTCCGTTTGCATATACTAGAGTTTTTTAATGGGGATATTTTTGTTTTTACATTTAACAAGTTTGTACTTACTTTAATTTCTGTTTTTGTTGTATTTGTTGCTAAAGATATTATCTTTGGAATATTATTTGAAATATTACCAGCATATGTGATAGTTTTGTAATTTTGTATGTCTTCAGTTTGTTTAGGAAAAATTGGTTGTAATGCCACTTTTTCTCGTTTATAAAAAAATTAATATATTTTTTGTCAATGTGTAGATCGAAATGTTAAATTTAGCCACATTTACTTTATGCTTTTTGAGGTTAAAAGTTGTTTTTGAAGAGAAATCTTGGTTTTTTCCGATTTTTTTCTAATAAACATTGAAATATTTCGATATATCCATCTTTTTTTGAAGTAACCTTTTCTAATCTGAATATGCCATCTCGTGGTAAATTAAATACTATGTTCAGTTACAGATATTAAATATAACTATTAATATTTAGCCTTTCTTAATAACGAATTATAATTACTTATGTTTCGCATAACTTTTTAGAACTATGATTTTTTTTCGATGCACACATAAAAAAGACGAAATCAACATATTACTTTTGCGCCTAACCTATCTAATATGCGAGAAAAGTATTGGTTTACCCAAAAAAAGTTGGAAATTTCAAATTTTTTTTTGAGTTATTTTTACGTTTTCTATCAACAACAACCCAGAAAACGGTTTTTAGAAAAAAAATCCTGTGTGTATGTCGTCCTAGTCGTCGGCCACTTTTCGTTACGTGTCTTGTTACAACGATACAGCCTCCGGAGTGCAACAAGTCACCAATTTTATGATTGAATATTGTTAAGGACATGTCACAGATGAACCCTATTGATTTTCAGCTCACCAAAGCCAGCACAACGGGTGCTATGGTACTGGAAGTACGACATTTTAGTCATTTTTTGAGAAATTTCAGTTTGTTAGCACGATACAGCCTCCGGAGTTCATTAAGTCACCAATTTTATAATTGAATATTATTCAGGACATTTCACAGATGAACCATATTGATTTTCAGCTTACCACAGCCAGTACAACAGGTGCTATAGTACTTTAGGTATGATATTTTTGTCATTTTTGGAGAAATTTAAGTTTGTTAGCACGATACAGCCTCCGGAGTATATAAAAGTGCCAATTTTATTATTGGATATTATTCAGAGCGTCTTAAAGATGAATCCTATTGATATTCAGCTCACTAAAGTCAGTACACCGGGTTCTATGGTACTAGAAGTACCAATTTTTTGTCATTTTTGGAGAATTTTCAGTTTGTTAGCAAGATACAGCCTCCAGAGTGTATACAAGTGAACAATTTTATGATTGAATATTGTTCAAGGTGTCTCACAGATGTACCCTATTGATTTTCAGCTGACTAGAGCGAGTACAGCGGGTCCTATAAATCCAGATATATTACATTTTTGGTTATTTTTGGATGAATTTCGGTTTGTTAGCACGATACATCCCCCGAAGTGTATACAAGTGACAATTTTATGATAGAATATTATTCAGGGCCACAGATGCGGAAAAGTTTTTGTGCAATGAAAATTGAATTATGGAAAAAACAAGATGTATTCAAAACATAAAAAAATATTTTACGATAGTATAGAGATGTGTAAAACTGAGTATTATTGCAATTGCACTCGATATATTAATATACTTAGTGACATAGAAACCCGAAACACACAGTAATTAATATTTTATTTCAAAATTATTTCACATACATGCTTATCATAGTCTTAATAGAAGATTATAATTTGAGTGCTATCAGTTGAACATTCCTATTTTTACTTTTCCGCCCAACCTATCTAATATGCGAGAAAAGTATTGGTTTACCCACAAAAAAATTTGTTATTTTTACGTTTTTCATCTATAACAACACGAAAAAATGGTTTTTAGTTTTAGTTACATGTCTTGTTAGCACGATACAGCCTCCGGAGTGCAACAAATCACCAATTTTATGATTGAATATAATTCACTATATCTTACCGATGAACCCTATTGACTTTCAGCTCACAATAGCCAGTACAACGGATGCTATGGTACTTGAAGTACGACATTTTTTGATAAATTTCAGTTTGTTAGCACGATACAGCCTTCGCAGTGCAAAAAGTCACTAATTTTATGATTTAATATTATTCAGAACATCTCACAGATGAACTCTATCGATATTCAGCTCACCACAGCCAGTACAACAGGTGCTATAGTACTTTAAGTACGACATTTTTGTCATTTTTGGAGAAATTTCAGTTTGTTACCACGATACTGCCTCCGCAGTATATACAAGAGACCAATTTTATGATTGGATATTATTCAGGGCGTCTCAAATATGAACCATATTGAGATTCAGTTCAATAAATCTAGTATAACGAGTGCTATGGTACTTGAGGTACCAAATTTTTGTCATTTTTGGAGAATTTTCAGTTTGTTAGCATGATACAGCCTCCAGCGTGTATACAAGTGACCCATTTTATGATTGACAATCCCATTCATGTATAATAATTCCCATTTGTGAATACAAAAATCGTAGTTTGCTGTCGGCTAAATAGGAAGGAAGAGAGTTTGCAAGTGGATAAAAATATCGGATAAATTACGTTACCGTAGCATTTAGGTACTGTCTGTTTACCAAGCAATGCACGTCAATTTGACAATTATAAATGTCAAAAACAGAATGAATTAAACAGCATATAACAATTCCAAAATGTATGTCGAGATTTGGAAATATTTGCAAGGCAGAAATAGTAAGGGAGATTGAAAAATCAACTCCTGAAAATACCAAGAAAACTCATTCCTCCATATGGAATCAATTTAGTGAATTTTGTAAACAACGAAACTTCAATTTGGAAACCGAACAGTTAGTGGAAGATGTGGCAGAAATATTGATGGACTGGGGCTTCAATATGAAGAAAAAGAATAAAGAAGATTATAAAGAATACGTGGTGAAAACAATGTGGAACACAACAGCGAAAATGTTGCAAAACAACAAAGTCTACATCAGTAAAGGAGCAAATGTCTACTGGACCAATTGTATATAATAATTGTGTTTTTAACAATTGTTCTTTCTAAACATTATGTTTCTACTCATTGTTCATTTAGTTTGTTAAATAAAGTTTAATTGAATTGAGTTTTTTATTCATGGGATTGTCTTACCAAATACCACGCGAGCTCAGATTTAGTAGGATATTTTTTCCGGTGCTTTTCTCATACTTAGTTTCATTGGCAATTTAACTCGATCTGTTCAGGCAAAATCACTCGAGCTACGCTCTCGTGATTTTGCCAGAACAGCTCTCGTTAAATTGCCAATGAAAGTAAGTATTCGAAAACAACCGAATATTGTTCAGGACATCTTAAATATAAACCTTATTGAATTTTAGCTCACCAGAGCTAGTACAACGTGTGCTATGGTACCTGAAGTGCCACATTTTTGTCCTTTTTGGAGAAATTTCGGGTTTAGTACGATACAGCCTCCGGAGTGTATACAAGTGGCCAATTTTATAATAGGATATTTTTCAAGGTGTCTGACAGATGTACCCTATCGATTTTCAGCTGACTATAGCGAGTACAGCGGGCCCTATAAATCCAGATATACTTCATTTTTGGTTACTTTTGGAGAAATTTTGGTTTGTTAACACGATACATCCCCCGAAGTGTATACAAGGGACAATTTTATGATAGAATATTAATCAGGGCATCTCACAGATGTGGAAAAGTTAGTTTTAATCTTTAAAATCGTTTAGTTTACTCTAAGTACTGGACCCGGCCCATTCCGATATCAGGATACATACTTCATCCGAGTACAGTGGTTTTAAACGTTGCCTTACAATAATTTCCAAGTGTCTATCATGTCTAGAGTGCGAAGAAATGCAGCTAACTGAGTTCGAGAGAGGTCGAATTATTGGTCTTCGGGAATCTGGGCTGTCGTTTCGAAAAATTATAACGAGACAACTCCAATAAGCATACAAACCTCTAGTGTCCGTGAAGATGTTAGATTGCCCCGGAGGACAATCAGTGCTCGCCGTTGACTAGCTTCGAGTCGAAGAAGGGGTAGATTCTTCAAAATGTAATTATGTTTTCAATAATATGGCGCCATCCAAGACTCCTTCAAATTAACCCCCAACTCCTCAGAGGGTTGATGCACTATTTTCCACACTTGAGTAGGTTAACAGGTAAGATTTAAAAATGAAACCAGCAAAAAATATCCCCTGATTAAAAATTTTCAGCAAGAAAATTACAATTCTCAAAATTATTACACAATCAAACTAACATCTGGACCTAGCTGAACGTTAAAGATCCAGAATATAAATGAGGCTGAAGAACAGAAATTTATTTTAATATTGAAAAATGAATGCACAATCTGACTGGATGAATTTAACATGAAATTGAAATATAAGAAGAACTGTATAAATATAGAGAACAAATATAAATGAGACCGAAGGCCAAACATTTATATTAATATTGTTAAGTGTTTGACTATACAAATTATGACTATGAACAGACAAGTCAATAATCAGACACAAAGTTCGTATCCAGCTGTTCCAGGAAAGTATCTAATACATAATTATTATTAAAATTAGAGGGGACACGACTGAATTCACCGCAAATATATCTTAATATACAAAAAAAATATAATAAATATCAATAAGTACGAATATGGCGTGTCGCCAAGGTACGTACCGTGGTTTTACGACTATAATCTAAAATATATATTTCAATATGTCAACATGAAAAATAAAACCCCTAAGTTTACTATTATAAATCTTAAGTGTAAAATAATTAATAAAAGATTTTATATCAGCGCAATAAAAAGAAAAAGAAAGAGTTACTACTACAATATTTATCTTAAGCGAAAAAACTTAATAAGATATTTTATTTCAGCAAAAGAAAAAGGAGCAACTTACGAGTTAAAAATTAAGTAGCGACAAAAAGAGGACGTGAAAAAGGTTAAATTGACATTTTATGAAACTGGTTTGACAAAAAAAGGCTATCAAAAAAAGGAAAAATTTTATTTATAATATTCAATAAAATGAAGAAATGTGATATTTATAAGATAATTACAGAGATTCTCCTGCGAAGTAGTCGAATTCCCACGATGTCTCGACTACTCAAAACCAACCCTACTGGATTAGGTTCGGAAGAATTGAAAAAGCTGGGAAAAAAAGTAAAGCCTGTATACATAAGCCTCCAATAAATTCTAGGCCCAGCAACACACTGCCAACCAGAAAAATAACTCCCCTCCCCACAGTTTCTCGAGTTCTTGCGGCGAAATTCCCGTCGAGATGAAGTAGGAAAAAATCTTCAAAAAATGTATCCCGCCAAGACGGTCAAATAACTGCTATTCTTCAAATACTAGTTCAAAATTTGATAATAATAAATCTCATACACCAGCCT
The DNA here is from genome assembly GCA_963921935.1 of Galeruca laticollis. NCBI lineage: Eukaryota > Metazoa > Arthropoda > Insecta > Coleoptera > Chrysomelidae > Galeruca > Galeruca laticollis. The sequence goes on along the minus strand of OY998181.1, from coordinate 19,059,003 downwards.
ATCGTGGGTTTTTAAAATTAGCGGCGGTAAGATCCAACTTCGTGCTTCCAGCGAACATCTCGAAAGCAAAATGGAGTTCCACCAAGGGAATTTCAGATCATCGTATGATTGAATCTCAATCAGAACTGACTGTCCATTACATGCGCGATCTAGATGTCCCTACAGAGAATCAGTTGTACCATCGCCTAATCACACGAAATAACTAATGGTCTGGCCATTTCTCGTGTTGACTGATTGTTACCGTTACAAATTTGCGGGTAGATTAAAAAGGAGTGTGGATACTGTTGTCAGATGTTATCAGGCATGGTACCAAGATGGCCGAACACGAAGAGCCAGAGGCACAGGACGAGTGAGCAGGACAACAAAGGGCCAATGTCATTAGATCTGATAGATTGTTTCTCATCGATGAGGGCAATAGGCATTCAGTAGTTTGCAGAACATTGTTGGGTCTTTGGAATTCGTAGTGTTTATAGACGGATAAGAAGGTTTTCACTTTTTTAATACGTACCTCAGTTGGTGTTACCTCTAACTCTGGAACATCGAAGAAATAGTCTTCAGTGGTGCCAAGAACGACTATTGTGGAATCAGGAAAGGAACACTATCGTCTTCAGTGATGAGTCCCGGTTCTGCCTAGACATGCATGATGGTCGATAGATGGTGAGAACGTGACGAGGCGAACGTGGTAACCTCAATTTTTTGTTGAGTGGAATGTACATTGCACTGCTGGAGTTATGATATGGGATACCATTGATTATGGCTCAAGGTCACTATAGGACACTTCAAAATCCAACTTTTCAGCAAGATAGCGCTCGGCTACATATAGCCAGACAAACCTTGGACTATTGACACCAGGCTCAAATGCATCTCCTACCTTGGCACGTCAAGATCCCGGATTTGTCCCCAATTGAACATATGTGGGACATAAGTGGTAGAAGTTTAAGAAATTTACAGCGTCCTCATCAAACTCTGATGGCTCTTCGACATGAGATAGAGGTGGCATGAAATGAAATATCCCAGGAGCATATTTATCACCTGATTATGGAGTATGCTTAGATGCTTTAGAGACTGGGTAAGAAATCGCAGAAATGAGCAGAAACTTAGATTCTCCTCACCCGATTGGAGTGAAATTTTAATCATTTACATATTACGAGCTCCCTGATATATATGCCAAATATTGAAATAAAATAATTTTTACTCGGGTTTCTATGTCACTAAGCATATCATCCGTAAATTAATTATTGAATACAATATGAGGAAACTTTCTACTAGAATTGAAGAAATTTTGAAATAAATGAAAATGTAAACATTTGTCAATAACTTCACCAAAATATTATTTTCTACATACTCCCTAGCCTACCCTAACTTTATCTTCCTAAAATTACTAATAAAAATGTTTTCAATTTGATTCATACTTATCTAGACACATTGTATATTCAGTAACCAATAAAATTCAATAATGTAGTAATAAGGTTAATATTGAATCAATGCTTATGAAACTATACTGAATTGAAAACAATGAATGAAATAATACCAGAGAAAGAGAATCAAAATATTGATACGAAAAAACCATGAAAATTACGAGCAAAAACATGGTGCTTGATTCTTAATAGCGTTGCTTATTGCTATTTATATTATTGAATATAAAATGTGGGTCCACTTTTAGAATAATTTTTAATTTATTTTTATTTCTAATTTGTCTAGTCACAAAATATTTAAACGATTTACCGGATAAAAACATGTCATATTGAAAATATTAAAAAACTTACGGTTTTGACCCTTACTGTGTGGAATCTACTCATATTACTTTTGTTAAATGAAACTAACTGTTTATAAATAATTCCACAATATAAAGAGAAAATGATAAAAACTCTAAAAAATTCAATTAAAAAAAAAGTAGAAAATCATAACCTAACTACGAGTATTTCAAAATATGACAAAGGAAGTTAAATACTGAAGATTATAAATCCAAAGTAAATAACTTTATAGAATCTAGCGATATCCAAATTCTAAGATCAGACTCAACAAAAACGTTTTCTAATAATGTAAGGGAGATTGATAATCATTAAAATTATCTTTTAAGTAATTATGAAAAGAAATGTATCACAAATAAAAATCCTCAATATTCACAATTATAAGGAACCGTTAAATTACATAAAGTATCGAAAACAATTAGTTTAGTGTAGTGTAGTTTTTTATGTTAATACTCCTAATGATAAATTAGCTAAAAAACTGAACAGTCTATTTAATATTATGAATATATATCTAAATACTCAATTAAAAATTCAATAGAGCTAATAAAAAAATTAAAAACATTGAACTTACAACACAACTCTAAACCCATTTCATTTTATGTTACCAATATGTTCTCTAAAATTTCTCTGAAAGAATGTATAGTAAGAAAGTTACTAGGAGATAAAAATATTAATCCAGGAATAATATCAGATATACTTAATTCATTTGATGTATGTATTAATCAGAATTATTCAACTTTTGACAATAAGGTATATATTCAAAATGAAGGTTTACCAGCAGGAAGTCCTATATCTCCAATTTTGGCAACCATTTTTATGGACAGTTTAGAAAGAAAAAACTTTGAACGTAACATTTCAAAAAATACTTTTTTTGGTATAGATATGTAGATTACATATTAGCTTATTTCATAGTCAGTGGACGAAAATTAGCTCTATTTTCAATCATATTAATACCCAAAAATTAAATTTACATTGGAAGTTGAAGAAAATAACTCCAATTTTCTTGATTTAATAATTCAAAGAGTTATTAATGTAATTGATTATTCAATTTATAGAAAACCAACGCACACTGATGTGACTGTACCATATAATTCCGATATCATCCCGTGTCACATAAATTGGCAGCATATAATTCAATGATACATAGAGCATTTTCAGTTTCTATGAACAAATGTCATTTTGATTAATACAATTAAAGAAATAGCTGCATCCAACGGATAATCTTTACATATAATAAATAAATAATTTAATAACAAAGAGAAAAAGTGGCATTACAACTAATATTTCCTGAACAAACTAAAGAAATATACAATTACAAAACCATCACATACCTATGTTGGTAATATTTTTAATAATATTTCAAAGACAGTATCTTTAGCAATAAATACAACAATTTATTTTAAAACAGAAAGTAATGTGAATACAAAATTGTTAAATGTACAAACAAAAATATCCGCAATAAAAAAGTCAGATTTATATAAACTTAAATGTCCAGAATTTGTGGTGGGGATGGGATCAGGGATGAATTTTGGGAACGTTTGTTTTGTATTTGTGTTTCTCGATCTTTTTGCTTCAATCCATTCTCTCTTGATATATTTCGCACATATTTCATCGTTGGCCAGGTGATCTCCTTTATAGTTTGCGCATTTAGCGGGTTTGGACCTCTCTTTCGTGCATTCCGATGTGAGATGGGATGCTGCGTATTTGAGGCATATTGTGGCTCTGCCACAGTTTGATGTGGCACGATCCCAGAGTTGTCCCACTGGATTCTGGTATGTTCTAGGACTTTAACATTTTTATTTGAATAATCAAGAGTAATTTTTGAGTTTGTGATTACTAAATATAATGGTCTTCCTTTTGTAGTCATTCTGTAGATATCCTTGACTGCTATCTTATATATTTTAGAGAGCTCTTCCTGTATTTCAGTAATGTGTAGACCTTCCGCTAAACCTCTAAGAACAAAAGTATGTCCAAATGTTTGGGTCAAACCCTTAAAAATTTTGAAATTAGACTCAGTGGACATTTACGAGCATACATATTAAAACAACCAGAGAAATCCCACTATGCCAAACATCTACTTGACAGCAAACATACAGAAGTAGGAGTACTACATATTTTTGATAAGAAACAAGAACTAGATTTCCTTGAAGAATTAGAAGACAATTAGGAGACCCACAATATGAAGTCGTCAAAAAACAGAAAAATCTAGACAGTACTCCAATAATAAACTGCCTTCTTAAGTGATAACTGTAAAGGTCAGCAGATATATCTTTCTCGGTTTCCGATATCATTGCACAGTTATACTGATCTTAACTGGGAAACACATATTCAAGATATCCCCATAGGGCTAATAATATCTAAGATTTAATATTTGTAATGTCATATCTTCTTTTTCTATTCATATAGATTAAATCAATCACAAGGTAGGTCACTTCTATGTCTAGCTAAAAATAATTATTAAAAATCAACTTAAAATGTAACTTATGTTATTCTGACAATGATATTTAGTAATTTCCAAACAATTGTCAATTTTTTATAATTTTTTTCATTATATTGTGGAATTATGTAGATACAGTAAGTTTCATTTGAAAAAGTAATATGTAATATTAGATTGACAAGTAAGTTATCTATAAATAAATCTGTTTAATTTTAACGAAGTTTGATTAATCGTTATACTTAATTTAGTTGGATTAAACTGAATATAATAACAACGCATGTTTAGCATTCACGAGCACTAATTTTTTATTTAACATTTTTACAGCACAGACCGCTATATATTTTACACTTAAACATAACGCAAAATATTTTGGCACTTATTAATTAATTTAATATTCAGTAGTTTTGGGAGATTAAACTTGAGTTCAAAAGAATATATCTGAGAATGCTTGAGATCTTATTTAACTTAAAACATTTATGAATTTAGTTACTTGATAGATCTTTATCAAGTTTTTAAGAACTTTTAAGGTATAATACCCATTGAAAAAATGGAGGATAATGGAAGCGAACACATATCAGCTACAAATATTTTCAGAGCATTGAGCAGAGCATTCATTGTACAATAAGAAGACGGTGATTACTCTATTCCCAATAATTAACTCTCCAATCATAAATATTTTTCTCCCTGACCAGGAATAAAATCAATTTTTAGACGTCATTTTCGACACATAATGTGACAAATTATTACACAAAGGGAATAAAGTATTTTTTTCTGTGACAGGAAAAAAATTTTACATTTTAACTCTGTTGACAGGTAACAAAATACAACTTTTCAAAAAATTACTTTTTTTCCCACGGGAAGTGAGTACTTTTTTCCCGGATATATATAAATATAGATAAAGGGAGATATTTGATTTTAGAATATTTTATTGAACATAAGTTACATTTCCTTTATATCAAGAGTCAGATAAAACTCAGAATCAGACATTTTTTAACTTTATATTTTCCAAAATAACTACTAAACAATCACTGAGTTCGCAATTTTTGAATCAAATCACAGAATTAAATTGACATATATTTGATTACTTTGAAGTTTTCCTTAGCAACGCAGGTCTAATTGTCGCTATAACTACAACAGCTTATTAGTTTAAAAATTCAAATTTCATATTGATAACATTCTGACTTTAATATATTGTAATAATATGTTCTTTCATTATTGAATCGTCGTTTTTCCTGTCACAGAAAAAATAGTGTATTATACACGGGAAAAATATTAGATTTTAGCTCTCGGTTTGTTGTCTCCCTCCGCTTCGCGTCGGGAGACAACATAACCTCGAGCTAAAAACTAATACTTTTTTCCCTTGTATAATAAATAACTATTATTACCTAGGGAATAAAGTAAACTGACATTCTGACATCGATATTTCTGCATATTATTTTATGAATGTGATCGGCGTAGCTATTATTTTCATTAATTAATATGAAATATAGGCAGACATATCCTTTAAATAAGATATTTCTGTGATGAAAGCAAGCTTTTCATGGCTTTAAGTCATCTGATTTTTACAGAAGTATCTAACTTACCAACCTAGATATAATGTACGGTTTTTGTTCTGTAGTAGTAGATTTAAATGTCAAAATGGATATTACGAATACTCTACCAAAAGAAAAAAGTCCGTATATCAATATCATTAATTCTAGCATTATAAATATTACGATTAATTAAATATATCAGACAAAACCTTCTTTACATTGCTGGGAAATAATGTATACTTCTTGAGAGTAAAGTTTAGTGTAGTTTAGTTTTCGTTTATCTAAATATCAAAACCGTAGTCGGACGATGTAACCTTAAACCAAGTTTCAGCTTCGTGTCAGTTTGCTATTAACATTTTTGTACTATTAAATTATTCTGAAAATAGAAACCAATTGACGTGGAAAAAATTCTGTATGTGTCTTGGGTGTAAAGTCCATTAATTCCTCAGCTAAATAATGTCCTCGCTTGCTACTCTCGCTCGTGCATAAACTTTAGCTTCGGGATTAAAATTGCATTTTACTTCCTCGGTGCGTAAATAACGGTTACTTCGCGTTTGGCAGTAGATAATGCTTTAAATACTGGCCATTTATACCCGTCTTAACCAGCTCTTCGCTGATTCTAACTACGAGTATCAAAATTTATTTCCTAAACTACTGGAGAATAAAAAACCTATATTTAACAAACACATTGATACGTAAGTCTACATTGGTCATCTTTTAGAATGTAATCCGTTTTGTCTGAATCTTCTAGTCATCTAAAACTAAGTAAATTATACCTCATAACAGTCAAAGTAATTCATATTTTGGTGGAAATTAATCTTTAAAATATTATTCATTATTGGTTGGATCCCTAGCTTTTATAGCCATCTTGTTGGCACATCGGTTGTAATTTCTCATCTTCTGGTTCTCCACATTGCTTCGTTTGATGTTGTAAGCAAGATGAAAGGTTTGATTTCGAGTTGGATAGAGATACAGCTTCTCTGTGCAAGAGTTTCCAAATTCTTCTGATCAGATATACTTTTGCTAAAGTGCCAAACATTTTGTTACAAAAGAATTTCATGTTAAGTGGCCACTTTAGAGTCATAACTTTTAGTATTGTATATATGTTTGAATTGTGTATTTTTAATTTGGAAACGGTCATCTTAATTTGCTGAAGCAAATAATCAAGAAAAGCTTCTTTATTTTCATAAATTCAAGCACCTTAGAAATTTGGTATCAATGGAAGCTGTGTTTAATGAGAACTGTCAAAACTGACTACTAGATCATACAAAAGTATGTTATTTAAAAAGCTCGTTAAAGCGTAGTAGGACAATTTTTTGTTGCTTAGTACAACCGTTCTCTATATTCAGACTGACATAAAGGTTGTTTCCGGTGTTCCATTTTGTCAGTATTTTTGGGATGTTTACAACAAATACAAATAGATAACAAATATGTTTTACATTTTTTATTTCAAATTCAATTTCGTTTTAGGCAGCGGTGAATCGATTTGTTGAAAAACACGTGTATATGAGTGGTACAGAGTATTCAAAATCGGTCGAAATATTTGCGTACTTAACTGAACTTAACACTATGCATTTTTGACAGAATATGATACGGCTTCAGAGATTAAAGACTATAATATTGTGAAAGAATTATTGGCGATAAACTCGATAAAACTTGTAAAAAAAAATGATTCCAAAAAATGCGTGTAAAAATATGTTTTAGTGTGGAATTGACAGAGACCATAATTTCCCATTGATGTTATCAACATTCGTTCTGGAATTTCTTGTTTCTGTCATTCTCTGTATATGTTCTATCTATCCAATAATTGTGCTTTTGGTAAATATTTCTGGTGGAAGGGAGATTCGCTAACCGGGAAAATAACCGTTCCGAAATAACGTAGCCAACGTAACGACCCCTATCATTTGTTTTTCACGGCGCGCCGCGTTTCAGCGCTTTCAGTAGTGTCGATCAAGCTGGCGGTGAAAGAGATGCGTGCGCTTTACTTAATTTTGGTAAATTTCATCCAGTAACCATGTGTGTTGCCAACAGAGACGATAGACACGATTGAAATTTCGCCGACTAGCCCCGTACCCGCCGTTAAGAGAGGTGTGTAAGAGTGTGTTACATAGGGGGTTTCGATTGTCATTTGTCAGTATCGCGCGTGAGTGTGCTGCTGCGGCCCGAAAAAATGGGCCGTACGACCGGGGGTTCTCCCTCGGGCTAACCAATTTTTTTTGTGGGCCACGGAAATAGGCCATGGCCTTTTTGATAACGGCTTGGACCACCCTGCTGTGGCTAGCCTCAGGTAAGGATCAGTTTTTCATATTTTCTTTCTCGACAGTATTTCGTTTTATCTTTTTTTTTGAAAATTTTCAATTAAACCGTTATGTATGTAATACTTTAATCACATTATTCCCTTCTCTTATGTTAAGAGATATTTTCTGTAATGATTTTTTTAATGATTTTACTAAATACTACATTTTGAAATGTTTACTAACTCATACATGGCAAAAATCGCTTTAGCCGGTCCTTTAAGGAATCTGAAATATTCTAAGAATTAAACTCATACGGAGTATTTGAAAAAATAGTATACGTGATAAAACCAGTTCCTTTAAAAATTATTGTTGAAAACTATACAATTTTTCTAGTACATCAAAATTTGTGTAAATACTATTATTTTTTTCAAATTCAACATACGTTGCCAAGTTATAAGACTCACTTTTCAAGGATACAAATGTTGTACTAATGTTTAAGAATTTTCAGTAGCAGCATGTCATTACCCAGAAATGTTTTAAGTGATTCACACTGTACCAACATAGAGAAAAAATTTGCTACTTTTTTTTATCTTAATTTCGTTTTTTCCAAAAATTACTTTCTTTAATATTGACAATAGATTAGTAAATTTCAAAGTATTTGAAAAAACATGACGAATTTTTGAAAATTCTGCGCGAAATTTATAATTTTTCTATACGGAAATAGTATTACTAATATTATTATTTAATTGCATTTCTTGAGTTGGTTTCTTAATACTATACTCCTCTCTATAGATTTTATGTATGTACTTCTATTTGGTGGTACTTCCGGTAGCTAATTAGCCAATACTGGTGATAATACTAACAAGAATCGGTCAGTAAAATACGAAATATGTCTTCATCCAAATTTATTGTATCGTCTTCAAAGTTGTCTTTTATCAACTAAAACTGGAGCCACTCAATGATAATTAGGATTTTAGTAAGAAAAAATTATTGTTTTTGGCCAGAAATTCATGTACAACGATAGACTTTTTCGTAGTGGAACAAATTGTACGAATAGTCTTTTTCGCTGCCTCAAACGTAAAATGCTCAGATAATATTCTTTAACAGCGTACAGTAACTAATAGAGAGGCAATGCGTTTTGTGCGATTAAAATGGTATTAATTGATTTGTGATGCACAGAATAGGTTTATACGAGGATTTTCACACGTCATATTAAGTTAGCGATGTCAAGTTTGCTTAAAATTTTCAGAGCGAGGAAAATCTTCCAGAACATCTCGACTGCTTTTAAATACAATGCATCAATCATACGCGTTTTCGATAAAGTCGATATGATGTAAGTCTTATGTAAGATCTTCAGAGTTTCTGCATGTTAAAATCTACTTAAAAAATGGAGATAGAGATTAACTGATAAAATGAACTACTTTAGAAAACTGAATGACATATGACACTGAAACCACTCGTGACTGCAGAGAAGAGTTGTGCATATTTGGCGACAAAAAGAATTTCGGCTCTCGACCAAAGAATTAAATAATACAAGTCTTTGACACTAATGGTCAAATAGTCCCACTTATTGAAGAAGCGATAATTTTAATGAAGATAATTATAATTCGAAGAATAAAGGAACATTTCTTTCTTAAGATTCTTAATTTTTCTGTATACTCGTTGAATTTCCAATAAAGTTTCTTTACAATTGATGTAAATTGAGAATGAAATTCCAATAAATTTGAAATATAATTAATTTGCAATCGGATAATTTTCATATTCAACTGATTTAAATTGTCTCTTGAGACATTCTTTCAAAAATGGGAATAAGATACGTCGGCTGAATGTGTTAACATGCTAACTCACATAAGGAAAATTTTGCAGGTGAGAGAAAAAACTGCTTTGGGCAATACAAACCAGCTTATATGACAATATATTTTAATAAAATATTTCTCATTATTGTCTCACTCATTTTTTCAAAAAATAAACGGTTTTAAAGATTAAAACTAACTTTTCCGTATCTGTGGCCCTGAACAATATTCTATCATAAAATTGTTACTTGTATACACTTCGGGGGATGTATCATGTTAACAAACCGAAATTTCTCCAAAAGTAACCAAACATTTAGTATATCTGGATTTATAGGACCCGCTGTACTCGCCCTAGTCAACTGAAAATCAATAGGGTACATCTGAGAGACACCTTGAATAATATTCAATCATAAAATTGATCAATCGTATACTCTCTGGAGGCTGTATCGTGCTAACAAACTGAAAATTCTCCAAAAATTACAAAAATATCGTCATTAAACTACTGTAGCACCTGTTGTATTGGCTCTGGTGAGCTGAAAATCAATAGGGTTCATCAGTGAGATGTCCTGAATAATATTGAATCATAAAATTGGTGACTTGTTCAACTCTGGAGGCTCTATCGTGCTAACAAACTGAAATTTCTCAAAAAATGACAAAATGTACTTCAAGTACCATAACACCCGTTGTACTGGATCTGGTGAGTTGAAAATCAATACGGTTCATCTGTGACATGTCCTTAACAATATTCAATCATAAAATTATGTTATTGCACTATGGAGGCTGTATCGTGCTAACAAGACATGTAAGGAAAAGTGGCCGACGACAACGACGACGACGACATACACACAGGATTTTTTTCTTTAAACCGTTTTTTCGTGTTGTTGTTGATGGAAAACGTAAAAATAACTCAAAAAAAATTTCAAAATTCCAACTTTTTTTGGGGTAAACCAATATTTTTCACGCATATAGATAGGTTGGGCGGAAAAGTAAAAAACGTTTGTGAAATATTTTCAGATTAATTTCTATGAAAATGGAATTGGCAGTTTTAGAAATTCTGTTTGCAAATAAAAATCGAGAGATAGCGGTTTTTTTATTTAATCGGATGAAAAATACATAAAAATTTTAAAATTAATTTGGATTCTTGAAAATATTTGTTACTAAAAAATAATTATTCGCATGGCCAAATTGTTGTAAAAGTCATGGTAGTGTGCTGGTAAGGTTGACTTAAGCTCTTGGAGATGAGAAAACTTTCTGACTGAGATTGCAATTTTATTTCGATGCAGAATATCCAGTTCACTCCATGTTATTGTAGTAGTCTTCGTAGAGGAAGAAGTACCAATTCTTCCTGAAATCGGGGTTTTGTAAAATATATCTAATATAAGGGTGATTAATTACTAATTGGAAATAATTTAACAGTAGAATCCTGACTTCAACATATGGAAATTTAACCCAAATAACCTAAATAAAATGTGGCTGCTTACTAAGCTACGGCGTGTTTTGCTTAAAAATTTTAAAAAGATTCGTGCTCAGTACTTTAAACCTATTTTACGTATCAATTTCATATTTGACAGGAAATGTAGATACTGTACATCCTACTAAATTATGTTAAGCAAACGTTTCTGGCTACTACCAGAGGCTTACGACAGGGGCGAGTGACTGGTTAATTGTTCCCAGATTCTACGCCACTGGCGGAACAGATATTTTTGCACCATTTTTCGATTTTCCTATACCTTTTGCGTAAATAATAAACTCTTTCCTCATTTTAAGTTAAACATGAAACTGCACAAGTTTTTAAATTTTGATGTGTAACAACTATGTCGATGTTTTGGGCCTGTGCGTTGCATTTAATGCGCTAATGAAACTTCAATCCGTATTAACAACAAAAATATTGAAATTTATTGACAAAAATAAAACAGATCTTGTAACTTTAAGATAATATTAAAATTATTTAAACATATTTCAAACAAACAAACTGATCTCTATTTTTAATTACAATCAGATACGTGGCATTTGATGAATAATTTTTCAATATCATTTGTTTTGTGTAGTTGACTCTGGTCTGAATTAATGGTTTCGATTCAATGGAGTGCTGTCATAGCTGTTAGTTGTTGCTAATATCACTTGACATTGTTGTAAAATTTATAGTCGGTTAAGTGGAAACGCTTCGACACAACAATTCTACTAATATTGAAATGCGAGACAAGCTTTATGTTTATGTAAACGAAAATTATTCCTGTGTCGCTGCTGCTCGCAGATATCAACAAATGTATCCAAACAGAGTTCAACCCAATCGGCAAACTTTCAGCAATATTTTTCGTCGATTAGGAGAAACTGGACAATTTAGGCGTAACAGTGGTATGGGACGACCGAAAATAATAACTGTGGATTAGGAGGACGATATTTTAATGGGAGTTGCTAATAATGCGGAACTAAGCATTCGGCATTTAGCAGCAATGACTGGAGTAAGCCAATCTTCAGTTTTGCGAAATTTGAGACCCATTCTACACCGGTACAAAATGTATTGCCTAGAGATTATCCTTTAAGAATGAATTTTGCTCAGTGGATGATAAATAAAATAAATGTTTTTAAATGAAACTCAAGGTCTCTAGTTAATTCCACAATATAATACAAGTTATTGAAAATTCTAAAAAATTGACAATTCTTTCGATAAATCAATATCATCGTCAGAATGACAGAAGTTACATTTCATTTTATGCCTACCTGATGTTTAGTAGTTATTTTTGCCTAGACCAAGAAGTAACCTAACTTGTGATTGGCTTAATATATGTTTATAGAAAAAAGAAGAAGAAGTGATATTACAAATATTGAGGCTTAGATATTATTAGCCCTATGGTGATATCCTGGATATCATTTTTCCAATTAAGATCAGTATAACTGTGCAATGATATAGAAAACCAGGAAAACTATATCTGCTGATCTTTACAATTATCACTTAAGAAGACAGTTTATTAGTGGAGAATTCCCTAGATTTAACTGTTCATTGACAACTTCATATTGTGGGTTTCTTAAATGTCTTCTAATTTCCAGTTCTTCAAGGAAATCCAGTTCTTGTTTCTTTTCACAAATATGCAGTACTTCTAGTTCTGTGTTAGGTGTCAATGAATGATTGGTGTCAAGTAGATGTTTTGCGTAGTGGGATTTATCTGGTTGTTTTAATCTGTATGCTCGTAAGTGCTCACTGTATCGTATTTCAAAATTCCTAAGGGTCTGACCCAAATAGACAGCATTACATTCTGGACATTTGAGTTTATATATACCTGACTTCTTTAATAGTGGTATTTTTGTTTTTACATCTAACAATTTTGTACTAACGTTACTTTCTGTTTTAAAAGAAATTGTTGTATTCGTTGCTGAAGATATTATCTTTGAAATATTATTAGAAATATTTCCTGCATATGTGATGGTTTTATAAGTTTTAATTTCATCAGCTTGTTTAGGATATATTAGTTGTAATGCCACTTTTTCCTCTTTTTTACTAATTAGCTTATTTATCATATCTAATGGATAACCGTTAGATGTTGCTATTTGTCTAATTGTATTAATCTCTCTATCATAATTACATTGGTTCATAGGAACTGAAAAAGCTCTATGTATCATTGAATTATATGCTGCTAGTCTGTGTGACACAGGGTGGTTAGAATTGAATGGAATTATTACATCAGTTTGTGTTGGTTTTCGGTAAATTGAATAATCAAGTACATTATTAACTCTTTGAATTTTTAAATCAAGAAAATTGATTAAGCTATTTTCTTCAATTTCTAATGTAAATTTAATTTTCGGGTGTAAATTATTGATGTGGTTGAAAAATACATCTAATTGTCGTTCACTATCCATAAAACAAGCTAATATGTCATCTACATATCTATACCAAAATAAAATATTTTTCGAAACATTACTTTCAAAGATCTTTCTTTCTAAATTGTCCATAAAAATGTTTGCTAAAATAGGTGATATAGTCAGGTATATATAAACTCAAATGTCCAGAATGTAATGCTGTCTATTTGGGTCAGACCCTTAGGAATTTTGAAATACGATACAATTAGCACTTACGAGCATACAGATTAAAACAACCAGATAAATCCCACTACGCAAAACATCTACTTGACACCAATCATTCATTGACACCTAACACAGAACTAGATGTACTGCATATTTGTGAAAAGAAACAAGAACTGGATTTCCTTGAAGAACTGGAAATTAGAAGACATTTAAGAAACCCACAATATGAAGTTGTCAATGAACAGTTAAATCTAGGGAATTCTCCACTAATAAACTGTCTTCTTAAGTGATAATTGTAGACATCAGCAGATATAGTTTTCCTGGTTTTCTATATCATTGCACAGTTATACTGATCTTAATTGGAAAAATGATATCCAGGATATCACCATAGGGCTAATAATATCTAAGCTTCAATATTTGTAATATCACATCTTCTTCTTTTTTCTATAAACATATATTAAGCGAATCACAAGTTGGGTTACTTCTTGGTCTAACCAAAAATAACTACTAAACATCAGGTAGGCATAAAATGAAATGTAACTTCTGTCATTCTGACAATGATATTGATTTATCGAAACAATTGTCAATTTTTTAGAATTTTCAATAACTTGTATTATATTGTGGAATTAACTAGAGACCTTGAGTTTCATTTAAAAACCCTAATATGAGCATATTCCACGAAGTAAGGGTCGAGACAGTCAATTTCAATAAAATAAATGGTTTTAAAGATTAAAACTAACTTTTCCGCATCTGTGGCCCTGAATAATATCATAAAATTGTCAGTTGTATACACTTCGTGAGATGTATCGTGCTAACAAACCGAAATGTGTCCAAAAATAACTAAAAATGTAGTATATCTGGATTTATAGGACCCGCTGTACTCGCTCTTATCAGCCGAAAATCAATATAGTACATCTGTGAGATACATTGAACAATATTCAATCATAAAATTGTTCACTTGTATACACTCTGGAGGCTGTATCTTGCTAACAAACTGAAAATTCTCCAAAAATTACAAAAATTTGGTACTACAAGTACCATAGAACCCGTTGCACTGGCTTTAGTGACCTGAATATCAATAGGATTCATCTTTGAGACTCTCTGAATAATACTCAATCATAAAATCTGTCAATTATATATACTCCGGAGGCTGTATCGTGCTAACAAACTGAAATTTCTCCAAAAATGACAAAAATATCGCACTTAAAGTACTATAGCACCTGTTGTACTGGCTCTGGTGAGCTTAAAATCAATAGGGTTCATCTGTGAGAAGTCCTGAATATTATTCAATCCTGAAATTGGTGACTTGTTGAACTCCAGAGGCTGTATTGTGCTAACAAACTGAAATTTCTCAAAAAATGACTAAAATGTCGTACTTCTAGTACCATAGAACCCGTTGTACTGGCTTTAGTAAGCTGAATATCAATAGGATTCATCTTTGAGACACTCTGAATATTATCCAATCATAAAATTTGTCAATCGTATATACTCCGGAGGCTGTATCGTGCTAACAAACTGAAATTTCTAAAATGTCGTACCATAGCACCCGTTGTGGTAGCTCTGGTGAGCTGAAAATCAATAGGGGGTTCATCTGTGATATATCCTTAACAATATTCAATCATAAAATTGGTGACTTGTTGCACTCCGGAGGCTGTATCGTGCTAACAAGACATGTAACGGAAAGTGGCCGACGACAACGACGACGACATACACACAGGATTTTTTTTCTAAAAACCGTTGATGAAAAACGTAAAAATAACTTAAAAAAAAATTCTTATTTCCAACTTTTTTTGGGGTAAACCAATACTTTTATCGCATATTAGATAGGTTGGGCGGTGAAGTAAAAAATGAAGCTCGTCATTTTATTAACAAAATTCTTTTTTCCTGACGAGGCCACATTTACACGTAGAGGAGTTTTTAACTAGAGAAACAGTCACAATTGGGATATTACAAATCCCTATGTACTCCGAGAATCACAATTTCAGCACGAAATTTAAGGTAAATGTGTGGAGCGGTATCTTTGGAGATAGTTGTTGGATACATATGAATAACCAGCAAATTTGAATGGTAACTCATACAACTCTTTTCGGTCATCTCGAGTAATTGCCGCGTAATCGAAAAAGATACATGTGGTTCATGCAGGATGGAGCACCATCTCATTATCGGATAATAGTGAGGAATTATGTCGATGACCAATTTCCTCATCGTTGGATTTGCAGAGGTGGTGAATTTCCGTGGCTGCCTAGAACTCCCTTTATTTTTGGGGCCATATCAAATAATTAATATATTCACAAGAAATAAACATTCGTCATAAACTATGGCAGCAAATTGTAAATTCGGCTAATTTTATTGCCAATCTGCCCAACATATTTTTTAAAGGAAGATAATTCAATCAAAGAATGAATAAGCTTATTGAGATAAAAGGGGTTACATACAACATTTGTTATAAAAGGTTTTTACTGTTTGTTTCTGATATTTTCGTGTTATTAAAATTGTAGATACTTTTATTTAGATTACATTTTCAGAATCACAACTTGTTTTTAATTTATCCGTCTATTAAATAGTTGTGTTCTTTATTGTTATTACGGATTAAAGTTACAGTTGCCTATTAAATGCAATCCACTGGCGCAAAACATCGACGTAGTTATGACACATCAAAATTTAAAAACTTGTTCAGTTTCATGTTTAACTTAAAATATCTCGAGAAATGTACTTTATCGTTATGAGAGAGGAGTACGTTATTTACGTAAAAAGTATTGGAGAATCGAAAAATTGTGCTAAAATTTCTATTTCGCGAGTAGCGTAGAATTTGGGAACAATTAGTCAGTCACTTGCCCCTATTTCTAATTCTTGGGTATTAGGTTGTGTAATTAATTAAAAACATTTTGTTGTCACTGACGTTTCGTCCCTGGGTTAGGAACTTTCTCAAAGTTTATTCATGACTGAATCGTTTAATTGTCTACAGATTAAAATTAAAAAACATATGTACAATAGGTAAAAACATTCAATAAAACAGACATTTATAACAAGTACCATCGATATAAACAAAATGTTTCTAATTAATTACACAACCTTATACCCAAGAATTAGAAAAATAAATTAATCAAGAAGGTTGAAGAAAAATAATACTTTTATTATATATGGCATTGGGTTAAAAGTGCTAAATCCACGAAATCATGCCGTTTTACAAGGATATTAAGCAGCAATATGGTATCACAACAACAAACTCACTAAAGGCAGTCTCCAGTTACTACAGAAAAGTAGCTAATCAGAAGAACAGAACAATATTCTTATTACGATGTAGACATACTAATGTTTTTCCAAAGTTTTTAAATTTTAACATGTCTCAAATTAATTTTACAGGTACGTACTTTCGGGATAAGTTTTACGATATTGTACAAAATACTAAAATAAAAATTCTAAATTTAACTGTTTCGGAAACTACCAAACTTATCAACAAATTGAATTCATTATTAAAGAGTGAACTTTCTAAATTGAAATACTTACTACCAGATATTCAATAAACACATTTTTATCTTTTGAAAACAATAAATATGAAAACCTCTTCAATAAAATCAAAATAGAAAACACAAAAAAATGTAATGCTCTAATATCAGAAATACCACAAAATAATTATACAAATACTACACAGTGGCTTGAAAATATATCGGATACGAATATACCACAAGATATTGCTGAAGTTTTAGCATTGGGAAAGAATTTTGCTGTTGATATTGATAATGAAAAAGAAATACCATATACAGAATACATCTCATGTATAGAATCAGCAATTAGTGATAAACCTGACTACATAAAAGATAACATAAGAGCGGATGCAGTAAATGTAATTACCAACCATAAAATTAAACTTCGCCATAAAAAAATAAAACTACTCAACTCCAAAAACAAATAAAAAAACAATGAATAAAACCAAACAATTTATTAAAAGTAATCCACAAATAATCATACTGCAGCCGGACAAAAGCAATAAAACCATAATTATGAACTCTAGTGATTATCAAAATAAAATGAACGATATTTTGAGTGATCAAACATTATACAAAAAAATTAAATCAGACCAAACCAAATATTTTGAAGAAAAAAACAATAAACTAATTAAAACATTGTTGAATAATAGCTCGATAACACAAAATGAAGCAAAAAAACTACAAATACATAACGCGATCCCCCTTCGAATATACGATTTACCAAAATTACACAAACCAAACATACCCTTAAGATCTAAAGTATCCTACGTACAATCACCATTTTATAATTTGTCTAAATATTTAGCCAATTGCCTTTCACATGTAGTCGGTCAAAATGACAGTTATTTGAAAATTCATTTTCATTCAAAAAATTTATTGACACTGTTGATATACCAATTAACTATAAAATAATATCATTGGATGTAATATCAATGTATAATAATATACCTAACGAATTAATAATTAGGACTGTACAAACAAAATGGGATATTATAAAAGAACACACTACACTCAAATACAATGAATTCATTGAAGCCATCTTATTAATTCAAAACAATAATTACTTTCAATATAATAATGAGTTTTTCCAACAACTTAATGGATGCACCATGGGCTCTCCTATATCTTCTACCCTTGCTCAGTTAGTAATGGAACATCTAGAAGAAGCAGTCTTAAAAGATTTGAATGACAATGGTCTGTTTTTTAATCGTTATGTGGACGACTGTTTAGCAGCAGTACCCAATGATAGTATTAATAACGTACTGTCCGCTTTTAATAATTTTCATGAAAAAATCAATTTCACTGTAAAAACAGAAAAAAATAACACAATAAAATTTTTAGATATGACATTGATAAGAACTAACCATAATATTATCAAAACCAAACTTTATAATAAAATAACCTCATCAGGCCGATACCTTAACTACAATTCCAACCATCCAAAGTCCCATAAAAGAAGCGTAATTACTGGATTGGTTGATAGAGCCATTAAACTAACTTCGCCTGAATACAGACCAGATATTATAAAACAAGTTGGAACAACCACTATCCAATACATAACATAAACCGTAATTGCAAACAAAGAGTATGTAAAATATATAACAACCCATCAAAGAAATACTCTAAAAACAACGCGTTAAACAATAATAAATATGTAGCAATGCCATACACAGAGCAGCTTTCTGAAAAACTCAGTCACATATTTTCTAAATATGATATCACAATATGTCATAAAGTTCAAAACACCCTATCACCATTAATCATCAAATTAAAAAGTAAAATAAAAAACACAAAAAAATCAAATCTTAAATATTCTATACCATGCCTAGACTGTCCAAAAAAATACATAGGAATGACCACACAGACATTAGAAAACAGATTAAATGGCCATAAATATACTAAAAATGCTTCTACAGCTCTCCACAAACACGAAAGCAATGAAAAACATGAGTTTGATTTTAAAAACACAAACATCCTTGCTCAGGATTCAAACTACGAAAAATTGACAAGTAAAGAAATGGTGCACATTAAAAAGGAACAAAATTCAGTAAACGACAAACAAGATGTTAAAAAGTTAAGTCAGATTTATCATAATTTAATAAAATAGTACGCTTGAAATCTTTCCGTACCCCCCGTGTATAATGTCGTGGAATTTATATCGATGGTACTTGTTTTAAATGTCTGTTTTATTGAATGTTTTTACCTATTGTCAATATGTTTTTTAATTTTAATCTGTAAACAATGAAACGATTAAATAATCCATAAACTTTGAGAAAGTTCCTAACCCAGGGACGAAACGTTAGTGACAACAAAATGTTTTTAATTAATTACACAACCTAATACCCAAAAATTAGAAAGATAAATAATATATATATATATATATATTACTATATATCTATATTCTGTATTATAGTAATAATAATATATTGTATTCTTTTATAGTTGCCCCACGTTTGGGTGACAAATTATTATATATTTCTAATGCTTTAATTGTAATTAAATAGTTTATATGAATTTAACGATATGAATATTAATTGTTGTCGATGTTTTTACTATTTTTGATTGTAACTACACTATTGTAAACACACCTTTACCACTGAATATAACCTATTTGAATTTTGACAGCAGTTATCAAATTAATATGCCCGGCTCAGATGAATATTGAATTTTGTACTTTGAAAGATAAATCAATACACAATCGACTTACTCACTCTTATCTCAGGGAAGGATCAAAGATTTATTTAGAATTCAGCAACACTTTCTAAATTTATAATTTAGAAACCGGAAAACCACTTGCACTTTAACGATGTAATTATTTTGAATTATACACGCACTGGCTTTACAATGCAAGATTTTTATGATCTGATAATATATTATATGATTACTATTATAATCTTAAATAAATTTCAGACTCCACCTTGCAGCGACAATTGTTAAATTTTGAAATTCTTATAATTTTTAAAAAAAATTATTTATCTATATTCAATACATTATTTAATTTAAAATTCGGCTAGCTAATTGAAATTGTTATTTTTCTTTAATTATAATAATATTTTTTTTGGGGAAGCATTGAATAATATTATTTAATTTAACTCTTAATTTAAATTGTGGGTTCATATTAAGTTTATATTTAACAAAAAAATTTTAAATTGCCTATATACTATGAATAACTATTTCTAATACTAAATACCTTAACTGTCCTTTCCTACAAAGTCCTTCTACAGTCAATTCCTCGTTTCACAAAAGTGTATTCGCACTGTCCCAAACTGTTCACAAATCTCTTAACACCTGCAGTCCTTTCAAATATATCCACTACTTAATTTTCACTTTTAAGATTGTTCAACGTTTTAATGTTTATTACTTTTACTCACCAACACCTCCCAGCATTACACTCCTGATGTTCAATTTCACAACCTTCAGCAATTTAAAATATATTTTCGGAGCAAACTTTTAACGTCCTTCTCCCAGATCAAAATTTTTATACTCCCTATTCATTGTTTTCAACAAACTTTGGTAAAAGGGTGATAACATAAAATAAAGAATCTTTTTAATAATAATAACAAACTCCTTCCCAGTTACTCGTTACCAAGGAAGAAGCTTGATGAACCAATCATAATTTTTTAATATAAAAAATTTAAAATACGAACTCTTCTTATTTATATTATTCGTACTATATTGTTCTACTAATTATAAATGTTATTTTAATCATATATTTGGATTGATAGTGATTGTGGAATTTTATATGTTACAGTTCCTAACCATCTGACATTACATATTATAGAATTATCAACATAGATGTCATTAATGTATATTTTTGGCAATGGAACTGTTAGATTATAAATCATTATGATTATTTATTGAAGCATTCTGGTTGTATGCCTCGGTATATTTATTTATTCACTGCTCAATTTTACCAAATATCATCTATATTCTAGTTTAAATACATAATTATAACATATCATCATTCTATATGAATATAATAGGTTGATATATCTTTTATAATATAAATATTTTTCATCATCTCAACCCACAATTAGACTTAAGGTGTTTATTATATTTGTTGGATGGTTTATATCACGATTTCGAATGAAATAGAAAAACCAAATTTTCCCTATTTATTACTTCTTATTGCCTATTTATTAACATTCTAATTATTTACATTATAAGAAATCAACTTGCACAATTATTATAATAATGTTCATTCGATACTTCGTTATATATTATTTTAAATTCGTTATTATTATTTATTCTATTTATTTTATAATCATAAATATTTATTCCTCAATAATTTTACTACATATTTGTTGCCCTATTTACAATATTTCATTTTTCCCATAATTAATTTATTTATCAGTATTGTTTATAAAATTGTTACTTATTTACAATTTCTGATTCAATGGGGAAAAAGCTCAAACACTTCGTTTCTGTTTTTCAGTTGCGCATTTTTTAGTGTACTCATATTTTTGATGACGTTATCATTGTTCGAGTTATGACGTCATTATATTTTTTTAAATGGGAATAGCCTATTTTGATATCACCATCAAAAAGAACACATTTTTCTGTGTACGGAAGTCATATTTTTTATGTTACATAACCGTATGTTGAGAAATAAAAGATATTTCATTCATGATAATGTAATTTATAAAAATTTAAACAGGACTAAATAAATCGACATAAGTATTAAAGTAAATGCTCAAATGACATCATTTGTTTCTTGACAATATGGAAGGCAATGTTGAAACTTTTGCAAAACATTATTAAGGGTCTCTTTTAGTTCGTCAATACTATTAGGTTTGTTAACTTTTCACTTGATGTATCCCTACAAAAAATCTAATGGGGATAGGTGAGGAGATCCAGCTGGCCACCTTATAAATCCTAATCTGTTAATCTATTTACTGGGAAAATCAAGAAACTCGTGTATAATTTTCTATTTCAAAAGATTTCGTTGTACTTTGTTTTTTATTCTTATACTGGTTGGTTTTTTTAGATTCCTCCTCCTCAGCCCCATCTTTTTCGAAATTTGAGAAACCAGTTATTGTCACTCCAATGACCCAATCCTACAGTATTTAAGTGCAGAGTTCTAAAAACTCTTATATTTTGGTTTTGTTGTTTTTAAATAGTATTTAAAAGTCTGGTTTCTTCTTGACCATTCTGGTATTTTTCTCTCGCTCTTTTAAAAAAAACACTCTTTACACTACTGTTCACAAAAACATTTTTTTCTCCCTAACTTAAACTCCAAGAATATTGGATTATGTCATTTCTTTGCCCTTCTGTTAGTTTACTACATTCCAAAGATGGGTTTGTAGCTTTACACTGACATCTTTTGAGCTCTCTTGGTTCTATTTATATGCCATAAGAACATTTCCATTTAAGATCTACCAAAGTATCGCTTTCCTTTTTCTCGCCTCTTTGTATTCCGTTCCGAAAATCACGTTGCATTTTTCACCTGAAATTTTTTTCGTTGATTCTTTGTTTTTTATGGCATTCCATCAGAACTACTATCACTATCAGACTCTGATCCTAACTTGGGTACAATGTAGTCACTATCATCCGATAATACATCATATGATTGAAGTACCTTCGTCTTTTTCTTGCCTGCATGTTTCTTCTGTGTCTGTCGCTTCATACCTGTTTGTCTTCTCTGCATGTGTCACTTTATTTATTCCATGCAAGCTAGTCTGTTGAGTGTCTTTTGCTTCTTCTATTACATGTTTGTTTGCCTCCTTGGTGTCGGTTACCTCAGTTATTTCATACCGTCGTAACTCTTCTGTATTAATCGCGTCTTTTATGTCATACCTGTTTGCTTTTTCGATATCTATTACTTCCAATAACAGTGTGGTTTCTGTTTCTGTGGGTACATTTGCTGCAAACGTTTTATCTATATCTATAATTGCGATCACTTGTTTAAACGAAACTAACTGTTTCTAGAGAATTCCACAATATATTAAAAACCCTAAGAAATTTACAATTGTTTTGATATTCCTATCATCGTCAGAATGAAAGAAGTTACATTTCATGTGATGCCTACCTGAAGTTTAATAATTATTTTTGGCTAGACCAAGAAGTGATCTACCTTGTTATTGACTTAATATATTTATGAATAGAAAAAAGTAGAAGATATGATATTACAAATATTAAAGCTTAGATATTATTAGGCGTATGGGGATATCCTGGATATCTTTTTCCCGTTTAAAATCAGTATATCTGCTGATCTTTACAATACTTAAGAAAACGTTTTAAAAGAGCAGAATCCCCTATATTGATCTGTTCATTGACGACTTCATATTGTAGGTCTCTTAATTGTTTTCTTATTTCTAATTCTTCTAGGAAATCTAGTTCTTGTTTCTTGTCACAAATATGAAGTACCTCTAGTTCTGTGTTAGATGTCAATGAATGTTTGATGACATGTGAATATTTGCGTAGTGGGATTTCTCTGGTTGTCTTAATCTGTATGCTCGTAACTCAAAATTTCTAAGGGTTTGACCCAAATAGACAGCGTTACATTCTGGACATTTTACTTTATATATACCAGACTTATTTAGTGGGGGTATTTTTGTTTTTACATTTGACAATTTTGTGCTCACATTACTTTCTGTTTTAAAAGAAATTGATGTATTTGTTGCTAAAGATATTATCTTTGGAATATTATTAAAAATATTACCTGCATATGTGATTGTTTAGGAATTTTTTTTCTTTAGTTTGTTTAGGAAATATTGTAATGCCACTTTTTCCATTTTTTTAAGTAATTTATTTATCATATGAAATGGATAACCGTTGGATGTTGCTACTTGCTTAACTGTATTAAGTTCTCTATCAAAATTATATTTGTTCATAGGAACTGAAAATGCTCTATGTATCATTGAATTATATACTGTTAATTTATATGACATGGGATGATTGCAATTATATGGATTAGTTACATCAGTGTTTGTTAGTTTTCTAGCACGTGTGAAAAGTTTAGCTTCCAAGTGTAATTTTGGCACTGAATTAGCTGTCATAGTGCGTGATATTTTTGTTATTGGCGAAGAAAGGATAATGAATCGTCTTTTTGAAGAAGATGCTTTCAGCGCAAATGTTACGCTGAAATCAGTAGTTAGATTAGTAATTTCCAAAGATCAGCTTTGAAGGAACACGCGTGGGTGAGGCTGTAAAATGAGAACCGACCGACTCGATGAATTTCCATCGTCAAAGGAAGAATAAGGGCCTGTTTACACGAAATTCTTCTAACCAGCCGTTTCATTGACATCAAAAAGACCAAGGCATAAGCGGTTTAGTCGGTAAGAGTAGTGCCAGATATCCTACGGTAAGCAATCGTAAAAATTCTTTGAAATGTACTGTTTGCGGTCGCGGTAATCACATAGCTAATGATTGTGCATATAAAAATTGTAATTGCCATAAATGTGGTGTGAGAGGCCATTTAGCTACACAGTGCAAAAAAGTTTCACATGAATATTCAAGTGATTTGGAAGTAGATAATGAAGTCGATACTGACCAGTCAATTTTTAATTTATCGGATTTAACTAAACCGGTTGCGAAGAACTTGATAATTTGATAATTCTTTGTGAAATTTTGGTAATTTAAGCGACAATGTTGATAAGAATGGAAATATAAAATCTGTTTTTGTAAATATGCTTGTTGAAAATATACCAATGAATTTTGAGACTGATTATGGTTTTGCTCGTGCCGCAATATCTGAAAAATTATACCATAAACATTTTTCAAATAAAAAATTAGAAAGGAATAGTTTATCAGTAGTAATATCCCTAGGTCTTGATAATACCAAGATAATTTTGTCATAGAGAATGCTGAAAGCGTGTCGCTTGATGATAGCTCAAGGCCGCAGGCCGAGGGCTCTTATCCTTGAGCAATACGCTTGAAGGATTCTCTATCACAAAATTTTGAGTATTTATCAAGGCCCGAGGAGTATTCGATAAGATAATTTTCTACTTTGTAGATATCAAAAAATTGAATGTCAAACTGACGTTTAATAATTTTCAATACAAAATTGATTAGTTTTAATCAAACAAATATTATTAATTTTTATTTAAAACTACAGTTGTGAAAAGTACAATTAGTAAATGTTAAATTGGAAGAAGAGTTTGCTGAAGTTGACGGATTGTTAATTTCCACTGTTGAAGAAATTCCTTGCATGGTGTTGATTATTTCATCATGGCGTTCTTGGTTAATATTCAAGTACGGTTTAATTGAATTAGAGCTGTTATGTCCGGTTATTTTCATTAATTGCTGTTCAGGAATTCCTTCATTTGCCAAATGGCTAACTGTAGTTGATCTGTTCGAATGATCGGATATCTTTTTACACTTAGTGTCCAAACCAATAGCTAGCGCGTATAATTTGGTCCACATATTAATTGTGTTCTTGCCTATCGGTATATTGTCAAACCATGTGTCACTTTCGAGTTTCCAGTAACGATTTGGTCTCAAGAATAGGTGACTGGAAGTTATATTTTTCCCCCTTTTGGACAATAATTTTTGGATTAACCGAACAGGGCATGCACTCAGAATTGAGAAAAGCAATTAAGGAGTTACTTTTTGTTTGGTAAGAGCTAGTGGGATCTTTAGAGTTAATGTTGAGTAAGTGTTTGGGTCATCAATTAGATCCTTCATTTTCAATAAATAATCTTCCCTGTACATAACAATCGCAATGTTACCCTTATCAGATTTTATTACAAAAATATTTTTATTATTTTTCAAAAAATTATTTGTGCTTTTATACATAATCATCAATTTAATGGGATTGTTCAGAAGGTCGTTGACTTTTATACATAAAATTTGTGACTGCATTATTAATCCTACCTCTAATTTCATCCCTATAAGAATCAAATGAATTACCCTGTATATAATACTCTGCATCTTTTAATATCTTAAAAATAGGTACTTCATCCTTATAATATTCAACACTAAATTTATCACCCAAGCTATGACAATATTTAACATCATCTGGTATGTGGAGACTGGTGAGGTTTACAAAAGATTTATCGTTATTCATCAGATGAGAATTCCTCTTTTTATCAAGTAAAAGTTTAAATTTTTTAATATTTTTAAACCTCTCTGAAAACTCTACTATAATTTCTACAGGAATGTTATCACTTAAAAGCAGTTTACAATTTATAATGTCTCTGATATCATTACTTTATTAAAAGTGTATTTGAATCAAAATTATTTTCATTTCAATGGACAGGTTTATAGCAGTAAAGATGGTTTGATTATGGGCAACCCTCTCAGCCCCCTACTAGCAGAAATATTCATGGATAATATAGAAAAAATAATTCATGAACAGCCCCTTAGTAAAAATTTATGTACTGGCACCGATATGTGGACGATATTTAAGCTAGCTTCATCGGTACAAATAGACAATTAGAGAGCTTCATTACTTACATAAGCTCGATTCACAATAATATCAAATTTACCGTAGAACTTGAACAAAATAAGTCTATAAACTTTCTAGACCTTACAATTTCAAATATAAATAATAAACATGATTTTTCTATATTTCATAAACCATCACATACAGATATTACAATTCATAATAGTTCGGTCCACCCATTCAGTCATAAACTAGCAGCTTTCAATAGTATGATACACAGACTCTTAACAGTCTCATTAAATATTAATAATTATACCAAAGAATTAAATATCATAAAACAAATAGCAGTTAATAATAATTACGATCCAAATTTAATTGACAATATCATAAATAAAAAGATAAAAAAAAACAGACTTTAGAACAAGTATTCCCTTCAGATAAAAATAATAGACAATTTAAAAGCTTAACATACTTTGGAACACCATCCATAAAAATTAAATCATTTTTAGAAACTTTAGACATGAATATTTTCTTTGAAACTGATCACAATTTATCCAAATTCATTAAAAATAATAAATCTAAATCTTCAAAATTAAACAAATCAGGAGTTTATAAATTAAAATGTGGTAATGACAATTGTGATAAAATTTATATCGGTAGAACTTTTAGAAATTTTAAAACTAGAATTTCGGAACACAAACGTAGCTATGACAACAAAAAATTAGATTCTAACTATTCAAATCATTTATTAGAAAACCAACACATTTTCGACCCAAATTTTGAAATTCTCCATGTAGTCGGTAAATCCTTTAGTTTAAATTTATTAGAAGCCCTGGAGATTAACAAAAATAAATATTCAGGTAATCTCCTTAACGACCAAATAGATATCAATCAGTCTCCTTTATTGAACCTCTTTACCTAGAAGATAGCTTAGGAATGTGTGTAGTGAATGAATTTCTAGGTAATATCTTTTAATACCATTGTTAACCTTAGTAAATAGATTTAGCACTGTATATATTAAGACATTTTTATATTTTACCTTCATTCGTTTTGACAAAGCTACTGTGTTAGTGAAACGCGTCAACAAGTTTAAATTGAACATGAGTTCAAATATATGAAGATTTAAACAAAATATATTGTTTTATTTCATCGTTTATAATGTCTCTTTTAATACGGTGTATTACTGAGTAAGTAATTTGAATTTCAATATTTAAAACTATTCTCTGAAAATCAAAAATCATATTATGAACCGTTTTTCCAAATGAATGATTACCAATAAGGAATTCATTCAAACATTTGAGATTTTGTACGATGTGTGATGAAATGTCATGTCGGTCCTTACTTTTAATAAAAATATTTTCCTATTAATAAAGGATGTAAGTTTTTAATTATTGTTGCTCCAATTTTTCAAAACCTCAACCATCCTTCTTCCATACTGCTGTTGAATATCTTCGACAAAACCCATTGTAGTGTTCAGTCCGTGAATATTCCAATAAATTTATGTAATGATGTTTCGTATCCGAATGAAAATTTGTTTGTGAAAGTTTAGTGGAAGCGGATAAAAAATAATAACTAGTTTGACTCTTTTATTTTATTCGCCAAAGTTTCGGTGCAATTCGTCACCTTCTTCAGGGGTACAAAAACAATACCGAACAATAAAAATACAGTTGTACAATGAATTGGAACATACAGATGACAATTAGAATTCAAAAACAAGGCTACACTGAACAAAAGCTTAACAATAGCACAGGAAAAACTCACCTAAAAATATGAATCAAACCAGGTTACAAGGTTGTAACAATATATAAAATATATTGGTAAAATGCCGAAGTAAAACAGTAAAAACAATAAATAATTAAAAATTAAAAACAATTAAGAAACAGTACACATAGCTTATGGGATCGACAGCAATTACAAAACTGAAGATAGAATTGATACTTCCGAAAACTGAATACCCAATTATGAGGTGTTGCCAAGTATCAATTCTATCTTTAGTTTTGTAATTGCTGTGGAACCCATTAGCTGTGTGTATTATTTCTTAATTGTTTTTAATTTTTAATTGTTTATTTTTCTTACTGTTTTACTTCGGCATTTTACCAATGTATTTTATATATTGTTACAACTTTGTGACCTGGTTTGATTCATATTTTTAGGTGAGTTTTTTCTCTACTATTGTTAAGCTTTTGTTCAGTGTAGCCTTGTTACTTTTCCGCCAACCTATCTAATATGCGAGAAAAGTATTGGTTTACCCACAAAAAAGTTGGAAATTTGACAAAATTTTTTGAGTTATTTTTACGTTATCCAACAACACGAAAAAACGGTTTTTAGAAAAAAAATCCTGTGTGTATGTCGACGTCGTCGTCGTCATCGTCGTTGTCGTCGGCCACTTTTCCTTGCAAGTCTTGTTAGCACGATACAGCCTCCGGAGTGCAATAAGTCGCCAATTTTATGATGGAATATTGTTAAGGACATTTCACAGATGAACCCTAATGATTTTCAGCTCACCAGAGCCAGTACAACGGGTGCTATGGTACTTGAAGTACGACATTTTGTCGTTTTTTGAGAAATTTCAGTTTATTAGCACGATAGAGCCTCCGGAGTTGAACAAGTCACCAATTTTATGATTGAATATTATTCAGGGCATCTCACTGATGAACACTATTGATTTTCAGCTCACCAGAGCCAATACAACCGGTGCTACAGTACTTTAAGTACGATATTTTTGTCATTTTTGGAGAAGTTTCAGTTTGTTAGCACGATACAGCCTCCAGAGAGTATACGATTGATCAACTTTATGAATAAGTATAGTTCAAGGTGTCTCACAGATGTACCCTATTGATTTTCAGTTGACTAGAGCGAGTACAGCGGGTCCTATTAAACTAGATATACTAAATTTTTGGTTATTTTTGGAGAAATTTCGGTTTGTTAGCACGATACATCCCCCGAAGTGTATACAAGTAACTATTTTATGATAGAATATTGTTCAGGGCCACAGATGCGGAAAAGTTAGTTTTAATCTTAAAAACCGTTTATTTTTGAATTCTGATTGTCATCTGTATGTTCCAATTTATTGTGAAACTGTATTTTTATTGTTCGGTATTGTTTTTGTAGCCCTGAAGAAGGTGTCGAATTGCACCGAAACGTTGGCGAATAAAATAAAAGAGTCAAACTAGTTATTGTTTTTTATCCGCTTCTACTAAACTTTCACAAACAAGTGTACATAATGATAGTTTAGTATGTAATGATAGTTCAGAAGCAAGTGATAGGGATAATTTAGATGAGAATAACTCGAATCAGAAAGTGTCGGTTTCACCTAGTGTTTATACTCCGCGTCAGTTAAGACGGCGAAGCTTAATAAACAAGACAAAACGAATAGTTTATTAATTTATCTGAAATTGTTATTTTTTTATTTTATTAGTTTAACTTGTATATTTCTTTTAAAGCGGGAGAAAGTGTAAGATACTCCCTGTATATATATATATATATATATATATATATATATATATATATATATATTTCTGTTTATTTGATTACATATTTTTATATCATACTTATGATTTATCGATATATTAATGAGTTTGACAAACAGTATACGGATAAATACGGTTCAGATTAACCCTACATTGGTATGGCAGGGTCAACCATGACCCCAACACAAATATATTTCAAATTTCAATAAGAACGAAAGCACTTGGCAACATCGCCTATTATGAATTCTCCCGAGACCGCTAGCACATCACGTTGATCGTTGATGTATCAGTTATTCTCGTACTGGCGATCACAGTGTTGATGTATCAGTTATTCTCGTACTGGCGATCACAGTGGTGCTGTGTGTTCTTTGGGTCAGATTTGACCCCGCCATACTGTAATCGCAAGTTTTTCCAATTTTTTATTTTGAAGTATAATGATGGAATTAAGAGACTGAAAAAGACCCTTGACAAAGCAGGAGCTGGAAGACATAGCTGATACCTTATAGGATGAAGATGGCGATATTTCTGGCGCCGAAACTATTATTAGTGATCACTAAACCGATTCAGAAAAAGACAATAGCAACAGTGATAAAAATTATGAAAGCCGGGAGTCAGAAATAAGTAGCGAGGACGAAATTGATTTGGATGAAGTGGTGAGCAACTATTATTACGGAAAAAATAGAAACAAATGGTCAAAGCAAGCTCCTGCTCCAAGACGCACTCGCTATGTAATGACTGCAAAAAGGTTTAGTTTTTTACTAACAGCATCGAGGTTTGATGATGCAAGACCAATTATTCAGTTGAGGAAATGCTGGTTGGATTTCACGGTAAATGTAGGTTAGAGAATAGCAAGCCCGAAAAGTATGGTATTAAAATAATGTTCCTTTGCGATGCCCGCACATATTATTTAGTAAATGCCATTGTTTATACTAGGAAACAAGATAACACACCTAATCCATAAAAACTATCCATAGCAACGTTAAATGTCTTATCGCTTGTTCAGCCGATAGTGGGATCCAACCGCAATGTTAACGGAGATAATTGGTTTTCTTCAGTAGAACTTGTTACAGAGCTACAGAATTCTAAGCCTACATATGTTGGTACCATCATAAAAAACAAGAGACATTTGCCAAAACAATTCTTGCCAAACAGAGAACATGAATCTGTTCGTCTAATTTCCAGTTTTCATCATAACGATAAGGTGCTGGATACGGAAAAAAACTACCAGATATAATAGACTTTTACAACTTAACTAAAGTCGGCGTAGATGCATTAGATCAAACTTGTGCCAGTTATAAAGTAGGAAGGCGAAATAGGCGGTTTGTGGTTCCGAATTACGGATATTGCTGCTGTGAATAGAACTATTCTGTAAAATAATGCTAATCCAGATTCTCAGCTAATTCGACAAAAATATCTTATAACCTTAGGAAGAGGATTAATACACAATCATATGGTCCGACGGGTTCAAATGCTAAACATCCCTAGCACTTATTCGTCAAGTTGGTAACATTCCAGAAACGTGCAACGAAATGATAATAAACATTCACTTATATGTGAAAAATGCCAAAAACATGTTTGCAAAATCCACCGCGTTATAACAAATACATGTAATAAACGTCATTAGATTTTTCTACCTGTTCAAACTTGTTTGTTATTTTATTCTATTTATCTTTTTGACAAAATTTTAGTGTGTGTCGATTATCTGGACATTTACGAGTATATTACGAATTCATATTTTTTTTTCTTCGAGATTCTTTTCAACTTGTATCTTTATTTTTACGTTATTTGAAATTAATTTTTTTGGGGTCATATTGTTTTTATTTATTACTGGCAGATTCTTTCCATACCTTGAACGTTTTTGTTTTTCGCCATACCAGTTAAGGGTTGTGCGTTGTTTTATTTGTAATTTGTGATTATATTCAAATTAATATTTTCATATACATAACATTAACAATCTCTCTTACTTTATTAGAAAACTTGTTTGTTGGGTCTGCTCTAAGAATTTGTACATCCCTAATAATGTAAAGATCAGCAGATATATTTTTCCTGGTTTTCTATATCATTGCACAGTTATACTAGGGCTAATAATATCTAAGCTTCAATATTTACAATATCACATCTTCTTCTTTTTTGTATTCATATATATTAAGTCAATCACAAGGTAGGTCACTTCTTGGTCTAACCAAAAATAATTAGTAAACATCAGGAAGGCATCACATGAAATGTAACTTCTGTCATTCTGATGATGATAGCAATATTGAAACAATTGTCAATTTCCCAGAATTTGTAACATTTTTTCAATATATTGTGGAATTATCTAGAAACAGTCTCATTTAAAAAAATAATATGAGTAGATTCCACAAACAGTTAGTTTCATTTAAAGAAGTAATATGAGTAGATTCCACAGAGTAAGGGCCGATACAGTAAATTTTATAATTTCGATGTTAACATTGTCATCAACATGATAGACATTGGTAGTTTCTTCATTCTCGTTCTCCATTACTGTCACCTTGTCTGGCTGCTAATCTTAAAATAACGCTTCCCTGTTCCTTATGAGATGATCTATTAAATGAAAAAATATATCTTTACCAGACTAACAATGCGTACAGGATTTTTAAATAGAAGATAATGAGTAACAAAGTAAATAAAAATACAGAAAAAGTGTGAATGAAGATTTTTTTTCGAGAAACGAAAAATAGAATTAGGAAAGAAAAATAAGGAACCAGGAACTTAATGCCAAAAATTCGGGAGCGAGTAAGGGAGGTCAAATATATTTTTGTCAAACGAATTTTCGTTTCAGAGTTATATGTCTTCAAAATATCGAAACAAAAACTATACATCGGAGTACTATAAAATTCCAGTGGAGTACTATAAAATTCCAGTGATTGCTGATTACTTACATCCATGAGCTGTGATTTATGGTATAAATGAATCTACATTTTACACAGAAATCCAGAGGCGACTTGTGCGCAGCAGTTAGAAATCCGTAATTTTATCAGGGACAACATGCAGGATATCTAAAGTCCAAAAATATATGATGGATTGCTAACCATTGGGCAAAAGACGCCTCTGGATTTCTGTGTGTAATGTATATCTAGACATAAATTTTTATTTCGATACATTATAAGGACTCATAACCCGGAAATGATGGGCCGTATGGCAAAAATTCATTTTAACTTCTAACACTATTTTGATCTCTTCTACTCGCTGTCGATTTATACTTTTCCGCCAGCCCTATCTACGTTGCGAGAAAAGTATAGGTTCTCACAAAAAAAGGTTTTTCAGTGAGAATAACAAGAAAAGAGGGTTTTTAGAAAAAAATCTTGTGTGTATGTCATCATCGTTGTCATCGGCCACTGCTTGTAATTATGTCTTGTTAGCACGATACAGTCTTTAGAGTAATAATAAACATAGAGAGGGCTATTCCTTCATAAACACGTTTATTTTTACGGCCAACAATTCTAAACGTCAGTAGTGAAATAATCAATGAATTACAAAAAGTGGGGATGGTATTTTAGATACATGGCTTTGGTAATTACGGCTGGTTTTCTGACAAACTTGGCACCAAAGAACCATCATAATCAAACATTAAATTCATTTACTTAAAAGTTTATTTTGTCACTTAAAGCCTTGAAAAACACATCAAAACGAAAGAACTAAATGTTTACTCTCTAGTTGTAATGGTGATCGTATAAACAAACCACGTTTGACATTATTTACTACAATACTTCGGCGTATTTAAAATGATCGTCGATCACACTTTGACGATATTTGCATCTCTCTTTATATGGTTATTAAACAAGGACAAAACTACTAAATAGATTACTATTGACTCATTAAACAGGTACTGAACTTTTGAGCAATGTTGCCACTTTTAGTTATAACCATAAAGATATCTAAGGATAAAACAAATACTTGTTTAAAATTTATATAAGAATACGCCTTTATTGAATAAAATTCAAGTATTATCAATTAATTTTAAAAGCAGCGAGTCAAATGCAGAAATCAGTACGACTTTTTTTTATTTGCATAACTTTTTAACAAATTTTCAATCAAACTTCTAATTTCTTTTTTCCCGCAACTAAAGAGGATTTGTAAATATGGCAAAGCTCAATTTTTGGGGCAGGAAAAAGTCAAAACAAACATATCTATTTTATTTGTTAATCTGAGATACAGTCATCAGAGTACATAGAGTAACCAATTTTATGATTAGGTATTGTTCAAGGAATCTCAAAGATCCTATTGACTTTCAGCTCACCAGAGCTGATACAACGGGTGGAATGGTACCTGCAGTACCACATTTTTGGTCATTTTTGAAAAAAATGTCGATTTGTTAGCACAATCCAGCCTCCGGAGTATATACAAGTGACCAATTTCATGATTGTATATTGTTAAAGGTGTCTCACAAATGAACCCTATTGATTTTCAGGTCACCAGAGCCGGTTCAACTGGACCTATAAATCCAGATACACTACATTCATGGTAATTTTTGGAGAAATTACGATTTGTTAGCTCGATACAGCCTCCGGGGTATATACAAGTGACCAATTTTATAATTGGATATTATTCAGGGCATCTCACAGATGAACCTTATTGTTTTTCAGCTCGCATGAGCCAGTACGATTGAACCTATAAATCCAGATATACTAAATTTTGTTGAAATTTCGGTTTGTTAGCTCGGTACAACTTCCGGAGTCTTCACTAGTGACCAATTTTATGATTGGATATTGTTCATGGAGCCTTACAGATGAACCTTATTGATTTTCAGATTACCAGAGCCAGTACAATAGGTCCCATAAATCCAGATATTCTACATGTAATTTTTCGAGAAATAAGTATAAGTGCGGAAATTGACTGTCTCGACCCTTACTTCGTGGAATATGCTCATATTAGTGTTTTTAAATGAAACTCAAGGTCTCTAGTTAATTCCACAATATAATACAAGTTATTGAAAATTCTAAAAAATTGACAATTGTTTCGATAAATTAATATCATCGTCAGAATGACAGAAGTTACATTTCATTTTATGCCTACCTGATGTTTAGTAATTATATTTGGCAAGACCAAGAAGTAACCTAACTTGTGATTGACTTAATATATGTTTATAGAAAAAAGAAGAAGATGTGATATTACAAATATTGAAGCTTAGATATTATTAGCCCTATGGTGATATCCTGGATATCATTTTTCCAATTAAGATCAGTATAACTGTGCAATGATATAGAAAACCAGGAAAACTATATCTGCTGATCTTTACAATTATCACTTAAGAAGACAGTTTATTAGTGGAGAATTCCCTAGATTTAACTGTTCATTGACAACTTCATATTGTGGGTTTCTTAAATGTCTTCTAATTTCCAGTTCTTCAAGGAAATCCAGTTCTTGTTTCTTTTCACAAATATGCAGTACTTCTAGTTTTGTGTTAGGTGTCAATGAATGATTGGTGTCAAGTAGATGTTTTGCGTGATTGGATTTATCTGGTTGTTTTAATCTGTATGCTCGTAAGTGCTCACTGTATCGTATTTCAAAATTCCTAAGGGTCTGACCCAAATAGACAGCATTACATTCTGGACATTCGAGTTTATATATACCTGACTTCTTTAATAGTGGTATTTTTGTTTTTACATTTAACAATTTTGTACTAACGTTACTTTCTGTTTAAAAAGAAATTGTAGTATTCGTTGCTGAAGATATTATCTTTGAAATATTATTAGAAATATTTCCTGCATATGTGATGGTTTTATAAGTTTTAATTTCATCAGCTTGTTTAGGATATATTAGTTGTAATGCCACTTTTTTCTTTTTTTTACTAATTAGCTTATTTATCATATCTAATGGATAACCGTTAGATGTTGCTATTTGTCTAATTGTATTAATCTCTCTATCAAAATTACATTTGTTCATAGGAACTGAAAAAGCTCTATGTATCATTGAATTATATGCTGCTAGTCTGTGTGACACAGGATGGTTAGAATTGAATGGAATTGTTACATCAGTTTGTGTTGGTTTTCGGTATAGATATGTAGATGACATATTAGCTTGTTTTATGGGTAGTGAACGACACTTAGATGTATTTTGCAACCACATCAATAATTTATACCCGAAAATTAAATTTACATTAGAAATTGAAGAAAATAGCTCAATCAATTTTCTTGATTTAAAAATTCAAAGAGGTAATAATGTACTTGATTATTCAATTTACCGAAAACCAACACAAACTGATTGTAACAATTCCATTCAATTCTAACCATCCTGTGTCACACAGACTAGCAGCATATAATTCAATGATACATAGAGCTTTTTCAGTTCCTATGAACAAATGTAATTTTGATAGAGAGATTAATACAATTGGACAAATAGCAACATCTAACGGTTATCCATTAGATATGATAAATAAGCTAATTAGTAAAAAAGAGAAAAAAGTGGCATTACAACTAATATATCCTAAACAAGCTGATGAAATTAAAACTTATAAAACCATCACATATGCAGGAAATATTTCTAATAATATTTCAAAGATAATATCTTCAGCAACGAATACAACAATTTCATTCAAAACAGAAAGTAACGTTAGTACAAAATTGTTAAATGTAAAAACAAAAATACCACTATTAAAGAAGTCAGGTATATATAAACTCAAAAGTCCAGAATGTAATGCTGTCTATTTGGGTCAGACCCTTAGGAATTTTGAAATACGATACAGTGAGCATTTACGAGCATACAGATTAAAACAACCAGATAAATCCCATTACGCAAAACATCTACTTGACACCAATCATTCATTGACACCTAACACAAAACTAGAAGTACTGCATATTTGTGAAAAGAAACAAGAACTGGATTTCCTTGAAGAACTGGAAATTAGAAGACATTTAAGAAACCCACAATATGAAGTTGTCAATGAACAGTTAAATCTAGGGAATTCTCCACTAATAAACTGTCTTCTTAAGTGATAATTGTAAAGATCAGCAGATATAGTTTTCCTGGTTTTCTATATCATTGCACAGTTATACTGATCTTAATTGGAAAAATGATATCCAGGATATCTCCATAGGGCTAATAATATCTAAGCTTCAATATTTGTAATATCACATCTTCTTCTTTTTTCTATAAACATATATTAAGCCAATCACAAGTTAGGTTACTTCTTGGTCTAGCCAAATATAACTACTAAACATCAGGTAGGCATAAAATGAAATGTAACTTCTGTCATTCTGACGATGATATTAATTTATCGAAACAATTGTCAATTTTTTAGAATTTTCAATAACTTGTATTATATTGTGGAATCAACTAGAGACCTTGAGTTTCATTTAAAAACACTAATAAGTGCGGAAAAATTAGTTTTAATCTTTAAAGCAGTTTATTTGGCCATTAAGTTCCTAGACACCCTATATATAAATGGTGTTACTAATATTAAATGCAAACCTGGAAAATTTTATTTTATTCTTTTATTTTATCGTTCATCCTAACAGGTCTATTGACCTAATTACAAGGATAATAATGTTTATAAATATAAGTACATCTTATTTACCTTATGTTATAATAAAAATTAACAGAAATAAGAGAGAGGGCCAATCACAATTAACTAATGTTATTTATCGATACTATCATTTATCAATATTACATACCATACATCTTTATCACAGCCAGAGAAAGCAGAAGAAGCATGGAGACAGGAAATCCAATTTAATTAGATTTAAGAGATTTTTAACTATTATCGACAAGACTACAAGGTTTGTAGTGAATCACACCGAAGTAATATCCATGCGAACAAGAGATGACTAAGTAATCTGTCAAAAGTATCAACTGCAAAAAAATATATACTCTGTTAACAATGTTGAGAATGAGCGTCAATATATCCACTCTAAACACCTCTATCAAACAAGGTAGAGATAAAATCTCATTGCGTGCAACTTTACACGTAACGTTTACAAAAATCAGTACTATGAAACGCAGCGATTGTGAGTCCTTCAACTTTGAATTCCAGTTGGTTAGAAGAATTAAAAACTAATTCCACAATTTTTTAACTTCTTATTTTTCTCCAAAAAATAGCTAGAAAACAATATCTTCACAGGCTCTATGTCAACAGTATACTATTAGAAAAATTATGGAAAGCTTTGAAATCAACAAATATTGATGAAACCCTTATAGCCCAGTCAATGGGTATTTTTGCCTTACATCATATCCTCCGAGAGCTTTGATTTTTGGCAGGGTCGTTGGGTTCAAGGTCATGAATGATTATCTGAGTTTTTGACCTTGGCGAGCTCCCGCTGGTGTCGCAGTTTTGGAAAAATGGCGGCCAAAACTCGTTTATTACAAATATCTACTTTCCAATGGTCCTACTAGAAAAATGTCTTAATACATATTATAAATAAGACAATTTCCCATAACTTCTGTATTGAACAGTTTATGAACTGGAACAGCCTAAAGCGAAGACGATTTCCATAATTTTTCAAAATCCGTTTTCAATGTAACTATTAATTTATAATTGAATAACACATCATTATAACCGGAATCGGCTATTATCCGATTCATTTCCACAATATCTTAGGATATAGTCAACTTGAGGTAGAGTCACCAGGGCGTTTTTTTAATGTGGTTTCCCCAGTAGACCTAATAGACTTGTTTCGTTCGGGAGTTATTCTAACCTGCTTCGTTTGGAAGGTCGCGATTGTTCTATGTCAATGTTTGTCGTTGTATGATTTTCATTATACTCGATGTCTTCGATTACTTCTTCACTTACGTCGCCTTCTTAACCGTGCAAAATCTGTGGTATGTTTTCGCAGCTTTGTGTGTCACAATGACCGCAGATAATAGAGAATTTTATGTCTCCTTTCTTACAACCACAAGCCGTGCCGCCGCATTTGGTCTTGCATTGACGTGAAATGAATTTCAGCAAAGCCTAAGGAACAGGACCTTGCTACTCTGCTAACCCCACTACTGTGAATCTTTTACGACGCAACACCAGACCTGGACTTGGTAGTATGTCTTGAATGAATGAAGTCGTGCAGTTTCTCGAGTAGAGGGAAACACAGCAAAATTGAACTTATTTTTTGTCACAGGTTTTGCGAAAAGATGCTATCGAAGTGAGATCAAGGTATCATTTGTTTTATCGCCGTTATATAATGAGATCAAAAATGTATTCCTAGCAGTAGCAATGATCTCAGGGTTTACGTCAGTATTTTTGAATATTCGCACAATATCTATTAAGTGCGTGGATTTTTCGACGGTATTTAAAAATTCGGATTTGCCATTATTGAATATAAGCGATGTTTTGTTGCAGCCGCTAAATGCGTTGATAAACATTATGTTCTCTGCTACTGCTTCGCCATACTGTAAACGTGAAGTCGAGTACAGTTTTTCCGGAAATTTTCGCTTTCCTGGTTTTCTAAAATAAACATTCGAGCACAGTCCTGCTAATCCTGTTAGTAATACTAAGATGTCAATGCCTTCGCCAATTAAGATAACGGAATCATATGCTGATGACAAGGTGATAGCCGTGTTGATGATTAACATGTCAGCATCTTCCGCAGCCTGCTGTTTTAAAGCATTACGTTGAAAACGGACGTTATGAAAAATTATGGAAATCGTCTTCACATTAGGCTGTTGCAGTTCGTAAACTGTTCAATCCAGAAAAACATGTTTGATACCAAATATATAGGGAATTGTCTTAACAGCAATTTTTATAAAGACATTTTCTTAGTAGGACCATACTACGAAAACAACGGTTTAGGCCGCCATTTTCCCGAGAAGGCGATGCGAGCGCGAGCTCGCCAAGTTAAAACTCATGGAATAATTCATGACCTCGAACGCAATAACCCTGCCAAAAATCAAGACTCCCGGATTTGATGTAGGGTAACCGCCTTTTTTGCCCCCACTGACTGGGCTATAATAACATTAGTCCAAAAACTCAACTTACGATTTCACACAGTAAGTTTCGAAACATTAAATTTCTAAAGCTCTTCGACAACAGTACTTCTAAAGTCAAAGTAGAACGCAAGGATTCTATATCAGCAAAGGACTGAAATAGTAGTGCTGCTTGCTGCATAAACACTTCGAAATATATATAGAACATGCACTAGCAAACGGGGAAAGGAAATGTAAAAACATAGGTATTACATTAGTCGATGACACAATTTTTACTTTATATTTCGAGGACGATGATTTTTTTCTTGTACAGGACTATGGTGACTTGCAATACATGATGAAGAAAATAGTAGGAGAGTCTAGGAAATGGGGGACTTTAAGCAATGAATACATTGGAGGAGAACAACAAGATATGATGCTAGAAGACCACAACAATAAATAAAATATTATACAAAATACAAATTTACTTAGGAATATACCGGGTGTTTGAATAGGAGAGGTAATCTGCTGTACTTAGAAACTATTGATCGCAAAACAAATTATTTTTCAAGTTTACTACTTCATCGCTAGGGGGCGTACTTCGTAATAATAAAACAAAATCATATTTTTTTTATAATAAATGCACAGTGATACTACCACAAAATGTGAATATTCGTATTCTTCGGATCATTTAACGTAAGTTTGCTCCAGTACTTTCTCGTCTATCTTGTAAAATAAGCGGGGGAGGGGGGGAGAGTAGGAAAGTTCACTCAATAAAATAGTAGTTAAAACTTTTGTGCCGCTTTATGGATTTTGACAAATTTAGTATCATTTGAAAGAGAATTCAATACTCAATAAAATATTGTATCAATACTTTTTTAAATGAAACTGTTTCTAAATAATTCCACAATATAGTGAAAAAATTATAAAAATTCTAAAAAATTGACAATTGTTTTGATATTACTAAATATCATCGTCAGAATGACAGAAGCTACATTTCATGCCTACCTGATGTTTAATAATAATTATTTTTAGCTATACCTTGTGATTGACTAAATATATGAATATAAAAAAGAAGAAGATATGATATTACAAATATTAAAGCTTAGATATTATTAGCCCTATAGGGATATCCTAGATGTCTTTTTCTCATATAATATCAGTATAACTGTACATTGATATAGGAAAGCAGGAAAACTATATCTGCTTATCTTTACAATTATTACTTAAGAAGACAGTTTAACTCCCTAGATTTATCTGGTCATTGACTACTTCATATTGGTTTTCTGTAAATTGAATGATCAAGTACATTATTAGGCCGTATTCATAAAAAGAAGTCTTTGCTTATTATAATATATATATGTATATATATATATATATATATATATACATATATCTAAAGTTTTTCTTGGTTTTAGGTCGTTTTTATAAAATATAAATACAATAAGTCGGTTTAAGTTGGGATTACCATCATTTATTTACGTTTCGGCTTACTCAAGCCTTTTACAAAATATAACTACATCTAAAATAAAGGGATTTCTTCACTAAGAGATACAATACAGCAAAAATATTTTTTACTTACACCAAACATAGAATAATTGATGAAATGTACATTAATAATAATAAAGTGATAATGGGTGCATCTACCAACACCAATGCTTTTGACAAGAAAAAAGCACTCGTGTTTCGTTTGTCTGCAAAATGGTGTTAGATGTTGGCTTTTTTAGTCATCTCATTGTGATTGTGCTATTTTAAATCTTTGTTAGTGAACTGTTTCATATTTTTAATATCCGTAGTTTATTTTTATACAACATAATGGATTCTAACCTCAATTCGGAGTATTCCTGATGATGAGGACAATCATCCTCGAAAGCTTGAAAATTTTCCGTTAAGAGTACACGTTTTCCGTTTCTTCTTGCTGCTTTCCCCAATATTCACCAGTTTTATTCCTCAATTGACACTGCCCTTTTTGCTGATAGCTAACATATCTCCACCTCCTATTTTGGGTGCATTGGTGTTGGTAGATGCACCCATTATCACTTTATTATAATTATACATATATATTACATAATTATTATTTTTACGTTAATAATTACTATATTACAATATTATTATTATTATTATAAAATTGCTTTTGCTCTTTGCCTTCTTGGCTGGTGATTTCAACTTTATCTTCCACGGTATATGTTTTATTATTATACAAACCTCTTACCATTGGGGATATATTATTTCCTCTTCTTCTTTCTTATGAATGCAATTTCTCAACCCCACTGTATTCTTCTCTTCCATCCAAATATGAACTTTCACAGCGGAGACCACTCTCTTTTGGTACTTGTTGTCACGTTCATCCACTTAACTATTGGTTGGCATCATTGCCTGTCAACTAATCCCTCCAAATTAGAAGAAATATGATATCACTTTCCGGCCGGCTTTTGACAAGAAAAAAGCACTCGTGTTTCGTTTGTCTGCAAAATGGTGTTAGATGTTGGCTTTTTTAGTCATCTCATTGTGATTGTGCTATTTTAAACCTTTGTTAGTGATCTGTTTCATATTTTTAATATCCGTAGTTTATTTTTATACAACATAATGGATTCTAACCTCAATTCGGAGGTAAGTTCGCACCTGTTGCGATTTCTTCTATATTGTATCATACTTATCAACTACAGTATCTTAATGCTGTTTTTCCATTTCAGTATTCCTGATGATGAGGACAATCATCCTCGAAAGCTTGAAAATTTTCCGTTAAGAGTACACGTTTTCCGTTTCTTCTTGCTGCTTTCCCCAATATTCACCAGTTTTATATATATATATATATATTATATATTTATATATATATATATACACATATATTGCTTACTCTTTGCTTTAAAAAAATAAAACAATTCCTTCAAGGTATATGCATAAAAAAATGAAGGTAAAGGTTTTGCGTCGAAGGCTTTGCTTTAAAATAAAAGTTTTTACGTTTTTCGAATTAATAATAAGAAGCATTTGCTCAAAAATTGAAGGATTTCCTTCTAAAAAATAGAATCTAGGTTCACAAGAACTTTTCTCACTATTTTCAGTAGTTGTTCAGCCAACGCACAGTTTATAACGTAAAAATTAGTGTATTTGTAGGATTGTGTCTTATGGCTAATATGGTGCATTTACGTACAAGAAAATACTATACACCAAGACGTACGTCACGTGAATCAGATGTCAAAACGTTATTTAGATTTGACGAGGAAAATGGGGTGTGGTTGGCGGACCACTTTCTTGGCGTGGATCACGAAACTCGTGGAGCAGCCCTGTCACCTGTACAGAAAATGAAAGTATTTCTGCGTTATTGTGCGAACCCTGGATTCTAGAGCTGAATTGCTGAAGAGTTGGGATGTACGCAGCCCACAGTGTCCAGAGTATTTCATGAGTGGCTTGAACGGATTGTACAACAGGCCGGTGAATGGATCCGGTTCCCAAACACAGAAAATCAAATCATGCAGGCCGAAGAGAAGTGGTTGACCAGGTTCAATTTCCCAACAGCTATTGGGACTATTGACTGCACGCACATTCGTATTGAAAAGAGCCAGCCCAAGTATAGCTGCAAGTTGGTCAGGATTAGTTCATGATTCTCCTATATGGAAGAATTCGGCAGTGTGTGAAGTCAACAACAAACACTATCCTACTAGGAGACAGTGGGTATGGTAAAATGCCGTGTCTTATGACTCCCTACCCCATCATCCACGAGGAATATAAGATAACCTTCAACAGGCTGCTTACAAAAGAGCGAGTTGTGATGGAGCATACATTTGGGCAACTGAAACGGCGATTTCCTATTCTGAAGTATGGATGCAGAGTAAAATTTAATAGTATTTCAAAAGTTATGATTGCGTGTGCTGTGTTATACAACATAGCTAAACAACTAGAAGATGTAGATTTTCAACACGAAAATGTAGATGCTATCCGCGCCCAAGGACAAGAACGGCGAGAAGAATTGGCGCATCTCATTACCAATTACCAATAACAATATGTTTTCATTTGATAATACGTAAATATTGTTTACTAAGAACCCACATACACCGTGTAACAAAAGTAAGGAAACTGCGAAATATCTCAGGTGTCGCTTACCTGAGCTAAATAAAATTATGTACATTTAGTTATGAAATTGTGCCTGATCTAATGATAAGTTCTACATTGCTGCAAAGTTTATCGCTTTTATCGATACCCCTCCATTTCTTAAATTCAAGTAAGCGACACCTGAGGTATTTCGCCGTCTCCTTGCTTTTGTTACACGGTGTAGATACCTATAGTTGCTTAAAAAAAATTAAGCTTACATGTTGGAATTCGGAAAAAGTCGTTTATTTTGTAATCTCTGACATACATTTTACATACCAATATTACAGATTATGGTTCTATCTCCCACTACAACATGCTCTTTTGGAGATTCTTTGTTGGATTTATCGTCCAATTCCTGTAGCTTGGCGGAGAAATATTGTTGTTGGAGACGAGCAACTTTCAGTTGCTCAAGTAAAACTAATCGTCGAGGCTGGGTTGTCGTTAACTGCCATCATCAGACTTCTGGTTTTCCACAAATAGATGTAGGCTTCGGAGGTAATTTTTTTGGAACAGCCTCTTCAACTGATATGTACGATCGCTTTTTGGTAGCTTTCACTCCAGACACAGTCATCTGAT
Source organism: Galeruca laticollis (assembly GCA_963921935.1). Taxonomy (NCBI): domain Eukaryota; kingdom Metazoa; phylum Arthropoda; class Insecta; order Coleoptera; family Chrysomelidae; genus Galeruca; species Galeruca laticollis. The sequence continues at coordinate 19,014,436 of OY998181.1, read as the reverse complement.
GAGCATCACTTTCCGTTATAATATCATCAATTGAGGTTGGTAAGGAAGCTTGAGTTGGCACACCAATTGCAAGAGCCCCTAATAAAAATATATATTAAGTGAATACGGACTAATGGTGTACAAGAATAAATTTCTTACCTGGGACTCGACTTAATACGGGATTTATGTCTGCATCCACGGCCTTCAGCATCACTTTCTCCCAGGACAGAAGGTGAATGGGCTTGTTCCCTGTTTTATTTTTATCTGTTTTTTTTCAATCGTGATTTCATATTGTTCACTATTTTCATGATAGCTATTATATCAATCTTTTTACCAAACAGAGTCACATATTTCTTAACGATTTCTGTTAATGCAGCAGTTTTCTTCTTTTTCATAGCTGGAACTTGAGATTTCTCGAGAATCTCCGGAAATGCTTGGATTTTTTCAGCAATAAACATCATCTCAGTCGTCACATCTTCACTACCTTCCTCTTCAGTATGTGTGTCAGACCTTTTACATATGTTGAATTTCAATACTTTACAAATAAGTCAGAAGGATCAAATACGTCGAATTTACTTGCGAACACTTTTTAAGTACGAAACAAATAAAATAAACTACTGTGGCAGAACACGTTGATTGCATATTGCCAGTTTCAACAGGTTTGTAATCGCTAACGGCTAATCTCTATACCTTTTACTTTATTTATCAGAAGCGTTTTCTTGCGAGGAAAAGGTAGAGATTATGAATACGAATTAGAGCAAAACCTTTTACTTCCACCTTTTGCTTCTACCTTTTAGTTGAAAGTGAATGGTTCATTTTTATTAACTGTTTGGAATTTTCAAATCAAGAAAACTGATTGAGTTTATAAGTCGAATTAATAAAACAAAGCCAAACCTTTTACTTACAAATTATGGACCTTCTACTTTAAGTTGAGTTAATAAAAAATAAGCAAATCCGTTTCCTCTTTTAGCAAAAGCAAATCCTTATTCAGTCGACGTTTACCTTTAGATTGAAGTAAATGCATATTAATAAAGTAAAGCCTTTACTTACTTGTTGAAACAAATCCTTGCATATTGATGCATCTAGTCAGATGCAGATTAATCGTAGTAGTAAAAGGTGTGTATGTGATTAACTCTTGCTGTGGCTGATTTGGTGAACGTGAGAGACGTCAAACATTACAAATCTCGTTGTACTCCAAACGGCAAAGATTTTGAAAAGTTATTTCGCTTTGAGGAGAATAATGTTGAAGGACTTTAAACCATTTTTTACATGAAACTGGAGAGACCCGAAGCGGTGCACTGTCAGCAGTGCAAAAAATGAAGATATGGTTGCGATACCCAGCCGATCCTGGTTATCAGAGTGGAATCGGAGAAGAACTTGGAGTAACTCAAGGTACAGTATCACTTACTGTTAAGGCTGGGGTGGACCGTATTATTGCAAAGGCAGATAACATTTCCCAGTGCTGAAAATGAAATTCTGCAGGCAAAGGAATTGTGGCAAACATAATATCGCTTCCCAACAGCGATTGGTGTAATCGATTGCACTCATGTAGGAATTCTTAAACCACAAATTCATGGGGACGAATACATAAATCGGAAAGGAAAATCCACGTTAAATAATATTGAAGCTACTTGTAATGCAAAAGAAATTTTTACCAATGTTGACGTTAGTTGGCCTGGATCTGTGCACGATGCCTGAATTTGGTAAAACTCCCACGTTAGCAAGTTATGCACACATTACAGAACGCGGTATTGGTCGGTGTTGGTGGATATGGAATAGAGCCCTGGTTGATGACACCATTCAAAAATCAAATTAATCATACAGAGAGGGTATTCAATGCACTGTTTAAATCGGAAAGGGTTGTAATCGAAAGGTGCTTTGAGCAGTTAAAATGACGATTTCCCATATTACAATATGTCTGCCGGGTAAAACTTAGAAACGTCCCAAATATAATAGTGGCATGTTTTTTATTGCATAACATTGCAAAATATTTAAGAGATCGTGACTTCGAAGGACCTGAAAATATTCCTGAAGAAGATGAATACTTTCCTATTAATGACAACGATGAACATAGACTTCGTCTTCGTCGCCGACAAGCGGTAAGGCAAAATTTGGCTGCAATAATTAGACAGTTATTGTAATTATTATTTATTTTAATGAACACCTATAATAAAAAGAAATATATTCAAAATACGTAAATATTATTTGTAACTGTTAATAATGTATGTTATTCAGTTCAAATCGTAAAAACTGCCATCTCCGTCAATAGTAACGTTGTCTTGCAAAGTGTCACCTGTTTTTTGATGAACGGAGACACTTGATGATGAGGTTGGCACCAAATCACTTTCTGTTGCTGGATTTTGCAATATGCCGATTTGTATAGGCCCTGTGTAAAGAAATATAAAATCAGAACCTAACGTTTTTCTGCTGAGTAATTTTAGTTGTTTTTTCCCGATTTTCTGACGTAAACAGTCGCATATGTTAGCAATCATTATAACTATTATTTTCAAAAATAAGCTAGATATATACACAATTAAATTACCTTTAATTCTGCTGATAGTCGGACTTGTGTCTCCCTCTACTGCTGCCACCATTTGTTCTTCCCAGTCTACTAGTTTTATTCTTTTATTTCCCGTTTTTTCATTAAGTTGTTGACTTTTTTCATGAAACCTTCGGCATTTAATTCTTCACCAAATATTGGTTTGTATTTTTTAAATAGTTTTGCGATCGCTTCATCTTTCCTTTTTTTAACTTTCGGAACCTATGCCAAAATAATAGGACAGATGCGAAGTTCATCAGCAATAAATTTTAACTCACTGCTATTATTGTACAGTTGTCCAGTTTCGCTTTCACTTGACGAAGACATTTTAAAACCCAACTTACAACTTACAACTATTAATCAGCTCGTGAATATAAACGAATTGGCACGTTGTAAACAACTAGCTGCCTCGCGTGTCTCGACCCTTTTACTTTTCTACAGAAGCATTTACTTGCAAGTATAAGGTGATCATTATTTATTTGGAGACAAGGGGTTCCTTTTACTTGTAACAAAACCTTTTACTTTGACCTTTTCCTTTTAAGCAATTCCTTTCTTTTTATTAATTCGACTTATTTTCTTCAACTTGTAATGTAAATTTAACTTTTGGTTGTAGATTATTAATATGATTGAAAAATACATCCAATTGTCGTTCGCAACCTATAAAACAAACTACTACATATCTGTACCACAAAAAAAGATATATTTTGAAATGTTACATTCAAAGATTTTTCTTTCTAAACGGTCGTAATAATAAATTAGCAGAAAGGCTAAACAATGTACTTAATGATTATGGATATATATCTAACTACTATATTAAAAATTCAATAGAACTAATAACTAATTAAAAACATTCTACTTAGAAAATAACTCTAATCTCATTTTATTTGATGATACCAATATATTCTCCAAAATTCCTCCAAAAGAATGCATAACATAAGTTACTAGAAGATGAAAATGTCAATCCAGGAATAATATCGGATATACTTAATTTATCTGATGTATGTATTAATAAGAATTATTCAACTTTTGACAATAAGGTGTATATTCGAAATGCATGTTTACCAATGTGAAGCCCTATCGCCAATTTTGGCAAACATTTTTATGGTCAGTTTAGGAAGAAATATATTTGAATGTAACATTTCAAAAAATATCTTATTTTGGTACAGATATGTTGATGACATATTAGCTTGTTTTATGGGTAGTGAACGACAATTAGATGTATTTTCCAACCACATCAATAATTTACACCCGAAAATTAAATTTACATTAGAAGTTAAAGAAAATGATTCAATCAATTTTCTAGATTTAAAAATTCAAAGAGTTAATAATGTGCTTGAATATTCAATTAAGGGAAAACCAATATTATTCCAATCATCCTACTCACATAAATTAGCAGCATATAATTCAATGATACATAGAGCATTTTCAGTTCCTATAAACAAATATAATTTTGATAGAGAAATTAATACAGTTAAGCAAGTAGCAACATCCAACGGTTATCCATTACATATAATAAATAAATTACTTAATAAAAAAGAGAAAAAAGTGGCATTACAACTAATGAAATTAACTGTCTCGACCCTTACTTCGTGAAAACTACTCATATTACTGTTTTAAATGAAACTTACTGTTTCTAGATAATTCTACAATATATTCAAAAAAAATGTTAAAATTCTAAGAAATTTGACAATTGTTCCGATATTAAATATCATGGCTAGACCAAGAAGTGATTGTCTTAATATTAACATATATTAAGTCAATCACAAGGTAGGTTACTTCTTGGTGTGGCCAAAATAATTATTAAACATCAGGTAAGCATCAAATGAAATGTAACTTCTGTCATTCTAACGATGATATTTAACCCGTCAAGGACTGATGTTACCATATGGCAACGGAAAACATAGTTTCCATTTTCACCATTTGCACTGTATGTCTTCCTAGTTTTTGCTAGTTGGCGCCAAATATTCGTTTTAGGAGTGTACTCTGAACAGTATTTAAGTTTGGTTTTAATCAATCTTGTTAGTGAGCACGTGCCCGTAAGTCCGTGTGTTGCAATTTTATTTGGACAATACCGTAACAGTTTGAATAATGGTGGACATAAATTTTGAGTAAGTATTTTTGACTTTTTTTAAAACATGTGCTAAGTGTTAGTTGTTGTAGTATACATTATAAATATGTACTTTTTTCTATGTTGTTATTTATTTTTTTGCGGATTTTTTGCAGGGAGGTATTTTTTGTCGGTGTTACCATATTGTAACGCCAGTCCAATGCAATATCAATGTTTTACAAGGTGGCCCCTTTTTCAGGCGCGCTTTCTCCTTGCAGGAGGCATTAGATATTGTATATTCCGAAGATATTGATGCTATTTACGTTGGACCACCCGAAACTAGTGTTTTGACTGATGAAGACTGCGCAGATGAGGATTCTGGGGGTACAATTGACAATCTTACGGGCCGACAATTGCGAGCTCGAGCCAAAGTCAAATTTTTCAACAAAGAAAACGTCAATGCAGAGTCAGAAGAGTCAGATATTCCCCAGAACGTCAACGCAGAGCCCGAAGAACCAGATATTCACACTTCCAGCGTTTCAGCTTCGACCTCATCATACATCCCAAGGTCTAAAAAAAAAACTCCAGCTGGATTAGCGGTGACATTTAAGCACAGACAAGAGATTTTGCCGAACCTGATTTTAAACAATTTATGGATATTTCACCCGTTCAAATTTTTGAGCTATTTTTCGACGACGAAATGATTACTTTTCTAACCGAAGAGACGTCTCGCTATGCTCTGTTTAAAAATTCACCCGATCCTAAGGTTTCCAAAAATGAAATGAAATGCTTTATAGCAATACAAATAGTGGCTATGTAGTATTGCCACAAAAAGAATCTTATTGGGAATCACAAGGTGATGTAAATAATGCAATGGTGAGTGGAGCCATGAGACGGGACCGTTTCGTTCAAATTATGCGGTTTCTCCATTGCGCTGATAATTCGAAGCCGAACTTGGACGACAAAGTGTGGAAACTGAGGCCTTTTATAAATAAACTAAAGGCTAAATATGTGGAACACTATCAGCCAGAAAAACACATGAGTTATGATGAGAGTATGATCGAATATTACGGTAGACATCCATGTAAGCAATTTATACGTGGTAAACCCGTTCGATTCGGATACGAAATATGGGCACTAAATACAACATCTGGATATTTAGTAAATTGTGAGTTATATCAAGGAAAAAATAGTAGACGGCAAGAAATCTATAAAAAAGATTTTGGAAGAGCTCCGGCACCATTTGTAACAATGTTGGATGAATTAAAAGGCGCAAAATACAGACCTTATGACGTTTATTTTGATAACCTTTTTACTGGGTTAAATCTTGTAGAACATTTGAAGGAAAGGGGATATCAGGACACTGGTACTGTTCGCGAAAACCGCATTCCCAGAAATTGCCCCATGTCGGACAAAAAAACTCTCACAAAAAAAGAAAGAGGTACATACGAAGGAAAGATTGAAAGTGGAATAGGTATTATGGTAGTTCGTTGGCTAGACAACAACGTTGTTAGTGCTGCATCAACCTGTCACGGTATTTTACCTATATCTCATGTAAAACGCTGCCCAAAAAAGAATTATTATGGTACCTCGTCCATTTTTGATAGGTGAATATAATGCGCACATGGGCGGTACAGATCTCATGGACGAGAATGTATCAAGATACAGAATAGGTGGTGGTGGCCTGTTTTCACCTGGTTTGTTGACGTCACAATAACGAACGTCTGACAAGTACACAGAAAGTCTGGTGGAAAACTGACGCAACTCGAATTTCTAAGGGAAATTACAACGTGTTACTTACAAAGTTATGGGACCATCCCTAGCCTGGTGGACGACCTAATACCTCAAAAACCAGTCTGTCGCTGAATAGAATTTCAGACGAGGTAATGTATGATGAAATGAATCAATTAGTTTTTGAAACCCCGGATAAAAAAAGAAAAATATGCGCAGGCGAAGGCTGTTCATCGAGTGTCCGCACAATGTGTAACAAATGTGACTTGGGCTTTGTATTCCATACTTTTACATCTTTCATACCAAGTAAAGGTTTTCAAAATTTTTCATGCATTTGAGTTAGAATTGTAATATGTTTAATAAAAAGTATAAATAAAAGCCTAGCGTTACCATATGGTAACAGCATTTTTTTCCAAAATGGTGAGAACAAAATTTTTTTTCGAATTATATACGTTTAATTACGAGGATATAAACATATATTTCAATTCAGGAACTAAGAAAAAATAAAAAAACTACGCCTTTGAAGGGTTAATATCGAAACAATTGTCAAACTTCTTAGAATTTTTAAAATTTTTTCAATATATTGTGGAATTATCTAGAAACCGTAAGTTTAACTTAAAACAGTATTACAACTGATATTTTCTAAACAAACTAAAGAAATAAAAAAGTACAAAACCATGACATAACCTGGTAATATTTCTAATAATATTTCAAAGATAGTATCTTTAGCAACAAATACAACAATTTCTCTTAAAACAGAAAGTAATGCAAGTACAAAATTGTTAAATATAAAAACAAAAATATTCCCATCATAAAAGTCTGGTTTATATAAACTTAAATGTTCAGAATGGAATGCTGTCTGCCTTAGATACAGTGAACATTTACGAACATACAGATTCAAACAACCAGATAAATCCCACTACGCAAAGCATCTACTTGACACCAAACATTCATTAGCACCTAACACAGAAGTAGAAGTACTTTATTTTTGTAACAAGAAACAAGAACTAGATTTCCTAGAAGAATTAGAAATTAGAAGACACTTAGCAGACCCACAATATGAAATAGTCAATGAACAGATAAATCTAGCGTGATGCTATATTTTTTAACCATTCATTTGAAATAGTATAGAATTCGAAAGAAAATAGTTAAAATCACACCTCAATATCTATTTAATGAGCGAAGATACGAGAAAAATAGATATATTAGGGTACCTAATCTAGATTTACTAGATATTTTGATGTGGGGGCACAATTATTAATAAATGAATTAGTTTTCATTAGATTTAAGAATTTAATACTGCAAGCCTACTAGATTATATAAATTTTTTAATTTACTAAAGTATAAAGTTCGATCCCCCAGTATACTAATTTTTTCATTTTGTCTCATATCATCTCTTAGAAAATATATATTGAGATGCGGTTTTTACCAATTTTTTTATAATTTCATGCACTTTTAAGCAAATAGTTGAAAAATATTGTATCATATTTGAATATTCCCAAAAAAGTAGTTATTTTACAAGATAAAGGAAAAAGTACTGGAGAAAACTTACGTAAAATGATTCGAAGATCATTTGAAAGAAAATTCAACGCCTACTAGATTATGTAAAATTTTCAATTTACTCAAGTATTAAGCTATATACCCTAGTATATTTATTTTTCCTCGTATCTTTAGTTAAAACATAGAAATTGAGATGTGGTTTTATCATTTTCTTTTCTAATTATATGTTCTTTCAAATAAATGAATAAAAAGTATTATAACATCGAATTTGAATATTCCAATAAAAGTTAAAGTTGAAAATATAACAATTCTTCAAACTACGCCAGCTAGGGATCTTTACGAAAGTCTGAAATAAAAATATTTTATAGGCGATCAACCATGATGACGTTGTTTATAGTACCATGTAGCGGCCGTAAAGTGTAACTTTATTGTACGCTTGTGTCAAAATTACTTTATCGGTCGCTGGTGAAATTTCTCAAATGAAATTCAAAGGAAACTAATGACAGTTGACACAATCAAACTAATTTAAATGATATGCAAATCATAAAATGTTAAAATATCGGAATCTATTCGTGATTTTTTCAGTAATATCGCCTATAAAACGTAAAAAGCACCTCGGCCGTAGGTACTTGTTTGGGTTCACCCATTGAATAAAAAGTAAATGAAGGAGCAATAAACACAAGTTTGGTTGATCAGGATGGTTGTTGCATATGGCGGACGGCAATATCCGTTTTATCATAGGCGCATAACAAAATTCGTCCACAATTTGCTTTTCTGACAATCTTTAGGAAAACTAAAAACATATTTTTATGCATCAAGCTTTTATAATCAATATTTAAACATTATAAATAAATCCAATTTGAAAAAATGCAAATAAATATTTCTTAAATGTATAGTGTTACAACAGTTAACTTACTATTTTTATTTTTATGTTACGCCTATGTCTTAACCTTGTCATTCATCAAAATATGAAATGTTTATTTTGCATCTTTTATATTATTTAAAATTGATATTAATTAAAGTATAAAAGAAAACAACTTACCTATGAAAAGTGATGCCTAAAGATTTATTTTTAGGGGTATTGGAGCAACCGCAGGCTGCACAACTAACCATTTTGTTTGTAGTCTAATTACTAATGTTTCAACACTTAAAACACTATTCTAATTAATCCTAATAAACACTTATTTAAATACAAAACAAAAATACAAGAAAAACTAATGAAAAACACTATAAAATTATTATAAAACTTCCAAAAGAAAAAACGTACTCTCCAACCAATGCAACAACAAAATAAAATGAGTCATACTTGGTTGTTCAAGATGGCTACTCCCGTCTTGCTTTCTCTCTATGAGTGTAGATAGTAGCTATCCTTCCTTTACTTTTTATTCAATGGGTTCACCTGATTTGCAGACACGGCCGTGCCTCGCTTGCAATACTAAATTTGTCAAAATCCATAAAACGGGACAAAAGATATAACTATTCAATTGAGTCCACTTTCCCACTCACCCTTACCAGTTATTTTACAAGATAGAGGAAAAAGTACTGGAGCAAACTTACGTAAAATGATTCGAACATTACTAACATTTTAATTTTGTGGCACTATTAGTTAGAGAAAGGTAGTTTTTACAATATGCTATGAAGCACGAGTCCTTTCGTACCGGAGGGCTAATAGTTTGGGGTGTAACTGTGGATAGTACAAGTCGCTAGTATTTTTACGGGGGTATTTAACTGCTCGAGGTTACATTGATAATGTCTTACAAACTTTTTTAGACTTGGATTGATTTTTGCTTGTACGTACGCAAAATTTTGTTTTTATAAATTGTGTTTACGGGGCAATACGCTTTTTTCGTCATTCAGTATATATTAGGAATTCATAGGACGAAGTAATTACCCAAAGGAATAACAAAGGGCGAGCATCCATCCGGCAACTTAATGGCATATAATGGGACAAAAACATCTCAACGAATAATAAACGGCCTAGTTAAGAATATAACAACATACAGCAGAGAATTTTGAAAAAAAAATACTTAGAATGCTCGATGACACATAGATGGACTATTGAAGACGTGAGGCAAGAATCTTGAGATGTGACAGAGTTTGAAACGAGAGAATTAGAGGTGATGAAGGTGCGGCGTACGATTAAAGAAGACATAAGAGTTAATCAGTTGAGATAGTATGAATATATTTAGAGTATATGGCAGCACATCGATTACCCAAACAAATTTAAATTTGGCCACCACAAGGACGTGAAAAGAGAGGGATACCTATATTAATGGTCCCAAGAAAATACGTTTTCTTTGAATCTTTTAGGAAATTTAAATACTTGTACTTGATAATGTCCTCCAAATGTAGGAATTTTTTTCATAGCTTGCGGCACTAAATTTTGAAAAATTGACTGTTAAAAATTGTATCTTTAAAACGTGGGCCCTATTCTGGTCGACATTGAAGCGATCGTTTAATTGGATAAAAGCAGAAATTCACTTACAATTGTCTCAAAAAACTGAAAATCATTAATTGAAAGTAAAACAATTATATATCAATAAAAAACAATGAAAAGCAGTATTTGTTTAATTAAAAAACTTAGCTTATATTGGTTGTTTTTAACCTCTTTTCTGACAAGAGGTAACAATGTGGCAACGATAGAATTTAAAAAATGTTATTGGTTTATAAAAATAGATTAGCTATGGATATGTGTCAATTTTTTGACAGAATAAATATGTAGAGTAAAACGGGGGAATATGGAAACTAAAATTCCAAACGCTTATATTCTACCAAGTAACCCACATAGCCGCAAGCAGAATGTGACATCTTATATTTCGTATGTATCGTCATATGACGTAAAATGCTCGTTGCCTTATTCCCCATGACAAATATGTTACAAGCAGATAATATGTCGATTGATACGATATTGCCAAGTTACCCGTAAGCATGGATAGATAATATGGCAGTGGGCATTGGGTAATATAGCAACATTAATTTATAATTGATAAATTGAAAATTACCGTGTTTTCCAAAAAAGTTGCAAAATTACTAAATTAAACTTTTATTTCCAATGAAACATTGATGAAAATAAAAAAAACTTCCTAATACATAATAATAACGCATTGAGTGCAACCTTCACAAAATCTGTCAGATGGAGAGCAGATTTCGTGGATACATCGCGAACATCTTACACATTAAAGTCAGTCACACTTGGGTCCGTTTTTGTCCGTTGCAAGTTGGGCAAATATATGAGTTATCAAAATTCATTTGTGAATCAGTGCTTTCCTTCGTTACTTCCTCTGTTTCGGTATCCGATGAACTGGAGCCGTGCTTCTTCTGCATTGAAATAGTTCGCTTCTTTTTGAATTTCTGTGTGATTGTTGGTTTCTTATTCTGGGCATTGTCTTTGGAGTTTCTGAACCTTTCTTCTTTTTGCTTTAATCTCATTATTTTTTCTTTGCTTATTTGATAGAAATTGTTTCGGGTTAAGTAAGTACTTCAGCGTTTGTTTTCTGCGACCTATGTTGTCACTTGGTCATAGTTCTATACGGGGAACCGGCAGAATTTCTTCGAAGGGATTACGGTTTTCACCATCATTAGCTGCAATTACATTGTTTATGTGGTTTGAAAAGTTGTCATTCTCATTTTGCTCCTTGTTGAGATTTATTTCTGGATGAAGTTCTTCTGGAACCTGTGCTACGTCATCAAAGGCAAATGCATTATCAGGAATGCTTCATCACTGATTTGCAATATTCTATTTTTCATCATTAGTGATGAAGCATTCGTATAAAAAAACTTAAAAATATTGTTTGATATATTTAAGAACAATGGTTACCCAACAGGTATTTCAAAGAAATCAATATATAACACAATTCAAATTTACCTCTGTTTAAAAATTTAACCAATATTAAAATTGTTAAATATAATTTTTAACTTCTGTAATTATTTCATAACAACTCAAAGTTTTGGAATTTTTCAAATAAAACGCGAATTAAAATACCTACTAATTTCTGGCACTCGACAAATTGAATCAACATATATATTATGTCTAAAAATAATTTTTTGTTTATGAATCGTAATTCATAATTTGCAAGGAAACACCTGTGTGCCACTGTAAAAAATATCGCAACATTATTTAGCTAGATTTTCAAAGAAAATATACAAGGTATGGAGATATGAATGGGTGTGGCGACAATTAATGAAAAAACGAGGTTGGAATCAATGAAAACATACCTATACAGTCATATTTATATATAAAAGAAATCAAATATCTACAAATTTATTAATTATGATGTTTTATACATTGCGTCCATAGAGCAACGTATTAATTCATTATTAGCTAAATAAACAGTAAGATGAAAAAATACCCAAACAGGTAGATTTTTTATTTTAATTCACTATTTTTGAAAATAATAATCTATGCTACAGGTTAAATAACCTTTGAGTTGTGTCGCAAGTTACAGTTTTTTTAATGAAACATCTTTTTTATTTCAGTTTGCTGATTCCCTTGCTGAGCTAGTTTAAAACTGAATCACAAGTTGATTCAAAATTGTACAGGGTGGACAAATACGCAAACGTTTTTGTTGTTTTACTACTGTATAATTATAATAAGTAATCCTAGCCACCAGACCAGTGATGGCGAACTTATGACCTGCAATATTTTTAGCTGTCCCACGATTGCTAGGCAACCATTTGTTTGTTTCCGCGAGTATATTTAGATTTTAAAACAAGTAATTATTAACATTTTCTAATTTATGTGGATAATTTATATTCTATTTGTATTTTTTCAAGTATTGCATTGATAAAAAAGTGATTTGATTATTACAGTTCTAAAGTTACGCAAGTGACGACAAATGAGTTTTTAGTATTTTAAATAAATGACGTATATTAAGTTGCGGCAGCTTTTTAGGGGGGAGCGCTCGGGCTGGTACCATAATTTTTTACTACTTAATTTATTACCCAAAAATCGATTTTATTGCTCAAGCGGTTCACGAGAAACGCGACACCCTTACCTTAATATTAAGCTACGGCATCCATATGCATTATCTCGGCAAAGGTGAAAGCTATCGAAACGAGCTTGGCGCGATAATTTATTGCTAATTAAATGCTGAAAGGTGGCATAGGTCCCGAATCCCGAAAACCGCCCCCAAGACTCGAACTCGACAACCCCCTAACGGCCTTAAGCTACGGCAGCCCGGAAACGCTATCTCGGCGACGATGATAGTTACGGACGCGCGCTCTTCGGGGTAATTTATTGCTAATTGATTGCTGGAAGATGGAATGGGTCCCGAATCCCGAAAACCGCCCCCAAGACTCGATCTCGACAACCCCCTAGCGGTCTCAAGCTACGGCAGCCCGGAAATGCAATCTCGGCGACGAAAATAGTTACCGATGCGCGCTCTTCCGGGCAATTTATTGCTAATTAATTGCTGAAAGATGGCATGGGTCCCGAATTTCGAAAACCATCCCCAAGACTCGAACTCGACAACCCCCTAGCGGCCTTAAGCTACGGCAGCCCGGAAACGCTATCTCGGCGACGATGATAGTTACGGACGCGCGCTCTTCGGGGTAATTTATTGCTAATTAATTGTTGAAAGATGGCATGGGTCCTGAATTTCGGAATCCACCCCCAAGACTCGAACTCAACAACCCCCTAGTGGCCTTAAGCTACGGCAGCCCGGAAATGCTATCTCGGCGACGAAAATAGTTACCGATGCGCGCTCTTCGGGGCAATTTATTGCTAATTAATTGCTGAAAGATGGCATGGGTCCCGGATCCAGAAAATCACCCCCAAACACCGGATAGCCCACCCCTCGGCGGTATTAAACATTGGCAGCTTGATACTTATCAATTTTGTAAGGCTACGTTGTAGGTCAGAAAATTGCCCTTTTTTTGTCAATAAACACGAAATGCGCCGTCTCGTCGTCGAAGTAACGTTCCGGTCACTCTGGAAGCTTGATAAAAACCATCCATTTATGAAAACATCTAAATGTATTGTAACCTTATTCTAAAGCATGGGGAATTTTTTCAAAAGATGAAAACAGTTCAAAAAAATTATTGCAATTTTTAGTTTATTAATATACGCGGAAAATAATAGTTTTCCATTAAAAAAAATGGATGTTTGTGAAAAATACAACTAAATTTCTTTTAACTTGTTGTTTTTCTATTTTTTACGAGCGTACGTATAAAAATCACTGGCGATAGGAGTAACTAATGTAGTGTCCAAGTGGTGCATCCTCATCATGATCAATAAATGCATCATTTGATTTGCTTAATACTTGTAGAGAACCTGAAGGACCAATGTATCCTACCACTCCAGTGAGATATAGCGGCTCAGTCTCGTTCAAAGGATTTTCAATTTTCTTGTGAAAATCCTTCAATCGGAATTGAATGTTTTGCTCCTCTTCGTTGTAAATGCTAAACATCACTATCTCACCTACAATAAAATAATTACAATTTTTTGCCGTTATGCCGGGAAACCACTGAAATATAAATAATTATTTACCTATTTTATCTATCCAGATTTTAGTTTATCTAGATTAGATTAGATTAGATTTTAACGGGGTTACTGTGCACTGAAACCAAAGGTTTATTGTGCTCCCCCTATCAGAGCTGTTGTCGCTACTACTACAGCTCGCCTTCCAGTTCCAAGGTTGTAATGAACTCTAGTATTTGGGACGGCTTCAGCGAGGTTAGGTCCTCACTCTTACAAGTTCTTGTCCAAAGCATTTCTTGCGTTGGCTTGCAATGGCGAGGCATTCCAGAAGTAGGTGATCAGGAGTTTCATCCTCCTCCCCACAGAATCTACACTCGTCAATCTCTGCTAGACCTATTCTCCTTAAGTGCTTCCTGAGGCGGCTGTGTCCTGTAAGAAAGCCCGTGAGGAGATGTAGCTTATCTTCACTAAGGTCCAAATATTTTTTGGACCTAGCAGTGTCAAAGTCCCCCAGGAACTTTTTGGAATGTTCCAGCCCGGGAAGGCACCGGCAGAGTGCTTCTCTTTCGGTTTCCTCTTTCTTCCGAAACTCTTTCTTGTAGGAGCATTTTGATATACCACAGAAAGGCTCCGGGCCAATAAAGGGCATTTGTGCTCCTTTCCTGGCAAGTGTATTGGCCTCTTCATTTCCCGTGATTCCCGAGTGACCAGGAACCCAGACTAAAGAGACCTTGTTATTCTTGCCTAATTCATCAAGTTTTCTTCGGCACTCCCATGCCAACTTTGAATCAATGACATGGGAGCTCAATGCTTTGATAGCTGCTTGACTATCAGAATGGATCGATATGTCACATCTCTGGTAGTTTCTTTCTAGGTTCATTTCCACGCATCTTTCAATCGCAAGTATTTCTGCCTGAAAGACGCTCGGAAAGGAGCCTAACGATAATGAGTATCTGGTGCCAGGCCCAAATACTCCAGCGCCTGCTCCGATGGTGGTTTTTGAACCATCTGTATACCATCTAATGGTGTTTTTTTTGAGACTTTGGGTGGTGTATTCCCTTTCCCAATCTCTCCTCGTATTTAGCATCGTAGTGAAATTCTTTTCGATGCTTACTTTCCTGATCATTTCGTCTCTGGGAAGATTTGCTAATGAGGTGTATCTTGTCAGAGAGGACCAAGCTCCCTGATTTTTAATACTCTCATTGTCTGAACCTTCCTTAGATATTCTAAGAATTGCCTCTTAAGCAGATCTTTCTATCACCAGATGTAGAGGTGTGAGATCTGTAATGATCTCAAGTGCCCTAGTTGGACACGTTCTCATAGCTCCAGTGATGCACACACAGGCAAGCCTTTGAACTTTATCGAGGGTTTTCCTCGTGCTGTACTGACTTGTTTTTGTGTGCCAAACTATTGCCCCACACGTAATTGCTGGTCTCACAATCATGGCGTACATCCATCGCAGTATTTTTGGGTTACAGCCCCACCTCTTACCAGCTAGATTTCTGCACGCCATCAAAGCTCTTATTGCTTTACTAGCAGTTATTTCAACATGCTTATTCCACAGAAGCTTACTGTCTAGGGTTATCCCTAGATATTTAACCTCCGATTTCCATTCTATGATTTCCCCATTTAAGGATATGGGTTTCATGGCTGGAAGTGTTCTTTTCCGGGTGAATGGAATTACTATGGTCTTGCTTGGGTTAATGTTTAGCCCCACTGACAAGCACCATTGCTCAATGATCTGAGGCCCTTTTGTAATAAATCACACAAGGTGCTCTCGAACTTGCCTCTGACTATTAATACAATGTCATCGGCGTAGCCCATACATTCGAAGCCAAGCTCCGTCAGCCTGTAGAGCAACTCATCTACTACGAGGCTCCATAGAAGGGGAGATATCACTCCCCCTTGAGGTGTCCCCCGAGTGGCTTTAACTGAGGTGGTTTGATTCCCCACCTGTGTCTCAGCTATCCTTGTTGTCAACAACTCATACATCCATTTTACAATGGTTTCATTCACTCCTCGCCTTTTTAGTGCTTCTTTGACAGACACATGAGTTGTGTTGTCAAAGGCCCCTGATATATCCCGGAATGCACACATTGCGATTTCTTTGTTGTTCAGAGTTCTCTGGATGACTTCTGTCAGCTGATACAGAGCCGTCTCAGTTGATCGACCCGCTCTGTAGGCATGCTGACATTTATGAAGTGGTATATTCTCCAGATTCTCTGTTCTTATGTAGTTATCCACTACTTTCTCCATCGATTTGAGTAGAAACGATGTTAGACAGATGGGTCTAAAAGATCGGGGATCATTCCCATCTTTTTTCCCTATTTTTGGTATGAAGGTTACCCTTGCCCTTCTCCATTTTCTAGGTATTAGACCCACTGCTAGACTGCTTCTTGTAATCTTCAGCAGGTGAGGAAGAATCTCCTTTATCCCTTGCTGTAGGAGTGCTGGAAATATTCCATCCACTCCTGGTGATTTATATGGTTTCCACCCGTTGTCTGGTAAATATTTTCTTAGCAATGTCCCAATCTTCATTGCGGGATTTTTTGGTGTAGTTCATTGCTATTTCGATTTTTGTTGCTGGTTCACTACCTGGGAAGTGGGTTTTAAGAAGAAGAATTGATCGTTCCTCTTCACCTTCCGTGTATGATCCGTCTGGGTTTTTCAGCGACATTGTGGGGTTAGTTCCCCCCTTTGCCATGACCTTTGGTAGTCTAGCCGCAGTGTGAGTGGAAGTGATCTTTTCGCAAAAGGCTTGAAATTTAAGCCTTTTGGTCTTCCTAATCTCTTTATTGGACTGAGTAAGCTTCTCAGTGTACCTCTGCCAATTTCCGTCACGTTTGGCTCTATTAAAGAGCCGACGGACCTCTTTTCTGAGGTTTGACAGGTTCTCATTCCACCAAGGAGCATCCTTTTCTGAACGAGCTTTTGAGAGTGGGCAACTGGAATGAAAAGCTTCCATTATTGCCTCATTGATCTGTTCGACTCTTTGTTCCAGGTCGTAGTGCGGGTGATTTACCCCATTCACTTCGACGTGTTCCAAATTGTCCTTCAGATTGGTCTTGTAAAGAGACCAATCAGTATTTCTAGGATTTCGAATTGTAGGAATCGAGGTGGTATTTCCCTCTATCCTAAATTCGATGATCCTATGGTCGGAAAGTGATGGCTCGCTCATCACCCTCCAATCTTTTACATTTTTCCTAGCAGCAACATTAACGATTGTTACGTCCAGGACCTCTTCTATTGTTCTCGTGACAAAAGTGGGGGTTGTCCCCACGTTTGAGGTCTCAAGGGTATTTGCTAAGAGATATTCTAATAAACACTCACCTTTTACGTTGTTATTGGTGCTTCCCCACACGGTATTGTGTGCGTTGGCATCACAACCAATTATAATTGGCAGCCGTCTGCTATCGCAGTGTCTCACTAGCTCTTGTACCTCTACTGGCGGTGTCATCGGCCCGTCTCCAGCGAAGTAGGCAGAGGCAATGACGATGTCTCGGTCGATACCCCCAATGTTGAGGTGAACCATGATTGGAACAAGGTCCCGTGACACGTATTCTGAAACACAAATATATTTCATGTAATTTCTTATGATTACACAGGCACGCGGAGATACTTGCCTTTGATCATAAATCAATTTAGAATCCTTACATGCCAAACCTTTGATTTGGCCTTCTTTGTTGATCCATGGTTCTTGGATCAGTACAATATTCAGTTGTAGTCTGGCAAACAACCTTGCAATCACAGCTGAAGCTCCCTTCGCGTGATGCAGGTTAATCTGAGCTACATTCGTGAACGTGAAGGTGAATAATTATGGATGAGAGAGGCCGAGTTACTCAGCCTCTATTCATCCCCCTCCTTTCTCTCTCCCTGACCCTCCTCGACCACCATGTCAGTATCTCCCGAGCAGGTTTCTTGATCCAGAGTCAGACTCTCAGCCCCCAGGCTGCTCTGCCCAGCTTCCCGGGATGCAGAGGCAGTCTCCGCATTCCCAGTCATCCCAGCAGAGCCGAAGGAGATCTCGGGCTGACCCAAGGTCAAGCTTTCGCCTTGTTTCTCCTTTCCAGAGGTTCCGGATGTGGAGGGTATCTCAATATCCTTTGGATCCTCCGCGGGATTCTTCTTTTCTCCCAGCTCCGAGACAGGGATACGCCCAAAACGGAAGTTTAGAGCGTAACCTCCTGCCTTCAGAGCCTCCCCAGATTGGTGATCGATCCCAATCGTGAGGATAGTTCCCTGTCCCTCTTTTTTAGAGTTTAAAATCTTCCAAGCCACAGTACTGAGGTTGGAGTTCTGAACTTCGACAAGTTGGAGGATCGTCTCCAGTTTCATGTCTTGGCTTCTTGGGAAGAACACTGTTATGGTGACTGGCTTTGGGATGTCGTCTCCACTTCGAGCCACCAATTCGGGTCCTTCCCAAGAGTTTCATTTCGGCGCGGACCTCATGAGCCAGTCTGCCGATTCTTGTGACCTACAGTCCACCAGTATCATTCCACATCGGAAATGGATACCTGAGAAGTGGATTCCCTCCTCTTTGCTCTGGCACAGCTCTTCCACCAGAGTATCTTCCAGTGTGGAGAGCTGCTCCGCTTCCAGGATGACCCCAGGATAATCCTTGGGCATTATTCCCACCCTAAAAGCTTTCTCTGCTTTGACAGCTGCTGCGTAACCAGTGGCTTGCCCGGTTAACGTTACAGCTGTTTTTGCTTTCTTGCTTTGAGGCCTAAGCGGAGGAGTAATGACGAAGGAAGTAGAAATAATAGAAGTAGTTTATCTAAAACAATTTGGACATTTACTGGGCGGAATCTCGCAGATATCTAATATAAATGTATTTTCATGAGAATTTTTCAAATCATCATCTTTTATTTCATAAGTTATCATCCTATTAGTTTTCTTGTATGGACATTTGCCATTCAAGCACTTGTTTTTTTCTAAAATACTGCCAACAAATGAAGGTTTGTTTTCATCATGTTTATTTCTGTTCATATCTTCGTCGACACTTCTATCATTTCTACTTCCTTCGTCATTACTACTTTCTTTAGTACTGTTGGTCTTACTTTTCATTTTCGACGGTTCTGGAGGTATTTTGCCACTGAGAACTTGCGCTCTTAATTTATATGATCGAGCGCTCAAACCATTATCTAGCCAGAACAAATTTCAGAAATGGAATTTCTGGGCTAGCAAACTGTAATAGTATATTACGTAACGTGTGTTGTGAGAAGCATTTTACGCACGAACGGAAAAGTTACGCACGAAGCGGCGAGTGCGTAATTCCGTGAGTGCGTAAAATGCGTTACAACACGAGTAACGTACTATACTTCACCTACGACCCACTTGTACTTGTGTTTATAATCTTATTAAGGTATTTAAAGTACAAGTGAAAACGTACATCCTCAATGCCCAGCCAAGTTTTATAATAGTCGCTCCTCGATGCCCAGCCAAGCATCTCAGAAGTTCACCCTCGATGCCCAGCCAAGTTTCGTAAAAGTCCGTCGTAAGTAGTATTTATTTTTATTAAAAATGTATGTAGAATTACCGGAATTGCATAAAATAGCGTATACGCCTCTCGACTAAAGTGACATTAATCCCTTAGGTGGATTACTTCCCTCAGGAATCAAACACCACCCGCGGGATTAATGGGCCACTTTAGTCGCTTGGTGTATAATATACTATTGTTTACTAATATGAGATACATTCAGACAGTTAAAAGATGCGGATTGAATGAAACGGAACCAATTATCATGTAATTCCAAATAACTCTGAGTATTAAATGCAATCTCATATGTAATAAATGTCCATTTATATATAGAAAAAAATTCAACGTCAAATATCTAAGTAATACATTTTGAATAAAATGGCTACGTCTATTGACAGTTGCTAAGTGGTTGCTATGGAATCCGTGCGATTTACTTTACAGCCGTACGTTTTGTTTTACCGTGCGTAATAGACGTCTTACATTGATTGCCGACTGTGTGTTTTTGACTACCTACAGGGGTGGTCGTAGTTAAAGTATATTAAGTATCAGTGTAATGACTACGAATATTTGCAAAAAGGTAAATAATTAATTTAATTGCATTAGTTCTTCGTAACTTCTGTTCATGTTCTGTGAATTTATATTTATATAAAAATTTATAAAGGTGAAATGAAAAGGGTTCTGGTGAAAATTTTTTTTTCGTTTTTTGATCTATATTTTGTAAAATTTACGAATAGATAATATTTAGAAAAAAACAACATTTTTAAGCTCAAGCTATCTTTTAAGGCTGATTACGAGCAAACCACTAACAAATTCATGGTAATTTAAATCACTGCAATTTTAATACAGTAAAATCTTCATATGGGTTCCCACTTTTTTTTAGTAAATGCCACCGTGTCAACTTTGGTGTGTCGTTTTATTAAAAACTTTTTTTAACTGAAATGGCTTTAAAAAAGTTAAAATTTCGATTCAGTATATAAATATTTTATATTTTCAGATCTATTTCGCGTCAACATGAGTTTTGAAAGAAACGGAAAACCAAAATTCATATAGGGCTCACTTTACTGGCCCCGAAGAGCGCGCGTCGGTAACTATTTTCGACGCCGAGATAGCGTTTCCGGGATGTCGTAGCTTAAGACCGCTAGGGGGTTGTCGAGATCGAGTCTTGGGGGTGGTTTTCGGGATTCTGGACCCATTCCGTCTTCAGCAATTAATTAGCTATAAATTATCGCGCCAAGCTCGTTTTGATAGCTTTCACCGTTGCCGAGATAATGCATATGGCTGCCGTAACTTAATATTAAGGTAGGGGGGTTAGGTTAGGTTAGGTTAGGGGTGTCGCGTTTCACGTGAACCGCTTGAGCAATAAAATCGATTTTTAGGTAATAAATGAGCAATTCAGTAGTACAAAAGTATGGTACCAGTCCGCGTCGGTAACTATTTTCGTCGTCGAGATAGCGTTTCCGGGCTGCCGTAGCTTAAGACCTTAAGACCGGGTTGTCGAGTTCGAGTCTTGGAGGTGGTTTTCGAGAGTCGGGACCCATGCCGTCTTTCAGTAATTAATTAGCAATAAATTACCACGAAGAGCGCGCGTCCGTAACTATTTTCGTCGCCGAGATAGCGTTTCCGGGCTGCCGTAGCTTAAGACCGCTAGGGGGTTGTCGAGATTGAGTCTTGGGGGTGGTTTTCGGGATTCGGAACATATGCCATCTCTCAGCAATTAATTAGCAATAAATTGTCGCGCCAAGCTCGTTTCGATTACTTTCACCGTTGCCGAGATAATGCATATGCTGCCGTAGCTTAATTAGGGGGGTATCTCGTTTCTCGTGAACCGCTTGAGTAATAAAATCGACTTTTGGGTAATAAATTAGCATTTAAATAGTAAAAAATTATGGTACCAGTCCAGGCGCCCCCCCCTAAAAAAGCTGCCGCAACTTAATGTACGTAAATAAATGAGTATTTGCAACATATCAAATAAGGTGTATAGTTTTACTCACAATTGGTTTATTGAAAAAAATCGACAAACCTCAGCAAATAACCATATATAAAACACTTTCTTCAGATAAAATGCACTTTCGTAAGATTATATTAAAATATCTGTAAAAAGAGACTTCCATTGCACTCCCCTCAGCATTTTAACGAATTGGACTAATTTTTTTTAACGATGTTTGAAATATCAACAAAGTTGACATATTTACAAAAATTTTGAACTGAAAATCATGAAATATTTTCCTCAATTACAAATACATCTTCAAAACACAATAATCTTTGAAAACTCGGTTGACATTTAAGAAAATGCAATTAAAAATATTTAATGATTATGCAGGAAATAAAACAAGCTTTTGTGGCGAGATTCAATCAATTTAGAAGATTGGAAAATACCGTTCATTTTATTTTAAATCCATACAAAGCAGAATTTGAAATAATGAAGTTATCCGAATTTATGCGGCTAGGTATCGATAATTTAGAAATGGAATTATTTTAGTTGAATTTCGAAACAGCGTAGTGTGGAAAACAAAATTGGAAAACTTGATTTCTGAAGTAGAAGGAAAACTATGTGAAAGTAATGCAGATACTATTGATCTCACAGAAAAATTGAAAATATTATATTAAACGTATATTCCTTACTAAATAATTGATTATCGATGAAGGAACTAGTTAATACTATGTTAACGGTGTTTGGGTCCACATATTCGTGAGAAAAATTGTTTTCTTCATCGAACTTTGTAAAATCTTCTAATACAAATATACTTGACAGTGAATTAACTGCGATATGCATGGAACTAATGAATACGAAATATGAACCTAATATTAAAACACTGTCTGAAAATAAACAGCAACAGGTTACTCATTCATATTCTATAATCAAAGTCATTTTCGTTACTTCATGTTCATTCAAACACTTATTGCCATTTACACCAAACTAACCCCACTAAAAAATTTTAAACGTCAAATTACTCCCCTTTTTAACTGTTAAAAATATTTAAACTTAAATCTGGTGCAAATGGGCATTAGTGACCCATACGAGCTAGTATTAAAAAATATGAACAACATTTTACCAAAAGGTACGCTATCCCTACACTAGGCTAAATAGTAGTAGTTTAAAAGCATTTGTTTTTTAATTTGACATTAAAAACTCTCAAATATTCAAGTACAATTTCGTATCGTGATTTGGTAAAATTCCTTCAATTGAAAGTGAGACAATTGAAATTATAATGATGATTGGTGTTGGCGATTAGGACTATTGTATTATCAATGACACCAGTTACTGTTTTTTTATAAATTTAGATAACAGTAATTAAAATATTACTCTGATTAATACAGGACATTAACTTATCACGTGCTTATGACATAATCACGCAACCTAACCTCACTCCCCTTCTTGACATATTTTTTGTAACCCTCCAACAAGGAGATTGTAAGGAGGGGGTCGCTATACGTGGTTAAAAACGGTCCTCGGCCGCCATATTTGTACTGGGCTTAAGTCAGATCAGCTGTTTGTGCTTTGTGTGTAGTTGTGATCTACTTTTGGTGATTTTAAAGACTATTTTTGTGTTTTTCTTTTGACTATTATAAACTTTTAACATGTCTTCATGTGCAGTGCGTAGTCCTTCCAGTTGACAAGGCGTTAATAAAAAGAAATCGTCCAGAGTTACATTCCATAGGTAAGTGTAAACATGATACAGGGCCTTACTAATTTTTTTTGTAAATAAAATTAGTACTAATAATCACCAAAATACTCTTATGAATAAGTTTTTGAGTGACACCGGGATGTATATGTTACCAGGTTATAGTTCCTCCTAGCCATACCACTGTCGACTATTTTGAAAATGCAATAGAATAAAGTAATTTAACCAGAAAATTATTCATTATTCTGAAATTGTATGGTGGTTAACCTTTCTTCTTGGAGTGCAATTTGAGGGCTATATTCATCTATCTGATGATTTGGTCGCTCATTAGGCAAACCCCAAAGTTCTATAGCATAGAATGGGTATTTATTACTGTTCATGCTTATTGACTGAGTCCTTTTGAAAAATAGAAGGTAATTAACCCTAAGTAAACATGCAAAAACTGCACAAGGTGGCTTTGTTTGGGCTCCTTGTGGGTGAGATTACAATGGAAATCCTTCAACGTATTGTATGTAAACTGAGATCATCAGTCTACCTTTAGGATCTGACTGCTAAATCAACTAATTAACGTATTGTATATGTCAAACTAATTTTAAAATATGATCCTTTTGACCTACTCCACGCCGTCTGAACACAATTTTTTCTCTCTACAATAAAAGTCACAATCGACGACGGGAATGTTATATGTACGCTATACAATATTAAAAGTCATTCAATGTTATCTCCCTACAATTATTTCAAGTCTACACCTTTTCTAACAAAAAACTAATTTTGATGTTATCAACCTGTTTAATTTTTAATGTACCTACTGTCTAAAAATTTTGTGAACGTCCAATGTTGCTTTCACTTACATTTTTAATCAATTAACTCCAATTCTGTCAGTATTAGTTTAAAATATTTTATTATTGCATTGTTTCATTTGAAAAATCTTATAGTTCGCTCCCGATAAACAATGACGAAATATTGGGCACTTAAGAAAAAGAGTTTTATTTATTATGACCGCTAACCTGATATTATCATCACTTAAAAATAAATATTTCCTGGTCGAAAACAAAACGACATATTTCTTATTATATATAACCATATTTTATATTTTCAACGTTTCTGCTGATTTTCCAACCTTTTTCAAAAACAAGATACTCGCAACAAATATTTTCCTATCCTTATAGTGGGAACGTAACATTTAAAATTTCATTTTTTTTGTCATATTTGTGACCATTAATTCTATTTCTTAGATATTGACTGGTTTGTTCAATGTATACTCCATTGCAATCGTTACAGGTTATTTCGTAGACGACATGTGTTTTATTGTTTTTGGGGATTGTTTTCTGATAGATTAGACACACAGGGTAATGTTCGTCAATTAGTGTTGGTTTCTTCCTGTTTGAATTTTTTGTTTTCCTAGTTATATTATTTATGTACACTTTTCTTAAAAATGTTATCTATTAGATTTTGTGGATAGTTGTTTAAATGTAAGACATCTTTTGCTTTAAATAAACAAGAAAAGAGCGGAAAATGTTGACGTTTGCAATATATTCTAAATGAGGCGAGCTGAGCCGAGGTCCACTGGGGACGTAAGCAAGTTCCTGCCCACCGGCAAAAGATTTAAGCAAATAAGTAATCCTGGTAGGGTGTATTATCGCTGGTAACTCCCAACTTATAACATAGATAAAGAAATAACATAGAACAAAAATAAATAACATTGAAAATTAATACTTTCTTCAATATGTGATATAGTCTTGAAACTTGACAGGTTTATTAAGAACTCTACCCCTGCTACTTTTGCGAGGAGATGTTACCCAGTGGTGGCCTTAGGATTTGGTCTTGGAGGGGGCGCGCAGTGTGGAATATTCTAAGTTAGGCATGGGATTAAATTAAAAGAGAATATTCAAAAAATATATTTTTTAATACTATATAGATAATTTTTTTAAATTTTTTTTATAATAGAATAATAAACATCTACATGAAGGTGGTACTGTAGATAGAGCTGTATAGCCTGGTAGGGATCGTTCTGCTATAACCTCCCCCTCTAGCTTCGAGATCGTCCCGATGAGAGGCTAGCACACCAAGCAGGACGATTAAGGTTGTTGTTTCTTGGGTCTACCTCGTAATCCTTTCTTCCTTAGGGGTGGATTGGCAGGTGATGCTATTTCCTCTGTGGTCATATAGTTCCTCTCTGCACTCGTTAATAAGCGACTCGCATACTCAATAGGGTGTTTGGTTGCTCCCTCCCCCTGGACCAAAACTGCACCGATGGCATAGCTACTGGCGTCGGATTTAATAGTGAAGGGTTCACTCTCATCTACTTGTTTGAGGATTGGAGCAGTTATCAGACAGTTCTTTAATTTGTTATACGCATCTTGCTCAGTTGTTCCCCATTTCCACGGAGTATTCTTCTGAGTCAAATTTGTAAGAGGTTTTGCAATGCTGGCAAAATTTGCAATAAATCGGCGATACCATGAACAAGTTTGGATAAATCTTAGGAGATCCTTTACATGGGTAGGCACAGGTAAATCCACAATTGCTTGAATTTTGTTGGGATCCATCGTTATCCCATCTGGTGTTAGCACGTGGCCTGAGAATCCAATGGTCGAACAAGCAAAACGGCATTTACTTCTATTAATACGGAGTTGGAAATAGTGTAAACATCGAAAAACTTGTTCCAAGTCCCTCAAGTGGTCTTCAAACGTTGATGAACGAATAATCAAGTCATCTAAATATACTAGAAGTGTTATATGACTGAGACTAATTTTAAACCTATCCATTAATCTCTGAAATGTTGCCGGAGCATTTCTTAGACCGAATGGCATGCGTATGAAGCAGTAAACTCCAAAAGGTGTAATAAACCCGGTTTTCTTCTTATCTTCCTCATGCATTCTTATTTGCCAGTAACCAGATTTGAGATCCAAGGTAGTCATATAAGGTTTGCTCTTTGCTGTGTGTAGCAAATCGTCGATACGAGGAAGTGGGTATCGATCTGGTATCGTAATCGAATTTAATCGACGATAGTCGACGCAGACCCTAACATCGCCATCTTTCTTTGGTACCATGACGACGGGGGAAGTCCACGCTGTTTCACTTTCCTCGATTATTCCATTAGCCAACAACTCGTCGAGTTTGTCGCGTAAAATGGTTTGCTTGGTGACATTAAGACGATAAGGCGCACTGGAAATTGGTCTACTAGTGCCTGTGTCTATTCGATGCTCCGCCCGCGTGGTAGGAGGGCCATGTTCCTCAAATAAATTTGGAAATTCCTGCAGTATTGCATTCAGCTGGTTTCGATTAGTCGGGCATAGCGTTGCGGCTTCGTTTGGTTGCAGGGAGACATCGAAACTAAATAACTCAAGGATTTTTCGCTTGGTGCCTGTTTTCTTTTGTGGCGAGTAAGTGAGAGGTAGGCTGTCACGAAAAATTTCATCTATGTCTTCCGGTGCATACGCATTACTCGTGTGCTTGTTTTCTTTAACATTTGGGAATCTGGAGTCTGGAGCTTCCCATAACTCATCCCGTAAGGGTGACGTGAAAAACTCTAAGAATGGAGATAAAACGTCATCATTCTCGTCAACGTCCGTGATGTTAAGTTGTATTCTAGGATCTGGTACCTTAGTTGGTTCGCTTTCGATATTTAGAGATTTCTTCGGCTTCTTCGATTCTGCTGATTGATCCCGTGGTCTTTGTATTAGTCCTTGGTACTGTGGTTGAAACTCAAAATGCTCGAAAGGCCGGTCTGCGTAGTACCAGCACCGTTGTCCTAAGTCTAACACGATGCCAACTTTTTCTAGGAAATCTATACCTAATAAGGTCCTGTTGTCCACGGCGTTAGGCAGCACGACAAAGTTGATATTATGAGTTCTACCGCCTAACTCTATAGTAGTAAATGTTGTCAGTAACTCTGTTTGCTTTTGAAGTCCATCAGCGAGTGTGACTCGGGCTGTGGTTTTGGTGAATGCACAATTCTTGTCTTTTAAAAGTTTGTAGAGGGTGACGCCAGCTACGCTTGTTTTAGCCGCAGTATCTATATGTGCTTGGCCCTTAATACCACATATTCTTGCAGGAACTGTTGGGACTTCAGGTGTAGATCTTAAAAGCGTATTTATCGAATAGAAGTGGACAGCTTGGGCATCGACCACTTTGCCGACATTAGTGCAATTGGGACAATTGCTGCGGAAGTATCCAGCTCTGCCACATCCGTAGCAGTGAAGGTGACCTTTGTCGGTTTTGGTAGCGGTTGATTGTGTAGGCTCCGTATGTGTCGCAGTCGTTTTAGGTTGGTCTTGCTTCTGCCGTTTACGACATTCTTGTATGCTGTGACCTTTGAAATTACAAAACGTGCATCTTAATTTGGTTTTCTTTACCGGTAGCGTATCGGTTGATTCATTGCGTCGTAAAGGAGACGTATCCTTGAGTTCCATTTCTAGATGCTCAACTTGTCTAGCTTTTGTCAGCAAGTCAGTAAACGTAGTGATTTTTCCTCTTGGGATTTTTTCCCTAAGTCTAATGTGCATAAGACCGTAGATTAGATCAATCTGTGTTTCTTCGGAATGTCTTCCTTGTGGAAGTTTGGAAAGGAGTGCTCATTTTTGACAAATAAATTCGTCAGTAGGTGCCGAGATTCCTTGAGGGGACTTGAAGATATCTAGGTAAATTTGATATGCAGGAGTTGCCGGAGAGAAAGCGGCACGGATTAATCGAATAGCATTATTCCAGTCTGTTGCTTCTCCTTTTATGCCTTGCCACCAAGTAGCTGCAGTGTCAGTAAGTAGTAGTGGCAAGCCTTTAATTGCGTCTTGGTCTGTGATTTGTTCCATATCCTTATAGACTGCTATGGTGTTTAGGAAATTGTCGACTGTCTCATGACAACGTGTTCCGTCGAATCGGGCCGTGCATTTGCTCAAACTCCCTTTCTTCCGATTATCTGGTTCTGTCCTTATGCCGGCTACGGCTTGTAGAAGCTGTTGGAATTGCTCTGGAGACATCGCCATGGTTGTTTGGCTTGCAGCAATGCGTTTACTTCGACGCGGAATGTTTGGTGAAATCGGATTGGATAAAGTCAACAGTGAATATTCCTGTCGTTATAACTGGAAAAAGCCGGACTGACGAAATTCCAATCTGTCAAATGTGACAGTTTCGATTCTACAAGACAAAAAAATGTCGAAGTATTCACGAAACTCTCACATGCATTCAGGAATCCTTAATTCGAGCTCCACGTCAGGGCGCCAGTGTAGTAATAATTTTATTTAACAACAAACAAAAATATTACTAAATGAAAATAACATGAACTATTTAAAATATATAATAATACGTAATCCGTGTTCGCTTCTACCCTTCACCATGCTACTATGTATAGGACTAGGTTACATCACTATCGGTGTGGTGTAAGGCGATTCGAGTGGCGCCATCTTACCATTTATAACAGAGTCTCAGACGTTGTGCGGGGCCTATCTACATGAAGGTGGTACTGTAGATAGAGCTGTATAGCCTGGTAGGGATCGTTCTGCTATAAAATTAAATTTAAACAAACACAAAAGCTTCAAAAAATTAAATTGTAAATTCTAGCCTCCTTTTTTAATTAGCGAATCGGTTTATAATATCTTCAATATTTATTGCACAATTTCTATGTATATATAATAAAGCTAATCCATGTAACCGATCTTCAGCCATAGTAGTTCTCAGGTAACTCTTTATTAACTTTGAGGCGGAAGAGCTTCTTTCTGCCGTTGCTACCGATATACTGAGAAGCCATAATTTTTTTCGAATTTGGTGAAGTATTGTAAAATCTTTTCTATCGGACTTTTGTAACGCTTCAAGGGCATTGCTGGTTTCTATCATTCGTTGTTGTGAATTTCTGCCAGCAATTGCACTACAGAAGGATTTCCCATCAGATCTCCAAACTCCAAAATTATGTCCGATAAAACCTGTATTAGGGCTTCCTGACTATTGATTTTATTAAGCGAATTAGGAATAAGTGTATACAGATTTAAGGATATAATACGATATTTTTATCGTTAAAACGCGTATTTATGACTCCAAGAATTATATCCAATATCGGAGTATATTCTTCTCTTCCAATAGTCTGTTGGCAAAAGATTGGCAAAGTCAGTAAAAGTGTGTCTTTGAGTTTGTCGCGCGCATAGACGAGGAAGTTTTAAATCTACTCCAAGATTTTCAAGAAGTATTTCGACCTGCGGCAAAATTGTTTATATGAAGTATTTATCAGCGTTGCTTCTTTTTCCGTATAAAACTTTCAAAAGATTTTCTTTTTTTAATTTGGCAGAATTAATGTCGATGTTAATACCTCGTAAGTATTTAGATAAAGGTAAAGTGACGCTAAAAATATCTGATAGGCAAACTACTGTAAATATGAAGTCGCAATCACGAACAACTTTTGATAAAATGTTTGCCTTACTCGAGGACAAATTAACGTCCCATTGACCAATATCGCTCAAAGCTTCGACAATAAGGGGCAGATCAGTTGCAAACTGTAAATTGCATCATGCCTTTCAATCCATCGTGTTTGACATGGGCTTTTTAATGTTTTTCCAGCACATAGGTCCGCTTGGACGAAATATTAAAAAAAGTTACAATTTCTTGGATACTGCCAAGACTCGTTTTAACTGATTGTACTTTTACTGACTGCGATAAAACTAAATTTAACCTGTGATTATAGCAGGGATAAATTTTGGCATTTCTTGCTTTTTTTTTAAATTTCCTGCGCAGCCCCCTTAACTTTAGATAAATTAACAGAACAATTATTACAGCCAATACCAAAACATTTTTCTAGATCAAGCCCTAACAACTTCATGTGTTTTAGTACTGACTGCCCCAAAATTGTCCCGGTAATTTTTGGTTCAAAATCCATAACTGGCGGGTTTAATGTATCTGTGGCTGAAGTAAAAGTGTTAGATTTGTAGTATGATTTATGCAGATCTATAAATTCTAGAAAACATCCTTTTATTTCATTATGATGTACAAATCTTAAACTTAATTGAGAATGGTGTGAAATATCAGTCGTTTCATTAAAAATTATGGAATAAAATTCGACTTCGTGGACACTAGCAACAATTTTAGATACAATTTCTTGCCCACAAGAATTAATTAATTAATTGGCTGTATTTTTACCAATATAAGTGGCACGAGCACCAGTATTTTGAAGATGCTCTTTTCATTGAACATCTCTAGCATCTATCCTAAACCTAAGAAGTGCTCTAAAACAACCATCATTATTTTCTACCAAATTAAAATCACCATATTCACTTAATAGGGATCCACTATCGCGATGTCCACTTAATGGAATGTTTTTTCGAACATGAAATAAAATAGACACTAACCTTTGCCTGTTTTCTTGTATTTGTTTTGCTCGTTCTTCACTTAGTTTATTTATATTGTCTAATTCTGGTTTATCGTAAACCGCCAAAAAGTTTTGTGCTAAAATATAAGAAAGAGTAATAAGTGAATAAACATATCTAAAATTATTTTAGTGATTTTAATAATAAAAATGTGCAATTTTTTTTAAATATTGTACCTAAATTTTTTACCTTTTTGAACTGATTCAATGTGATATTTAGTCTTTTCGTGGTGATTAAGGTTGCCAACTTTCCCAGTAAGTTTCGAGAAATTTGTTAATAGAACTCCATTTTTTGTATGACTGAACTTTGAGATACTTCAACTAGTTTTTCACATAAAAAAATTGCACAATATTTGCAAAATAATCCTTTCTTTTTCTTAGAAAAAACCAATCATTCTAATTTTTTTAAGTGACTGTGACTGTGACATAATGTGGTCCAGAAACCCAATGATATTCTCAGAAATTAAATTTAGTAATATTAGCGATAGTGCCAACTTCCGTTAAAAAAGCGCCAATATCATAGGTCAGTAACAGATCTTCAGGTTCCGTTTTCATATCTATATTTTTGTGTGACGTTGAAGCAGAAGTAACGTTCTTTTGAATATGAATTTTATTGTCACTAACTGATACATCCTTGTTTTAAAAATGTATCGGAACTTGTGTAAATGAACTTTTACAATTTACATTATCCGACTGATTTGTATTTGCAGTTTCATCTCTTTCTGTTTTCGCTCTTTTAAAATAATTAAAAAAATTATTTGCTTTACTCTGTACTGGTCTATTAATACTAGAATTAAACATTTTAGAACTTTAAAAATTAAACCGAATATTATTTATGCGTTTTTAAACTGTAGTGGTCGCCAACCTGTCGATTGCGAGCTACCGGTAGCTCGCGGAGGCAATTCTGGTAGCTCTCACAACGATTTTAATTTAAAAAATACAAACTGCAAAAATCAGAGAAGCTTCCGAAAATTCCACAAAAAAATCTAATTGTCATAATATTAAACATAAACAGCGGCAACGTTGCGGTAAGCGATCTGCCGCTGACGCCATCAAGCTAGAATCGGTTAGAACCGACCAGCCGGATCAGCGCGTTAGTGGATTGCTTTGAATGGGATAAATACGCACGGCGCGGCGACATTGCGCTTAGTTTAAAACTGAACACGTAACCAACGTCTAGCGGTTGGGTTAGTAGAGAACAACCAAAAATAATATTATGGCAAGGAGTTGTAAGAAGGTAAAGACATACCACTTTCATTCGGAATTGGAAGAACAATACTTTTCCGCAAATCGCTAGGAAATTTTGACATTCCTGTCAAAATTTCTTGAAGAAAAAGTCAGGTCTTCCTTACTGTAAGGAAATGTCATTTCCTTACTGTAAGGAAATGATATTTCCGTACAGTTGTTAGTGTTCTACATAAATGATTGAAAACACATTGCTTATAAGGAATTAATTTATATTTTGAAAACATCAAGTCATTGCTGAATACATTTTTAAGATCAATTTGTTATATTTACAGTAATTTGACAGTTAGTACAATTATTGAACATTGGAGGAACACTCTTAGAACTATGAGAAACATTTTGGACAACATGCAGGGTGGTAGGGTCATTTTGTTGAATATTTTGTACTGTGAAAATTTTATTTGCCACCTCAACCTTATTGTTAAGCGATTCTTCGATATATCCTTCAGCAACGTTTGATGACTTCCATCCGCCATGCCTCTTTAAACTAGTTATGTCGGCACCAGAGTCAACCAATATTGTTGCAGAAGACCGACGAAAGCAGTGACCAGTATATTCTGTCGGATTTACCAAGTTCAAATAAGTAGCAACTATTTTGGGCATTTTTCTAAATTGATGAATTCCTACCACTTGTCTACAACCCTTTCCGCTTTGATATTTAAAGAAAAATCGGTCACTGTTCATATTTTCTGGTCTTAACGAAACATACTTTCGATAAACATTCAAGTAGATCTGATTAATTACAAATGATCTTGGTTTGTTGGTTTTCGAATTAGGTATGCTGATTAAAAGCTTAGATTCTAAGTCTTCTATATCGTGTACAGTCATTCGGACTAACTCATCCATTCTACAGGCCCCAGAAATACCAAATATTACAGCCAACTAAAAAATAAATAAAGGTATAATCTAAATAGAAATTAAAACCTTGTAAATTATCTTAATCATTAAATTTTCTTTATCTGGAGCTTCCTGGATAAATTTTTCAATTTCTTCCTTCGTTAAAATCTTAGATTTCTTTGCCCTATAACCTTGAGCTTGCCGTTTCAATAAAGAACGAAGTTTTGAGTATGTAGATATATCTACATTGTGTTTAAGTGCAAGGGTTGACTTCAGCATTGAATAATTGGCCCATAATGTTGAAGATTTCATCTTTAAACAAAGGTCTAGGAAGTATGCGATTACAACATTTTCTGAGAAAGAACTCGTATTTTTACTCATGCGATAATCCATAAAACGTCTGTATGCATTTTCGTACTTTTCTCTTGATTTCTTTGGCAATAATTCTAATGAAGCAGTATTCACTGCCTCAACCAGCTCTGGAGGAGTCCCAGGAATGGAAATTTCATCATCACTTATCATTTTACTTTCGAGAACACCAGCAATTAAATTTATAAGCGTCAAGTTTGACAATTCAACCTCAATACGTTTCCATAGTAACCCAAGTAATTTTATTAGGAATTTCAAAGCACCATTTATTTGGGAATAAAATTATCGCGTTTTTTATAAAATCAATCAATATCTGTCGAATTTTAAACGATTTGCGGAAAAATAGTATGTTTACCTCGTAGGAAAAGCCACATTCCTGGACACTGTGTTGCTAAGTCTCGGCTTGTGCCTCGACTTAGCAATCTTCACAGTCGTCCAGGAATGTTAAGCTTTTCCTACCCGGTAAACAATGTACTATTGTTACAGAAGATAAAGATAAAAATGTGTGTTTGTTATGTTATACTTCGGTCTCCGTTGCTAAAAAAGGAAATATTGAGAGACATCATAAAACTGTACATTCTAATTTTGAAAAATCATTCCCACTACATTCTGCCGCCAGAAAGGAGAAACTGAAACAGTTAAAAAAGCAGTTAATTGGACAACAATCAATATTTTTAAGAACAGTCGACAAAAATAAGGCTGCAACTGAAGCATCGTACCGTGTGTCCCAGATTATTGCAAAAAAAACCTTATGAAGACGGGGAAATGATAAAACAGGCGTTTTTAGAAGCTGCTGATTCGTTATTTGCCAACTTTATAAATAAAGACGAGATAGTTTTAGCTATAAAATCTATGCAACTTTCTGCTAATACAGTGATGAGACGTGTAGAAGTAATGAGCAATGATATTTTGTACAGTTAAGAACTGACTTAGATAACTGTTTATTTTTCACTTCAACTGGATGAATCAACAGATGTCGTTGACACTGCCCAGATGGCCGTGTTCGTCAGGATGGTTTTTAGTGATTTCACGATTAAAGAAGATCTTTTGAAGTTTATTCCACTGAAAGGACACACTACTGGACAGGAGTTGTTTTCTCATTTAAAAAAATAATATTTCTTCCGAGAAACTTCCAATATCGAAAATGGTAGGCTTGACAACCGATGACGCTCCAGCTATGGTGGGTTGTGATAAGGATCTGGTGGCGTTATGTCGTAAAGGTGAAACTTTTCCGCAATTTCTATGTTACCACTGGATTATCCATCAGCAAGCATTATGTGGAAATTTCCTGAAACTAAACAATGTCATGAAACTGGTGGTGAAAATTGTCAACAAGATTAGAGTTCAAGCGTTACTAAGAAGATTATTCAAAACCTTGTTCGATGAAGTTGACTGTCAATACGGGGACCTAATCCTTCACTCTGAAGTCCGATGGTTAAGTAGTGGACGGGTGCTGAAACGTTTTAATGATGTCCTATCTGGCATAGTTGAATTTTTCAAACAACGCGATGAACCGACTCCGGAACTAGAAAATTCACTCTGGCTTAGAGATTTTGGTTTTCTCGTGGACATTACAGAGAAATAAAACGAACTTAATTTGCAGCTTCAGGGAAGAGACAAAGAACTAGCGGAAATGATTTCTGATATAAAAGCATTTATGAAAAAGCTGGAGTTTTTGGAACAAAACCTAATTAACAACGATGCCAAGCATTTTCCTATTCTTTCAGAAAAAAATATCTCGAAATCCATTAGAACCCTATGACAGCAAATATCATGTAGAAATAGTTTCTACCCTGAAGAATAACTTCAAAAATCGTTTTAAGGATTTCAACGAAATAGCTTTAGTAGCGCAGTTTGTTGTTTCACCCTTTATGGAAATTTATATCCAACAGTTTGCAACTTGTGTTATGCAGCACTTTGGCGAAGACATCGCTGCAACAGAAATGGAAGTGATTGAGTTTCAAAATGATTTAGCCTTAAAATCGTTAGTCTCAAGTACCAAATGTATCTGGCCTATTGTAAGTAAAGACAAATATTCAGTTCTACGCCATGTCGCCTTGAAAGTGAAAGCCTTATTCAGTTCAACCTATTTGTGTGAATCTTCTTTTTCCAATCTGAAGTTCATTAAAAACAAATATCGCAATCGACTTACAGATGAACATTTGGATAATTGTATTCGAATGGCTGTATCAAATTATACTGCAAACATTAAAAAATTATCGATGAGTCTGAGTGTCAGCCTTCTCATTGAACGTGTTTTTTTATTTTTCAATGTTTATGTTCATGATAGTGCGTTACTTTTTTGTTGTTATTATTAACTATTTTTAAATCGTACGTGACATGCCGTTGTGGCTGGATAAAAGTTTGTGTTTATTTTTCAAACACCATCGTTTGGTAGGTAGGAATGTAGCTATGAACAAGTACGTACTAGTATTATTAGTTGTTTTGTTATTAGTTTATTATTAGTACCTATGTATTATGTATTACCAGTTAAATAGTAAAATAAATACATATAACGATAAATTAACTGTGGATTATTTCATTTACGTTGCGTTACGTGGCTTCCGTGTGGGTAGCTCGCTGTTTATTCCAAAATTAACAAAGTAGCTCAACACCTTGAGAGGTTGGCGACCACTGCACTAGATACTAAACGACCCAATGACTAATATCAATATTTTAAATCTCTATAGAAGAAATAGTTTACAAAAAAAGGTTTAATTGGGATTTCAACATCTGGAATGTAATTTAGGGTATACCTATAACAAGGTTTTGTGTCAACTATATAGAGCCATAAACCATCAGCGATGGCACAAATGTAACAACATTTTTTTGAATCGATTGTCAACATTTTAAAAATACTTGGTTAAATATGTTTTTTGTAATACATAGTTTGTCCCCGGAAAGACTTATGAATAAATGACCAAAAAAATACTACAAACTATCAAAAGTATATATAATTATATTACTATTAAGTATTATAGTATGTCATGATAAGTCTTGGGGGGTGTACGCCTCCTCCGCCCCCCTCTGATGTTACCTGAGACTCTGACAAAGTATTTGAGCTTTAGCTAAGTTTTGATTGAATTCAACACTTGCGCGTGTCGTCATTAGTTTCCTCATGACTCGTTACTGAAAGCTCTGAATTGTATTCCGAGAATGCTTTGAATGTACACTATGTCTTCGCAAAATTAGACCGTTATCTTTTCTGTTAAATGGGACCTTCTCCACTTTGGCTACAATCTGGCTGGACCCCATAACTTTCCTTTCCTGACAACAGCATTGTCATTAACTTGAAATTCTGTTCGATTTGCTATTGTCCTAGCATAATATCTTTTATACAATCTTCCCTTTGTTTCAAGTTTATTTTTCTCGCGAGAATAGTTAATATCTGTGGAAGCCAATAGCGTTGACGAAGTAATCTTGGGCTCAATCTTCTACTTTCCAGAAGCTGCGCCGGTGTTTTGTCTGTACCTGACACTGGGGCGTTCCTGTATTCACAAGAATGCTGCCTGTAAATAAT
Organism: Galeruca laticollis; assembly: GCA_963921935.1. Taxonomy (NCBI): domain Eukaryota; kingdom Metazoa; phylum Arthropoda; class Insecta; order Coleoptera; family Chrysomelidae; genus Galeruca; species Galeruca laticollis. Next base: position 18,977,804 of record OY998181.1, on the reverse strand, counting down.
CATACTTCCGCAATATGGTTTTTCAACATCAACACTGCCCTTTCTGCTAGCCTGTTAGATTGAGGGTATCTTGGACTTGAACTACAAAACTAAAAGATCCATGACCCAGCGAATTCTGTACATTGCTGCGAATGGAAAGACATGTTGTCAGATATTATGGATGGAATTCCAAATTGAGAGAAAATTGATTTGCATGTACTTACTAGAGTTGCAGTAGTTTCATCTTTTGTCGGTATAACTTCAAGATAGTTAGAAATAATCCACTAATATGAGATATTTTTTTGCTCCGGAATCAAAAAAATCACTGGCTATTGTTTCAAATAGACGTTCTGGAAAATCTCTTAAAATCAAGGTTTCTTCAATATTATTCTTCTGAATTTCTCATATTCAATTTTTCATCAATATACAAAAAAACGTTGTTAATCAAGACACAAAAAAGCATTAGAAAATCTAACGACACATATTGTCATACATTTGATAAAAACGTACAAAAAAATATGATTGCAGATATATAACGAAGAAAATGTAAATAATAAAAATATAAAGAAAAGTGTATGAAACCATCGAATTTCATTTTCACATAATAACCAATTCACATGGAATAACATTCATTATCGTCACATTACGACGATTGGTCCTTCAGAGCATTTACCATAAAGGAGAATACGGCATTCCGCAATTTTGCTTTTCCAACATTAGAAAAATAAAATATTCAAATTTACATCAGGCCAGTATAATATTTGTTTTGCCCGTTGTTGAGCTCTATTAACTCCAAAATGATTTTCATGCAGAATTTTAAACATTTCATCACTCAACGATTTTGGCACAATGATTCTTTCTTTATAAAATATTAAGTCATCAAGTACATATGTCATGTTTTGAAGTGTAATACCTTCTAACAGCATCAGGAACCTTACTGGAATCACTGGGCCATCCGTTTTCACAATACATCTTTACTGTTTGCAACTCTAGGTCCTTACTGGTTTCCTCAAGCAGTGTTTTTTCTCATCAGTCATGTTGATCGAATGAACTATTTCGGTAATAAATTTGTCGTCTTCAGATTTGATACTCTGAAACTACCTAGAAAGAAGGTCAGCAATATGCATTTCTTTTCTCGGTTTGTATCTCACCTCTATATCGTGTTTTAAGAGCTTAATTTTAATTTTTTGGAGACGTGGTGAATGAATTGCGGATACTCTTGTTTTTATTAAGGATTCTAATAGATGATGATCAAAGTCAAATTTATTACAAGTCCATAAAATGGCTAAATATTCTTTTTCAATTTGACTGAACTCAAGATTGACTATTTGTTATTGACCTCGAGGCAAAAGCAATTGGATTGTGATTCTGAAGTAAACAACAACCCATCACAAACTGACTAGCATCAGTTTCTATGACAATCTCTTTATTTTCGTCAAAATTTGCCAAGACTGGGTGAGTTGTTATTACCTGTGTAATTTCATTTAAAGCATCACTGTGTTGTTCTGTACAAGAAAAGAAATCATTCTTTTTTAAAACCTTTATCATTGGTGATGAAATAATTGACAAATTAGGAATGAAGCTATACAAATAATTTATTATACCAAGTATACTTTGAAGGTCTTTGTTATTTGTTGGATCTTTTATGTTCTGAATAGCTGCAACTTTTTCATTATCCGGCCTCAACCCTTCTTTGCCAAATATAGGTTTGTTCCAACTGAAGTGAATACCGTTTTTGTAGTGTACAATTTCAGTAACGCAGCAAATTTTATGTCAATTACACATACTTATTATATTCATTAATTAGCAGGTCAACTAGATTTGTCTCGTACATGTACGGTTTTCATGTCAGTTGGAACAGACCTTATGTTTCCGAAATACTTAAGTTCAATAACTCTATACCGTATCTTTTTGTAATTAATGCGTTGCTCAATCCATAATTCGCCATAACCCAGTAAATTATCGAAATATACTAAGCATCTTGGTATATGCCCAAAATTCTCGTGATTTAATTCTTGCAAGAATTCTGGAGCACAATTAAGACCCATTGGTAATCTAATAAATTTATAAGCCCCAAAAACCATCCCAAAAGCATCATTTATTAGATTCCTCATCAAGATCCATTTGGTAAAATCATCCTTAAAATCTAATACAGTAAAGTAAAATTGATATTTTAATTTAATTTGTATTTCTTCCAAAGCTGGTATCACAGAAACTTTCCTTCTTAAGGAATTGTTCAAATCATTAGGATCTAAACATAGTCTCAAAGATTTGTCAATTTTTCCACAATTGCTATCCGATTTGCTCATGACTTGTTAGTTCTGAACGTCTGTTTTAAATATAAAACCTTCAAAATAAATTGTGGTATGATTTTAATAAATTGAATATTTCATCAGCTATCTATCTATAAGTGAATTTAACGTTTTTACTTCTGGCAATAACTTTTTTCACTTTCTTTTGTGTCTTTCCACATTTTTTATCATGATCATACAATAAATTAGGTGTATATCTTTCACTCAAAATTTGCAACTATTGGTTATAAATTTTCCAAAATTACACATTATTGAAAAATAGTATGACACATTTTATCTTCACAATGTTACATTAGCCTTTTCAACACAAAATTCTCAGAAAATTTCTTCATTGGCATGGAATTTCGTTCATGTCTACGATATTTTTTTTTGTAAAATATCTGTCTGAACTCGCGGTGGTATGATTTTGCGGACGGGGATGTTTAGAATGCTCGAGTTAGTAGGTGAATGAATTTTTAAAACAGGACAGGGCCGACACACTAACTTATATATTGATCTCTTAAAAACTACATTAAGTAAATACACGTAGGCAAAACTGGTAGCTGAATAAAATAATTGGGAATATCAAAATTAATTTAGAAGTAAATTTAAAGTGACTAACTACCCGATTAATTTAATTTAGTCATACTAATATAAAAAAACTACTTAGTATCAAGAAAAAATATCACAGATATTCCAATTTTGCTTCAACCCTGACTTTTGAGTTTCAGTTGTTTTTTAAAATTTGTTTATCAATAGTTTTTTGAGCCCATGAAATTACCAGTAGGTCATACATTAAAAAAATGATGTACGTCATCAATGACGTATTGATTTTCAAAATTGATCCCAACAATATCGCTTATACACTACAATCACCGTTTTGTTTAATCTCGAACAGATTGGATCAGTGTGTTCGTAATATTTTATTACATTATTTGCGCCAATGTTTTCTTAATTTTCTCAATTTCTATATTATTTTGAACAATAAGAAAAAAATCAGATATTAAACCTGATTATTTCATTTACACATGACTCCGCCAATAAACAATCATGAATTTAGTCACATGATATGCAATGTGATCGACTATTTAGGTAAATAAAGAAATATGAGCGACTATTTAGTTCGATTGTATAAGAGTGCTATGACAAATGTCTAAATTTAACGTAACGTTGCCTCAAAATTGAAAATGTCTTCTGTTGGTTCATGTTCCATTACGAAAATCAGTGAAAATATAAGCAATTTATCTTTTTTTTGGCAGAAAAATTATAAATTTTGCTCAATTATTCCAACCTTCGTGATAGCCGAATGACTCAAAGATTGAGCATGGAATATGCGTAAAGAAAATGGCGAGAAATATAAAGAGTGTATTAGTGTTTTTAAATGAAACTCAAGGTCTCTAGTTAATTCCACAATATAATACAAGTTATTGAGAATTCTAAAAAATTGACAATTGTTTCGATATATCAATATCATCGTCAGAATGACAGAAGTTACATTTCATTTTATGCCTACCTGATGTTTAGTAGTTATATTTGGCTAGACCAAGAAGTAACCTAACTTGTGATTGGCTTAATATATGTTTATAGAAAAAAGAAGAAGATGTGATATTACAAATATTGAAGCTTAGATATTATTAGCCCTATGGTGATATCCGGGATATCATTTTTCCAATTAAGATCAGTATAACTGTGCAATGATATAGAAAACCAGGAAAACTATATCTGCTGATCTTTACAATTATCACTTAAGAAGACAGTTTATTAGTGGAGAATTTCCTAGATTTAACTGTTCATTGACAACTTCATATTGTGGGTTTCTTAAATGTCTTCTAATTTCCAGTTCTTCAAGGAAATCCAGTTCTTGTTTCTTTTCACAAATATGCAGTACTTCTAGTTTTGTGTTAGGTGTCAATGAATGATTGGTGTCAAGTAGATGTTTTGCGTAGTGGGATTTATCTGGTTGTTTTAATCTGTATGCTCGTAAGTGCTCACTGTATCGTATTTCAAAATTCCTAAGGGTCTGACCCAAATAGACAGCATTACATTCTGGACATTTGAGTTTATATATACCTGACTTCTTTAATAGTGGTATTTTTGTTTTTACATTTAACAATTTTGTACTAACGTTACTTTCTGTTTTAAAAGAAATTGTTGTATTCGTTGCTGAAGATATTATCTTTGAAATATTATTAGAAATATTTCCCGCATATGTGATGGTTTTTTAAGTTTTAATTTCATCAGCTTGTTTAGGATATATTAGTTGTAATGCCACTTTTTCCTCTTTTTTACTAATTAGCTTATTTATCATATCTAATGGATAACCGTTAGATGTTGCTATTTGTCTAATTGTATTAATCTCTCTATCAAAATTACATTTGTTCATAGGAACTGAAAAAGCTCTATGTATCATTGAATTATATGCTGCTAGTCTGTGTGACACAGGGTGGCTAGAATTGAATGGAATTGTTACATCAGTTTGTGTTGGTTTTCGGTAAATTGAATAATCAAGTACATTATTAACTCTTTGAATTTTTAAATCAAGAAAATTGATTGAGCTATTTTCTTCAATTTCTAATGTAAATTTAATTTTCGGGTGTAAATTATTGATATGGTTGAAAAATACATCTAATTGTCGTTCACTACCCATAAAACAAGCTAATATGTCATCTACATATCTATACCAAAATAAAATATTTTTCGAAATATTACTTTCAAAGATCTTTCTTTCTAAATTGTCCATAAAAATGTTTGCTAAAATAGGTTATATAGGGCTTCCCATTGGTAAACCTTCATTTTGAATATATATCTTATTGTCAAAAGTGAAATAATTCTTATTAATGCATACATCAAATAAATTAAGTATATCTGATATTATTCCTGGATTAATATTTTTATCTTCTAGTAATTTTCTTACAAGTATTAGACATTCTTTAGGAGGAATTTTAGTAAACATGTTAGTTACATCGATATGAGTTTATAGTTATCTTGTAAGTGGATTGCTTTCTACTTTTTGATTATTTCTATTGAATTTCTAATTGAGTACTGAGATTCATATCCGTAAGTATTGAGTATATTGTTGAGCTTCTTTGCCAATATATTATTAGGAGCATTAACATAAGAGACTACAGGTCTAATTGGTTTCGTTATTTTATGTAATTTAACTGTTCCATATAATTGTGGACAATGAGGATTCTTATGTATGATAGACCTCTTTTCGTAATCATTTAAAAGATAATTTGAATTATTAACAATATCCCTTACATTATTAGAAAACTTCTTTGTTGGGTCTGCTTTAAGAACTTTTACATCGCTGGATTCTATGAAGTCATATACTTTGGAATTGTAATTTTCAGTCGTCAAAATGACAGTAGCGTTCCCCTTATCAGATTTTGTAACTGTTAGGTTATTATTCTCAATCTTCTTTTTTATTGCGTTTATAACTGAAATGTCATTTTTTGTTTGACGTTTAACTTTTAAAGGTTCAATATTTTTGATTAAATTGGCAATTTTTAATTTCTCATAAAGAAAATTATTTGAATTAGATTTTAAAGCTATTTCTGACTCTGTAGCTATAATTTGTTTAATATTATTCGTAAATTTAGGTGGTATGCTGTACTTTAAACCTTTATTTAAAAATTCTATTTCACTATTTGTAAAATTAGTGTCTGAAAGGTTTTCAAATCGTGGTGCAAAGTGTGTTGGTAATAATTTATTTGATGTATGCATTATTCAGAATTATTTCACTTTTGACAATAAGATATATATTCAAAATGAAGGTTTACCAATGGGAAGCCCTATATCACCTATTTTAGCAAACATTTTTATGGACAATTTAGAAAGAAAGATCTTTGAAAGTAATATTTCGAAAAATATTTTATTTTGGTAGATGACATATTAGCTTGTTTTATGGGTAGTGAACGACAATTAGATGTATTTTTCAACCATATCAATAATGTACACCCGAAAATTAAATTTACATTAGAAATTGAAGAAAATAGCTCAATCAATTTTCTTGATTTAAAAATTCAAAGAAATAATAATGTACTTGATTATTCAATTTACCGAAAACCAACACAAACTGATGTAACAATTCCATTCAATTCTAACCACCCTGTGTCACACAGACTAGCAGCATATAATTCAATGATACATAGAGCTTTTTCAGTTCCTATGAACAAATGAAATTTTGATAGAGAGATTAATACAATTAGACAAATAGCAACATCTAACGGTTATCCATTAGATATGATAAATAAGCTAATTAGTAAAAAAGAGACAAAAGTGGCATTACAACTAATATATCCTAAACAAGCTGATGAAATTAAAACTTATAAAACCATCACATATGCAGGAAATATTTCTAATAATATTTCAAAGATAATATCTTCAGCAACGAATACAACAATTTCTTTTAAAACAGAAAGTAACGTTAGTACAAAATTGTCAAATGAAAAAACAAAAATACCACTATTAAAGAAGTCAGGTATATATAAACTCAAATGTCCAGAATGTAATGCTGTCTATTTGGGTCAGACCCTTAGGAATTTTGAAATACGATACAGTGAGCACTTACGAGCATACAGATTAAAACAACCAGATAAATCTCACTACGCAAAACGTCCACTTGACACCAATCATTCATTGACACCTAACACAAAACTAGAAGTACTGCATATTTGTGAAAAGAAACAAGAACTGGATTTCCTTGAAGAACTGGAAATTAGAAGACATTTAAGAAACCCACAATATGAAGTTGTCAATGAACAGTTAAATCTAGGGAATTCTCCACTAATAAACTGTCTTCTTAAGTGATAATTGTAAAGATCAGCAGATATAGTTTTCCTGGTTTTCTATATCGTTGCACAGTTATACTGATCTTAATTGGAAAAATGATATCCAGGATATCACCATAGGTCTAATAATATCTAAGCTTCAATATTTGTAATATCACATCTTCTTCTTTTTTCTATAAACATATATTAAGCCAATCACAAGTTAGGTTACTTCTTGGTCTAGCCAAATATAACTACTAAACATCAGGTAGGCATAAAATAAAATGTAACTTCTGTCATTCTGACGATGATATTGATTTATCGAAACAATTGTCAATTTTTTAGAATTTTCAAAAACTTGTATTATATTGTGGAATTAATTAGAGACCTTGAGTTTCATTTAAAAACACTAATTTGAGCATATTCCACGAAGTAAGGGTCGAGACAGTCAATTTCATTAAAGAGTGTATAATTAAATTAATGTGGAATTCAACAACGAAAACACCCCAGGAATTATAATTCACTGAACATATTCGAAATATATCGAACTCCAAAGTGCCAGGCATGCGCGTAATGCAAAAAGGCGAAATCTGCAAAGTGGTCTTCAAAAGAGGAAGGAAAGCTCAGAAGCACTTACTTTATATGAATTGAATGCTATTATAGATAGAGAGGTATGATGATAATACCCCATACGGCTTTCAGAAGAAAGTTTTTAAAATAGTACCTATCTGTAGAGATGGCCTGGCGAGGTGGAGAAGGTATCTATTGCAAAATCTATTATTTTAAGAGAGAAATGAAAAACGACGGGACCCATTCTGGCAGGATCGAAAACTTGCCAAGGAGAAAACCGAAAGTGCGCCTCACAGCTAATAGTCAAAATATAAATAGTTGTCTTGTACGTATTCTCTTGAAACTTCTTAGCCACCGAGCTGCAAACATAATCACCGACCTTTTTTTCTTGACTCCAAATCTGTATTGGAAAAAACAGGGATCTGCATGGGTCAAAAATTGTCCTATCGGATGAAATGAATATTCGAAATTGATGAAAGCAGGTGCAGAATGTATTGGTTTAGACACAAAGAAAAGAAAAATCATGAATCATTCAAGTCGCTATACAGCAGTTTGACAACTTGCAAAAGCTGGCGTGCAGGGATAGAAACTAATGAAAATAACGGGTCACAGCACTTATCAATAGGATGTAAACAAGTTAGAAGAAGCACAAGCTTTAACTTCAGTAGACAGGTCATGCAAGCAAAGATAGAAAAGGCGACACCATTGAAATGACACATGGATCTGGAGTTATGGGATATGATAAAATTTTGGCCATATCAACTTAACGATCTATCGATATACAGAGCATACACCCAAATAAATGTATTTGAAGCCGTACTTCCTGTACTTTTCCACCTGTTTTTGTTTTCTTCTTTTTCAAATAATAATCTACAAAAATTGTTTGGTTGATTTTTCGTTATGATCTTTACAAATCTATTAGAGTCTGTTCCACATTCAAAATATATTAAAGTAGCCCCATAAATATCATAGTTAAAAATCAAGTCTCAGACTGTAAATAACGTTGTGTTTTATGCTTTCGATATTTAAAGTGTCTGGCAAAAGATATTGCCGACCGAAGGTGTATGAGAGTATTAATTTCAATATGTTTACAATATTCCCTACAACATACCTAGTTCTCAGACGGTAAGTAAAGTGAGTACAATTTTTACGTACCTGGTACCTGATGATTGGCTGTCGGCCTGAATAGCGTGTATGTATCTATACGTTTACTGTACACGTGTGCACATTGATACTACAAGTTTTGCAAATCAGGAAAAAAAAGTCTGGGGGCCCTGGTATCTTGCTCATTATGACAGGTCTAATTACAGATATGTAATTTCGGATTCTGAATAAGAGGTTTAGTTATTTTGGTTTATTTGCATATAGGGACATTTTTCGTTTATTCATATATCCATGCCTTAAATATGTGTAGGTATATATATTCATTGTATTTATTGACTAAAACTAGAATTAACGGCAAAATGTGTTTCTCCACGAGTATGTAATAATATATACATTCCTGTTAGATATTAAACTGAAAAATGATTCTACACCCGGATGTGTAATCCACGGCCAATCACATCCTTCGTATTTTCGGAATCCACGGGCCTTCTACGGGCAGATTGTCAGAATTAGATTACCTTGCAAACAGAAAGTCACATGTCGCATAGCAACCGCTAGTCACTCAAGTCACAATTTAAAACGTCGAATATTAATTGCTAATTTCTCGCATTATAAATGCATGTGGAGATATTTCTGCTCTTAAGCGGCACGATGGCTGGAAGAGCACGTCCGTAGCAGAAGGCTACGTGGCTGATTCTGTGAGAAACAAAATGAATACAAGAACTCTTAATAATATTCAACAAACATCACCAAATACCAAATGCAGTCAATTTTGATCAAGAGTCAACACCATCAGTAGTCAATATTACTAACAACACTAATGTCACGATGCATTTTGTCAGAAGGTAAATTTAAAGTATAGGCACCTATTTATTATATATCTATATATAATATCCGTTTTGTTTAGCTGTTTTTGTTGTAATGAAAATATTTTATTAATGATTAGAAAAGGCCGAGTACAAATAAAAATATAAGAATCTTTTCAATTATTTATTAAAAGAGCGATTTATTGTTTGTATAGTCGTGGAGAAAGTATAGTCTTCTACTTGCGTATAATGGCTATTATTTACTCGGATGATTACAACACTCGCCTGCGGCTCGTGTTGTAATTTTCATCCTCGTGAGTAATAGCCATCATTATACTCTCGCTGAAGAATATACTATTATGATATTAAATATCATCATAACCTCATTATTTTATATTTCCTCAATCTCTACATTACTTTCATAGTATGGCAACGCTCCTTAAAGGTGAAGTCGTACTCTTTCTATAACGTGTAATTTTTATAGTCTAAGACCTATACATCGTCTATCTATGAATGAGTTTGTTGCAAAATCGGTATGCTTCTATTTTAAGTTTTCGTTGTTCACTGGATATTTTAAATTTCCAATTCTAACCATGTATTTTTGCAAGATCGCAAACTCTGTAAGAAATTGTTTTTTTAAGTTACATTAAAGAAATGAAAGTAAAATAATCTGGGATTGTTTAAAATATAACCAACGGTTTCTTCAAATTTGACTACAATGCAAAATCTAAATGAACCCGTTAAATGTTTGTGGGCCATGTAATGTAATTGAAAGTACGGTCCTGTGTGCGGATGAGGCAATACGAGTAGAATTTGAAAGATTCACTAACGATGCTGCGGCTTCCCAGAAAAATTTGAATTTAATGACTATCGCCTTTTTTGTTGTTTTGCCGAAACTGGGCCAATTAAAATCGATTTATTGTTTATTAAAGAGTTTATTGATACATTGTCTTTTTTGAAGAAATGATAATCTATAGGGTAAATCAAAATTAAAGATGATATATTTATTTTGATGACTTCAATTTTTGTTATTGTTCGAATCAATAAGAATAATATGAATATTATGAAGGTTCGTTTTAACCCTCACGATGACTTTCGTATCTACTTGAGTTTTCCTTAAATCAATATTTTACCGGTAATATCATGTCGACGTTGAGAAAATTTATTGCAATGGCTTCCGTCTCTGAAGTTATAGTGACATTCGTGCTCTGAAGACATTTTCACGATAACAATATACGTCGATTTTTTATTGAGTACCTGCGAAACATTTGATAATGAACCGTATTATAAAATTTCCTATTATACAGGGTGATTCATGAGGAACTTTAGATACTTCTACCACATTTAGAAACCCTCACGGAGGATATCATGTAGCTACTAAAAAGTGTCTCCTCTTCTTTATTAATTTACGGCGTGACTTGTGAAATTGACCATACATTTTAATTTTCTATACTGTTTAAACGGCTCATTTGATTTTTCTCATTTTTTGCTGATACAGTACACTACTCTCAAGCATTTGACTGCTATTAGCTAAATTTAGAAATAACAGGACCGGCTTTGGAAAAATTAATTTAAGGATTCGTATTAAATATTTCATCTTATATATATATATATATATATATATATATATATATATATATATATGTAATATTTTTAATCCTTTAAATATTTAATATTCTTTAATTATTATTGCCCCGCGTTGTGAGCCAAATTATAACATGTTGTCGCAGTGACAATTATTGTACATGCAACTTAAGTACGTATTCCATTTCAATTTTGACAGTAGTTGTCAAAATAAATATGCCCGGCGCCAATAAATATCAATCTGAAGATGAATTTATATACAATCGACCTATTACTCCTATCTCAGGGTGAGATCAAAGTTGTTCAAAATTAATTCTTCAAATTTATTTGTTTTTTTAACGTATTTCCAAATTAAATCTTTCACTATTATCAAACTCTCAAATAACTGTTAATTCAATATAATAAAAGGCCCTTTAAATTATTTTATGACATTGACTATATTACTGTCACTGAAAATCAACCAAATGTCACTGATTAAAATTGAAAATTCTATGAATGTAAAATGATAAGTTCAATGAGATAGGATACTGAATGAATACTACAGGTAGTTAGAATCAAAATTATATATTATACTATCAGATACGCAAATTCAACAAAATTATTATTCCCAAAAAATACCATAAAAGAACAACAGTCGTAATCTCTACAAAAACTTAAAATTAGAATACAACTATGCTAGAATTTAACCTAATTAATTATTATTATCAAACGTTCAACTTGTAATTTACACTTGACGTGTATCAATGTCAAATAACGAAATTTCGGCTCAAATTGTCTATTCACTTGATGTTAAAACTGATATGTGTATCGATAATTGTGGTATATTTCAAAATATCTTATATAGATGCATCTAAATTTTCAACTGTATTTAAAAAGGCCTGATATTTCTCGAGAAATAGATTAAAAAACTGGAGTGGACTCACCAAATGGATCAGGAAAACTCGTACTAATTCTAAACGTATTTAGAATTCTGCAAACTTTCTAAATATATACTATTTAGAAAACTGGAACCACATACACTTTTTACGATGCAATTCTTATCCGAATTATACACGCACTGGCTTTATCATATGGGTTATTGAGACAACTCTAATTCTGATGTTGTCTCTTCAAAGGATAAAAAACTACTGACTACATTTTTATAAAATAAATAATTCTTCTTTCCGTTGGTTACCGATTTTTCTTGTTTCTTAAAAAAATTACTAATCTATGATTTTCAATAACCAAGTGAGATTTTGAAATTCTTTTAAACATTTTTAATGTTGCTAGCAGAGACCTCTATATTTTGCAATTTCAAATATTCTCTCCAAATCCTATCTATCTATCATTAGGTATATTCTACACAAATGTCGTCGAAATTATGAAATGTCATGTTTGATATTTCTACTGAATCTTTCAAAATTTAATAATTTACATGTAGTACAGTGTGTATCGAAAGTATGGCAGCCAAAATTAAATAAATTTTCTTATGTTTTACTTATTCTTTAAATTTCAAATAGAGGATCTGTATTAATATATATATATATATATATATATATATATATATATATATGATACTGGTTTGAATAATAATAATAATAATAAATATTCATGTAAATATTTAGATTAAACTATATCAATGAAATTAGTTAGAATCCTAAATGAGATTGTAGAAAGTAAAAGATTTAACTTTTAATATAATTTAACAAGTTTGAATATATTAAAATATAAATGGGGGGAGTTGAAACAGTCTTATTATTTAATAACGATTAATAGTATTCGTGAAATAAGTTAAATTGATTCTCCCATCTTGTACTTTATTAGCCATCATTTAAAGGAATATTTATAAAATTGTACAAAAAAGACATGTTTAAATCAATTATAGATACCTATAGTAAAAACAGTGAACAAAATCCTCGTTATATTACTGAAGGATTGTGTGTCTATAAGCAGTGGCAGTTGTGAAACAATCAATAATTCTAATTGTAATGAGAAATTTGTTAGTGTAGGCCCTACACGAAGCTGTGAAACTCGCGTTAACGTCTGACAAAAGTCTTCGGGAATCAGAAATAAGAATTGTGTTAGCTAAAAATTATTATTACTTGAAAAGAAATTTGTATATTCAATGCAGTTGTGTTATTAGTATTTTATCTATGAATTTCCATTGAATAAAATCCAAGATTGAGATGTTTTGTTCAATATTTTCTACATTTTCATCCCCAAATTCATTCATACTTCTTGTACATGTCGCATTTGGTCTGTCATTTCTTGTCTACCAATTTATAATTTTTATTGCGTGCCCAAACTACTTCTGAAAGATTTTTTTACAATATCCTTTTATCATTATATAGTCAAGTTTTGTGGTATGTTTTATTATGAATGTCAGTAATGAATATAGTATGCAACGTATTATTTGTCGATAGATATATATAACGTGTAAAAATGAAAATACAACTGTGCTGGATGCTTGTCGAATGTTAATGACAGCAACTTGTGGATTTATCCAGTTATATTTTCCATGTGATATGTACAAACCTATGTAGAGGTTGGGGAAACATCTAGAATTTTACCGTCACATAGTTCTATGTGGCTGTTAGTTTTACAGAAAGCTGGAAGTATAATTTATAGAATTATGTGAGAATATTTATGTTTTAGAGTTTGACAGTACATGACAGTGATTAAAATAGAAATTTATGCAAACAATCCTTTAAAAATTAAGTAGTTAAGTTAGGATGGAGTTTGTTGAAAACAGTAGCTAGCTACTTGACATAATTTTGACGGGGCAAAAATTTTGAACAGAAAAAATATAGATTAAAGATATTGGAGAATATTGACATATTGACCAATTAATTATATTGTATTTAACTGGATAACAATTTGAATGGTAATTTAAAATTTAGACATTATAATGAATCATTCAAATGGATATTTTGGAATGATAGAAGAAGTGTACGTTGCAGGAGTTTATATATAAATGTAAAACACATTTAGAAGATTTAAGAAAGAAGAGATTGTTTAAAGAAAGTTCTGGTTAAATTTTCATCAAAATTCAGAAGAAGGGTACGTTGCAGAAGTTTATATAAATATAAAATACGTGTAGAAGATTTGGGAGAGAGAAGAGAACAATTTAAAAAAGGATTAATATCCTTGTTAATACCAACTTAATTTAGGTATCCCTCTTTTATTCCGTTGTTGTGGTATGCAAATCAAAATTTGTTTGGGTAATTTGCCCTTAATTGGACACGTACAATGTATCCCACTTTGGCGGGGTATCTCCCTTAACTTTAAAGACAGAGGATGCGGTTTCGCGATAGATAACCTTTTTATGAATTTAAAAATTGCGCCTGCAAAATTTTCATAGCCTTTTTGGTATTTGAGATACAGCGTAGAATTGAAAAGTAAACAAGCTCAGAATTTGAGATTTTCTAAAATATTCTTTTATGTCGCAATTAATAGGTAGTAGGATATTACTAACCAAAATTTATTGAAAACAAAATCTATGCGAGTGTTTATTATACTTATTATACCCTCAAACTCAATTAAAAATGTTTTTTCAATTATCAATCATTCTCGTTATGCTTCAAATAGTGGTAAAAAGGATCACAGGACTTCTTTGCAAATTTTGGAAAATTAAATCAATTGCTGCACGAAGCTCCGCTACAGAATGATATCGTATTTTATAGACATTATCTTGCACGAAACCCAATAAAAAACCCATAATTGAAAGATCCGTAGAAATTCGGGCATCTTACTGGTTCGTAGTTACCGATCTGTCGTTGACGAAAGTTATCGCCTAAAAATTGCTTCAAAAGGGCAGAGTTGTGGCTGGGGGCACCGTTCTGTTGAAAATAACCGAATTATGAAAGGCCAATGCAACATTCTGGAATAACTTCCTCGAGGATTTATCGGTACCGATGTGCTGTGAGACCTCCTTCATAAATTCTGTAGACTATGTGTCTTCCAAAAATAAAACATGTGATCGCAGCTCCGAAGCGTCCCTATTGTGACCTCTGAAAAATTAAATGTCGATTTTCGGCGCACCAATGTATTGTATTATGGCGATTGAAAATTCCCGCACTTGAAAAATAACATTCATCGGACCAGAAGTCTTCCAACAGATTCATTGGTAGGGATCTGTTGTAAATACCATTGGTAAAATAGCATTCGGCGCTCGGCATCGCCAGGGTGTAAATGTTGAACCATTTGGAATTTATAGAGATTATATTTATATTTCCACAAAATTCTCTTTGTAACAGACTTGGATACACCAGTTGCTTTCTCTGTAGGAAAGTTTGCCTTCTTTCTGGATATCTAATATGAACAAATAGCGCTCAAAATATGTTACCTGTGTAAATATAATTCCGAAGCTTCTGGCGGATTTTCATTAGACTGTATAAAACAAACCATCATATCATACATTATTCTCGTAAACCGCCATTGTTGTAAAATAATTTAAATATTTTATATTGTGAATCAGAAATACCAAAACAGCAGAAATATGACACTAATAATCAGAAGCTGACAAGAACACGTGAAGTTTAGACATTCTGCTTTTTGTTCCAACAAATTAGCCATAGCCTACTTATTATAATTAGATACAAAAGAACATTTTCAAAAATCTTGAACTCTGAGCTTGTTTTTAAATTAATTCAACACAATTATACATTCTTGGAAAGCCTTCTTTATGTCTAATGAGTATAGAAAATAATATACGGTGTGTTCCATTCAAAAAACATATGTTTCCTTCATAACTAAAAAACAAAAGATGTTAGGAAAAAACTAACTAAGTCGCTGGATTCTACGAAAAAAATTCTATCAGAACAAGTTTTAAATTCTTCGATAAGTTTTAAGATAACTGAGATACGAGGGGTGACTGAAAAGTAACACTTTTCAATTCCACCCTGTATCTCAAAAACCAAAAGGGCTATCAAAATTCTGCTTGTACCATTTTCAATTTCATAAAAAGTAGCATACTAACGCGAATACCGCAATCCTATACCTTTAATTAAAAGGGATATATCGTATGCTGTATCCTCTCTATCAGATCTCGAGATTTTTGGTACACGTTGTAAAATTTTTATTTTGAACTAGTGTGTCAAAGCGTTATATCCAACTGTATTATTTTATTATATTGTTAACTTGTGATATCTTCCTGTAAATCAAGCTTAACTACATAATTCAGTTACTTATTACCTTAACTTAATAATACATTCCTATTCATAAACATTAGTATATTGAAATAGATAAGTCTGTTAGAATTAGATAAACTGAGAATTCTACCACATAATATGTAGCAGATGTCAAATATATTATTACACCCTGTACATACTTATTAATAGCGTTATTAACTCACTTCTTACCTGAGCTCAATTCATATTAACCATTCATAGTTTAAAATAGGTTGACAAACATAATCCTTTAATGGAATCTTATACCACTTATGCAAGGTCTTGAAGTCAGAAACAATTATTATAAATAACTAAATACAGTGCTAAAACTGTTTATTAGGAGGAACTGGAATATGCCAATATCTACTCGAACAAAATCTACCTACTAGTTATGCCTACCTCAGAAACTACTTTTGCTAATCTATTTTAAACTACGAAAGGTTTGACATCTACAGGGGGTACCTAGATTTCCAACCACATATACTGAACTTCGAAGATTTTAAAGATAAGTACTTCCTTATTGATATTTATTGAGAACCAGTGGGATTTTGATTTCATTGCGAGGTATGACGAATTGGCGATAATAGGCCCTACGACCTTGCCAGTATCTCACCTCTTTATCGTTGTGCTCCGATTTTATGAGAATTGTACCTATGTGATAGCGCTTCGCAAAATTGGAATCAATTTTTTTCTTTTGTAACAACATCCAGTCTATTGTAAATTCTTTATATCAGTAAGCTAGACACAGCAGAGCTTTTTTATTCGCTTTTCTTTATATAAGTTTTTCTACCTATTCTAAATTCTTTATATCAGTAAGCTAGACGGCAAAGTTTTTATTCATTTTTTTAAAAACTTTTTCAATCTATTCTAACTTCATTCATATTAACTAAGTTAGCCGGCCAAAATTGTATGATCTTAATTAGAACCTTAGGGTAATCATACAATTTTGGATATCTAAATTCTTTGTACATTGATTTTCTTCACATATCAGTATTGTAAATTAGTAAGATTTCATTTGTACCTGATATCGTCATTGTTACTCCACTGTGTATATGTATATAATAACCAATTTCAATTGTTGAATAGATTTTATAGAAAAACCTATTTGTATAGTTTAATTAAATCAGGATCCCAGCACTCCCCATGAGCTGATGCTCATGGAAGTGAGAGCTCATACGAGCTCAGAAGATATTATGTCAACGAGTCTTATAACTATAGATATTTGACGTAATATGTGGTTATTCATCTTATGTTGATAATTAACTTTCAATTTTAAAGTAATAATAGATTCGTTAATTAACAATTTAAAACTTTTCTAGTAAATGATACCGGTTATATTGGTTATCGGTGTTACAATTGTTATGTTTAAATCAATAAGAAAGCAAAATACTAACCCTTCTTCATTATAAAAAAAATTGCATTCAATTATTCTACATTTAATGAACAAGTATTTTGTTATGTATCCGATAATTTTGAGAACGCCAAAATTATATTAATAATAAAATTTTCACATGGGATTTTAAATTTTGGCGGTTTTGTTAGTTTTGACTACAACCACGCAGTTGTCACTCAAATTAGTACTAAAATTTTAATATTGAGATGATCATCTATCCGTATATAAAGGTTATCTATGTTCAGTTTATTTTTATGGGCAATCGTATAGACTAATTTTCTAAGTTTAGTGTATTTCTACATTATCTTTAGTTAGTTTAATACATTTTTCCTTTTCTGTACAATTAATTATATTTACTGTTAATGTGTAAGAGTTTTTCATTAGCCCTTTGTTCAGGTTTACCAACTACCAGCACATGTGTCATCTCCAAATGTGGCTACTGTAGTTTGTTCTGTTACTGATGTATTAAAAACGTATAGGAGATACATCAGTGGACTCCGAACACTGCCTTGTGTTAGACTAGTTTTTTTTTTTGGTTTTAGTTCTGAATATTCATCTTCGCATCTAATACAAAGTCTTCTTTCACTAATAAAGATTTCATTATCAATCTGTTTTGTTGTAGAAGTTGCTTAAGCTTATAAATATACATAGTGGTTTAACACTCCCGTACGAGTAGAGCCGCTCTTAGAAGCTTTCTAGATCCTTTTGTGAGGATGGATCAGTCCGCATTTACTCTTTCATATTTTTTCTACTATTTGTAGCCATTGCTTCCTGTCCTGAGTTTTCTCTTCCCAGTGTCTAATTCCCATAGTCTTGAGATCACCTACTTATAAATATGCTATTACATTATTATTTTTCTGCCCAACTCGATCTATATGCGAGAAAAGTATTGGTTTATGCCAAAAAAAAATAGGAATTTTGGATTTTTTGAGTTATTTTTTCGTGTTTCAGTGAGAAAAACACGATACAGCCTCCGGATTGCAACAAGTCACCAATTTTATGATTGAATATCGTTCACAGATTAACCTGTTTTGCTCACCAGAGCCAGCACAACGGGTGCTACGGTACTTGAAGTACGACATTTTTGGACAAATTTCGGTTTATCAGCACGATACAGCCTCCGAAGTGTATACAAATCACCAATTTTATAATTGCATATTATTTAGGGCGTCTCACAGATGAACCCTACTGATTTTCAGCTCACCAGACCCAGTACAACTGGACCCATAAATCCAGATATACTACAATTCTGGTAATTTTGGAGACATTTCGGTTTGTTAGCATGATATAGCCTACGAAGTGTATACAAATGACCAATTTTATGTTAGGATATTGTTCAGGGCGTCTCATAAATGCGGAAAAGTTAGTTTTAATCTTTAAAACCATTTATTTGTAAATGTATTTATTTTATATTCATCCAAGTTATTTCCAACAAAACCGATATTGTCAAATATTTTGTTTAACTTCCAACGCCATTGAAATATTTTGGGGTGAATCAAGAAGGGCCAAAGTGGCGTAGTCGTAAACTGATATATCGTAATGTTTGCCTTAAATATTGATGCAGTTTCTGATAAAGATTTTGTTTCGCATTCCTCTCCTAGTTGTGTAAACATTGAGTGTTTTACACCCTAAGAGACCTAGTGATATGCATTGGGGAGTTTAAACTTCCAGGAGATAAGAGAGTTATAATTCATTATTCTGCGCTTCGTCTTACATTTTCGTTCATCCGTGGATCAGAGGAATAGCACCGAATATCTTATTTTCAAGCAGTTAGTCCAAATATTTATTTCAAATTATTTGAATTGGAATTTATTTTGTAACTAGCTGACCCGACAGTTGTTGTCATGTCGTCGCTATGAATATACCTTGAAAGGAGGAATAAAATTATCTTGGATAACTTTTGTTGCGTCAAATGAGGTCATTTGGAAGCAATTATTATATTTCTGGATATGAGTCAAAAAATGTATAGAATTTGGCCGATTTCCGGAAACCAATGAATGTAGTGGCTCTGGTGGCAGTATCAATAGCGTCAATTTGACTTCGCCACTGGCGCAACACATTCCAGGGACTTAATTTTTGTATTTCAATGCAGACAGACAACGTTCATTGGTCCAATAGCAAGGATTTGCTGTGAAATTTAATCGATTGCCTTGTTATAATTGAATGCAGTTCGATGGAAATTAAACGCAACATTTCTACGTTGTTGATTTTGATTCCATCAATTCCGTTCAACTTCATTGCGCGCTTTGCGTTGTTCGTCAGTTTGACTTCTTCTTCTTTGTGTGCCATGCTTGTTATCAAACGTTGGCTATCATCAAGCGTTCAGGCGTTGGTTATCATCGAGTTGACAATTTGTTGGAAAGCTTCTCGATCGGTAGCTATATGAAACAATTCTTCCACTGTTCGACCTGTCCAATGTCTAATATTACGAAGCCAAGAAAGCTGTTCTGCCATTCCATCGCTTTCCGTTTATTTTACTCTGGATAATTAATCGGAGCATGTGATATTTATGGCCTCTCATTATATGTCCAAAGTATTCGACTTTTCTTATTTTGATGGTGTTTGTCAATTCTCGCTCTTTATGTAGGGATCTAACACATGTTCAATATTTCCAGTTATTTTAATAATAAATACATAGAAGTGAGACGAAAAGTAACTAAGCTTATAATAATTGAAAAAAAGAAATATATTAATGAATTAGAGCAGGAAGTAACTTCTGATATCAATAATTTTTGGAATTATATAAAGAATAATAGGAAAAACTCTAATAGTGGTAAATTTATATATAACGGGGTAGAGGTAGCAGAGGAAAAAACTGCAGAAACATTTGCATCATTTTTCGCGTCAGTGTATGCTGACAAAAAAGCCTCTTACAATTTGCTCTTGGATTCTGACTTAGATGTAACAAATAATACATTCGTATTGAATTCTGTTAGTGAGTTAGAATTCGATTTGGCACTAAAAAAGCTGAAACCCAAAAAGTCGGAGGGAACTGATGGAATACCACCATATATACTAAAGGCATGTGGCGAGTGGGTAAGTCAGCCTTTGATACATATTTATAACCTTATTTTAAAAACTAGTATATTTCCCTCAGTCTGGAAAACCGGATTGGTATGTCCCATATTTAAGTCCGGTGATAAAATGAACATCGAAAACTATCGACCTATTTCAATTATGTGTGCCCCTGCCAAGCTTTTTGAACAGATATTATATTGTAAATTGTATACACATGTTGAAAAGTATATAGTACCTCATCAACATGGATTTGTCTCACAAAAATCATCTAATACAAACCTGTTTCTTTTTAGTAATCATGTATTTGAGTCATTGGAATGTAAATCTCAGCTTGATGTTATATATACGGATTTCAGCAAGGCATTCGATAAAGTTGACCACGACATATTGCTAAGGAAATTGGGTGGTTTTGGATTATCATATAACCTACTTTGTCTATTTAAAAGTTATCTATCTAGAAAACAGATATATAGTTACTAAATACAACGGAAATGCATCGGGGAAATTTGAGGCAAATTCTGGAGTGCCTCAAGGTTCCAACCTTGGGCCGCTTCTTTTTGTACTTTTTATTAATGATTTGCCTAAAGTACTAGTATCTTCAAATGGCCTTATATTCGCAGATGACTTCAAAGTATTCAAAAAAATAGAAACAGTGAGAGATTGCGTTATGTTACAGAAGGACATTAATAGGGTGTTTGAATGGAGTTATAAAAATAAATTAAATTTCAACCTACGCAAATGTTCTGTTTTAACTATAACGCGTATTAAACAACCGTGTCTCTTTACTTATTTAATGGGGGGTCAAAGCTTGCAACGCTGCACTGAAATCAAAGATTTAGGCATAACTTACAACAGTACATTCTCATTTACCAGACACATTGAAAATATAGTGAAGTCAGCTAATAAAATGTTGGGTTTTATAATAAGACAATCTCATATTTTTACTAATTTTAATACACTTAAACTTTTATTCTATAGTTTGGTTAGGAGCAAGTTGGAGTTTGGCTCATTAATTTGGTTCACGGAACCTCAAAGTAATTTGAATAAATTAGAAAAAATTCAAAATAAATTTTTAAGGTTACTCTATTTTAAAAAGCATCACGTGTACCCTGACTACCAGATAATTAGAAGTACAACTCTCAGAAATGAATTTAAGATATTATCCCTTGAAAATAGACGACAACTAGCAGTATTGATATTCTTATATAATATTATAAATAATAGAGTTAACTCCCCTGAGCTTTTGTCTTTGATTAGATTCAACGTGCCACCTAGACGAATGCGCCAGGTTACAATGTTTAATATTCCTTCATCATTCAACATCTCGAGATCACCTACGGTGAACATGTTTCGACTTGCGAATCGATTCAATACATTGATGGATCTAGAATGGACAGTTTCTACCATAATTTTTCGCAAAACAATCTTGGAGCAGCTAATCTTTATATCTCTATGAAGAACTTTAAAGGTTGTGTCAATCCTCATACAGTTCAATTAATCTTGGATAAACTATACGAATACAATTACATGTTTGTCTACTTTTTGTGAATCTTATAAATTCTGTAAATTCATTTTATTACGTAAAAATGTATTATTTTGCACAATGTATCGTATTACATATTTATTCATGTAATAAAACCGTAAGGTTTGTATGAATAATAAATATATAAATAAATTAGTTACGTGTGCTGTCCACGGAGTTTTTAGCATACGGCGATAGCACCATAACTCAAACGCTCCCATTTTATTTAGGTGCTTGACTTTAAGTGTCCAGATTTCACATCCATAAAGCAAAACAGACCAAACGTACCACTTATGTATGTACGGATGTTCATCGAAAGACTTCTATTACATAGTACAGAACGCCAACTAGTGAATCTTTTACGTGCCAGTTCTTTTCTGGTTGAGATTTCTTCATCGCTTTCAACTCTACAGTCCATCCAGCTACCCAAATATCTAAAGTGTTGTACTCTGTTCAGAATTTTATCACCTAATTTTAATTTTGGATACTCGATACTAATTTAACAAACAACCATCCACTTCGTTTTCTTTGTGTTGACACTTAAACCCTTTTCCTTGCATGCATTGTGGGTAGAAACCATTTAATTACTAGGCATCCCCCATGATCGGATGCCAACACCACTGTGTTGGACAACAAAGAGACCTTCAATAGCTGGGGCCAACTAAAGTCGCTGGCTCTTTGAGGACTTTATTAACATAGTAGAGTATGCTCATCAGGGACGATAAAAAAAGTACTAAGAAACAAATACTTAATACATGTAACTTAAAATACATGTAAATGCCATTGCAACAACCGGCATACGGAGACATTTCGTTTTTCCGTCTGACGCACAGATGACATTTCTCACTTCTGTCATCGAACTTATTATCTATAGAGCTAATGTAGATTACTTGAAATTTAATTTTCATTCTTTCATTTGACGTTTCCTTTGAGACAACCCTGTTGGGAGTTGGACCCTTTAGGCCCAAATCCCAACATACTCCCCCGACATAGATCATAAGACTGAAGTACCAAATTTGAGGAGCGCAATAGGGAGAGGATCATCCAGAATGATAAAGCAATGGTTCAACTTAGGAAAGAATGCAATTCATATTGGGGAGATAATAAAGAAAAAACATACTAGAACTATAACTATATACAAGTATAACGTGAAAGGAACATTGAGACACTGACTGTCAAACTTGTGAGGGATATACATTGTCATCATGAGCGGGGAGAGGAATCAGCTTAACAATGGACCTAGAATACCTTACTTTTCCATCCGGACCAGGCAACAACTTTATAATACGGGCCAATGGGAGAAGTTTCCTCATCTTTGACAAGGACCATATCTCCAACATTTAAGTTTGGATGAGGGACAAGCCACTTAGGCCGATTTTGGAGACGGTTCAAATAGTCTTTGGACCATCGTTTCCAAAAACACTGTTGGATTCTGTTACATTGTTGCCACAATTTCAACCTATTTTCAGAGATGTGAACACAGTCTCGGTCAGGAAGAGCTACTAAGGGAGCTCCTATTAAAAAATGACCGGGAGTCAGCGGCTGAAGGTCATGAAGATCTGATGATAATGTGATAAGTGGTCTTGAATCCATTATTGCTTCTATTTGGACTAGTATAGTAGCAAACTGCTCAAAAACGTAATGTGACCCTTGTAACATACGGGTGATATGAAACATCACACTCTTTATGGCAGCCTCCCATATTCCACCCCAGTGTGGTGATCTGGGGGTATGTATTTCCAGGTGATGGCTATTGAAGTTGAATATTCAAAAATGGGTGAATTAGGAGTATTAAGGAGCTGGTAGAGTTCTCTGAGCTGGTTGTGTGCCCCAACGAAGTTGGTGGCATTATCACCAAAAATTGTAATTGGAACTCCTCTGCGGCCCACGAAACGTTTGAGGCATGCAACAAATGCCTCCGCTGATAAATCCGACACCAATTCTAGGTGAACTGCCTTAGATTCAAGGCAGACAAAAAGAGCCATATAACATTTTGTTACTGGGGCTTTTTTTAAGAGTTGACGATTTAATGGTGAAAGGTCCTCCGAAATCCACTCCTACGTGCAAAAATAGTCTCGAGGAAGTGACTCGTTCTGTGGGCAAATCAGTCATCATTTGCTGAGATGTAATTGCTTTAAGTCGGGTACAAATAACGGACTTGTGAATAATTCGCTTCACCTCTCGTAGTCCATTAATTGGCCAGAATTTAGTGCGTACATTGTTGAGCACATTTTGAGGACGACTATGGCCAAGACGAATATGTTCGTGCCTCAGTAACAAAGTCACAAACTGAGACTTGGGTGGCAATAAAACAGGGTGTTGTTCGTCAATAGGTATATCGGCATTGAACAGACGACCACCTACTCTAATAATGGAGTCTGGGTCTAGGAAAACATTTAAAGACAAAAGATGTTTGTATTGGGGTGGTTTGTTACCTTTGAGCAATCGGATAACATGTGGGAATGCTGAGCATTGAACATGAATAATAAGTAATTTACGAGAATCGAATAATTCAGCTGGAGTCAGGGGACCAATTCGTTTATCAGGGCTTCTCCTTCTTCTTCTGATTTGCTTAATGGGGAGACTTTGGACTTAGCAGCCACTAAATGAGAAGTAGCAGTGTTATCAGTGTATATAGTTCGCAGATAGACACAACCATCATAAGCCGTACCACTAGCATCACCGAAGCCACGAAGTTCAAAGAATAAAACTTCTTTATTTACTCTAATGCACCTGGGAATGGAGATGTTTTCCAATAAAATGTTGTTATTGAGGAAGTTTATCCAATCGTTCTTAATCTGAGGACTGTCAATAGGGGTATCCCACTGTAATCCTATCTGCCATAGGTTTTGCATGATTAGCTTGCCTTGCACGAGTAACGGGTTTACCACACCCAAGGGGTCATAGCATTGGGAAATGATTGACAAAATCACTCGTTTTGTTAGGACACTATTGTCCAACGAAGATGGAGTGTGAATTTCAAATGTATCAGAATTAGGATCCCACGTAATACCTAAAACTGTACATGGGTTGTCTTTTGAGTATAGTTTTATGCACGCGGAATCATCAGGGAATAATGTTTTAGAAATTGTATTGGAATTAGTACGGAATTTACGTAAATTAAATCCAGAGGACCCAAAAGTTTGCCTTAAGTCAAAATACAATTGTTCCGATTCTGATATTGAGTGCGCACCTGTCAATATATCATCTACATATGTCTGATTTAAGAGAGCATCTTGTACATGGGGTAAATGAGAATTCCGTAGGGCTATTTGTTTTAAAACTTTGCATGCTAAATAAGGTGCACTACGTTGGCCAAAGGAGGCAGTGGTAAGCTCTAAACAAGTGAAAGGATCATGAGGAGAGTCCTTCCAAAGGACATTCTGCAAAAAATGAAATTTCGGGGGCATGCATACTTGTCTATACATTTTTTCGATGTCAGCGATCAGAGCATAAGGATAAGTCCGAAATTTTGTTAAAATATCGAACAGTTCGGGTTGAACTCTAGGATCTGTCAAAGTTATATCATTTAAAGAAAGGGAACTCGAAGTTTTCGAAGAAAAATCAAATACAATCCGGAGCTTTGTACTGGCGCTATGGGTCTTTGCTATACTGAGATGAGGGACAAAGTATTTATGTTCCGACAAAGGGGAGAGAAGAGACAAGGGTATCACCTTAGCATGTCCTAATCTAAGTATTCTTCTAAAATGTTTTTATATCCAGTTTTCATCTCAGGATTCCTTTCACATTTCCTTTCAAGGGACGAAAATCTATTTCTAGCAGAAATAAATGAGTCACCTAGCAGACAGTGAGCTTGAGGAGAAATCAATGGTAAATGGACTTGAAACCTTCCATTAGGAAGGATTTCAGTGGAGGAAACAAATATTTGATCGACTCTTGTATCTTCATCTGTTACCAGAGGACGAGAATAGACATCTTCTTCTCTGAAGAATTTTTATAAAATCACATCTAGCTTAGTTTCAGTTACATCTGGATTCATGGCGATGTGAAAGGAGTGAAGTGCTAAATTAACATCGGCATGGAAAGTCATGTAATGATGAGGTAAAGTACCTGAAATTATCCACCCCATATGAGTATGAATCAATGTAAAAAGCCCATTTCCTAAATGTTTTATGTCAGATTTTAGTAGAAGGTAATAAATGTCGGCTCATAAAAGGATCCCAATTTCTGATGGGGTGTCGAAGGTGTCGTCGGCCAGTTTTTTGGCTAATATGGTGGGGGATGTTCAATACGTTTTTATTAATAGAGATATGAGGTAGGTTCTGAGTAATCTGATTAACCACAGCGCAAGAAATTGTAAATTTCATTGAAGGGTCATGAATGGAGTGAAACTCTATCTCAGTCATTTTATTTATGGCGGTTTGACCATTAAAAATGCCTGAAATTTGAAGTAGACGAGAAACAAATTTACAGTTTAAAGCTTCCGCTGTCTTAAGAGTAACAAAAGAGCATTGGCTTCCGTTGTCCAGAAGACCTTTGACCACCATAGGGGGACCCTGAGAGGGGAAAATTACCAATTTTGCAGTTGCCAACAACACTTGAGAAGTGCAAGCCTGAGTAGCTGAGAGATAGGTTGCGTTTACCACTGAACCTTGAGCACGAGAGGAGCTAAAAATCTATTTTGTGGTTGTGACCTTAGAGAATCATCTCCACGAGTACTGACTGGAGTAGCAGAATTCAATTGAGAGTGTGACCTTAGAGAATCACTTCGTTGAGAGAAAGATTGTGAACTTAGAGAAGTACCACTTTGTGAGTGCGAGGGGGTTGAGAACGTTCCATGTGTTGGGCTGGGCAATGAGTTGACTGCTACATTGCGCGGAGTAGATAAATGTAATAAATAATGATTTTTTCCATTACAAATATCACACACTCTGGATGACCCACACCCATTCAAGGAGTGTTTTGTACCTAAACAATTATAACAAAGTTTGTTAACTTTAACAAAATTCAATCTGTTTGAGACAGATATATGAACAAATTTTTGACATGAATAAATGCGATGATTCGTATCATTGCAATAAGCACAGTGCATAGCTATATGTGATGAGCCTTTATTTACAACATTGTGATTATTACTACTGGAAGAAGATTCATTAGTTCTATGAGTTTTGTGAATTGCTGCATTTGAATTGGAGAGTAATGTGGCTTTTCATTTATTTGAATTGAAATTATTTTTAAAATGTGTCCTATTCTCCACTAGACTTCCGGCACTAGAGAGATTTTCTAAAATTATAAATTTACTATTTACAAATTCAAAACATGTGTTAGTATCCATTAAGTTATTTGAATTTATTTGCTCTTCAAAAGCCTTTTTAGTGGCGAAATCCAGTTTACTTTCCAAAATGTATGCAATCAAATGATCAAATAATTGTTCTTTGGAAAAATTCAAAGTCAATAGTGAGTCAAAAGCTGCTTTACTATTAGCGGAGAACTGTCTTAGTATGTCGGCATTACATTTTTGAATGGCAGCTATATCCAAAATTTGTTTAAAATAAGAGTTGACCAACTGCTTGCTATTACTATAACGCTTATGTAACACATCTAGTGCAATAGAGAAATTTTGCTTAGTAACGGCAATATTATTTATTAATGTCAGAGGCTCACCTCTAAGATGAGCTTTGAGGTAGAAGAATTTCTCAGTATTAGACTGTAAATTAGTATTATTTATGATAAGAGCTGTGAAAAGATCAATAAATGACTGATATTCAGTAGGAATTCCTGTAAAAATTTTAATGTTTATGTGAGGCACTTGTATTTTGTTTTGGGTTACTGGTTGAGTATTCAATGATTTATTGAGGCTAGTTAAATGGTTTTGAAGTTCGGAAAACACGGCAAAATAATTGTCATCTACAACATCTCGATCCTCTGTAACTGGCGGGTTCAGAGTCAAAGCATCTAATTCATCCTGAACTTTACTACATTTTTCAAAATGAGCAGTTAATGAATTTATTTTAAATTCTAACTTAGCTTTATCTAAAATATTATCTTTGTTGTTTGTATACCAGTTGGCAATCTGTGTAGTCTGGGGTTTACTGATGATTCAAGTTTTAATTAAGTCTTCCATTTTAATCCAGTCTGAGAAAATCTTCCACAAAATACAAACTCTCCTGATAATATATCAACAAATTTGATCAGGATAGACGAGGGAATGTAATTATTCTTTAAGTTACACTAAGAGTAAGTTGTAGACAACAGTATATACAGAGATGTTGCCTATAATAAATACATCTCAATTAACTCGACAAAATATTATGAATAATTGGTCAATGTTTATGTATTACTTCTAGGTATATGATTTGTGTAATAGGTTTCTCATTTTTTGTGAATAGAATGAATACACTGACCTGTTTGTTCAGTCCTGAACTACTTTTTTACTCACACCAAGCACATGTTCTTTCAGTAATGGTTTGGAATATGTAAAGTTTTTCTGAGATGTTTACACAATGTCTATTATTATTCTGTTCCTCCAAAATCCGATTCAATCTAGACCAAATTATGTGTAGGAACCATTTAATTACTAGGCATCCACCATGATCGGGTGCCAGCACCACTGTGTTGGACAACAAAGAGGCCTTCAATAGCTGAGGCCAATAAAAGTCGCTGGCTCTTTTAGGACTTTATTACCATAGTAAAGTATGCTCATCAGAAACAATAAAAAATGTACTATGAAACAAATACTTAATACATGTAACTTAAAATACATGTAAATGCCATTGCAGCAACCGGCATACGGAGACATTTCGTTTTTCCGTCTGACGCATAGATGACATTTCTCACTTCTGTCATCGAACTTATTATCTATAGAGCTAATGTAGATTACTTATAATTTAATTTTCATTCTTTCATTTGACGTTTCCTTTGAGACAACTCTGTTGGGAGTTGGACCCTTTAGGCCCAAATCCCAACACATTGTTTACTGCATTTAATAGTGTTTGGAGGTCTTCGAGGCTTTCTGCCATTATAGCAGTATAATCAGCGTACCTAATGTTGTTAATGACTTCTCCACCAATTTTATCACCTTCATGACGATATTTCAGCGTTTCTTCAAAGACAGCTTCCGAGTAGACATTAAAAAACATTGGTCACATGACACATCCCTGCCTAACGCCACGTTTAATAGGAACTTCTTCTGAAACCTCTTGTTCCACTTGTACTCTAGCAGTCTGATTATAGTAAAGGTTTTTGAGCAGTTTCACATCATATGAGTCAAGACCACTTCGATCTAAGCATTGAAATAGTGGTGTATGCGGTACGTTGTCAAATGCTTTCTTGAAATTGATGAAACATACGTAAATGTTTTTACGAAATTCAACACTCCTTTGCGAAAGTGTTTACATGCAGAACAACGCCTCACGGGTACCCATACCGCCTCAAAAACCAAACTGCTCATCACTGATTCTGTCCTCACAAAGTCGATATATACGATGGCGCAATATTTTCAAAAATATTTTAAGTGTGTGACTCATCAAACTGATATGTCGGTAACTCTTTTCCAGAATAGTAACAAATAAGGATTCTAACCAGTCGTCTGGTATTTCACCAGTGCTATATATCTTGTTAAATAAGGATGCGATGATCCCAACAGTCTCGTCGTCTAATAATTTTAGCAGTTCTGCAGGTACCTCGTCCGGTCCAGGTGTCTTTCTTCGCTTTGTTTGATCTACTGCTTTTTGTACTTCGGAAACTAGGATCGGTGGTCCTTTGTCCCTGTTTGATGTTGTTTGTGGGTATTCTCGTAGGTCATCTTTGAATAATTCTTTTATATAATTTTCCCATTCGGTACAGCGCTCCTCTACCTCACTCAATATTCTTCCACAAGAGTCTCGGATGATACTTACCTTGCAAGTTTTACGTGTTCCCGTTAATTCTTTTAGTTTTTTGTGTAAGTGGAAACTGTCATGCTGTTGTTCCAGATTTACAATTTCTAGACAAGATTCCTTTAGCCATAGTTCTTTTGCTGCTTTAATTTTTTTCCGTATTTCCTTATGAATTTCATTATACTTTTCTCTATTTTTGGTTTTGTGTTGTCTTCTTATGTCCATTAGGTCTAAAATATCCTGTGTCATCCACTCCTTTTTACCCTTACGTTTTTTTGGTAAATTCTTTTGAGCTGTAGTCATTATTGAGGTTTTTATTTGTTTCCAGTAATCATTCGCAGTGCTAGGGTCTTCAATTTTAATTTCGTGTTGTTTTAAACTTGATTTTAATTATAGAACACAATAAAGTATGGTCTGAATGGATATCTTCACCTGGGTATGTCTTAACCGACTTTATGTGATTTCTAAATCTCTCATTGA
The DNA here is from genome assembly GCA_963921935.1 of Galeruca laticollis. NCBI lineage: Eukaryota > Metazoa > Arthropoda > Insecta > Coleoptera > Chrysomelidae > Galeruca > Galeruca laticollis. The sequence continues at coordinate 18,947,300 of OY998181.1, read as the reverse complement.
TTATTATATAATCAATCTGGTTTGTTATAACGTTGCCTTCTCTATCACTTGGTGCCTTCCAGATGTACAGTCTACGATCTGGCAGGCAGAACCACGTATTCATGATTACACATTTTTCTTCCTGGCAGAACTGTACCAAGCGTCCTCCTCTATTATTTAGATTTCCTAACCCAAACTTACCAGTAATATTAAGAGTGTTTTCTGATCCAACCTTAGCATTAAAATCACCCATTATGATAGTAATTTCATATTTTTTCGTCCTACCTAAGGCTTCTGATATAAGTCGATAAAGGGATTCAACAACTGTGTCATCTTTGTCAGCAGTGGGTGCATATATTTGTATTATATTTATATTAACTGAATCTGCAGCTAACTGTACTAGCATTACCCGATCTGATAATGGGACAAATTTTTTTACATATTTTGCCAGTGATTTCTTTAGAATGACGGCTACGCCGGTTTGATGTGACTCATTGTTGGTTTCCGAGTAATATATTTGATAATCTTGTGAAGTATAGCGCCCGTTGTTTGGCCATCTTGCTTCGCAGACTCCTAGGACAGAAATATAGAGTCTGTCCATTTCTTGTAATAGGTTTCTTAGTTTTCCGGCTTCATATAGTGTTTTCACGTTCCATGTGCATATTTTCAGCTTTTGGTTTTTGTTCAACTTTATTGATTTTTTACAGGGTTTTCGCGTGTTAACGACTGGCGAAGCCCTGAAATCTTCTCCTGCCGGATCTTGGGGTCCGATTCCATGATCAGTAACATTTATTTTGTCCGCATTACTTGCCATGATGACTATTCTTGAAATATCCATCAGGATCTTTAATATGGTGGTTTTCCGTTGCCCTAGTCTCTTGTCAGTTCTTCCACCCAGTTTGACTTACACACACACACACACATATATATATATATATATATATATATATATATAATATATATATATATATATATATATATATATATATATATATATATAAAAGAAGATGTAGGAATATCGCGTGATATGTTAACAACAACAACAAAGAGATTCATGGGTAATTCACGCAAAGTAAAGGGCTACTAAAATAGAGTGGTAACCGTGGACATGCATGTTTCTGGCTCATTTTGCCTCATCAGCACGGCATAACCAAATCATGATGTGAAATTTGGGAGCAAAGATGTTAATCGAAACATGGGAAAACACAAAATAACGGATTTCAGCAGGGAAACCAAACGCTCATTTGTGTCTTCAATTGGAAGATCCCGAGTTTTCAGGACATCAACCAACATCGACACGGAGGCGCATATAGCCCCCCCGCCATGAACCTTCCGACCCATAGTAAATAACAAAGAAGATGTAGGAATATCGCGTGATATGTTAACAACAACAACAAAGAGATTCATGGGTAATTCACGCAAAGTAAAGGGCTACTGAAATAGAGTGGTAACCGTGGACATGCATGTTTCTGGCTCATTTTGCCTCATCAGCACGGCATAACCAAATAATGATGTGAAATTTGGGAGCAAAGATGTTAATCGAAACATGGGAAAACACAAAATAACGGATTTCAGCAGGGAAACCAAACGCTCATTTGTGTCTTCAATTGGAAGATCCCGAGTTTTCAGGACATCAACCAACATCGACACGGAGGCGCCTATAGCCCCCCCGCCATGAACCTTCCGACCCATAGTAAATAACAAAGAAGATGTAGGAATATCGCGTGATATGTTAACAACAACAACAAAGAGATTCATGGGTAATTCACGCAAAGTAAAGGGCTACTGAAATAGAGTGGTAACCGTGGACATGCATGTTTCTGGCTCATTTTGCCTCATCAGCACGGCATGAGGCAAAATGAGTCAGAAACATGCATGTCCACGGTTACCACTCTATTTCAGTAGCCCTTTACTTTGCGTGAATTACCCATGAATCTCTTTGTTGTTATATATATATATATATATATATATATATATATATATATATATAAGATCTACGAATAGTGCGTGACATATGAACAATAAACATCGAATAGATTGGTGGGTATTGCACGCAAATAGAAGAAGGGGCTACTGAAAACAGTGGTAACCGCAGACATGCATGTTTCTGGCTCATTAGCTGTCATCGGTACGGTACAACCAAGAAAATATGTAAAACATGGGAGCAAAGGTGTTGAATGAAACATGAGAAAATATAACAGAATTCAGCAGGATAGTCAAACACAACATTTGTGTCAGTAATATTAGAAGATCTCGAATATTCGAGACAACAACCAACATAGACACGGAGGTGCATATAACACTCCCGTCTGAAACTTCCGACCCAGATTAATGAAATAACAACAAGATCTACGAATAGTGCGTGACATATGAACAATAAACATCGAATAGATTGGTGGGTATTGCACGCAAATAGAAGAAGGGGCTACTGAAAACAGTGGTAACCGCAGACATTCATGTTTCTGGCTCATTAGCTGTCATCGGTACGGTACAACCAAGAAAAGATGTAAAACATGGGAGCAAAGGTGTTGAATGAAACATGAGAAAATATAACAGAATTCAGAAGGATAGTCAAACACAACATTTGTGTCAGTAATATTAGAAGATCTCGAATATTCGAGACAACAACCAACATAGACACGGAGGTGCATATAACACTCCCGTCTGAAACTTCCGACCCAGATTAATGAAATAACAACAAGATCTACGAATAGTGCGTGACATATGAACAATAAACATCGAATAGATTGGTGGGTATTGCACGCAAATAGAAGAAGGGGCTACTGAAACAGTGGTAACCGCAGACATGCATGTTTCTGGCTCATTAGCTGTCATCGGTACGGTACAACCAAGAAAAGATGTAAAACATGGGAGCAAAGGTGTTGAATGAAACATGAGAAAATATAACAGAATTCAGCAGGATAGTCAAACACAACATTTGTGTCAGTAATATTAGAAGATCTCGAATATTCGAGACAACAACCAACATAGACACGGAGGTGCATATAACACTCCCGTCTGAAACTTCCGACCCAGATTAATGAAATAACAACAAGATCTACGAATAGTGCGTGACATATGAACAATAAACATCGAATAGATTGGTGGGTATTGCACGCAAATAGAAGAAGGGGCTACTGAAAACAGTGGTAACCGCAGACATTCATGTTTCTGGCTCATTAGCTGTCATCGGTACGGTACAACCAAGAAAAGATGTAAAACATGGGAGCAAAGGTGTTGAATGAAACATGAGAAAATATAACAGAATTCAGAAGGATAGTCAAACACAACATTTGTGTCAGTAATATTAGAAGATCTCGAATATTCGAGACAACAACCAACATAGACACGGAGGTGCATATAACACTCCCGTCTGAAACTTCCGACCCAGATTAATGAAATAACAACAAGATCTACGAATAGTGCGTGACATATGAACAATAAACATCGAATAGATTGGTGGGTATTGCACGCAAATAGAAGAAGGGGCTACTGAAAACAGTGGTAACCGCAGACATGCATGTTTCTGGCTCATTAGCTGTCATCGGTACGGTACAACAAAGAAAAGATGTAAAACATGGGAGCAAAGGTGTTGAATGAAACATGAGAAAATATAACAGAATTCAGCAGGATAGTCAAACACAACATTTGTGTCAGTAATATTAGAAGATCTCGAATATTCGAGACAACAACCAACATAGACACGGAGGTGCATATAACACTCCCGTCTGAAACTTCCGACCCAGATTAATGAAATAACAACAAGATCTACGAATAGTGCGTGACATATGAACAATAAACATCGAATAGATTGGTGGGTATTGCACGCAAATAGAAGAAGGGGCTACTGAAAACAGTGGTAACCGCAGACATGCATGTTTCTGGCTCATTAGCTGTCATCGGTACGGTACAACCAAGAAAAGATGTAAAACATGGGAGCAACGGTGTTGAATGAAACATGAGAAAATATAACAGAATTCAGCAGGATAGTCAAACACAACATTTGTGTCAGTAATATTAGAAGATCTCGAATATTCGAGACAACAACCAACATAGACACGGAGGTGCATATAACACTCCCGTCTGAAACTTCCGACCCAGATTAATGAAATAACAACAAGATCTACGAATAGTGCGTGACATATGAACAATAAACATCGAATAGATTGGTGGGTATTGCACGCAAATAGAAGAAGGGGCTACTGAAAACAGTGGTAACCGCAGACATGCATGTTTCTGGCTCATTAGCTGTCATCGGTACGGTACAACCAAGAAAAGATGTAAAACATGGGAGCAACGGTGTTGAATGAAACATGAGAAAATATAACAGAATTCAGCAGGATAGTCAAACACAACATTTGTGTCAGTAATATTAGAAGATCTCGAATATTCGAGACAACAACCAACATAGACACGGAGGTGCATATAACACTCCCGTCTGAAACTTCCGACCCAGATTAATGAAATAACAACAAGATCTACGAATAGTGCGTGACATATGAACAATAAACATCGAATAGATTGGTGGGTATTGCACGCAAATAGAAGAAGGGGCTACTGAAAACAGTGGTAACCGCAGACATTCATGTTTCTGGCTCATTAGCTGTCATCGGTACGGTACAACCAAGAAAAGATGTAAAACATGGGAGCAAAGGTGTTGAATGAAACATGAGAAAATATAACAGAATTCAGAAGGATAGTCAAACACAACATTTGTGTCAGTAATATTAGAAGATCTCGAATATTCGAGACAACAACCAACATAGACACGGAGGTGCATATAACACTCCCGTCTGAAACTTCCGACCCAGATTAATGAAATAACAACAAGATCTACGAATAGTGCGTGACATATGAACAATAAACATCGAATAGATTGGTGGGTATTGCACGCAAATAGAAGAAGGGGCTACTGAAAACAGTGGTAACCGCAGACATGCATGTTTCTGGCTCATTAGCTGTCATCGGTACGGTACAACCAAGAAAAGATGTAAAACATGGGAGCAAAGGTGTTGAATGAAACATGAGAAAATATAACAGAATTCAGCAGGATAGTCAAACACAACATTTGTGTCAGTAATATTAGAAGATCTCGAATATTCGAGACAACAACCAACATAGACACGGAGGTGCATATAACACTCCCGTCTGAAACTTCCGACCCAGATTAATGAAATAACAACAAGATCTACGAATAGTGCGTGACATATGAACAATAAACATCGAATAGATTGGTGGGTATTGCACGCAAATAGAAGAAGGGGCTACTGAAAACAGTGGTAACCGCAGACATGCATGTTTCTGGCTCATTAGCTGTCATCGGTACGGCACAACCAAGAAAAGATGTAAAACATGGGAGCAAAGGTGTTGAATGAAACATGAGAAAATTAACAGAATTCAGCAGGATAGTCAAACACAACATTTGTGTCAGTAATATTAGAAGATCTCGAATATTCGAGACAACAACCAACATAGACACGGAGGTGCATATAACACTCCCGTCTGAAACTTCCGACCCAGATTAATGAAATAACAACAAGATCTACGAATAGTGCGTGACATATGAACAATAAACATCGAATAGATTGGTGGGTATTGCACGCAAATAGAAGAAGGGGCTACTGAAAACAGTGGTAACCGCAGACATGCATGTTTCTGGCTCATTAGCTGTCATCGGTACGGTACAACCAAGAAAAGATGTAAAACATGGGAGCAAAGGTGTTGAATGAAACATGAGAAAATATAACAGAATTCAGCAGGATAGTCAAACACAACATTTGTGTCAGTAATATTAGAAGATCTCGAATATTCGAGACAACAACCAACATAGACACGGAGGTGCATATAAGTTTCAGACGGGAGTGTTATATGCACCTCCGTGTCTATGTTGGTTGTTGTCTCGAATATTCGAGATCTTCTAATATTACTGACACAAATGTTGTGTTTGACTATCCTGCTGAATTCTGTTATATTTTCTCATGTTTCATTCAACACCTTTGCTCCCATGTTTTACATCTTTTCTTGGTTGTACCGTACCGATGACAGCTAATGAGCCAGAAACATGCATGTCTGCGGTTACCACTGTTTTCAGTAGCCCCTTCTTCTATTTGCGTGCAATACCCACCAATCCATTCGATGTTTATTATATATATATATATATATTGATTTGCAGCATTGCGAGTTCTGCGACCTAAGTTGGTACGTCTAATTGGTGGCAATTTGAAGAACCAAAAAATTACCAAAACTCGATATTAAAATATTAAATAAAATTTCAATGCGGTGAACTAATTTCGATAAACAAATACTTCTCAAACAACGCATTGAACGAATTTATAACTGTGCACTAAGAAATGATTTTTTGAATGATAAATGCCGACCGATATAACTGTTAAAGCAACTTTTGCAACGCGAAATTTTCTGAAATCATTTTCAGACCAATTTTCCTTATTTTTTGTTCCTTAATAACTCTCTACATAGTATTAGAAAACAAATAACATTAATGAAATCGTTAAGGCTGTTATCAAGACATGGCAAAGGAAATAGGTATTAATTTTTATATAAATATGTAGATTAACTCCTATACGGCGGTATAGTTAAGTTTTTGATTTGCAATTGAAAGTAGAGATGGCGTGGTTACTTACGACTTGGATTAATATAGTTATAATAAGTAGAACGAACCATATTCAAGATTAAACTCAGAACTAGACACAGGTGGTACAAAAGGTTTGTATAGGATCTAGTTCTGAAGATATGATTGCTGTGTTATCTGAGAGAGTAGCAATTAATGTGTTGGCAGTATATGCAAGGGACCTAGGCCAGTTCCTTGTGAAACACCTGTGTTTATTTGCTAGTAATTGACTAACCAATATCCGACCTTAGTTTCGAATTATCCTATAACTAGGAAGATTTGGTCGGGTAGATATTAAATATCTCAATAGTTTTAAGAAATTTCAGCTATATACACACACGATATTGTGTGTCCCTGTAGCAAAAACTCAATCTCACAGGTGAATAGTGTTCTTATAGGGTTGTAACCCCAAGTTTCCCATCGTGCACTATGGTAGTTGTGTGTTAATAGATGGAAGGGTGTAAAAGGGTGTAGGAAAATTTTTATAACTTTCAGAATCTTTTTTGGAAATACTAGAAATTTCTCCAAAAATGTCTGACACTTCCTGGGAAATTTCAGCAATGTCTTAAAATTTTGGTAACACTCTGGGAAAATTCAATTCAAATTACAAGTTCGATCACTTTTTTGATCTTTTCCAACAATTGAAGCATTTTTTAAACAGTTCGATAACTAAATCTTCGAGAAGTTTTTCGAGAACTTTACGAAAAATTCATGTAATTTATTGAAGATTTGATAACTTTGTGAGAAATGTGAGCATGAATAAAACAGGAACCAAAATCATTATAAAAGACATTTTATACCGTATACCGTTTACCTGTAATGTAAATACAAATGAAAGGTTCATGTTTTTATCACCCGTAACACCATAACAGATTTGTGAAATAGCACAAAAAATAAGCATAGTTCTGGGGTAAACGAGATACTTACAAGTATTGTAAAATTTTCTGTTTCTGAGCTGCAGGATGTCCTGCGGTATCTAATAAATAACTCTTTAAAATATGGTATTTTCCCTCATAGTCTTAAAATAGCATTTGATTAAACCTTTGTACAAAAATGGAGACCCTGAAAGGCTGGACAACTATAGGCCTATACGTCTACTAGCGGGATTTTCTAAAATCTTTGAATTAGCCATGTGCTTAAGGTTACTGAATTTTATGAAAGGAGACAATTTCCTTATAAAACATCAGCATAGTTCCATTAAAGTAAAATGTACACAAACGGCCATATTTCAGTTTATTCAATTTATTATGGAATATCTTGAAGAGGGGAAGTGGCCATGGAATATTTATAGACCTTTCTAAGGCATATGATTGTTTAGATAGGGAAATACTGATTAAAAAACTTGAAATATACGGAGTTAGGGGCAATGCTAGAAATTGGTTATTATCATATATAAATGATAGAAGACAAGCTGTAACGATAAGGAAAGGTGGCAAAGCTTACAAATTAGATTTGATGGTCAATAACACAGGTATAGCACAGGGCAGTATTTTGGGCCCAATTCTGTTTATATTGTTTATTAACGACCTAGCATTAAGAACAGAAATGTCCCACCACCATATTGTTAATTATGCCGACGACACTAATTTAATAGTTGGGAGTTAAAATTTACAAGATCTCTTTATAAAAGCGAAACAATATTTTCTGTTGGTCAATAAATCGAATTAATAAAACAAAAGCAAAACCTCTTACTTACAAATTATGGACCTTTTACTTTAAGTTTTATTAATAAAAAACAAGCAAAACATTTCCCTCTTTTAGCAAAAGCAAATCCTTATCCAGTCGACGTTTACCTTTAGATTGAAGTAAATGCATATTAGTGTTCTAAATGAAACTCAACGTTTCTAGCTAATTCCACAATATAATGAACAATATTACAAATTCTGAAAAATTTACAATTGTTTCAATAACTGAATATCATCGTCAGAATGACAGAAGTTACATTTCATTTTATGCCTACCTGATGTTTAGTAGTTATTTTTGGCTAGACCAAGAAGTGACCTAACTTGTGATTGGCTTAATATATGTTTATAGAAAAAAGAAGAAGATGTGATATTACAAATATTGAAGCTTAGATATTATTAGCCCTATGGTGATATCCTGGATATCATTTTTCCAATTAAGATCAGTATAACTGTGCAATGATATTGAAAACCAGGAAAACTATATCTGCTGATCTTTACAATTATCACTTAAGAAGACAGTTTATTAGTGGAGAATTCCCTAGATTTAACTGTTCATTGACAACTTCATATTGTGGGTTTCTTAAATGTCTTCTAATTTCCAGTTCTTCAAGGAAAACCAGTTCTTGTTTCTTATCACAAATATGTAGTACTTCTAGTTCTGTGTTTGGTGTCAATGAATGATTGGTGTCAAGTAGATGTTTTGCGTAATGGGATTTATCTGGTTGTTTTAATCTGTATGCTCGAAAGTATTCACTGTATCTGATTTCAAAATTTCTAAGGGTCTAACCCAAATAGACAGCATTGCATTCTGGACATTTGAGCTTATATACACCTGATTTCGTTTATGTTGCTTGTTTTAACATTTAACAATTTTGTACATTCGTTACTTTCTATTTTAAAAGCAATTGTTGTATTCGTTGCTAAATATATTATCTTTGAAATATTATTAAAAATATTTCCTGCATATGTGATGGTTTTATAAGTTTTTATTTCTTCAGTTTGTTTAGGAAATATTAGTTGTAATGCCACTTTTTCCTCTTTTTCATTAATTAGCTTATTTATCATCTGTAATGGATAACCGTTGGATGTTACTATTTGTCTAATTGTACTAATCTCTCTATCAAAATTACATTTGTTCATAGGAACTGAAATTGTATTGTATGCCGCTAGTTTATGTGACAGGGGGTGATTGGAACTATAAGGAATTGTCACATCAGTATGTGTTGGTTTTCGGTAAATTGCATAATCAAGTACATTATTAACTCTTTGAATCCTTAAATCAAGAAAATTGATCGAGTTATTTTCTTCAACTTCTAATGTAGATTTAATTTTTGAGTGTAAATTAATAATGTGGTTGAAAAATATATCTAATTGTCGTTCACTACCTATAAAACAACCTAATATGTCATCTAAAGATCTATACCAAAATAAAACATTTTTTGAAATATCATTTTCAAAGATTTTTCTTTCTAAACTGTCCATAAAAATGTTTGCCAAAATAGTTGATATAGGGCTTCCCATTGGTAAACCTTCATTTTGAATATATATGTTATTGTCAAAAAGTGGCATTACAACTAATATTTCCTAAACAAACTGAAGAAATAAAAACTTATAAAACCATCACATATGCAGGAAATATTTCAACGAATACAACAATTGCTTTTAAAACAGAAAGTACAAAATTGTTAAATGTTAAAACAAAAAAACCAACATTAAAGAAATCAGGTATACATAAACTCAAAAGTCCAGAAGGTAATGCTGTCTATTTGGGTCAGACCCTTAGAAATTTTGAAATCAGATGCAGTGAACGTTTATGAGCATACAGATTAAAACAACCAGATAAATCCCATTACGCAAAACAGCTACTTGACACCAACCATTCATTGACACCAAACACAGAACTAGAAGTACTACATATTTGTGATAAGGAACAAGAACTGGATTTCCTTGAAGAGTTGGAAATTAGGAGACACTTAAGAAACCCACAATATGAAGTCGTCAATGAACAGATGAATCTAGGAAGCTCTCCACTATTAAACTGTCTTCTTGAGTGATAATTGTAAAGATCAGCAGGTATAGTTTTCCTGGTTTTCTATATCATTGCACAGTTATACTGATCTTAATTGGAAAAATGATATCCAGGATATCACCATAAGGCTAATAATATCTAAGCTTCAATATTTGTAATTTCACGTCTTCTTCTTTTTTCTATTAACATATATTAAGCCAATCACAAGTTAGGTTACTTCCTGGTCTAGCTAAAAATAACTACTAAACATCAGGTAGGCATAAAATTAAATGTAACTTCGGTCATTCTGACGATGATATTCAGTTATCGAAACAATTTTCAATTTTTTAGGATTTTTAATATTTCTCATTATATTGTGGAATTAGCTAGAAACGTTGAGTATCATTTAAAACACTAATATGAGTAGATTCCACGAAGTAAGGGTCGAGACAGTTAATTTCATTAAATGCATATTAATAAAGTAAGTCCTTTACTTACTTGTTCAAGCAAATCCTTGCATATTGATGCATCTAGTCAGATGCAAATTAATCGTAGTAGTAAAAGGTGTGTATGTGATTTACTTTTGCTATGGCTAATTTGGTGAACGTGAGAGACGTCAAATATTACAAACCTCGTTGTACTCCAAACAGCAAAGATTTAAAAAAGTTATTTCGCTTTGAGGAAAATAATATTGAATGGCTTGCAAACCTTTTTTTACATGAAACTGGAGATACCCGAGGCGGTGCACTGTCAGCAGTCCAAAAAATTAAGATATATTTGCGATACCTAGCCGATCCTGGTTATCAAAGTGGAATCGAAGAAGAACTTGGAGTAACTCAATGTACAGTATCACTTACTGTTAAAGCTGCGGTGGACCGTATTATTGCAAAAGCTGATAATTAGATAACATTTCCCAATACTGAAAATGAAATCCTGTAGGTAAAGAAATTGTGGCAAACAAAATATCGCTTTCCAACAGCGATTGGTGTAATAGATTGCACTCATGTAGGAATTCTTCTACCACGAATTCATGGGGACGAATACATAAATCGGAAGAGAAAACCAACGTTAAATATTGAATGAAATTGACTGTCTCGACCCTTACTTCGTGGAATATGCTCATATTAGTGTTTTTAAATGAAACTCAAGGTCTCTAGTTAATTCCACAATATAATACAAGTTATTGAAAATTCTAAAAAATTGACAATTGTTTCGATAAATCAATATCATCGTCAGAATGACAGAAGTTACATTTCATTTTATGCCTACCTGATGTTTAGTAGTTATATTTGGCTAGACCAGGAAGTAACCTAACTTGTGATTGGCTTAATATATGTTTATGGAAAAAAGAAGAAGATGTGATATTACAAATATTGAAGCTTAGATATTATTAGCCCTATGGTGATATCCTGGATATCATTTTTCCAATTAAGATCAGTATAACTGTGCAATTATATAGAAAACCAGAAAAACTATATCTGCTGATCTTTACAATTATCACTTAAGAAGACAGTTTATTAGTGGAGAATTCCCTAGATTCAACTGTTCATTGACAACTTCATATTGTGGGTTTCTTAAATGTCTTCTAATTTCCAGTTCTTCAAGGAAATCCAGTTCTTGTTTCTTTTCACAAATATGTAGTACTTCTAGTTCTGTGTTAGGTGTCAATGAATGATTGGTGTCAAGTAGATGTTTTGCGTAGTGGAATTTATCTGGTTGTTTTAATCTTTTGACAATAAGATATATATTCAAAATGAAGGTTTACCAATGGGAAGCCCTATATCACCTATTTTAGCAAACATTTTTATGGACAATTTAGAAAGAAAGATCTTTGAAAGTAATATTTCGAAAAATATTTTATTTTGGTATAGATATGTAGATGACATATTAGCTTGTTTTATGGGTAGTGAACGACAATTAGATGTATTTTTCAACCACATCAATAATTTACCGAAAACCAACACAAACTGATATAACAATTCCATTCAATTCTAACCACCCTGTGTCACACAGACTAGCAGCATATAATTCAATGATACATAGAGCTTTTTCAGTTCCTATGAACAAATGTAATTTTGATAGAGAGATTAATACAATTAGACAAATAGCAACATCTAACGGTTATCCATTAGATATGATAAATAAGCTAATTAGTAAAAAAGAGGAAGAAGTGGCATTACAACTAATATATCCTAAGCAAGCTGATGAAATTTATTTAAACTTATAAAACCATCACATATGCAGGAAATATTTCTAATAATATTTCAAAGATAATATCTTCAGCAACGAATACAACAATTTCTTTTAAAACAGAAAGTAACGTTAGTACAAAATTGTTAAATGTAAAAACAAAAATACCACTATTAAAGAAGTCAGGTATATATAAACTCAAATGTCCAGAAAGTAATGCTGTCTATTTGGGTCAGACCCTTAGGAATTTTGAAATACGATACAGTGAGCACTTACGAGCATACAGATTAAAACAACCAGATAAATCCCACTACGCAAAACATCTACTTGACACCAATCATTCATTGACACCTAACACAAAACTAGAAGTACTACATATTTGTGAATAGAAACAAGAACTGGATTTCCTTGAAGAACTGGAAATTAGAAGACATTTATGAAACCCACAATATGAAGTTGTCAATGAACAGTTAAATCTAGGGAATTCTCCACTAATAAACTGTCTCCTTAAGTGATAATTGTGAAGATCAGCAGATATAGTTTTCCTGGTTTTCTATATCATTGCACAGTTATACTGATCTTAATTGGAAAAATGATATCCAGGATATCACCATAAGGCTAATAATATCTAAGCTTCAATATTTGTAATATCACATCTTCTTCTTTTTTCTATAAACATATATTAAGCCAATCACAAGTTAGGTTACTTCTTGGTCTAGCCAAATATAACTACTAAACATCAGGTAGGCATAAAATGAAATGTAACTTCTGTCATTCTGACGATGATATTGATGTATCGAAACAATTGTCAATTTTTTAGAATTTTCAATAACTTGTATTATATTGTGGAAATAACTAGAGACCTTGAGTTTCATTCAAAAACATTAAACATTGAAGCTACTTGTAATGGAAAAGAAATTTTTACCAGTGTTGACGTTAGTTGGCCTGGATCTGTGCACGATGCCCGAGTTTGGCAAAACTCGCACGTCAGACAAGTTATGCATACATCACAGAACGCGGTATTGGTCGGTGATAGTGGATATGGAATATAGCCCTGGTTGATGACACCATTCAAAAATCCAATTAATCATACAGAGAGGGTATAAAATGCACTGTTGAAATCGGAAAGGGTTGTAATGTAAATGTGCTTCGAGCAGTTAAAACGACGATTTCCCATATTACAATATGTCTGTCGGGTAAAACTTAGAAACGTCCCAAAAATAATAGTGGCATGTATTATATTGCATAACATTGCAAAACATTTAAGGGATCCTGACTTCGAAGGACCGGAAGATATTCCTGAAGAAGATGAATACTTTCCTATTAATGATGACAACGATGAAAATAGACTTCGTCTTCGTCGCCGAAGACAAGCGGTGAGGCAAAATTTGGCTGCAATAATTAGACAGTTGATGTAGTTATAATTGATTATAATAAACACTTATAACAAAAAGAAATATATTAAAAAAGTTTCTTAAAAACTTCTATCTCTGTCAACAATAATGTTGTCTTGCAAAGTATCACCTGTTTTTTGATGAGTATTACAATGTTCACTTTGTAACTTTTGTAGTTTTTTTTTGATAATACTCCCTTTGCAAAGTTGATGTTTGAAATTGTTGGAGTAAAACTAATCGCTGTAACTCCTTTGTTGTTGAATTTCTGGTTTCATCGGTTTCACAATTATCTGTGGCTGTTTTTCTTCTTGGTGGCATACTGGCTTTGGTTGCTTTTGTATTATTTTCTGCTGCAACGGGGACACTTGATGATGAGGTTGGCACCAAATCACTTTCTGTTTTTGGATTTTGCAATATGCCAATTTGTATTCGCTCTGTGTAAAGAAATGTGAGATCAGAACCTAACGTTTTTCTGAGTAATTTTAGTTGTTTTTTCCCGATTTACTGACGTAAACAGTCGCATATGTTAGCAATCATTACAACCATTATTTTCAAAAATAAGATAGATATATACACAATTAAATTACCTTTAATTCTGCTGATAGTCGGATTTGTGTCTTCCTCTACTGCTGTCACCATTTGTTATTCCCAGTCTACTAGTTTTATTTTTTTGTGTACTGTTTTCTTTAAGTCTGCTTTTCATGTTGTTGACTTTTTTTCATTAAATCTTTGGCATTCAATTCTTTACCAAATAATGCTTTGTATTTTTGCAATACATTTGCGATCGCGTCATCTGCAACCCCTTTCTTTTTATCAATTCGACTTAATGCTTGGTTTATGAAAACTCGTAAATGAAGATAAAACTAACGTAATGATCTTTAGATCCAAACAATCAACAATAAAAAAACCTGAAAATGTAAAAATAAATAATAAAGAAATATTATTCTCAGAAAGTTTTTAGGAATCCATATTAACGAAAATTTAGATTGATCATGTCATGTAGATATATTAGTATAAAAATTAAACTCTATATGCTATGGAATCAGGGTCGTTGGTAAATACATGGGGGACAAAACACTCAGAATGCTATACTGCACAAATTTTGAGTCATTATTACGGTATGTAATTATTTTTGGGGGGAGAGATAGCGCGACACAGGACGTCTTTGTGGCTCAAAAGCGGATGAGTAGGATATTAACAAAAATTGAATATGGGGCCAGATGTAGAGACGTATTTAAATCCCAAGTAATAATGACGGTTTATGCAATCTATATATTTGAAAGTCTAATGTTCTTTTTTAAACATAGAGACAATTTTAGGAATAAAATAAATCATGAATATAGAACGAGAACAATGGACATTTCGTATCCAATACACAGGTTGGCACTCACTGAAAAATGCTCACACTACATGTGTTTAAGACTGTTCAACGCTTTGCCACGTAAAATTAACGAAATAAGTTCACAAAAGCAATTTAAACTAGAGGTTGAAAATTGTTAATTAGCTCAGAATCATACAATATAAATGATTTTCTTAATATGTAAGTATTTAAGTAATGTTTCTCTATTTGTAGAATTAAGCCTTGTTTCTTTTTTGTGGAATGGACGTCGTTTCATTTTGTGTTCCGTATGTACATTATTTGAAGTAAAGGTTATTATTATTTTATAGATGACTATACTTTTCTATGGGATTTGTAATCACACCAGTGGATGTCCTGTCGATCTATTTTCATTATTATTACTATTATAAAAATTATATTATGCCCAACAACAGAGAAATTCTCTATATTGCACTACCACTATCAAATCCAAAGCTAAGAAAAAAAGAGATACAGTAAAATTACACTACAAATACATAAAGAACCAACAAAAATCCAAAATTCTTAGTCAAACAAATATGCATAATCTAGTAAAATTTAACAAACGTTCCAGATAATTAAAAAAACGAACTTTCAGGTAAACAAATATAAATCTAACTTATTCTTAAATACGTTACTGGACGGGGAATCAATAATGTCTCGTGGAAGACCAGTCTAAACACGAAAGACCCTGTTGCTAAGAAAGTTTTGTGAAGCTCTAGAGCAGAGTGATTCTTTTTCCAGTTCTAGAGAGAAACCGTGTGTTGTGTGTCAGTATTAACTATTAAGTTGAATCAAGTGCAAGAACATTAAATTTCATAATGCAAAATGTAAGAATAATTTTTGGTTGTCCTTATATATTGTTCTCATCTTTTCCACGAAAACTTACCATGATTTTCCTTTTTCTTCTCTCATTATTTATTTTTCTTGGTTTTTTTGTTGTTTATAGTTTTCCTAGTGCCTTTGTTTTTTAGCCTGTAAGTATTTTTTTCAGTTTATCTTTTTTATCAGCCACTGCATTTTTATTCTTTCCGTCCACCATTTATTTCTGCTGGATTTCATGTTTGTTATTCTATACTTTCCGCTGCCTTTAAAATAACGTTCTTAAAAATTTCCCATTTCTATTCCACTTCTTTTCTTTTTGTTAGTTATGTTCAACTTTTCTTTACAAACAGCTTGGTATGTCTCTCTAATATCTTTTTGTCTAAGTTTGTAACAGTTTTTTTTGTGGTTTGGTACTTTCCTTTATTTGTTTCGTTCCCATTTTTATTTGTAAGAAGAAGTGGTCGCTGTCTATTTCGGGTCCTCTTCTAACTGTTCTCTTTAATATTTTTCCATAGTTCTTTATTTATTACAAAAAAGTTTATTATTGATTTCTCGTTTCTTCATATTACTTGTATGGTTATTTTGCAAAATAGCTGTTTCATATTTTTAATTCATTTTGTAAGCATAGGTCTATTATTCGATCTCCATTTCCATTTCTTGGGTTTTCTCCATTCTTTGCCATTCTATATCTTTGTTCTTGTTTCGAACTCATTCGTTTAGGTCCCCATTATTATTACGTTATTTTTTGCTTTTTCTACTTCCTCCTGTCTACTTTCTCCGTGAAAAGGCAGTCTTTATCATCTTTTTCGGCATCTTCATTTGGTCCATAACATACTATTCTAGTTATATCGTCATCCTCTGCACTTTTTCTTATTTACCGTCATGATTCTTTCATTTATAAACTTTTCTTCTTTTACATTAAAATGTTTGTCTTCTTTTATTGGCAAAACTACTCCCGCTCTAACATTTTCCTCTCTTTTAACGCAACACCAGTACATTAAGTCTTTTGTAAATAGTATTTGTTATAATCACAAATACCCTCCTAATTAATTTTTGTAATGTGCAAATCTTAAAACTATCTTATACTGAAAAGTTAAATATTATTAGGTCTTAATATTTTTGAATAATTTATAAGCTTAATATTATTAGTTCTTAATATTTTTGAATAATTTATAAGCTTAATATTATTAGGTTAAGAACCAATTTAACCATCTTCTGATAAGTGTCGGATAGCTTATTCACAACTTTTGTCTTTGTCACTCTACATAAAGTAAGAAAGGACAAAACTTACGTTTAAGTTATCCGACATTTATCAGAAGGTGGTGAAACTGGCTCTAAGCATTAATCAAGTCACACTCATTTATTACATGATACTTAGATAAAAATTATATACTTCTTCGATTATATGAGCGAAATACATCAGATTCGCTGTCAATAATCATATATATTTTTTTGCAACGCACTTGATTCCTTTCAAATTTAATTGATAATGTCTGGATAATGTACCTACTTTAGGAGATATTAATCTCGTTATATTAGAGAATAGTGTCGTCAGGGATCGCTACCTCAACTTAATGTCTGGAAACGGTTTCGTTTCCTTAAATAATAAACCAATACGAGTAACTAGCATTTCTTTCACCTGTATAGACCATATTTTTGTTAAAAATAAAACTGGGATGATAGACGATTATTGCTTTTATTCAGAAGGGTTACAAATAACAACAAAAAATTTGAAAATGTGATTAGTCATTTCATTGTGAAAGTATCTTTCAAATGTATAAAGAATATATGAAGCGACAATTAAATATAAATAAAAAAATAGAGTATACTACCTAGAGAAATTACTTAAATAAGTTATTATAAACCACAATATTCAACTATTTTAAACTTGGAATAAAATCAGGCAACTCATCAAATAAAATGTGGAACGTAATTAATAAATCTAGCAACTACTTTAAGGAACGAAATCATTCAATATAAAAATTGATTCTGGAACACAATTCTGAAATATCTGATAAACATGAAATATCGAACAAAATAAATTCTTACTTTGCCAATATTGGAAGGAATCTGATTCAAAATTATCTGCAAAGTGGAAAACATAAGCAAATGTACACTCTCGATCAATCTTTACTTTTAATACCAGTAACACCTGCAGAAGTATATACATTATATTTATCTTGGAAAGACAATAAAGCTCCAGGTGCTGATAATATAAAAAACTTGTATGTTAAATTAACAGTAAACTGTATCTCTACACCTTTGTGTAAAATGTTTAATATGTGTTTTCAGACGAGTAAAATACCTATATAGCTAACCTCAGTTTTTGCAATACTTCTGGAGACGTTAATAAAATTACGGTTGGTTTCAGATTTAGATAAATTTAATGTAATATTTTCACGAAAACAGAAGCCCCCAAGAGGCCATTGCGAAGATGGTATCACGTATTTATAAGGCAGTTGTTACTAACAAAAGCTGTATTTATTGACCTAGCAAAGGCTTTTGACGTAATTAGTCATGATATTTTGTTGTAAAAACTTGAACATTTGGGAATTAGAGGCGTGATTTTGGATTTGTTCAAAAATTTTCTTTATAACAGAAAACAGCGTGTTTTGCTAGATGGTGTCATAAGCTCAGAAGAGACGGTCACATGTGGAGTTCCACAGGGTATCGTTCTAGGTCCAATTTTATTTTTAATTTATAGTAACCCATTACTACACATGACTACTACGGGGGAATTCTTTTCGTTTGCAGATGATACCGTCTTGTTATATACGGCCGATTCTTGGAGTCAAGTTCAAGAAATAGCAGAAAAGGACAAAAATTACAAACGAAATCCATATCGTTTACCTCTTATGAGCTGGTAGTACCAGTCTGTACTATAAAAATTGAAAATAAAAGCGTACGGATGGTATCATCAGTAAAGTACTTGGGTATATTTTTATATTCTAAATTAAATTGGGATGTTCATATTGATCATTTGAAAAATAAAATTAGAACATTATTCTATAAATTTTACTTGTCTCGTTGAACAAACTAAAATCTCAATTAATATATTGTTCAATAGGTTGGGGAGGTATTAGGAAAACTAAAATGCAATCTGTAGAGGTAGCTCAAGAAACAATTCTAAAAATTATGTACTTACTCTACTGAACGTTTATACAGTGATCTTAAAATAATGTATATTAGACAGCTGTATGCAAAAATAATATTACAATTTATTTGTTTAGAAACAAACATTATTTTTTTATTAATGCCTCATATTGCCTATTTAAAGCACGCCTCAGCATGTTTAAATCGAACTTTCAAACACGCCGCGTTTTTTAAAGTCTCTATGGTAACAACAACAACTCGAGATACGTAAGTATCAATGACCACTTTTTTTATTAGTTTTTAAATTTCATATTTACATTGTGAACCAATGTCTTATTTGGTTTTTTCTGCGAAATTTATTTATATATTCATATATACATTGTATCCTTTTAAATATAAATAAAGAAACTTTTTGATTATTGATCTGATAGCAGTACCTCGTAACGTCAAATAAAAATAAATACTATTTAGGATGGACTTTCGCGAAACTTGGGTGGGCATCGAGGACGGACTTCCATTTTTTTGGTAGTAGAAATATAATAATAATAATCGCCCCATAGCACTGCTGAGCATGATATATAAACTCCTAGAAAGAGTACTTCTTAATAGAATAGGGACTAAAATTCTTGAGCAAGTTCCGATTGAGCAGGCTGGATTTCGACCAAAGAGAAGTTGCACAGACCAGGTTATGTCGTTAACAACGCATATAGAAGCAGGATTCCAAAAAAAGTTAAAAACATCGGCCGCTTTTATTGACTTGTCAGCAGCTTATGATACAGTGTGGAGACACGGTCTCCTATATAAGCTCATACAAATAATTCCATGTGCAAGAACAATTAGACTTGTTGATAATATGCTCGCAAATAGAACTTTCCAGGTTATACTCTACAATCAAATAAGCTCTTCAAAGATACTGAACGAAGGGCTACCACAAGGATCTGTTTTGGCCCCACTGCTCTTCAGCCTATACTTATCTGATATGCCGGAGACTAAATCGAGAAAATTTGGCTATGCGGACGATTGGGTCATAGCTACCAGACATCAATCTTTTGAGGAAACTGAAGAAACGTTAACAGTTGACCTAAGAACACTAGGAACTTACTTTTGCAAGTGGAGATTGAGGCCCAATCCTACTAAGACAGAGACGTCTTGTTTCCACCTCTGCAACAAAGACGCAGCCAGAGAACTCCAAGTTTACTTCGAGCGAAGACTCCTCCACCACAACACTCACCCAAAATATCTAGGAGTTACTTTGGATAGAACGCTGCCCTACAGAAAACATTTAGAAAACACAGCTGCCAAACTGCGAACGCGAAATAACATCCTTCGCAAACTTTGTGGCACAACATGGGGCTCTTCTGCTAACACCTTACGCACCTCAGCAATTGGACTTGTTTATTCGGCTGCAGAACACAGTGCTCCTGTTTGGATAAACAGTGCACACACACATAAAGTTGATGTCCAGTTAAATAATACCATGAGGATTGTATCTGGCACCCTGAAATCTACTCCCATACACTGGCTTCCTGTGCTAAGCCACATACCCCCACCAGACCTCCGACGTAAAACTGCCCTCCTTCGTGAGTATGAAAAAATTCAAGAAAATCCGTTACTGCCTATACACGCCGACGTAAGCGACTTGGACAAGAACAGACTGCGTTCCAGAAGATACCCCATGAGATCCGCCAAAGAGCTGGATGCCTTAGAGTTTAATTCTGCACACTTTTGGGAACGAGAATGGAGAGACGCCTGTCCAGCCCACTGTAGAGATCTTCCTTGCATAACAGAGAAGCCACCTGCCTATGAGCAACCACGGAAAATATGGACCTCCATTAACCGAATACGCACTGGCCATGGTAGGTGCGGGGATTCACTCTACAAGTGGGGAAAAACACCATCTGCAGCATGTGACTGCGGTGCGGCTAATCAAACAGTTCACCACATCGTTACAGAGTGCCAGAAAAGAGCCTACAACGGCAATTTCAACGACTTCCTGATAGCTACCAAAGAAGCGATTGATTATATTTGTAAATTAGATGTTTGTCTGTAATTTGATACGTGTGTCATATACCTATATATTTATGTTTATGTTTTATATTTTTATTGAGTTGATTTATGTCATGTGCTTCTCTGCCATACGATAAATAATAATAATAATATTTATGATATCAAAGTGCACCAATAAAAAAAATAGCGTAAAGTATTCGTGGATAACTGGTCTTGCGAACACTTGCTCTATTTCGAGCACTCGAAAAATCGCGCGTGTTTGAAAGACCTCTTTATCCACTTATACTTTAATATACTATTTAAAACACATACATCCTTACCGGGAATTTTATTCGGATAATTTGTCAATTCCTAGACCTCTGAAAGCAATTGAAGAAGCTTCACTCACCTTGCTCATCACATATATATTAAAATTCCTGAAAATATTCGACACATAAAAAATAGCACTACATCAAAAAAAGAAATAAATATGCTTCTTTCATGAAATAATTGATCCTGATCTTGTAATTCAATCTTGTTTATGAAGTATGCGTTAGATGTCATATGCTAAAGTTGGGTGCTAATTATGTTATATAAATAACTGTTTTTTGTTATTATAATTGTTCTTGCATCCAAATTATGTAATTTGTTCGCCTTTTACATAGGTGTAAAATAAAAATGTAACCATAGACAGGTTATACTCTGAACCTATTTGGTAATCATTTTTATTTGCGTAAATACTCTATAAATATTTTGTATAAACATATTTGGGCAAATAGACTTATTATTAACCCCTTATTTACAGTGACAGAAATATCTAAAAATCCCCTTAGATAATGTGTCTTCGCTCATTTAACATGAAAATACGAATGTTTAAGAAATTATCAATACAAAAGAATAAATATATGACTAAAAAAAGAGCGAAGGGGGTGTTTACAGCTAGTATATTACATAATAATGAATAACCCTGTACACGGTTCTGTTCGATATATCTCGCACTTATTTCTCCTCTTTCTTCATATAAAATCGAAATAATCATATCAACGAGGAAAAGACATTTTCTTTGCTGTCGCTACGTAAAATATGTTTGGTTTTATTTTCTCTTATTAAATTTTAATTCAATAGGTTTCATGATTACTTGTTATCATGTTTAGGGGTTATTTGGGTCATTATATACATTTAACGAAACCCAATTACCATTTTCTACAATTTATTACCTTGAAAATCGCTGCAGGAGCTTTTCTTCTCGTAATTTTGATACGTTTCATAAATACGAACTGTCTATAGTAAATTGATTCTAGCTAGTATTAACAAGTTCAATGCGGAATAAATTGGAAGGGTCAAGGCATCAAAAGCTCTAACAAATATGTATACACGTATACGTTAGTTTTTAAAATTTATTTAAACTTCAATACCTGCTAACTAGCGTAGTTATTAACTAAATCGAGTTGGTTCGAACATAATGTCAAAACAATGTCACATTTTCAGAAAAACAATCGTACATTCTGGCGCCCAAATGTTTTATAAAAGTGATTACAATCTTTTTATTAGGAGTCCATTTAGTTAATAAAAGTCGGGCGCAATGCCAAATTATCATATTTTTAAGTGCTAATTTCTAAAGTGGATAGTAAACACTGGACAAGTAAGCCTCAAAGTTACATTTTACCTGAGTACTTTGAAAGGAGCCATACCCTGCTAGATATTTCTTTTAAATGAGCACTCGTGCAAAAGGTGGGAGAGCAGTGAAGGATGAACTGCACTCATCTATTAAAAATATGGTCAACAAACTAGAGAACTCTAGAGTTTGTAACTGAGCTGTCTAATGCTATTATGGATATTGTTGCTGAAAAATATGACAAATAGTTAGAGAAATTGAAAATGGATAATTCAAAGTTAAACGTAATACTGCAAAACAATGAAAATATAATCAAAACATTGATGACAAAGCAGGAATCACTTGACAGTTTTCGACGTTCCAAAGATATAATTTTTTATGGGTTGAAAGAAGCAGATAATGAGAATTGTATTGATATAAGATTAGATATAATCAATAACAAACTATAATTAGAATTAGATCAGTTTTGTATTAATGATGAAAGCTGCTATTCTCAAGATAAACAAGAAAGGAAGAGTATGGTACAATAATGGTAAAGTTTTTCTGAAATACAATAGTGAAGATGAAATTTGCTAAATTCAGAACGTAGATGATATATAGTTAAATTGTGTGCATATTTGTAAATTATATATTGGTTATAATCTGTTATTAGTTTTATTGAGAATTTTTTGTTGTCAGATATAGTGCTTAACTTTTGTTTTGTTTAAAAATATTATTTTGTATAAGCCATGTGCAATTGGTAATAATTGTATTGAGTCTAATAGTTTTTTCATCTATCAGGTGTATAATTAGCTTGTACTTGCTTTTATATTTGAATACATATATATTGGGAGTGTAATTGACTTTAGTTTATTTTAAAATAATAGATATTGTTTACTGAATGAATTTTCTGAGCATAGCCTTTCTTAATGTTCGATCTCTTCTACCATCACTACGAGTTGTAAAAAATATATTACAAAAGTATGATTATAACATTTTTATGGTATGTGAAACGTGGTTAATTTGACGTGTTACTGATGATATGTTGCATATTAATGGTTATACGGTATATAGAGAGGATAGAAACGCTAGAGGGAAAGGGTTTGTGTATTTATGTAAAATGTAAATATAATACGGAAATAAAATTAAGAAATGTATTCTGTGTTTGGGACCAATTGTGGAAAAAATGTAACTATCAATAGTAAAACGTATGGTATCGGAGTAATTTATAAACCACATGGAATTGCAGATAGTGTTTTTCTAAATGAATTTGAAGATTTTCTGGTAGCTTTATTTCCAACTGTGACTGAGGTAATATGCATGAGCGATTTTAATGTGGATTTTTTTAAGGCGAACGCGGTATTGAGCAGTTTGTTGACATCTTGGAAATGTTCGAATTGAGTCAAATTATTGATGAACCTACTATAATTACGAAAACTTCTAGACCGTTACTTGATTATATTGTAATTAATGAAAACATTTTAGTTGAAGAAGGGATTTATCGACACAGAACTTTAGATCACTCACTTGTTTTTTCACGTGAATAGAGTGAATAATTCCAAGACATATTATAGAAGATTCAAAAAATTTAATGAGGACCTATTTATTCAAGATTCCTTTTATCGTATTTTTGATCAGTAAACTGTGGATGAAGAAATAAATTATTCGATAAATTGCTTAGTAGATTTATTTGACAGGCAAGCACCTGTAGTAACTTCAAATATTATAAAGAAAAAAGGTTAGAATTCAATCTGAGGGAAATGATGAATGAACGGGACACAGCTTTAAAAACATTCAAGCGTACAAAATTAGAAGCACATTATCAGTATTAAAATGGTTCAAAAAATTACACAAATCAAGCTATAAAAAGGGAGAAAGGCCATATTTTTTTCATCTTAATAACTCTACTTCACGTAACCTACAACGTACACTTAAGTCAAATAATTTTGGTAATGATAGATGTGATGACATCCCCGAAATTCTAAGAAAGCCGATGGAAATAAATGATTTCCTTATAAGGAGTCGGCCCTGATCGAAAACTACACAACGTGTTTTTAAAATCAGCTCCGAGAAATTCGTACATCACAGTGAAATATCATAAATAATTTAAATAAAAACAGTATACAAGTGATCATAACTACATAGTGAATGACACGGACTAACAAAGTAAGCCTAAATTTGCTTTTTTATTAAGAAATTGTGTTATATTTCAACATAAACACATTCATTCAATAACAATTAAAACCGGTATCGTACCATTTACCAGTCTTATCAGTTGGGTCCGATACGGGACAGAGCCGTATTCAGGCAAAACGAACCTTAGCGGAACATGGAAACCGACAATATTATAACCAGCGACAACATCAATAATCAGTCACCTTTATCTCAACATGTACCTTCAGCTCAACACTCAATTCCAACTCAACATTCAACGATACCAAAACAACAAGTCTTACCTCAACCTTCATCTCAACCTTCGTACTCCAAAGTAGCTAGCCAACCTCAACAACCTACCATACCCACTTTCCCATCCAAACTTCAAGCCATCGTTTTTAGTTCTCTAAACAATATTAAATTAGAAGAATATCTCCTGGCTATTGGCTCCACGATAAGTCCGAAAAACATATTATTCACATCTAGAATCTCAAACAATCGGATATGTATTTACCTCTCAAGTAAGGAAATCGTAGATGATTTTATCATTAAACATGATGGGCGCATAAAGATCAATAACGAAGTGATACAAGCACGCAGACTTATCACACCAAACGAAAGGCTACTTTTATCCAATGTATATCCCACCATTCCACACGACGTACTACAGAGGGAACTTCAACAACTCGGCTTCAAGCTGTCTTCTGCAATTTCCTTTTTAAGAATAGGCACCACCAACCCCGACTATAAACACATATTCAGTTTCAGGAGGCAAGTATACATTGTACCTCCCACAATTCCAATACCAGACTCAGTTTTGATAACTTATGATGACACCACATACCGTATTTTTCTCGCTGTAGATAATTTGTGTTATCATTGCAAACAACATGGTCACTTATCTAGCACTTGCACTTCAAAGTTGCCTCCCCAACCAACAGATGACACTTCTTCACCAAACTCAACAACTACAACCAGTCAATCCACTCTAAACTCAGTAAACGAGCAAAGCGCTGAGCCACTAACAGATATATCTTCAATTTCAACCACCATGCCCATCGAAGCAAATATAACAACAGCTACCACAGATTCGAATATCACTCACCTTGCTGAAACACATAGCATCAAAAGATCCCTAGAAATAATATCAAATTCTCCACAAACATCGACGGCTACTAACATCGAAAACCCAAAAAATAAAGCAGCTTCGAAAAGAAATATTACCGAAATCATAACACCTCCTTCCGATACTACAACATCTTACACAAGCTTCAGTAAACCAGATGCAAAACTCAAAAAAGCGAAATCCACTTCTAAATCAACTATCATACTGGAAAACCAAATGGCACCTATCAAAGAATTATTCGACAATGAAACTCAAATAATATCTTTCGAACAAACAATCGACTTTTTTGAGAACGTACAAGGATCAGTGGACCCTCTCAGTACAGCAAAAGATTATACCTCTGATATACTAGAACTATTACAACTCTTAACCAAAATACATTCATATACCTCTGACCGCCAAATAAAGACCAAATGCACTAAAACAAAAAAGAGAATTATGAAACAACTGAAGCTTTTAAAATCAGGTGAAGATGCCGAATCTGACGTTTCCCTTGCCACATCTCAGGAATCCCTAACAGAACTTTCATAATATTATCTTCAATTTATTGCAATGGAACATAAATGGGTTTTACACCCATTATGAAATGCTCAAAATACTTATACACAAAACTTCACCATCAATTATTTGTCTTCAAGAAACTAATTTCAAAGGACAACACAATCACAACTTCAACAATTATTCCTGTTTTTACAGAAACAGAAACAACGCGGGAAAAGCAAGCGGAGGCGTAGCCATCTATGTAAATACTTCATACGAAGCACACAATATAACACTTAATACAAACTTAGAAGCAATAGCAATTTCTATCAAAATTCCTCAAACAATTAATATCTGCAACATATATATCCCTCCTGATCAAGTAATTACCTCACAAGACATCACTAACATTTTGTCACAAGTTCCATCACCTCTAATTTTACTGGGTGATTTTAATAGCCACAATCCTATTTGGGGATCAACAGGTTTTAACGCAAAAGGCAGAACAATCGGAAACATCCTAGATGCACATAATCTAAATATTTTAAATGACGGTAGGCCTACAAGAGTTAATGTTCACACAAGCACGAAATCAGCAATCGATTTATCAATATGCCATCCAACTATCTCACCTCTAATTTCCTGGGACACTATACCATATTTATATGGAAGCGACCATTATCCAATCAAAATCACGATTTCCGATCAAAACTCCGTCACTACATACCCTACTGTTTCAAAATGGAAAATAAAACATGCTGATTGACCAAATTTCAGTAATTACATTGAAGAAAACGTCGCTCTACTTCCCGTCAATCTAGAAAACGATAACATCGACAACATTTTGAACTAATTCACAAAAATTATCACCGATGCAGCAGAAAAATTTATAGGAAAAACAAAAGCACTAAAAAAACATACACCATTGCCGTGGTGGAATACTGAATGCGATAAAGCTATTAAACAATACAAAGCGTCATTCAATACATTAAAACGAAATAAATCACTGGGGAACCTAATAGACTATAAGAGAAGAAGAGCCCAAGCAAGATACATTACAAAGAATGCTAGAAAAAACTCCTGGAAAGCGTTCGCATCCAACATAAACAGCTCTACACCTTTAAGTACCGTGTGGCAAAATCTAAGAAAAATATTAGGAAAAAACAGATTTACAAAAATTCCTTTTATAGCTCACAACAATAGCACAGTCTCAAATAACGAAGACATGACCGAATTATTTGAAACACATTTTGAGCACAACTCGAGCAACTCAAACTACTCACAAGAATTTCTGGAATTTAAAACTACTAAAGAAGCCGAATTCTTAGATTACGATGACCATGACAACAACATACTTAATATCCCGTTAACTATAGACGAACTCAATTTTTCCTTAGACACAACCAAAAATTCTGCCCCAGGACCTGATAATATTCCATTAATCTTTCTCCAAAAACTCCCTCATATTGCCAAGTCATACCTTCTCCAAATATTCAACCTAATCTGGACAAAAAATATTTTCCCATCCACGTGGTCACAGGCAATCGTCATACCCATACCAAAGGCAAACTACCCAAGAACTAAGTTAACTTCATACCGACCAATATCTCTTACCAACGCACTAAGCAAAATAATGGAAAAAAATCATAAACAAAAGACTATTGTGGACATTAGAAGACAGAAACCTTTTAATACAAGAACAAAGCGGTTTCCGTCAAAACAGGTCAACATTAGACAATCTCATTGATTTGGAATCCGAAATCCACGAATCTTTCGCGAATAAACAAGATTGCCTTGCAGTTTTCATCGATATCACAAAAGCCTTCGATACAGCGTGGCGTCATGGCATTCTCAAAACTCTTCATTCATGGGGCATCAAAGGAAACATCCTAAAATTCATACAAAATTTTCTTAATAATCGTTTCTTTCGTGTTCGTACCAATAACACAACTTCAACTCTAAAACAACAAACTAACGGGACTCCCCAAGGATCAGTCATTAGTTCAACACTTTTCCTGATCGCGGTCAACGACATATTAAACCATCATTCCAAACTAGTCAAAGGCAGGTTATATGCTGACGATTTGGTAATATTCTCCAAAGGTAAGAACATCGACTCAATTCAGAAACACATCCAAGAAACATTAAACCAACTTCAAAACTGGTCTAAACTCACGGGACTGCAATTTTCAACGGAGAAGACCAAATGCATATTATTTTCTAGAAAACACAATCCTGTGTCTCCTGAACTCAAACTTAACAACATTTCCCTAAACTATGTCGATAACATCAGATTTCTTGGAATGATTGTTGACAAAAAACTCAGCTGGAAGAAACACATACTACATATTAAAAAATCATGCCAAAACGGTATAAACCTTATGAAAACACTCTCAAGCAAATCCTGGGGATCTGACTATACCTGTCTAATGCACATATATAAAACACTCATTCGCTCAAAGATAGACTACGGCTCTATAGTATACGCAACAGCTAAAAAAACTACTCTTAACCAACTCGAAACCATTCAAAACACAGCACTAAGAATAGCAACAGGAGCATTCTGTTCAAGTCCAATAAAAAGCCTATAGTGCGAAACCGGGGAACCTTCTCTACAACTCCGGAGAAAATACCTTGCCGCTTCATACGCACTATCCATCAGCACAAACCAGCAGAATCCAGTCTACATTAACATACTGACCAAGCACTACAAAACTTTACATTCGGCAAATATCAAAACAGACCCACCATTCTATGCAAGAGCTAGTAAAATTCTCACAGAACTCCAAATCAAACGTCCCCGCTTCCTTTCCAACAAAATTAAAACTCCCCCTCCATGGTCAATCAATATCCCTCCCAGCGACACTTCACTGTGCAAATTTAACAAATTAGAAACCCCCCATACCCTAATTAGGAAAACATTTGCCTCCATACTTGACAAATATCCACAATTTCACCTCGCATATACAGACGCATCCAAAACCTCTGATGGCGTAGGCGCGGCAGTGATCATGCAAAACAGTACACTACAATTCAAGTTACCCGAAATAAGCAGCGTCTGCACTGGAGAACTATACGCCATTCTTCAAGCACTTACTCTCATAAAAACAAAAAATACTTTAAGATCCCTCATAATAACAGACTCTCTTAACTCAATCCATATTATCAATCAACTTTATCCCACACATCCAATAGCCCTCCAAATTAAAGTCGAATTATCGCAGTTGCAACATTCCAATAACTTTGTGGAAATACTTTGGGTTCCTTCTCATACTGGCCTTCAAGGAAACGAAGAAGCCGACCGCAAATCACGACAAGCAGCAATTAGTGAAACCGTGAGTGAAGTGCAAACGGTAGTGTATAACGACATAAAACCGCTACTTAAATCAAAAGTGCTAAAATTGTGGCAAATCGAATGGCAATCGTCCCAATCGAAACTACGCGACGTGAAACCGGAAGTGAAACCTCGAGCGCAGCCAATAAACAAAAGATCGCTTCAAGTTAAACTGACTAGGTTACGAATAGGCCACACCAAACTTACTCATAGTTACTTAATTACTAAAAGTGAACCCCCAAAATGTGAATTATGCAAGATCCAGCTTACTGTCAAACATTTAATAACCGATTGCCCAAAATTCCAACAATCAAGACAATATAACAACCTCAGCAACAATTTAGACCAAGTTCTTGGCGAAAACTGTAATACACAGAACCTTTTTAAATATCTAAGTGACATTAACATATTAACTAAACTATAAACAACCTATATTTGTGTCGCTAATTACCCCAGTGGTAGATGCGACTTGCTTGTAAATAAAAAAAAAAAAATTCCTTATAAATTCTGTTCCAAATATTTTGACTCCTGATGAGTTATTGAGCTTTTATAAATTTAATAGTATTGTCTTGAACACTTATGAATTTGGGGAAGTTGATGATTTATTTGTATATCACACTATTTCTAAAATAAAGTCCAATGCTGACGGATGTGATGGTTTAAATGCAAAACTCATTAAACTTTGTTGTCCTTTGTTGATACCTTATATAACACATATTAAAAATTTCTGCTTAAGAAACAATGTAGTTCACTCTGTTTGGAAAAAAGCCGTGGTACGTGTATTGTCAAAAAAAAATCCTACAGAATACAAGGATTTGAGAGGTATAAGTATATATGCTTTACAAAATTTTTGAAAGATCGATAGACGTACAAATAAGGAAGCACAAACTATTCATTAATTCCCAGTGTTCAATCTGGTTTCCGTAAGGGTATTACTTACTGCAGTTGATGATATACTTACTACGATGATAAAGGGCAATGCGCAATATTACTCGAACGTTATGTAACTATGTATTGATCCAATAAAATAAAAAAATAAACAATTTGTCATTGATGAATAAACGTTAGCGTACTTTATTTATTAAAATTTTCAATATAGAATTTGTACAAATTTACCTTTAAGACCATTTAATCTATGAAGTTACTAGCTAGAACTACGCTAGACCATTTTATAATTTGTTTTAAGTTGAGGTTCAAGTCAAATGTCAAATAAAAACGCAAACAATAACCAAACGCATGACACTAAAAACTACTAAAAAATTGTTCAAAGAGACTTTATTGTGACAACACTGTAAACAATGTTAGAATTAAGTTTCTGCTATACGCGAATTATAAAAAATAGTTTTTAAAACATTTAAGTTCTCTACAAATATATCACAATAGTTATTATATTTATTATATTTATTGGTGATTTTAATTGGACATTAATTCTTGATCTAAAACAATAGAATGGCAAAAGCTGTCTATCATTAATAATGAGAAACGTTAATGTTACTTTTTTAAATGAATCTGACTGTTTCTAGATAATTCCACAATGTATTGGAATTTTTTTTAAAATTCTAAGAAATTGAAAATAATTGTTTCGGTATTGCTATCATCGTCAGAATGACAGAAGTTACATTTCATGTGATGCTTACTTGAGGTTTATTAATTATTGTTGGCTAGACCAAGAAGTGACCTATCTTGTGATTGACTTAATATAAGGGAGAACCGGCAAAAGTGGCCAACTTTTGACATAAGTAACTCTGTCAGTGGTTAATTGATATTTATCCTTCCAACTTTGTATAATCAAACAAAGGCTTGAGAGCGACAATATAACCTATCAAAATTTTGCAAACATAAAAAGAATGTTCCTCCTCATTGATTTTTATTTTTAACAAAAAAATTACCACTGTACCCTCTATATAGGATAGAGTGGCCATGAATGGGGTATACAGCGTACACCACCTTTTTATTGCAAAAACTACACTTTTTATGCAGTATTTCTTTTATTAAACACATAAAGAATCTAACACAAGTTTTAGTTAATTTCTTCCAACAAATCATGATAAACAATAAATCTGAACACAACTAAATCTTAATTTTAATCAAAAATTACAAATAAAAAACTAAAGAACGTTATATAAAGATAAATCAACAGAGAATTGATACGAATGAGACATTCTTATTGTTCCACCCGTATTTGTTGGCTTAGGTAGTTTCATGTTAATGTCACTTTTTCGTATGCAGAATACATCAGCTACAACGGGAAAACTGAGTCTTGAATTATTGTTCCTTAAAAAAGAAACACTGAATTCTTCATCTGGGTGAATTTCCCTTACTTGTCCATTATAATATTTATACGATTTTTAGTAGCAAATATTACTGAAATAAAATTATTAAACTCAATGTCTTTGGTCTCAAAGCCAACATCGTTTTCATCAAAGTCCTCTGTCAATAAAGAGGAAGCATATGAAACCTTGCCATCTTCGTCTGACGATTCTTCTTGAGATATTTCAATTTTTTGTTCTTGGGAATCTTCGCATTAATGTCCTTATCCTGTAATACTTGTCTTTTCACAGTAGATACTTTTTTAGCCAGCTTTAAAGACATTTCTTCTTGAAGCTTCTGGAACACTGGCGTATCTGTTAGAACCTCTGTGCTCTTGTTATTTCTGACAGTTCTCCAAGTGGTGTGCGTAGTTGATTTAGGATAAGGAATAACATCTTCTGGTGAAAAATATATTATGGCTGGATTAAGGCTTCTTATTTCGGAAGAACCTGCTACCTGTGGTTCAAATTGATCTTGAATTGATTCTGATGCATCTTTTTTTTTTTTCGAGGAGAGGAAATCTTACATTAGACCCCGGTCTTTCCGGAGTGCCGGATTCCTACCGACTAAAACCTCTCCTCTCTCGCATCTCCCACTGGGTACTGTCAGACTCCTACTGACTAAAGAACCCTCTTTTTATCTATCTACTCTCCACCCTGGAACCGCTTGTCGCATATCTTCAGGAGTGAAGTGCATTGATCACTTTATGCTCGGCTTGCCTCTTGTCTTTCTTCTAGCTCTTTCTGATGCATCACTTTTTTATGAAAGTATGTACTCTATTCCAAGTCTCTCTTTTACTTCTCATAGTCTCTACTAAATTTTGCGGATTAAGGTTGACCCCTATATCTTGCGCCAACTGGTCCCTTAGTTCTTCCCATCTATCGAATTCAAAAGTTGTATGTGCCGCTGTGTCTACTGCTTTACAGTACAAACACAATTCATCATCTGTTTCCCAATTCTTTCTGTGTAAACTTTGAACGAGCCATGACCTGTGACGACTTGTGTCAGAAAATAGTCCACTCTTTTATGTTTGCACTCCATCCAGTCTCGTACGTTTGGTATTAAAGTTTTTGTCTATTGCGCCTCGTTCTCTGTATGATTCTACAGTTCCTGCCACTTTGCTAGGGCGATCAATCTCTCCTCTGCTTTCACTTCCGTAGTTTCCCCGTCTTGTCTCCTGTATAGTCGTTCTCTTTCTGGTGCCATCAGTTCAATAGGTATCTTCCATGAAACCACCTGCGAGGCCTTCGCGGATATTGTACGATACGCACTAATGACCCTTATGAGCATTTTGCGTTGCACTCTCGTATATAGTTGCCTGTGCTTTCTAACTGTTAGGGATCTATGCCATATAGGTGCTCCATATAAGAGAATCGACTGTACTAAGTCGTAAAGCATCTCTCTTTTTTTTGACCCAGGACCTCTCACGTTTGGTGTTATTCTACTCAGGGCAGCTACCCTTCTTTCAGCTTTTTGTGCGGCGGCTTTTATATGTTGCGTGAAGCTACAGTTTTCGCCAATAGTGACTCCCAGGTACACAACGCATTTCTAGGAAATTCTTCCCCTCCACATACGAATTTAACCTGCTCTTTTCCTTTCTGCCCTCTCAGGATAACTGTTTCGGATTTCTGTGGCGCTAAGTGTAGTTCGTTTTCCTTCATCCAGGTGTGGATTTGGTAAAGAGCTTCGTCTGCTTCCCATTCAAGATGATTCTTACTTTTGGCAGTTATGACGACTGCAAGATCATCTGCGTATGCTATTGTACTCACTCCCTCTAGTGCCAGATCATTCAACACGTCATCATAAAGCACGTTTCAGAGAGTAGGTCCTAGAACAGAACCCTGTGGAACTCCAGCTTGGACTTCTAGTATCACATCTTTTTCTATTTGTAGCGATCTATTTTCTAGATAGCTGTCTACTATCTCCAGCAGATATCTAGCCATCCCTCTTGCTTCCAATTTCTGTAGGATTTTATCCCAGGATGCCGTGTTGAATGCATTTCTCATGTCCAATGTAATAAGAGTCGCCCATTTGTCATATGATCTATTATTTACTGCACTTATTACCCTTTATATGGCCTGTATCGTTGATTTTCCCTTTCTGAATCCGTATTGTCGCTCTGAGAGACCCCCAGTAACTTCCAAGTCTTTTTCCAATTTTTCTCTCAACAATCCTTCGTACACTTTACTAATGGCGTTCAGTAGGCAGATTGGTCTAAACTTCATGTCATCTACATTTCCTTTGGGAATTAAAACTAGTTTGGCCCTTTTCCATTCCCTCGGAAAACAGTTTTGTCTAGGAATTGCATTTAGTGGATTTAGTATTGCAGCTGGCGAGATCTGTTCCACTATCCTGATGGCTTCTGTGGGGATACCGTCTATACCTGGTGCTTTCCCTGGTTTCATTCATTTCAGAACTATTTTCAGTTCTTCCTCGTTGAACGCTACTACAGCTTCTTGGGTTTTAGCTCCTCTCCAGGTCTTGGTCTTTCTCGGGAACTAGTCATTGGCTACTTTCACATTCTGCCCCGCTGCTAGTTGGAAAGGGCCATATTCTACCAGTTTTTTAACAGCTATTTGATAACCTTTTCCCCAGATATCTTGCTCCAGTTCTTTACATAGATCGTCCCAATGCTTCCTCTTTGACTTATTTATCAAGAGCTGCAGCTCTTTCCTGCATTTTCGTGCTACTTGGCGTATTTCCTTTACAACCTCTAGGTTTATTGGTGATCTCTTGCTAGCCCTAGTGGCCTGCCTTCTCAGACTGAGGCATTCTTGTCTTTTTTCTTTGATTTTCTCATTCCACCAAAAAGGAGTACGTGTGGTTTCCATTGTGCTTAGGCTCCCTCTATATGCTTCTGCCATTGCTCTTCCTAAATCTCTGGTTGTTTTCACTCCTAATGTAATTCTCCATTCCACGAGCTCCTTGAAGAGGTTCCAGTCGCATGTCGCTCTACTTTTGTTTTCGTTCTGAGGTTTCTCTTCTATCGATATAGAAAAGTATATATACTGGTTTTCAGTGAGCGTTTCTTCTTCCAATACTTCCCAGTTTCTTATGTGTTTATGAAGATTGCGAGTCGAGCATGTAATATCTATGAAGGACTCTGACTGTGCTCTGACAAATGTAGGTTTCTTACCATCATTTAAGATATTTAGATCTAGTGCTGATTTTGATGCATCTACTCTTCGTAGGGTTGATTGATATTGAGTAGAAGTCCCCGGTATTGTCATATCTAGAATATCTGTTACACTTGCTGGTAGAAATATAGAGTCGTCAAATATTTTATCATTGAACGGATATATGCCTGTACTTTAGAAAGCTGAGATGCAGTTTTTTGGAGAAAATGATTCTGGATATGCTCTGATAGGATCTCAGATATGTCGTGAATTGTAATTCGACGCCCGGGATGATTTAGAAGCCACCTGTATCAGTATCTGCAAAGGTTTGAAGGCTGGGTAGCACAGCACTTAGGCCACAATTGGCCCATTGTGCATCCTTCTGAGGTTCAAAACTTCCTTCTAGCTCGTCATCCAGCCTACTTCCTTGAAGTAGGCGATAACGTCGCCTGAATTAAGTTCCCTCATATTGGCGTATGTTAGCCTGTGCTCGCCGAATACTTGTAACCTAAAATGAGAGAGTGCCTGACATTCGCAAAGAATGTGTTCGACAGTCTCATCTTCTTGTTCACATCCTCTACAAAGTGGGGGGTTAGATACACCCAGTATGTGAAGGTGTTTTCGTAGGTGGCAGTGACCAGTCAGAATTCCCGTGGTTGTTCGTAAGTTCCGCCTGTTCATAGTCACGTATTTTTTGGCTACTTTGCTATCCGAATACTGTAGCAGTTCCTTGGTAAGCCTGCAGCCTTCTGCGTCGTCCCATCTACCCTTAAACTTATTAAGGGAGTGTTCTTTTAATAGGTCGGCCGTTGCTGACGCCGATAGACTAATGAAAGTGCCAGGTCCCAAGAGTTTTTGGGAGGCTGCCTTCCTGGCTAGCGAGTCTGCAATATGGTTTCCTTTCGATTTCTCATGGCCCTTGATCCAGCCTAAAGTAACCATGTTGTTGTTACAGACTTCGATTAAGGCCATGTGACATTCTAGTACTAGGCCTGATGTAATACGTGGTCTGTTCAAGGCTAGTAGTGTTTGTCTACTGTCCGTAAGGATGTATATATTATTACCTGTGGTTTTCCTTCTGGTAATCTTATTAGCAGCGATGCAGATAGCAGTGAGCTCTGTTTGAGCAACACTTGCATTGCAGCCCATTGCCCATTTTATGTTTAGATTCAGGGATCTGGAAAAAATACCACATCCTGAGCCCACATTGGATTTAGACCCGTCTGTGAAGATGCGGATTGCGCCTTCTTCCAATAGGTCTTGTGAGTTGTTTTTAAAGATTACCTTGTAGGGCGTGTTGAAGGCATATCGCGGTGGAATCGAGTCCGTATTGGCCTTCAGCGGTGGGATCTCCCTGAGGGCCTCATGCCACAAGTTACGTCTCAGTTTACCGGATCCTACATCAGGTTGTATACCAGTAGAGCGCAGACGTGCCATGGTCATCAAAACAACCTCCTTGATGTATATGTCAAGGGGAGTGAGACCGAGGATTACCTCCATAGCTCTGGTTGGTGTGGTTCTCATACCTCCTGTTGTATTGAGGCATGCTGTTCTTTGGATTTGGTCCAGTTTACGGACGACTGTCAGCTGGTTTGCCTTAGCTCCCCAGGCAATCGCGCCGTACGTTAGCATAGGTCTGATGATGGCAGTGTAGATCCAGGTAGCAACCTTAGGTGACATTCCCCAGGTGCGGCGGATGGTTCTACGACACTGCTCATAAGAAATATATGCTTTTTCAACTCTGTTTTCTAAGTGGGAATTCCACGTTAACTTACTGTCAAAGGTGATCCCTAAATATTTCACCTCTGATGAGAAATTAAGTTTGGTATCTAGGAGCTTTGGAGCTTGATGTTTTGCAAGCTTCCTTTTTTTCGTTAAGAGGACCATCTCAGTCTTTTTTGGATTCATTGTCAGCGAATGGTCTCTGCACCATTGTTCTATGATATTGAGGGCCTCCTGCATTAAAGCGCAGAGTTTCTCCTCGAATCTTCCTGTTAGCAGAATCACTAGGTCATCTGCGTATGCTATTGTGTTGAAGTTGTTATCATTGAGGTGGCTGACCAAGGAGTCTAAGAACATGTTCCATAGTAGTGGTGAGAGCACCCCTCCCTGTGGACAACCTTTTACAACCAAGCCTCTGATGGTTACATCATCTACACTGATTTTGATTGCTCTTTTTGAGAGCATGTTATATATCCAGCCATTTATGGTTTGGGAGATATTCTTGTTGGAAAGTGCATTTGTTATTTTAGGAAAAGTGGTTCTATCAAATGCGCCTTCTATGTCTATGAATACACCCAGGGTGGACTCCTTATTTTCCAACGATCTCTCATGTATCGTTCGCACAGCCTCTCTAAAGTCTTCATTGAAAACGATGTGAGGCTAATGGGTCGATATGCTTTTGTTCTTGTTCTTTTAGCCTTATTAAAAGATTTCCTCGCCGTCCACCTGAGCTGGTCAATCTCATGGCACCACCACGAAGTGGAGGATCCATCGAGATCGATCCGCCTGAGTGGGCAAGACATCTTGTAGGCATTAATAATGGAGTTTTGAATTGTTTCATAATAACTTTCCAAATCTCCTTTATTGTTGGGCAACACATCCTCGACTCCTCGCAGATCCCCTTTCAAACAGTGGACATATTTTGTCCTATCCGTTTTCCTGGGTTCGCGAGTCATTTTGGAGGTTGTGAGCGCAAGTTTTATTTCGAATTTTATCCAGCGGTGGTCCGACATTGAAATATTGTCGGATACATGCCAGCCGGAGATTATATTCGAAGTATTAATAGTAGATAGGGTAATATCTATTCGCGTTTGACTACGAGAGTTAATAAAAGTTGGTTCAGTCCCTCTATTTAGAATACAAAGATTCTTGTTAGTTATATAATCATAAAAAGAATTACCTCTAGTGTTAATATCTTTGCTGCATCAGCTTACGTGGTGAGAGTTTGAATCGCAGCCTATTACCAGTTCAAGCTTCTGGGTGAGACAGTGTTCCACAAGGTCCTCCAGATCCTTAGTTGGTGGTGGTTTAGCTGCGTCTGAGGGGAGGTATGCGGATGCCAGTATTAACACTTTCTTTTGACCTTTCTGTGCATATTCAACCTTCACTGCCGTTAGGTCGGAGGACGAAAAATGCGTCAGTGGGTAGGTCTTAAAATTTCTAGGGACGTATATGGCCGTCCTAGGTTGCTGATTGCTTGGAAAGCTTAAAAATGAACCTTTTGGATTATTAAGACCCATGATTTTGGTTTGTCTTATCCAGGGTTCTTGGATAAGTGCTATTGTGTCCTGCATCACATCCAGGGGCGGAATAGTGTTGCCGAAACCACCTTTTTGTGTTGAAGGTTGCACTGTATAAATCTTACCTTTTCATTGTCCATCTCGGCTTGATGGTGGTGAGATGGGTATTTCTTTTAGGCCATCTCCACTTCCTCACTTGGAGGTGTGTTGACGTCGCCTGTGTCCTGGCTTAGAGCTGTTAGTTTTGCCAGGAGACTGTCGGTCGCCATATTGGAGGATGGTTCGACAGTCTCCGCAGAAGCAACAGCTTCTTGGAGTTCCTCGGGTGGGAGAGGGGGGTCCGTGCTCGATCCCCTCCGTTCCGGGTTTAGTTTCTTGGTTTTAACAATCAATGAGGTGAACGCGTAGCTCATCCTCGTTGATTGTTTTTTTAGGGCACCCATTTCCTCGTCTCTTACGCCAAAGACGAATAGCCGTCCTTTGGGATTGACCTTCGCTTCGTGGTGGAAGGAAAACCATTCATCCACCCGAAGGTCTGGGTTTTGTTTGTCCAGCCGGCGCAGCACATCCTCTTTGTCACCCAGGTCAGCGTGAGCTTCGCTGGGGACCCAGAGGGTGGCTTTTGTCAGCTGGGGGAGGTTGTCGACGTGCACCACGTCGAGCTTAGCCTCCTTCCACGGTTTCAGTTTTGAAACTGTATTCCTTAGCCACTCTAGCGTTTCGTCATTATCGCAGGTGACTCTGATTATTTCACCAGAGTGCGACCATGACCTGAAAGTAGGTGGCTTTTTCTGACTGCTGGAGGCAGACATAAGGGTTATGTCCAAAGCCTCCATTAGTTGTTTTTTGATAAGGTCTCCATTATCGGTAATTATTTTACCATATGGATCGGCCTTATCTATAATAGCTACCCGTAAGTGGCTGGTAGCTGCATCGCTGTAGCTTTTGGTTTTAGCATCCATCCGCGTTCTCTTTCCTCTGGAAGAGTTTTCATTTGAGGTATTGGAGCGGATGCGCTTCTTTACTTGGGACGCGACGCGTTCCGGGCCTCTTTTGGAGGAGGAACTGCCTTCGCCACCCTTAAGTTTTTGGCCGCTGGTGCCAGGTTTAGAAAGGGAGGGGTGAGTGGCGCTAGTGGTATCTGTAGAGACGCCAGCTTGCTGCCTCGCTTTCCTCCTTCTCTTTGCCTCAGCACCGCAGATTCTTTTGCCTCGACGGTGCTTTGGTATTGGAGGTGAGCGTTCTCACTCATCCTCCGGTTTTTTTTTGTTCCTGTTTTATTGGTCCATTCTGGTCCCACGAGTAGCTAGGGAAATGTTCGTCATCCCTGGCAGAGCCCCGCATACCAGGGAAAGGCTGATTACAAGGGGGTGTCGCCTGGTACCCCCAGGGGGACGTTCGTGGTCGCATTCCCTGCGGCCATTCAGCCATCGGCACGTTCCTCACACCTTAGATTGGGTTGTTGGAGTGTCATTTGGTTGGTCAACACTGCTGTCACTGATGATCAACAGTGCTAACGTATCCAGCGGTGCCACGAGGAGGCAGACACTCGATGGTTGCATTTCTCCATTGGGCTGCAGAAAGCTACCTACAAGCAGACAAGCAAAGCGCAAGCAAGCAAATAAGCAAACCAACTACAAAGCAATGGCCAACTTACAACCAACCCCGCCATTTAGAAGCCATTTTTGGCACTCGTTATTGTAATGCCTCTTCAGTGTACCATACACACATTTATCGAGTGGTTGCAACCGATGACTGGTGTGTGAGAGAAAAGTTGATTATATAACATTATTGTCTTTTGCACATATATTGGGACTCGTGGTTGTCCATTACCAACAAGATTGGTGTATCACTTTTTGGTTTGGCATGAAATATAAAATGCACCATTCAATTCACTTGTTATCTAACCGGTTTGTGAGGCGACGAGGGAAAATTAGCATGGGGGAGCACTATTTACAAGAGCGTTGATAGCTCCCACCATGGTCACTAGTGTTCCTCTTTCAGTAGATGTTACCTGCCCCACATGTTTCTGCCCTTCCTTGGATATAATTTTATTAGAACCTTGGACTGTTGTCAGGGCCATTTCATCTACATTATAGTCTTGACTTGGGTTAAAATTATGTTTTTCATATAAAAAATTTATATCGGAAAAGAATCTTTGAACAACGGGTTTGTTGAAACCCATAGCGCGACCTAGAGACGTATTCTCGGCGATGCGTATTGATATAGTTTTGTTACGTCTCATAAATCCTGTAAATCAATCTTTTTAAACGCACCTATGTTTCCACCAAGACGAAGGTATTTTCTTTTTGTGTAAAGTCGCTAATTCATATGCCATGGTTTTGACATGTTTGGGTGGAAGACCATGGTGAAGCTTTGCCATCGTTTGCAGATACCTAGTTAAAGTTTGCTCCTCATCCCTGTCAAATACCCGGTTAACTTCATAATTGGATGTAAGTCTTGGTGCTGCTTCTAAGAATCAATCGCTGAAGTCGATTTGTTCGAGATTGTGTTTGCATTTATCTCTGTAGCGCCTCAATGTTGTGCGTGGAATTTTATATTTCTCTGACACACTTTTGATGGACAAACCTATCTCTATTACCTCATAAAGTGCGTTCTTCATGTCAATTTCTGGTGTATTGGCACACGAACGGGCTTTTGCCATTTTTATGTCTGAAAAAAATTAAAAAATGATTGTAGGGAACAGTGGCCATTCTTAGTTTGGTAAAATAAGTGGTGGCCAGTATTCCCTCACAATTAGGTGGCCATTGTCGCCGAAAGCACATGTTTCAATATTTATTTAAAAATCCCTTCCTTAAATTATTGTTTTAAACTTTAATAGTGAAAAACTATTCCTTGAATATACATGGCTTACTTAACAAAACACGTTTTTCAGAATTTTAAATCGTTAAATGTTAATTTAAAACTAAACCTACCTACCAAAGTTATTGCAACGTGTTGTCGTACATCCACCTTCACTTACGAACGTTAACGAGGAGCTACCGAGAATCAAACTGTATCCGGCAGTGAGACGTACGAGAGGATGTATACCTTCTATGTGACTGCGCTTTAAACAGATTACAGTGGAAAATATTGAGAGGTGACCACTGTTTCCGCATGGCCGGTCCTCTCCTATATGAATAGAAGAAAGAAGAAGATATGATATTACAAATATTATGATATAGAAAACCAGGAAAAGTATATTTGTTGATCTTTACAATTATTATTTAAGAAGATTTAAAAGTGGAGAACTCCCTAGATTTATCTGTTCATTGCTGACTTCATATTGTGGATCTCTTAAGTGTCTTCAAATTACTAACTCTTCAAGGAAATCCAGTTCTTATTTCTTATCACAAATATGTAGTACTTCTAGTTCTGTGTTAGGTGTCAATGAATGTTTGGTGTCAAGTAGATGTTTTCCGTAGTGGGATTTCTCTGTATGCTCACTGTATCTAATTTGAAAATTTCTAAAGGTTTGACCTAAATAGACAGCATTACATTCTGGACATTTAAGTTTATCTATAACAGACTTCTTTATTGGGGATATTTTTGTTTTTACATTTAACAATTTTGTAGTCACATTACTTTCTGTTTAAAAAAAATGTTGTATTTGTTGCTAAAGATATTATCTTTGATATCTTATTAGAAATATTACCTGTTTTATGTTGTGTAACTACGTCATTAAATAATTAAAACTTCCGTAGTTTTTAAATAGTTTTATTATTTTCTTAAAGATGTAGCTCTGTCGCCTATCATACGTTGTGGTTATATATTTTTGAATCCTCGCTTGTCAACCACGAGCTGGCATGGTTGCCAAGCCTCAAAATGATCAAGGAATATTGAATGATGCCTATCTAATACATCCCTTCCATCAAGATGAACAATTTTTTTAAAGATCTAGTTTAATAGGTTTTTAATAGTTCTGCCAAAGCGAGTTGTAACCTTGCTTTGTGCAAACATTGGCATACTATTGGAGTTCTCCTGGGAGGTATTCTCACTTTCTAGAAGATGATGAGAATGCTGCGTGTATTCTGAGACAGGGGTTCTGAGGTGTTATTGTTGATCTTGGGAGGTGATGTTTTAACATCACTATCAAAAGATATGGTCGTAGTCAGCTGATCATCATTGGCATCACAATTAATTTGAAATTGATTTTGTGACAATCTTATATCGTGCCTTTTCCTTTTGATAGTGTTGCCATCACTATTTGACAATACATATGATCTAGGATTTTCACGAATGTCTATTATTTTACCAGGTTTCCAGGTATGAGATACGCGATGAAATACAGTTACATTATCATTTATTTGTAATGATTTTAAAAGTTTTGCACTTTTATTATAATGTTTTTCATTTGCCTCTCTTTTATGTTGTTTTTTTCTTTTACATTATGGCATAACATTGGGTGGAGCAACTCTACAGATATGTATTGGTACTTTGCTCCTACAAATTCTGCTATTCAGAAACTGTGACGGCCAATACCCCGTATGATTTAGTGGTGAATTTGTATAATTTAGTAGGGCATATTGAATATCAGCATTTTTATCATCTGTTATAGTTTTTCTTAATAAATTTTTTGAGGTTGTGACTGCCTTCTCAGCCGAACCGTTAGACCTTGGATAATCAGGACTTCTGAAGGTAAGAGTAAAATATTATATTATAATATATAAAAAAATTCTTTCCATTTCATTGTCGATTAACTCTATCCTTTTGAATTTTCTGAACCAGCTTAAGATGTTTTGAAGCTACTCGTATATTGTACCGGAGCAGTGTTTTAATTTTCCTTAGAGACTTTGTTCGACAAGTTGCTCTTGACATACAAATCAACACATAATTCACGTATTTCTCACAGTTTTTCATTTGGTTTGCCTTCGACTGTACGTAATTACCTTCCTTTTTCTGATTTCCTTATTTTCTTACGCGGATAAAAGATTGTTGAACCGCCGTGTCTTTCTTATTATCCTGTTGCCTTTGAAACCCTAAGGTCGTCACCGCAGGACACTTTTCATAGTTAATAAAAAGAATGTTCTAAATCACTTGCATTTCAAGGTTGTAAAGACATTTCTTTTCAATTCCACATAGATTAACAATAGAAAGCTGATTGCAACAGTTTCTGATACAGGATAATACCTAAAAAGAAGGGAGATATATGATGCTGTACCGTATTTAAGAAATTAGAATATTAAACTTTGTTGTATTAATAAACAAACAGAACTAATTTGCTGCCATCGCTGGCTTATATATTTCATATTATATTGTATATTTTCGCTTGATTTTTTTCTCACCAATATGATTGTT
The DNA here is from genome assembly GCA_963921935.1 of Galeruca laticollis. Classification (NCBI taxonomy): domain Eukaryota; kingdom Metazoa; phylum Arthropoda; class Insecta; order Coleoptera; family Chrysomelidae; genus Galeruca; species Galeruca laticollis. Next base: position 18,903,501 of record OY998181.1, on the reverse strand, counting down.
TGGGTAAATATTTCCGTCAAACTGTATAATTATTTATGGCCAATTTTTGTATTACACTAATATGTACATTTGTTTCTACCATCTGGTAGAATTGCTGTGAGATTAATGGAATTCTATAGAACAAATACGTATACGCATGTCTAATTGATTACGAAAAAGTTTTTGATCGAGTTCAACATCAAAATATGATCAACATTCTAAAAGATGCCGACTTAGACGATAAAGATCTCAGAATAATCTCAAATTTATACTGGAACCAGACAGCATGCATGAGACTTGATGGAGAGTGAACTGATCAGGTGAAAATATTACGTGGGGTCAGACAGAGCTGTATCTCCAACATGTACTCGGAAAGAATGTTCAACGAAGCCCTTAACAATGTAGAGGAAGGTATTATTTTGAACGAAGTGAGACTGAACAATATCCGATACACCGACGATACCATAGTGATAGCAGATAGTTTGGAGATACTACAAAAGTTAATCTACCGAATCACGCAATACATTCAACAACATGGTCTCAACATCAATTTCCACAAAACAAAACAAATGACGACAAGAAAGATATAAGCGGAGATCACCTATAAATATATATATATATATATATATATATATATATATATATATATATTAAATTCTATCAAGTCAGCCAACAACTCAACATGGCAATTTCAACATCAAAAACCAAAGCTATGACATTCTCCAGAGAACCTGTCAGGTGTAAAGCGGTTGTAGAGGATAAGCCAATCGAGCAACTCAATGTCTTTAAATATCTAGGCATGGAAATCTGCAGCTACCACGATCCGGCGAAAGAAGTAAGAAGTCTCATAACTAAAGCAGCAGCTCTGTCAGGATGTCTTAGAGATGTGATATGGTAAAACCAGCACATGGGAACAGATAGCAAGATGAAGATCTATAAGACTTGCATCAGACCTATTATGACTTACGGAATAGAAGTACGCGAAGACCCAAATAAAACAAAAAGTATGCTGCGCTCGGCCGAAATGAAAATCCTACGAACTATCCTAGGGAAGACCAGACGGGACAGGATAAGAAACACTGACATACGAGCTCAATGCAGCATAGTAGACATAGTCAGATGGGGCAGACAGAGACGAAGAGAATGGTACGCGCACGTACGAAGAATGGACGAAAACAGATTACCGAGAATAATGATGGAAAGCAAGCCACACGGAAATCGCCCACCAGGAAGACCCCCAAAAAGGTGGCAGGAAAGCTGGCAGTCCACCTCGCAAGAAACCATCCAGAGACGGCTTCAGCAAGCAACAGACCAATAGGTCTATTTAAAAGAAGAAGAAGAAGAAGACCTATATATCAACGGAACTCGGGTATAACGAGTAAAACAGTATTCTTATCTTGGAACTATAGAAGACGCTTTTTAACACAAGGAGCGCCGTCTTTAAAAGTCACAAACTATCGCTCAAAACAAGGGTGATGTATCTAAGATGCTATGTTTTTTCCGTATTACTGTATGGCGTAGAATTCTGGACACTAACAGAAGCCGCCACTAGAAAACTTGAAGCTTCTGAAATGTGGCTGTACAGGAGAATGCTCAAAATATAGTGTACAGCTCACTTAACGAACAAAGAAGTGCTCAAAAGAATAAATAAAGAACTGAAAATCATGTACACCGTCCAGAGCCGAAAACTCGAATATCTCGGAAACATCATGATAATACAAGGGAAATTCAAAGGAAAAATAGGATCCAGCAAGAGAAGAATATCATGGCTGCGGAATCTGCGAACTAGGTTTGGAAGAATTGTTTCGAGTAGCTACAAACAAAGTCGTGATTGTCAATAAGATTTCCAATATCCGAAACGGATAGGTACCGGAAGAAGATAGAAGAAATAAACGGTTTTAAAGATTAAAAGAATATTTTCCGCAGTTATACACTCCAGAGGATGTATCGTGCTAATAAACCTACATTGCTTGAAAAATTACCAAAAATGTGCTATATCTGGATTTATAGGACCCGTTGTACTGGCTCTGGTAAATTGAAAATTGATAGGGTTCATCTGTGAGACGCTCCGAACAATATCCAAACATAGAATTGGTCATTCTAATACACTCCGGGGGCAGTTTGGCTTAAAAATAATATGGCTAACCCAGACTGGTTTAGCAGTATAGCAGCATCATTCAACAGAGCTAACGTTAAATATTTTTTTGACAAATTGGAAGGTTTAATCCGAAAGTATGGATTCACTGCTACGCGTATATGGAACAATGACTAAATGGGTGTCACGAAGATACAGAAACCTAAAAAGATAGTTGTTACCCGCGGTCATAAACAAGTAGGTGCGATCACATCTGCCGAAAGAGGAACACTTTTAATGCTTGCATGTGCCATAAATGCAGCTGGAAATTCCGTACCCCCGATGTTTGTATTTCCCAGAATGAGATACATGGATCGCTTTCTTCGTACTGGACCATGGGGATTGCAGCAGGTAATGTTTCAAGATGGATGACAGAAAAAGAATTTTTAATATTCATCAATCATTTCAACGAAGACCATGTTCTCCTTCTGTTGTATAACCACATTTCAAACGTAAACATTCACGTCGTCGAGAAAGCCAAAGAAAACAACATAATCACGTCGACATTTCCACCGCATTGCTCCCACAATTTACAAGCGTTAGATGTGAGCGTCTATGGTACATAACTACACTAATCAAGTACTGACAGACTACATTTACAATCATCCAGGAAAGACAATGTCGATTCATGATTTCCCAGGTTTGGTGAAAGATTCATTGCCACTTGCCCTAAATCCTGCAAATATCATGGGTGGATTTAAATCGACAGGATTATGGCCCTTCTATCATATATTTTTCAAGACAGTGACTTTGCAACCTTATTATGACACTGATTGTCCATACCCCAACCCAGAAGCAGATCCTTCCACTTCCTCGCCGAACGTCTCCAAGTTGTCACTGGACCTAGAAAATCCAGAATTGTTAGATGCTGCCCCCGAATTGACATACGCACCACTGAAATCATAAGGCAATGGAAACAGGAACAAATCCAACACATCATTCTTCTGATTTTCAAAATATGACTGTTTCACCTCGCTTGTTTGCAAGGTAAAGAACGTTGAATTGCGTTACCGACTTTAGATTAGTCAGGTATGTTTAAAAAATAAAATGAATTGAATTATCGATGCTAGGTTCAGCTAGTAAACAAAGTAAATTTGAAAATGTACCGCCATCAAAAATAAGATCCTTTCCTCAAGCAGAACCTTGAAAACAATCCATCCACAGTCATCGTAAAAGAAAGTCCGCTATAGGTACTAACGTATACCACGGAAAAAGAAGCATTAGCAAATGAGAATGAAGAAAAACTAGCCAAGAAACAAAAAACCTGCAATAAAGGTGAAGGTAAAGGGAAAGATAAAGGAAAGGCGACGAAAATTGGTAAAACAGGTTAAGATATGATAATGAAAATAAACGGTTTTAAGGATTAAAACTAACTTTTCCGCATGTTTGGCCCTGAACAATATTCTATCATAAAATTGTTACTTGTATACACTTCGGGGGGTGTATCGTGCTAACAAACCGAAATTTCTCCAAAAATAACCAAAAACTCAGTATATCTGGATTTATAGGACCCGCTGTACTCGCTCCAGTCAACTGAAAATCAATAGGGTACATCTGTAAGACACCTTGAACAATATTCAATCATAAAATTGATCAATCGTATACTCTCTGGAGGCTGTATCGTGCTAACAAACTGAAAATTCTCCAAAAATTACAAAAATTTGGTACTTCAAGTACCATAGAGTACCCGTTGTACTGGCTTTAGTGAGCTGAATATCAATAGAGTTCACCTTTAAGACGCCCTTAATAATATCCAATCATAAAATTGGTCACTTGTATATACTCCGGAGGCTGTATCGTGCTAACAAACTGAAACATCTCCAAAAAAGACAAAAATATCGTACTTAAAGTACTGTAACACCTGTTGTATTGGCTCTGGTCAGCTGAAAATCAATAGGGTTCATCAGTCAGATGCCCTGAATAATAATCAATCATAAAATTGGTGACTTGTTGAACACCGGAGGCTGTATCGTGCTAACAAACTGATATTTTTCAAAAAATGACAAATTATCGTACTTCAAGTACCATAGCACCCGTTGTACTGGCTCTGGTGAGCTGAAAATCAATAGGGATCATCTGTGACATGTCCTTAACAATATTCAATCATAAAATTGCTGACTTATTGCACTCCGGAGACTGTATCATGCTAACAAGACATGTAAGGAAAAGTGGCCGACGACAACGACGACGACGACGACGACGACGACGACGACGACGACATACACACAGGATTTTTTTTCTAAACACCGTTTTTTCGTGTTGTTGTTGATGGAAAACGTAAAAATAATTAAAAAAAAAATTTCTAAATTCCAACTTTTTTTGGGGTAAACCAAAACTTTTCTCGCATATAGAAAGGTTGGGCGGAAAAGTAAAAATAGGATTCATATTCAGAGTCTGATACTGGTGAATGGTATTAATGAAATTCACTTCTTCTTGTTTCTATTAATATATCTATATTAAATCAATCACAAGGACCACTTCTTGGTCTAGCCAAAAATAATTATTAAACAGCAGGTAGACTTCAAATGAAATGTAACTTCTGTCATTCAGACGATGATATTACTTTTTCGTGCAACCGGACGCAAAACAAGCATTTTGCAGCCGCAACAGAGGCCGCAAAATGATATTTTGCGGCCGTTACCCAGAGTGATGGCCGACAAACATTTTTACGGCCGTTCCCATAGTGACTGCCGGCAAACTGAACGCCACTACAGCATTTAACATTTCTGAAATATGACAATAACAATGTATTTCGAACCAACCAACATACTTTATTTTTGATATATATTAACATTGATTGTACTGTTTATATTATTACTGATATTCATCCCTGAAGATGAAGCAACTAAATCTATTGTTTCTGAACAATCATTATTTACATTAGACAAAAACGTATTATTTTCTTTGGACATTAACATTTTGCGATTGACTACATTTGAACTAGATTCTACAGTGCCAGAAATTGCATTGGAAATTTTGTTCTTATTATGGATGGAATCCTCGACATATCCTTCCGCTACAGTAGTGGACTTCCATCCACCGTGGCGTTTAAGAACTGATATATCAGCACCTGTATTGGCAAGCAGCTTGGCGGAACTTCTTCTAAAACTGTGGCCTGTGTATGCCTCACTATTTGGTAAGCCGAGATATTTTGCAATCATACTAGGTATTTTTCCAATCGTATGCACTCCAACAACCTGTGCCGAGCACTTTCCATTTTCATATCTCAGAAATAGACGACGAATAGCAGTATGTTTTGGTCGAAGAGTTACATATTTATAGTAAATTCTTATATAATCTTGATTAGTAATGGTAAAAACACGCTTTTGATCAGTTTTAGTATCAGGAACAGTTACTATCAATACAGTTTTGTCTTCCTGAATATCTTCGAGGGTCATTCTCACTAATTCGTCTCGTCGCAATGCTCCTGATATTCCCATTATCAAAACTACCTATAATAATAATTATTATGAATAAAACATCATACTTCACTTTTTTCCGTATTCATATACCTTCCACAGTAGATGATTTGCATCACTAGCTTGTTTGAGGAATGAATCAATTTGCTCGTGCGTAAAAACTTTTGATTTCTCTGCTCGATAACCAACTGACTTTTTCTTGAGGAACGGTACCAATTTTAAAAACTTCTTTACGTCAATTCCATCTCGTACGTTAAGCATAGTCTTTAACATAGAATAAATGCTCCATAAAGTTGAACTCTTCACAACTTTTGATCGCTGCATCAAATATCCTAATAATATGTTTTCTGACACCGTCTTGACATTTTGGTTGACACACCAATCTTTGAAGTTGCTGTAACATTTTTCATATTTCCGTTTAGATTTTTCGGGTATCAAATCAGAAAGTGCTGAGTCTATGAGATCTCTCAGCTCAGGAGGAGTGCAAGTAATTGAAATATCACTATCGCTATCGGACATCTTCACGACTTCACGAGAAATGTCAAATTGATTTGTATTGCTAAATATTTCATCTCCATAGAAACATTGTGATATTGACGTGTAATTTTCTCTATTCGCGTTGAAACGCTGACTTTTCTAAAGAGACACAATGTTTATTGAAATTATGTAATTTTCACGGTTGCACGAAAAATATTGTGTATACTATGGCCGCGAAATGTTTTCGCGACCTCGAGATTATCTTGCCTCGGCCGGAGCGGCCTCGGCGATAATCTCTCTCTCGGAACGCGAAAAAGAATTTTGCGGCCTTAGTATACAAATAACTATTCCGCCCAACCTTTCTATATGCGAGAAAAGTATTGGTTTACCCCAAAAAAAGTTGGAATTTTGAAAATTTTTTTTTTAGTTATTTTTACATTTTCTATCAACAACAACACGAAAAAACGGTTTTCAGAAAAAAAATCCTTTGTGTATGTCGTCGTCGTCGTCGTCGTCGTTGTCGTCGGCCACTTTTCCGTACATGTCTTGTTAGCACGATACAGCCTCCGGAGTGCAATAAGTCAGCAATTTTATGATTGAATATTGTTAAGGACATGTCACAGATGATTCCTATTGATTTTCAGTTCACCAGAGCCAGTACCACGAGTGCTATGGTACTTGAAGTACGACATTTTGTATTTTTTTGAGAAATTTCAGTTTGTTAGCACGATAAAGCCTCCGGAGTACATACAAGTGACCAATTTTATGATTGGATATTATTAAGAGCGTCTCAAAGATGAACCCTATTGATATTCAACTCAGTAAAGCCAGTACAACGGGTGCTATGGTACTTGAAGTACCAAATTTTCGTCATTTTTGGAGAATTCTCAGTTTGTTACCACGATACAGCCTCAAGAGAGTATACGATTGATCAATTTTATGATGGAATATTGTTCAAGGTGTCTCACAGATGTACTCTATTGATTTTCAGTTGACTAGAGCGAGTACAGGGGGTCCTATAAATACAGATATACTGAATTTTTGGTTATTTGTGGAGAAATTTCGGTTTGTTTGCACGATACATCCCCCGAAGTGTATACAAGTAACAATTTTATGATAGAATATTGTTCAGGGCCAAACATGCGGAAAAGTTAGTTTTAATCCTTAAAACCGTTTATTTAATATCGAAGCAATTGTCAATTTCTTAGAATTTTTAACATTTTTTCAATATATTGTGGAATTATTTAGGAACAGTTAGTTTCATTTAAAACAGTAATATGAATGGTATTGTTTAGGATGTAGCGAAAGTTACAGCACTTCCAAAAAAGAGGAGTGGGTAGAGTGTATAGAATGCAAAATGTGAGCTTATGTCAAATAGGTAACGGGAAACGTTTATTCATTTATTTGCATTAATTGTAATTCTGATGATAATGAAGATTTAATAAGTAAGTGCCCACGATCTTAATAGTTTTTAATAAAATTGCCATATCGATTAAAATTAGTGAAATTTATTCATTATCTACTGAAAGCTGCTTGTAGCAGACGAATTTAGTTACGTGAGGTTGTCTTACTTAATAATTAAAAAGCTTACAGCCGAAGTAATGTGATGTAACTATTAAAATAGTTCAAAAATTAAGATATAGACACTACTAGCATTACAGATTACTATTATGAGATTATTTAAGATGTTTATAGCGTTAAATTGTGATCTTCTTAATTAATTTACCGTAACAACGTGCCTCAAAGCTTTAAAAACTGGTCCCGAACCGGGGGCAAGTAGTTTCAATCGACTTTAAATTAAGAGAAACTCAAATAATTTTTCAGGAATATTTTCACTAAGTGATAATTTATATTATCGATAAAAACAATCAAATAAATAAATTATAGGGTAGGCTTTGTCAAAGTAACAATTATCTACAAAATATAATAACATGCCACAATCTCCCCTACTGGCTCTGGTAAGCTGAACATTTATAGGGTTCATTTGTGAGACGCCCTGAACAATATCCAATCACAAAATTAGTCACTTGTATACACTCCAGAGGTTGTATTTTGCTAGCAAACCGAAATTTCTCCAAAAATTACAAAAAATGTAGTATATATGGATTTAAAGGACCCGTTGTACTGGCTATGGTGGAATGAAAATATGTAGGGTTTATCTGTGAGATGCCCTTAACAATACTCAATCGTAAAATTGGTGACTTTTATACACTCTGGAGGCTGAATCGTGTTAACAAGAGGATAGGATTTTTTTTGGAAAAACCCGTTTTCCATGTTTTTCTCGCTGAAAAACGAAAAGATAGCAATAAAAACGTCTAGAAAGGTCAAAAAAATAAGAAAGTGTAAATCTGGATTACGTAAAATTTGTCACAAACAAGCGCATTTGTATCGATCTTGTCTAAGCTATTTTAAAATTCCTATTCCGCATAAAATAACAGTTTTTCACCGAACCACAGTCTAGTCGGTTGATTACTCCAATATTTACAATTCGAAAAAGATTTTGGCATATTATTTTCGGTCAAATGCATAAATAAAATCTGGCGATTTATTTATAAAGCACACAGATATTTCCACGATAAAACTGGCAAGCGAGCGTTCTGTTACAATAGAATTCGATACAAATTTGTGTATTTTTAAATATTTTTCGTAAACTAGGTGTCACAAACAACTGATTTTTTAATTCACTTTTCGTAATCAAAAATTCAAATTAGATCTATAATCAACGAATTACAAAAACATTTCAAGTACCTAAACGTTTTTACTTATAACCCGAAAAATGTTCAAAAATGAGTATTTTCAAACGACTCTAAACAACCGCTACTTTTTCACCAAAACACAGCCGTAGAAGATAAAAGTGAACGAAGATATCAATTAGTGGAAAATAAATTATTAGAGTAAAAAAATTTCCTATACTTCTTAATTGTAGTATAAATGGCTGTTTTTTATTACACAAATTTTCTATAAAAGATGTAGGAGTAGTATTTGACTCAACTTTTAATGAACAAATCTATATAAAACTGTCAGCAACTTATAAACTTAAATCCTTCATTGCGTGAATAGCGCTCATCTGTATAAAAAGATCATCAAATCAAATTCGTTTTTACTATCGATAGAATTTGATAAGCGATTTTGGTAATTGCTAAATCATATTTTACTTGTATGTAAGTCTGCTGACACTCTCTGGCATGTGTTGAGTTTGTCTCATTGTTTCTTATAGGTACAACAGTGGGGCTAGTCTGAAATGTATTGATTAGCGTAAGATAGGAAATTTTTTGCTTTACACTGTTATCTTCAGCGATTTTATTATTGTACCCATTCCACATTGGAGTATTCGGTACTTTACAACATTTTAATATGCTTGCATTAAAGATATTAGAATCACTCAAAATGTTGCTAACGTTAGTATAATTATAATTAATTAAATTTCTTCAATTCTTCTCAATTGACTTCTGATAGTTCCTTTAATCCTGAATTTGAAGAGACTGTGCAAGATACTGAATGCGAAGCCGATTGATCATTTCAAAATGTAATTTCTTATAAACAAAATTAATTTCTTATAAACATGTATATCTTATTAATTGACTTCTGACATTTTTAATGATAGTCCGCTTAATCCTCTATGAATATTCATATAGTCACTTTATTCTATACGCAAACAACACAAACGCAAATTGTCAGAAGTTTTTCTTAATATGTAAATTTTCTTATATTTTTCGCAACTTTGGCAGCTTCTGACAACTCTTTAGCTTCCACTTACTCTTCTGACAATTTTTCCCCTGCTTTTTCTCAGCCTCCTCGACACTTCAAATTTTCAGCCAAGTCGGTCGACAGTTTTTTGACGGAAAATTTACATGTTTGATCGCCCGTCCACGTACTATGTAGTTTCCAGTGCGCCTTTTGACGGTCGGGCTTTCGCTTTGCGGGCAACAATCAAAACTTTTCCAGGTAAAATATTGCTGGCCCTAAGGCATGTAGCTCGCCATATAGCTCTTAGACTATAAGCAGAATAGAAAATATATACAGAAAATTAAAGCCCGTTAGCGATAGAACGAAACAAGGTAGGGATTTGGATATTGGGAAGTTTTCAGTATCAAATATTTCTAAAACAGTAAAATTCCATTCTAATAATTATGACATGATGTTTCAAAAAAATAATAATTTAAATATCAATTTCATTGATAATGTTTTATTTTCACATGAGGCAAAATTTTGTTTGGGACAAATTATAACGATACACAAAAAAGGAGACCAACAAGAATGCAAGAACTATAGACCACTATTGACCATATATTCCGGGAGGTATAGTCGACGCAAGAGATATAGTGTGAACTTTAAGGTTTCGGCTTATTGTTTGACTTAAATACCGTCATATTGCAGTCAATATTATAATTTAAAATACGTATTTGACGATATATTCATTTAATATTATAAATTCAACTAATAATCGGTCAAATGTATTTATTAATTTTATAATTATTGAATACATTTATCGACTGTCTAACGACTATTTTCAACCCGCAATTATGTTAAGGTATATAACAAAGTACAGTCCTTTAAACAACATTAACCTATTTATATTTAAAAACATTTTAAACATAACACTAGACACAACACTACCTTTTATCTCGTTTTATTAAGAATAATTAGGAATATAATTTTCAAATAAATTATTATTTTCTACATCTTTTACTGAACTATGAGTATATTTCCATATAGAAATTTGTTCGAACACAACAGGTGTTCACCAGAGATAAGCAGAACTTACTCTTTAGTTGGTAGGCTGACATCAAGAAAGAGTGTATAGTGTTTTTCTCAGGAATTTCGGTAAGTTACATATTTATTATATAGCAATTATATTTTTAGTAAAAAGTTAAATATTTTCAATGTGGCGTCTTTGTGAAATATCGAGTTAGGTCCAAAATATTGTGTGTAACAACAACGAAAATTTGAATAATTGTGATCGAAGTGGAAACAGGCTTCAACGTCATTTAAATTTGAAAACACAGAAGATATGTTTCAATGTGTATAAGAATCTACGGAAAAAGTTTGGCTTCGATGAAGAAACAGAATTAATGCAAACAGTATCTGATTCAACAGAATTTCCCCTGTCAACTATATGCAAAATAGCCAAGAATGAGCCTTACGAACGCAAGAAGAAATGTGATAAGGGGATGATCAAACCTTCAGATGTGTCTGTAATAAAATTATTAAAAGCCACCATATATGAATGTTACAAAAGTTATAAGTAGTAATGAGTTACCAACGATTGAAAAATAAGAAATAAATTGACAAATGTCGGCCGTAATATAAATGTATGTAAGAAAACTATTGGAAACTGTATTTAAGGTATTTTGTGCTCCTCAGTCTTTACCGTTTTTCGAAAGAAATACTAAAAACTAAAACAGTAAAACGCGATAAATCGAAGTAGTTTACAGTGATCTTCAAGTGCAGTAAGTATTTTTTTTTCTCCAGTAATCATAGATCGATTAAAATATCGCTTTTGATACAAAACCAACAAATTTTTGGTTATCAATTAACCAAAAAACTGGCTTCAGCTACTATCACTATCATTAATCATTATTAGCCAAACCTATCGGTTTCGTTAGAAATAAATAAACGGTCGGATTCAGGTTGAAACTATTGCCGAAATGAAAATTCGACTTAAATTTAAATTTACAAAATGTCAAGCGGCGCTTCTGACTACAGGGGTCCGTCAACTAATCCCGATCAGCAAACTCTCACACATTACACAATTACACAACAACAACCATCTCCAAAATTTCCAACTAAGGACCAAGAAATAATTTTTCCGTCGGTAGACACAATAAGACCATTGCAGTAGGAACCATAGTGCAAACAAAAAATGTACTGTTTTCATCAAGAATGTCAAATGGAAGAATTTGCATATACCTTTCAAGTAAACAAGCTGTAGACGATTTTCTGAGTCAACAAGGAGAAATTAAAATAGGAGAACATACTATAAAGGCACGCAAACTAATTACCCCAGCTAATAGATTACTTCTTTCTAACGTATGCCCATCCATACCTCATGATGCAATTGCAAAGTGTTTAATCGAACTTGGTTTCAAATTAATGTCCCCATTTTCGTTTCTTACAGATGGAATACAAGCCCACAATACAGCCATGTGCTTAGTTTCCGAAGGCAAGTATACTATGCACCTTTAAAAAATAATACTGTACCTGACTCAGTCCTAATTGATTTCGATAATACTTCATATCGAATTCTCCTTTCTGATGGATTAACTTGTTATTAGTGTTATCAGGCTGGTCACGTATCATCAGCTTGTATTATAACTCCCTCTCATGTTACTGTTCCACAACCTACGTTCCAACCTGCTAGCAACTCCTCCCAAATGCAGGAATACTCCTGTTCACAATTAATGGCCCCTAGTTCCCAACAGAATGAAATACACTCAACCGACGAAACTCAGGAAGAGATGGATTCTCAAGGAAGTTCTAATCCGAATCACATAAATAAACGTTCCCACTCCGAAGTATCATCTCCAGCTTGCCCCACTCCTACAGAAACACCACAAGTAGATTTTACACAAAACCTCAAATCAGTCAATACCACTTCGGATGCCATTAATATTGAGTCACTATTACAAACCAACTAAACAACTGATTCAGGAAGCATCACCGCCATATGTACTAAACTACATCCAATTAGTAAGCCTCTTAGAACACGTACACGGCTCTTCCACCCCTCTGGAAATTGCTCAGGAGTACACACAGGACATACAAGGCCCACTACACATGCTGACAGAAATATATCCCAAATTGCAAGAAAGAGTAATAAAATAAAAAATCCTTAATAAAATGAAACAAGACTTAAATAACCAGATTGACATGTCGGACGACACCGATAGCAAAGGATAGCACATATTAAATAAGCAAAAACAAACAAAATGAGTATTATTCAGTAGAACATTCAAGGTGTATTCACACATGTCAAAATGCTTCAGCTTTTAATTAAACAAACACTTCCACAGGTCATCGGCCTACAAGAGACAAACTTCAAAATAAATTAAAAATATTCTTTAAAACATTTTTATGCCTATCACAAAATCGAAACAAGCACTAGTAAAGCCAGTGGTGGCGTATCTATATATGTCAACTCAAATTTGGGATCAGAAGAAATCCCTATACAATCAAACGTAGAAGTTGTCGCAGTTAAAATAAAGTCCCCAATACAATTTTCTATATGCAATATATACTTTCCATCAGATACGGAAATTACCTCCATATAAATCGAATCGTTATTAGATCAAATTCCAAAACCAAGGATTATAGTAGGTGATTTTAATGCACATAGCACTACATGGGGCTGTAAGTCTACAGATAAAAGAGGTGAAGTTATAGAACATCTTTTCAGCTCAACCAATCTTACATTACTTAATACGGGTGGAAAAATTCGCTTTAATTCAGTAACTGGTAATAATTCTGCCATAGATCTCTCTATATGTGAATACTCTTTAACTCCAAGCCTAAACTGGGAAGTTTTACCGCATACTCATGATGGTGATCACTGGCCTATAATAATTAAAAATTACAAATCCAAAAATACCGAAATATCCTTATTAGAAAAATGGAAGACAGAAAATGCAGTTTGGGAATCAAAACATTATTAAAAACTCCCTACCGCATCTAGGGACATTGGAAGGTAATATCGACCTTGTCGAAAAATTTACTACAATGCTGATAAAAACTGCGGAAGAAACTATAGGAAAGACAAGCAAATCAAAACATAAACACACAGTTCCATGGTGGAATATTGAATGTCAAGAAGCTTTGAAACTTAGCAAACATGCCTTCAAAGTTCTGAAAAAGCACCATACAGAGGAAAACCTAGTTAGTTTTAAAAAGTACAGAGCAAAAGCGAGATATATCATTAAAAAAGTAAACGTGAGTCTTGGAAACAGTATATCTATTCAATAACTGATGATACTACTCCGTCTGAAACGTGACAAAAGATCCGCAGAATTAAAGGTATTTCATACAACCACAAGATACACTCTCTGAAAATGAACGGAAATAATTTTTCTGATGACGGACAAATAACATGATGTCAAAAACTCCAGTCCAGGACCTGACGAAATCCCCTATAGCTTCCTTATGAATCTACCAGAAAATGCTAAACAATACCTTTTGCACACGTACAATTTTCTGATCTAAATCATGGAGAACAGCTATCGTAATTCTTCTTTTAAAATCAAACAACGATAAGTCGGATCCGGATTCTTATCGACCAATCTCTTTAACATCCACTATATGCAAACTATTAGAAAAAATATTAAACAAACGTCTGCAAAACTTTTTGGAATCTAACAATTTATTATGTAAACAACAAAGCGGATTTAGAAACATCAGGAGTACAATGGGCAACTTAGTTAAACTGGAATCTGTCATAGATGAAGCATTTGCGAGTAACCGTCAAGTACTAGCTGATTCAGATTTATACGCACAAAAAACGGCCCCATAACGATTTTCGCTTCGTTTTTGCCGATATTTCCAGGAAAGTTCTCGAAGATGGCGTCCGCGTCCAGGTTAGGGCGCACCATGTGTCCGTGGGGTGTTCGCAGATGGCATATTTGAATTCAGCGACCCGAAAAACCCCCGAGTGCCGAGTTTCTCTCCTTCCTCGCATGAAGTTCGGGATAGTCCGACAGAGATGACGTTCGTCGGCGTTCCCGAGCTCCAGGTGTTCGGGAGATCAATTTGAACATCATAATCGTGATCAGTGACCTCAAAAACCCCTGGATATCCAAGTTGGGCCAATTCTGACTCTTATTTACTAAGTTATGAAATTTTCCAAAAGGCCTCTCAAAAAATGCACTTTTTGAATGCATTTTTGGCTGCAGCAATGCAACTTCCGGTTTGTAATAGGTAGAAAGTTGGTAGGAATGGTATAAATTATTTTTGAAAGCGAATGAAAAAAACCGCATTCCGATCCGTGCTGTACTAAAAGATTTCCTAACATAATGCTTCATCGCCTCGACTATATATGTTTTGCGCCAACTATACTGTCACTTTTGGACTGGTGATCGATCTTCATACGAATTTTTCAGCATAAGTAGTTGTCCGCTTGTACATATGAGGTCCGCGGGTCAGTCAGTCTACTAACGGTGGGTGTAGGCGTGGGAGGCGGTGAAACTCGTCGGTACGTGAAACTTAAAATGTGTATTATTCATAATTATAAGTGAAAATAGGCGGACGAGGCGATAAAGGAAACATATTCAGTCAGGCGTTTGATGTGGTGTGGTGGGAAAAATTGAAGTGACCGATCTTCACTTAAAATTTTGTAGAATGATCATTTTAATCAAATTGGACTTCACTATAACTCTGGAAGTTTGACTCTTCCGCGGAACTTTCATCGTCATCATCATATTCTGATGACTCTTTGTCTCCCTCAGAATCCCCCTAACAATTGGTAAATAATACGAAATTTTAGTGTGATAATGATAATAGATGAGTTGAAGTAAAATGAAATGTTCGGATACCTTATAGATTTTCTGATAAATCTTGGGTTATATCATGAATTTCAGGCAACTGTTCTCCATCAAACTATTTGAAAGTGTCCGTCTTCTTCTTGCCAACCATAATCAGTCGGACTAGCGATACTAGTTATTTTTAGCGAAGCATGAGTCCTCATCTGTGCAATTTATACGGCGGTGATGCTGACCCTTCAAGATTGCATTACGTTCTTAGCATTATCTCATTATCCTCAATCCGGTACGTCTTCATAAATGTCGCCAAACGAGCTAAAATCTCTGTCTTATATCCATAAATTTGGCATACAAACCCCCCCCCCCTACAGCAAAATTTTCACTTAGTTCATTATCTGACCATTCCGAAATTGCAATGAGCGCATCAATATAACTGTTTTTTTGAGTAGTTCGTAATGCTTATTTTTTCCTTCTTGTTAGAAAGCAGGGTTAAAATCGCAGCCAGTGAAAGCATGCAAAGATAGCAACGCTTTACTAATATTTACTATATTTATGTGACGTCTATATATCGATAATTATCTGCTCTTCCTGTGAGAATCGAAATCTGTATATTGTGTGTGATTCTATGCATGTTACCAAACATTATTACATTAATGTCGGTATCCAAATAGCATCGAAATTCAATTTTGGTAACAGCTTCTAAATGTTCAGGGCATCATCTTCTACTGTTCTGATTACTTTATTTTCTACGACTTGGAACTTACAATATTACTCGTGATTGAGGAAAACTGTTCGATCCCCAAAGTATGGACTCATATAGTTCTGATTCCAATGTTAATTTAGAAATCTAACTAATTCTTTTTTGAAATTATTTCTGAAATTCGTTGAACGCTTCTGCTGAGGTCCATTGATAGTGAAACGATTTCCCTCCACTCTTCCAGGTAATATATGCTCATTGTCTTTTATCGATGGGGAAACGTAACGATCGAATATGATAATGATAGTTATCGCGCTGTTGGCAGTGAAAGTGTGTAAGATTTTCTGGGAAATATTTCCAAAAGACACCGGAATTTCTTTCATAGAGTGGATTGTGTGAAAACCATCAAAAACTATCACGTCGCATTATTCGGGCTCATAACTTTCCACTTCCTTTTCCAGAATATGTAGTAAAACGGATTTATCAGTTTTGCATATTGTTCCTTCCAAATGACAAAAAGCTAAAGGAACCGGAGTTAAGGGATTACTCGATATTCAATGTTTTTACCAAAGATAATCTCAAGAGCTTTCCGAACTGATCTATTTCCAATTTTACTTCGACGATTAACGTTCATCTTCTTCCTTTCCACTGCATCCGTAAACGTTAGGATTTTATTCTTCTTTAACGCTGTCACAAAACGAAGAAAATCGTGTGAATATTCTATAATGAACATCTCCTGCAGTTGTTTTTCCATTTTCCTGTACGTTGAGAAGAAACTTTTCGACCATTATACAAATTCTGTGTATCCAGGTCGTCGGAAAACGGATTCATGTTATGGCGAATATGCCTGATGAACGTGTTCATCTGCGAAGTAAATTTCATGTTCTATTATTTTCGATATCACCGGAGATGTCCTGCTTCTTACGCCATCCTGGCCTTTCCAACAATTAAAAAATTAATAAATAAACAAGTATTACACACATTTAATAAATAATCGTTAGCCGGCACGATGCCGGTGGAATATTCGTCAGTGGAACTGCATAAGATGAAGCGCGCCAAAGAAAGCTGGTCACTGCCCTCGACTTTTGAAGCCTGACTGACGCAGAATCCACCACTATAAACGTGACTGACGTCCATTTTTATATTCTATTTGATTAAAATAAACGTTCTATAAAATTATAAGTGAAGATCGGTCACTTCAATTTTTTCGACCACTTCAAACGCCAAACTGACTATGTTTCTCCTATCAGGAACGTAACTGATGCCTATTTTCACTTACAATTATGAATAATTCACCTTTTAACAAAGCTCCACGTGAAAATCAGTCACTTCTTTCGATATTTTTCCGACGAGTTTTGTAGATAACTGTTTACCTAAACATTCCTTTCAATTGAATCCGCATGTACTGGTTCGTTGTATGGACTGTATTTCATTAATAAAGATTAAAACGACTTTATTTTTTCAAGGTAACTTTTTTATATAAAGAAATTACATACATAATGACAACTCTTTTGACATTTCTTAATCAACAAATTGACAAACAAGTTTGCTTTCATACTTATTTATTATACAGATCAATTGCGTTTTAGACTTTGTGGTTTTTTATATTCTATATAAAAAAGAAGCAAAGCTTAACATATTCCCGACTTCAAAAAATGCAAATTACCGAACTATAAAAAATACCTTATCCTAAGTTTACATGGGCTATCGAAAGCCTTCAGCTAACATTTGCGCTTTATGGCTAAGCCACCGTATCCTCTAACTATTTAGATAACGGTAGTAAACACAATTTTGTTACTGCTCGTTTTATTAAACCCGAATTAGTTTTTATAGTTACCACCCGAATAATTTTATCGGCACCAGGATGTACATTCACTACACGTTCTAGCCGCCACATTTAAGATGGTAAATTGTCTTCGTGAACAAGAACCATGGGTCCAAGACCAATATCTGATCTATTGGTTTTTCATTTTGTACGTTCTTGAAGTTGACTGATGTATTCCTTCGACCAGCGTGACCAAAACTGTTGTTTCTACTCCTCAAGCTGTTCATAATGATTAAATCTATTGGTTGGGATATTTTGAACGTCTGGATAAGGTAAGGAAATGAGGGATCTTCCGATTAAAAAGTGAGAAGGAGTTTATACTTCTAAATCGTTTGGGTATGTCGAAAGAGGTGTCAATTTAAGATTCCTTCAATTTGAGTAATAACTGTGGACAAACTCCCATAAGGTGCAAGGTACTAGCTATGACTTTAAGAAGTTGTTATTTGTTAGATTTCACACCAGCCTCCCATATTCCACCCTGGTGAGGGGAGTAAGCAGGTATAAATGTCTGCCTCTGACTATGCGTTTTGCTAAGTTTTTGCCGGAAAGTGGCCAATACTTATCTCTAATCGATGCTAGGAGCATTTGAGAGCCACAATACAATTGAAAAATATGTGTTTCTTTAAAGATAAGGAGTGTAAGGTGATGTTTGGGGGAAAGAATGATGAGATGTTTCTTATTGAAATTATAAGAAGAGTTTCTTAGTCGACCTCCAACTTCAATCAACTTTTCCTTTATATATGGGTTAAGACTTAGGATACTACCTCGCTTAGAAACTAGTTTATTTTTATCAAGATCAGTTTATTCTTGTGGAAAAGATTCTTGTTGGGCTAGTTGGCAAAGCGTATTCAACGATAATCTAAGTTCCTCAAGATTCAAGTGACCTGTGAACTTAGGTTTGGTTTCATAAAATTTCTTAAAATTGGAAGCAAAACGTAACAAGTACTCTTTATTAGTGTGGACGCAAGTTTTTGATTCGTTTCGGGTTTCTAGAAGATCACCAAACGCTACAACCTTTGAGACGTCTTCTGGCCAATCATTACTCTCACTTTTTAACCATAAAGGGCCATGAAACCAAAGACTACAATTGAGGGGCTTCTTTCGAGACATTCCCCTTGAAAGAATGTCGGCTGGGTTGAAATTTGTAGGAACATAGCACAATCTATCGATTTTTGTTAAATTCTGGATTTGTGACACTGTATTTCCGACGAATGTTTGCAAAAGATGAGGACATGTACGTATCCATCCTAACGCTACTGTTGAATCTGACCACAAATTATATTCGTCAATTTTATTAGTTAAACAATTTTCAAATTTCTTGAAGAGTTTAGCAAGCAATAAACAAGCACACAGCTCCGATCGAATCGTTACACTTTTAATGGGAGCTACTTTGGTTTTTGAAAAAATGAGATTAACTACAGTTTCGTTCATAGTATTTTGCACGCGCAAATATAGTGCTGTACCGTATACCGTAACCGTTCTGACTATTCATATGATTTGAGCACGATATGTGTCTTTGAATTTAAGTTCTCTAAAGCAAAGAATTTCTGCTCGGAAGCGAGTACATTTATCCGAAATTTCTTGCAGAACCTATTGGTCCCAAGCCAGGGACAAATTCCACAAATTGTGAAGCATGATTTTTGCTAAAACAATAATTGGACTAATCAGACCCAGCGGGTCAAATATTTTTGCAATGTCTGATAAGAGTGTCCTTTTAGTGATGTGGCTTATTTTTCGTAGCTGACTGATTTGGAAAAGTAAAACATCTTCTTTACTGGACTGAAAGCTGAAAAGAAGCTGATTGTAAAATGGAAGAGACTTGTTGGCACAATATTGTCAACTTATTAATTAAGTTAGCTCTACAAAGTAAGTCATCCAGTTATATGTTCTTTTTTATGATTTGGGACGCTTCCGGGTAAGAGTTTTCGTGATCAATGGCTAATTGTAATAAACACCGAGTTGCCAATAAAGGAACACTAGCTGTGCCATATGTTACTGTGTTTAGAGAGTAAATCTGAAGTTCATCTTCAGTATTTTCGCGCCATATCTGTGGAAAGATGGCTAAACCATATATGTCAATTTTTGTTAGTTTTCAGGAGAGCAGTTTAAAGTTTCCAACTCAATTATAAATATAGGGTTAAAAGTATTTGTTAATGTTATTTAGAAATTGTATGTAAAGCTGGAAGAAATTTTAAGGAAGTGAAGTATGAAGGTAGTTGTTTTTCCACATTCTAAAATACTTTTGATATTTTGATCATATATGGTTATGCCATCTTATGATTTAATCTTTTTATTTATATTTTAAAATGGAGAAAAGGAAAATATAAAACAAAATTTGTGAACTTAATGGTAATTTAATTGTTCCTCAAAAGTACAAATTGCATTTTTATCTCTAAACATAACAATCTAGTCGTAAGAATCAGAATCTAAAGTATCACCACCTAACTCATCATATTCCTTTGCATTGGAAGTGGTTGGTAAATTCTCAGAAAAGGCATGGCAGTCTCTATCAATGAGGTCTAGCATCGATAAAAGGTCCTTCTTTTTCTTTGGCCGGCCATCTTGTTAGGGTTGGTCAGTGTCCACTTTCCAATCTAAACAAAGTTTGTTGATTGTGTCATTTGCGTATCTTGTGACGTTTTCAAATTATTTTTACAAAGTGGTTTTATTTATTTTTATTATCTAAGTGTATTTTAAAATAAGTGTGCTGTAATACACTGTTGAATATCATTTAAATAAACTTCAATAATATCCATATACAGTATATTTTAAAGAGTGAGGTTATATTTCTTCTATAGCAGAACGATCCCTACCAGGCTATACAGCTCTATCTACAGTACCACCTTCATGTAGATAGGCCCCGCACAACGTCTGAGACTCTGTTATAAATGCTAAGATGGCGCCACTCGAATCGCCTTACACCACACCGATAGTGATGTAACCTAGTCCTATACATAGTAGCATGGTGAAGGGTAGAAGCGAGCACGGATTACGTATTATTATATACTTTGAAAAGTTCATGTTATTTTCACTTTGTAATATTTTGTTTGTTGTTAAATAAAATTATTACTACACTGGCGCCCTGACGTGGAGCCCGAATTAAGGATTCCTGAATGCAAGTGAGAGTTTCGTGAATACTTCGACATTTTTTTGTCTTGTAGAATCGAAACTGTCACATTTGACAGATTGGAATTTCGTCAGTCCGGCTTTTTCCAGTTATAACGACAGGAATATTCGCTGTTGACTTTATCCAATCCGATTTTACCAAACATTCCGCGTCGAAGTAAACGCATTGCTGCAAGCCAAACAACCATGGCGATGTCTCCAGAGCAATTCCAACAGCTTCTACAAGCCGTAGCCGGCATAAGGACAGAACCAGATAATCGGAAGAAAGGGAGTTTGAGCAAATGCACGGCCCGATTCGACGGAACACGTTGTCATGAGACAGTCGACAATTTCCTAAACACCATAGCAGTCTATAAGGATATGGAACAAATCACAGATCAAGACGCAATTAAAGGCTTGCCACTAGTACTTACTGACACTGCAGCTACTTGGTGGCAAGGCATAAAAGGAGAAGCAACAGACTGGAATAATGCTATTCGATTAATCCGTGCCGCTTTCTCTCCGGCAACTTCTGCATATCAAATTTACCTAGATATCTTCAAGTCCCCTCAAGGAATCTCGGCACCTACTGACGAATTTATTTGTCAAAAACGAGCAGTCCTTTCCAAACTTCCACAAGGAAGACATTCCGAAGAAGCACAGATTGATCTAATCTACGGTCTTATGCACATTAGACTTAGATAAAAAATCCCAAGAGGAAAAATCACTACGTTTACTGACTTGCTGACAAAGGCTAGACAAGTTGAGCATCTAGAAATGGAACTCAAGGATACGTCTACTATACGACGCAATGAATCAACCGATACGCTACCGGTAAAGAAAACCAAATTAAGATGCACGTTTTGTAATTTTAAAGGTCACAGCATACAAGAATGTCGTAAACGGCAGAAGCAAGACCAACCTAAAACGACTGCGACACATACGGAGCCTACACAATCAACCGCTACCAAAACCGACAAAGGTCACCTTCACTGCTACGGATGTGGCAGAGCTGGATACTTCCGCAGCAATTGTCCCAATTGCACTAATGTCGGCAAAGTTGTCGATGCCCAAGCTGTCCACTTCTATTCGATAAATACGCTTTTAAGATCTACACCTGAAGTCCCAACAGTTCCTGCAAGAATATGTGGTATTAAGGGCCAAGCACATATATATACTGCGGCTAAAACAAGCGTAGCTGGCGTCACCCTCTACAAACTTTTAAAAGACAAGAATTGTGCATTCACCAAAACCACAGCTCGAGTCACACTCGCTGATGGACTTCAAAAGCAAACAGAGTTACTGACAACATTTACTACTATAGAGTTAGGCGGTAGAACTCATAATATCAACTTTGTCGTGCTGCCTAACGCCGTGGATAACAGAACCTTATTAGGTATAGATTTCCTAGAAAAAGTTGGCATCGTGTTAGACTTAGGACAACGGTGCTGGTACTACGCAGACCGGCCTTTCGAGCGTTTTGAGTTTCAACCACAGTACCAAGGACTAATACAAAGACCACGGGATCAATCAGCAGAATCGAAGAAGCCGAAGAAATCTCTAAATATCGAAAGCGAACCAACTAAGGTACCAGATCCTAGAATGCAACTTAACATCACGGACGTTGACGAGAATGATGACGTTTTATCTCCATTCTTAGAGTTTTTCACGTCACCCTTACGGGATGAGTTATGGGAAGCTCCAGACTCCAGATTCCCAAATGTTAAAGAAAACAAGCACACGAGTAATGCGTATGCACCGGAAGACATAGATGAAATTTTTCGTGACAGCCTACCTCTCACTTACTCGCCACAAAAGAAAACAGGCACCAAGCGAAAAATCCTTGAGTTATTTAGTTTCGATGTCTCCCTGCAACCAAACGAAGCCGCAACGCTATGCCCGACTAATCGAAACCAGCTGAATGCAATACTGCAGGAATTTCCAAATTTATTTGAG
This sequence comes from Galeruca laticollis, assembly GCA_963921935.1. Taxonomy (NCBI): domain Eukaryota; kingdom Metazoa; phylum Arthropoda; class Insecta; order Coleoptera; family Chrysomelidae; genus Galeruca; species Galeruca laticollis. Next base: position 18,880,442 of record OY998181.1, on the reverse strand, counting down.
GAACATGGCCCTCCTACCACGCGGGCGGAGCATCGAATAGACACAGGCACTAGTGGACCAATTTCCAGTGCGCCTTATCGTCTTAATGTCACCAAGCAAACCATTTTACGCGACAAACTCGACGAGATGTTGGCTAATGGAATAATCGAGGAAAGTGAAACAGCGTGGACTTCCCCCGTCGTCATGGTACCAAAGAAAGATGGCGATGTTAGGGTCTGCGTCGACTATCGCCGATTAAATTCGATTACGATACCAGATCGATACCCACTTCCTCGTATCGACGATTTGCTACACACAGCAAAGAGCAAACCTTATATGACTACCTTGGATCTCAAATCTGGTTACTGGCAAATAAGAATGCATGAGGAAGATAAGAAGAAAACCGGGTTTATTACACCTTTTGGAGTTTACTGCTTCATGCGCATGCCATTCGGTATAAGAAATGCTCCGGCAACATTTCAGAGATTAATGGATAGGTTTAAAATTAGTCTCAGTCATATAACACTTCTAGTATATTTAGATGACTTGATTATTCGTTCATCAACGTTTGAAGACCACTTGAGGGACTTGGAACAAGTTTTTCGACGTTTACACGATTTCCAACTCCGTATTAATAGAACTAAATGCCGTTTTGCTTGTTCGACCATTGGATTCTTAGGCCACGTGCTGACACTAGATGGGATCACGATGGATCCCAACAAAAATCAAGCAATTGTGGATTTACCTGTGCCTACCCACGTAAAGGATCTCCTAAGATTTATCCAAACTTGTTCATGGTATCGCCGATTTATTGCAAATTTTGCCAGCATTGCAAAACCTCTTACAAATTTGACTCGGAAGAATACTCCGTGGAAATGGGCAACAACTGAGCAAGATGCGTATAACAAATTAAAGAACTGTCTGATAACTGCTCCAATCCTCAAACAAGCAGATGAGAGTGAACCCTTCACTATTAAATCCGACGCCAGTAGCTATGCCATCGGTGCAGTTTTGGTCCAGGGGGAGGGAGCAACTGAACACCCTATTGAGTATGCGAGTCGCTTATTAACGAGTGCAGAGAGGAACTATATGACCACGGAGGAAGTAGCATCACCTGCCAATCCACCCCTAAGGAAGAAAGGATTACGAGGTAGACCCAAGAAACAACAACCTTAATCGTCCTGCTTGGTGTGCTAGCCTCTCATCGGGACGATCTCGAAGCTAGAGGGGGAGGTTATAGCAGAACGATCCCTACCAGGCTATACAGCTCTATCTACAGTACCACCTTCATGTAGATAGGCCCCGCACAACGTCTGAGACTCTGTTATAAATGGTAAGATGGCGCCACTCGAATCGCTTTACACCACACCGATAGTGATGTAACCTAGTCCTATACATAGTAGCATGGTGAAGGGTAGAAGCGAACACGGATTACGTATTATATACTTTAAATAGTTCATGTTATTTTCATTTAGTAATATTTTTGTTTGTTGTTAAATAAAATTATTACTACACTTCGAATTTTAGAAATGACAACAAAACGTGTTTCATTTCTTTCATAATGGACTTTTTTAAAGAAGAACCCAAGCTTGTGTCTCGTGGCGAAAATGCTGTGGAGTCTAATAATAATAAAGGACATGCAATTCGATAGACAACTTCTAATGATTCGTGGAGGAGTTCATGCTAGCATGAGAGATAGAATTTATAAAGTTCAGGTAAATTTAATGATATGAATTTTGGATGTGTTTAAGCTAATCTTTATAATATATGTTTAGTTAAAGCTTGATAAAGAATCCGAAATGGTGGAAGCTAGTTGCACATGTCCAAGAGGAGAATTAATGTGCCATCATATGGCGGTATTAGCACTATTTGCTTACCACAACATTTCTATAATAGATGTTAGTTGCTCATGGAGTGCAAAAAAATAGTGGTAATGAAATAAAATCGATTGCTGAATTATATGAAACAAAGGGTCATCAATCTGTAAGCCAAGAAGATATCCAAGCATAAATTCAAGAATAACTATCAAGTCTGAGTATAATTAAGAATACTGTGGAATTTACTTGCCTGATGAGAAACGAACACAAAAAATTTAAACAAATTCCAGACACTTTAGAAATTGTATTCTCCAAGGAATAATTGGAAGAAAAAAATAAAAATTTTTACGAGCGAGAGACAGTCATATTATCGAGTGATGGTCAGCCTCTTCTTTTTCCTCTTCTTAATTCAAGAGAACTGGATAGTATATCATAGCCACTTGATCTTTAGCCAAGAAACTTTTTCACCGTCGATGTCGCTCGTTCGTTTCACGAAAAGATTATCTAGGAGCTTGGAAAATGCCAAAAAATATTCTTGCCCGATGTCCACGACTGTAAATTTCGATTTTCTCCTAAGCGAGCGTAAAAACTGAAACCAGTCTCGAGACACCACTATTTTAAAATCATCCGAAATGTGTTTTTACACCTTTCAATTCTAGTGTGGCCACTGTCACACTCAAGGCGTGCGTGCCCTGGCAAAAGAAATTTCTGATTAATTGTTTCAATACTTGGTTTCTTCTGAATGGCATATATTTTTTTAAAATATCGTTTATTCAAACAAAATTTATTACAATATCATTAAACTAATGTAAAAAATTCTCAAATCAGTGCTTTAAACACTGGCCTCCAGAATAACAAAGTTTAAAGTTAATACAGTGATGCAAAGGTAGTTAATTAACGTTTACATAAACTTTCAATTTTCTAACAAAACTCTTATAATTATTCAAGCCTTTTATAAACTGTGGTAAATTATTTAATGTTTTGATTGCATATACAATCGGATTGTTTAAACCTATATTTGTCCTTGTATATATTTGATAGATGGTATTATGTGATCTTGTTTGGTAATCGTGTACATCAAAGCAAAACTCAACATTTATGTTACATTTCTGTTGATTATTAAGTATTTTATAAACAAGTTTGCATTGTTCTGTATCCAGGATTTCTTTTAATCGAAATAATTTCAATTCTGAATAAATTATATTTGTGCTAGTGAGCCAATCATATTTAAATAAAATTTTAAAGGTTTTGTTTTGTAATTTCTGAGCTTTACCAAAATTAACTTCTCCACACAGGCAAAAGATATATGAAGTGTGTTAAGAAAAAATAATTATAAACTTGAAATTTACTTGTCATAGACAGATAATCTCGACATTTGTACAAAGCGGATAGCATTGAAACTATTTTTCCAGTGATTTTGGTAATGTGTGGAGACCAGTTCAAATTTTCATCTACAATTAATCCCAAATATTTTATACACATTACTTTCTCTATCGGTACATCATTAATGTTAAGATACAATTCGTTAATTATTTTATTTTTCTGCTTATATACAATATATTTGGTTTTATCAATATTAATTTTCAATTTATTTGAAAACAGCCATTTAAGGTAAGCATTAAGATCATGGTTCACTTGATTATTGAGGGTGATTCCCTCTGTTCCGGTGTATAGCAGAACAGTATCATCTGCAAAGGTGAAATATCTTGCCTCCAGATTGGCAAGTTTAAGGTTGAGTACATACGGGGAGTACAACAGCGGTCCAATAACCGACCCCTGTGGCACCCCGCAGGTACTGGACAACCAATCACTACTTGCATCTTGAAGATTTACATATTGATTTCTGTCAAGTAAATATGTTTCAATTCAGCTGTACATAGTACCCCCAAATCCCATTCTAAATAATTTACTCAGCAAAATATCTATACTCACTACGTCAAAAGCCTTTTTCAAATCTATGAAAATTGCTATTACTACTTCTTTCCTATCTACAGCCCTTGAGATATAATCTATGAAGTCAGTAGCAGCACCAAGTGTGCTACTGTTTTTTATAAAACCATATTGGAATTTATCGATCAATTGGTGGGTATCAATGAAAGATAACATTCTTTTCTTCATTAGTTTTTCTAGGAGTTTAGAAAATACACTCAATACCGAAATAGGTCTGTAATTGTTCATGAATTGTTTATCTCCCGATTTAAACAATGGAGTAATTTTACTTATCTTTAGTTCTTGTGGAAAAATTCCACTTTGGATGGTTTCGTGGATCAGATGTACTAGAATTGGTAGAATGTATTCTCTGAGATTATGTATATCCCTAACAGTAATTTCGTCGTGTCCGGATGCTGAGTTTTGTCTTAGTTCCTTAATGATATCTAACAACTCCTGTTCATTTGTTAGAGGTACCGATATTGAGTTGTTGTTTTATATTTCTCTGAGAGAAAAACCATCATTCAATTAATTAATTTCAGTTTCTACATCTTTTACAATCGTTCCACCAACTTGAGAAAAATACTCATTCATTTTATTAACAATATCTAGTTGACTATTTACAGTAATATCATCTATCAAAAGTGAATCAATAAGTACTTCATCTTTTTTATTTTTTATAAAACTATTTATAAATGCCCATTGTTTTTTTATGTTATTTCCGGCTAATTTCCATCTTTCTTGAAAGTAACGATTTTTTAAAGTTCTTATTTTATTGTTAATCTTATTTTTAATGTTTTTAAACTCCTCGGCTAAGTATGCGTTCTCGGGTTGATTGATCTTTTTTTTATAAATTTTATCTCTTTTTTATCACCTCAAGGACTTCACTATTCATCCAGGTGTTATTTGAACGAATTCTTAATTTTTTACTGTACTCAGACTCCTTTTTACAATCTCTGACTAAATCAATTAATTGTTGAAACTTTGTCACGTTTATACTTAAAACTTTTTCCCCAAATAAATTTACAAACTTATTATAATTCACAGATTTGACTACATAATCTACCTTTGGCTTATGAATTTGTACAGAAGATTCAATATCTATTAATATCAATTTGTGATCGGAAAGTGCGTTTTCCTTAACATTAACTTTACAATTCAGCTTACCATTATAGTCACTAAGAACATGGTCTATAAGAGACTTAGACACTCTGGTAACTCTGGTTGCGAATTCGTCACTGACTACATTATTTATTTTAAAGTTTCTTATTGCAACCAGGTCTTTGTAATCTTTGATCATTTGCGAATCATCCAGCAAATTAACATTCATATCACCTATTATAAAGTGTTTTTTAGGGTGCTTCAGCATTACTGATTCTAAGAATGGAAGAAAATGACAATTATTAATGGAGGGAGGTTTATATATAACACTTATTTTTAAGTTATGCATATCTAAACTAATACATATCCAGTTTATTGGCTCATTTTTGCTTGATTTCTCATTTTCACGAAATTTGATTGTTTTTCTTACATAAATAGCTACACCGCCCCCTCTACCAGCTCTGCATGAATAGACTGCAGAGAAATCATTAATTTGAAATAGGAATGTTTCATTCTCTTCCAACCACGTCTCAGTAACCAAGAGTATATCACAATCTTCTTTAACAACAAAACACTGCACAAGATCTGGTTTGTTTCTGATACTTTGCAAATTCATGTATGCAATTTTTAGTTGTTCACGAGGCCTTTCTAGTTTTCCAACTGACTTTTCTCCTCTACAAGAAGGACTTTTGAGTGCTCATTCTTTCTTAAGAGGATATAAAAACATAACCGCCATATTGATATTGCGGTTTTGTCCTCCGCAAGTGTCAGAATATGATGTGACGTGCTGAACGGTCTCTGATTAAGTCATTAACTTTTTATAGAGACATGAAGCAATTTGGTCAGAGCCTCTGCCTCCAATTACTTCGTACCACATAAAACAAACAGATGATTCAGTGTAGAAACAGTCACGAACAGTAAGATTGTACTCAGACAGCAAACGTTTATAATAAACTATATTTGTAGATAAGTACGGGGCTGGTAGAACTTCTTGCAAATCAAAAAGCAGCACCCTTTTTGTTTCATCGTTTCTAACTGCCTCTTTGTCTTTTCTTTTGGTTTCATAAGCTTTATTAGCTTCCTCAATGTGATCTTCTTGAAGTTGATTCAGTTTTTCTTTATCTGCTTCAGTGGCAGCACTCTTCTCTATAGCCTTAATTTCGTCACATTTGCGACATCATGTGTCGATATAAGGCTGTTTAAAACGATATCCAGTGCTATTAAATACATCACGAAAAACATCGTAGCTTGCAGATTTTATGTTCTCTTTTTTTTAATCGATTTTCTTCATACTCTTTGTGCATTTGACGAATGGTTAGGTGGCTTGGTAAAAAGATCTGATTGTCGTTATCTCTTCTTACGTAGTGACTTTCATGTCGTGGATATTGGTCAATAAATTCTCGAATTTCATTCCGTTCTTTGACAAACTTATTGAAGGGTACATGCTGTCCCCTCATATCAGTTTTTATGAATCAATCCTCTGATAATTAAAGTTTTTTAATGAGCAGATTTAGCTGGTTTGGCGTTATTCCGTGCAAATTGATAAAAAAACTTTTGCATACAACTATTTTTTGAGAACCTAGATGCACTGATTAAGTAACAGTTATGGCTCGATCGTGTTGCTTCCCTCCTTTCGTACCTCTACCTTTCATTTGATATTCGCATTTTGAAAGGGTCATTCGTTCACATAATACTTGCTTGCGCAGCTTTGGAGATTTGCTGTTGAAACTAAACCGAATCATATTCTGTTATTCAGGGGTGCAATTTTGAAAACAATTTTTTGTGCAACACTTTGTTACGGGCTTAAATTCTTTAGCTGGGCACAAAACTCCTTTTCTATTTCTATAGGCAAGGCCTAAATATTTTTTCTTAGTTTCCTCTTCACGTTTCCTTCCTTTCTTTTCCTATTCTATTACATGAGCACCATTATCAAGCTCTTCAGAACTATCAGAACTATCTGAACCCATGTTTTCAGTTTCAGGGATAATATCTTTTGCGTCGTTTTGTGAAATATATGAAATTAATTGAAAATTGTGTGAAATTAGGTGTTATTATCATTTTTTATAATTCTTACAACCTAACAACAAACCATTGGAAGCCTCTAAGTTGCTGGAACCACAAGTTTCAATTATTCTCGCTAGTCTGTTTGAGCCATCCTCTTCTGGATGCCAGTCAGGATCTTTATCAGAATCATCTTGATCCAGGCCAGATGCTACATTTGATCCGTTATCGTCATCCTATAATAATATTGTTTGATAATAAAACGAATGTGATAAATATATACAGTTATAAAAATATAAAATTAGAATTAATATTATTAGCAGTAGTGACCAATCAATACAACTTATATTCGAAAATACATGCATGTGTTTGATAGTATGGCATGTCTATAATAATATTTTGATCATTAAATTAAGTAGCCAGTATGTTAATTTGTTTTTGAATTTTTTTAAGGTGAATTTCTATTTTTAAATTTATTGGTAAATAATTATATAGTTTCTGTCCCACATGTAGAAAACTCCGCTGTCCAATGGACTTCTGAGACAACTATGTTGACATTTTCTAGAAATCTTCTTCGTTAAGAAAATATAACAGACACCCAAATAGATGAACCCACGGGCAAACATTCAAAATAACTCACCAAGTCAAAGAGATCCACATCAAATATTGCGCTTACCATATTATCATCTGAACTAAGATCAATCATTTCAACTTTTGTTAATTCCGACAAAGTTGTCTTGAAAGATGTGATATTTGTTCTGGATTTTCATCATTTATGAACAGGTCTGATCTTTCGCCACAGACAACATCATTTATTATAAGTTTTTTATTATCATTATTTTCGATTGGAATTTTATAGCAGTGTACAACTAGCAAGAGCGAGAAATAAAGTTTTTACCCCACTTCTGACTAATCATATTTAATCACAAATCCTTAGCATACACCGTTCAATAAAAACCACAATAACACACACACACATAATGTTTTATTTTCTCGTAAATTTAAAAATGAGGTTTCTAACATGTACTAACACGCTTTAGGCCTTCCGCAAACGACAACATGCCGACAACTGGAAATAATTGGTAGATGGCAAAAGCAAATAGATCAACATATTGACGGAATCCATTGAATCGTATACAGAAAAGATATGGCAAAACCAAATATAATTACATATATGTAATGGCCATCTTAAAAGAAATTATAGTGCTGGGTTCATGGAAGGAAGTGAAAACATATATGCCTGCATATTTAGTTTTGTCATCTTTGAAATGAACGCTTATCAGTATGAATGGTCATGTCAATATACAATATATCAACATATAGTTTATTGCCACCTTGTTAAACAAACTGCAGTCATCGATTTATAGGGAGACAATAATAGGTATAAGGCATATATGGTATTGCGAACGTAAGTAGTCGCTTTTTTCAACTTATTTATTTTTGATACTTTTCAATTAGACAACACAGAAATATATGTAGCATGCCTTATTTTGTCATCTTCTAGATCTCATTACGACGATCATATATAGGTGTAAAAATCTCGAAACGGCAAAATTTTGACATACATGCTTTTGCCATCCTACCACAGATATAAGCTGAAGAGATTTAAATTCGCGAGTTATTCCAATTTGACGGTACATTTTGCTAATGTCAGCTGACACAACAAAATTATGTTGCCTGAATTGATTTAGACTTGAATAAAGATCGTCCTGAATGGTAGGTCCTACAAAACTGAATTAAGTTGTAAGAATATCCAGAAGAGGATTCTGCTGAGCAGTTGAAAACTACGCGCAATTTGGTGGTCACACTATCTTCTCGTAAGACGCCATGATGAGGAGAACAAAGATTGGCTTATTTTTTAAAAATAACTAGGTATTACTTTTGTTTCTGTTATTAAAAATTAAACGTTATTATCGTAATTAGAATCTATCGGCATATTTAAATTTGCTATAAAAAATAAAGGTTTCTATTTAAAAAACATTGGATGACGTCATCACGGTGTACTCATGACGTCATCATAGATATCGTTGTTCACAATAAAAGAAGTACTGAATTGACACTGACGTATTACGGCATATTTTGCGTAAACGTTCCCAAATAGTGACACTGTATATACAAAATTCCCAAACAAGATCAATTTTAACCTAGAGAGGCTCAATTACTTTAGTACTTTCAAACTTATTTTTTCATCCCTTTAGCACCCAGAAGCACGCCTTGAAAAACTTTAAATAGCGAGGGGTGTTGAGTAACAGATCATTTTGGAGCTGCTTTCATTATCTATGTTGCAACACCGTTCTTTTATTTTATTTTGAACGACTATTTTTTGTTCTAAAAAAGAATTTAATTTTAACTGTATGAACAGTTCGAAGTGCCCATCTCCTTCAAAAAAAGGCAGATGTTTCATTTAATAAAACTGTTGTTGACGTCGTCACTCAAAGGTTATTCACCCTGTATCATAGATTATTGTTAACAGTAAATGAAAATCATAAATCGACCTGTTTATTTAACCAATATTGATGCGTTACTTTATGGACACGCTGTATAATAAAACATATTGACTTGACACGTTTTAAACTGATATGCGAAAAATGGAAATTACTTCGAATTACCTATTTTAATTCTCATTTTAGTGGTCTGATACGACAAAAAAACCATTTTAACTCGAAAGGTTTCAATTTCTTTCTAGTCAGCTGTGCTGACATAACTGACTACAAGTAATTTAATTCCTGATATAATTTGTCGAAAAAGCAAGAAACAGGAAATTGTTTAGGTTGATATTAATTTGTACTAGTTTTTAATTATTTCAAATTCTAGAAATTAATTATCTTTCTTCTTTACAATATACGAGGTATGAGCTGAGAGTTAGGCCATAAATTAAATCACGTACGAATATTTTGTTATGGAAATTGATACGTGTTGCCAAAAAGAAAATATGTGCACTCTGAATATTTTATGCAAACTGTGTACCTCGCGAAACTCCCAAATTATTGGGTATTTTACAATTGAATTATAATTATTTGACAAGATTGTTTTGAAAATTTGCCTTTCTTAAAAATACAGTATAAATCAAGACCAGCCGAACAATTCCAAGTAACAAAAAGTAGAGTATAGTGATTTTTCATGTTATTCGCAGATCCAAAAAATATCTTTTGCATTTTATTCACAACATGTAATGTATTTTTTCTACTCCTATAGTAAATAGTAAATTACATAAATGTATAGGTTAAAAGTAAATTGATAATTGATTATTACGTAATGAGGCTCAAAAGTGTTACGTAATATAAATATACTTAAATCAGAAAATCAAAACAGATGTTTCTGTAGTAATTATCGACCGTACTATTAATCTAAGCAAAAGGTGATGATTATCAGGTATGCGGTCAGTATAAAAATTAAAACTCTATATTCCCACTCTCAATATTTCGCCATTGTTTAATAGCTTCATCAGGAGACACTACAATAATTAAAATAGAAATAAAATAACAATGAAACGAATATAAACACTTACAGATATTATGAGTCAATAAAATTTGATGTACACCATATCAAGTTAACAACTAGACTAATTACTAATTTACAAAAATTGTTCTAGTGTGAATAGGTAACAACAAGAAACAATTCAAATTAAAAAGGGGGAACAAAAAAATGAGTAATCTGAACATATAAATAGCTGGGGTGACAAAACAATCTGACTAACATCCCATTAAACTTGATTACCAATATTATTGATGAAAATTGGTTGGAACCTTTCACTACATTATCCAATGATAGTTTTTTATCGCCAATTAAATTTATATTTGATAACACTTTATACAGTATCGCCAAATTTTTGGCACACCTATGAGATCCCCCATCAGTCCAATTCTAGCCACCATTGTCCTTGACGAGTTACTTGACAATGTAATCCCTAAAGTACCTTTCAAATTACCTTCTTTATATAAATATGTTGATGATATAATTTGTGCTGTTCCTTTTGATAAGACCTATTTGACACTAAATGTTTTCAATTCGTTTAATAAGCATTTACAATTCACTATGGAACTAGAGATTGGCGCCAGCTTACTATTCTTGGACATCAGAGTGATGAGATCCGATAATAACATTATCTTGTTGGATTGGTATCGAAAGCCAACATCATCTGGTAGGTTTTTGAATTTCTACTCTGATCATCCTAAGAGTCAGAAGTACAACTTGGTTTTAACAATGAAAAATAGAATCCTACATGTTAGTGATGAACAATTTGTTAATAATAACTTCAGATCGTTATTTGATATCTTTGTTAACAACGGTTACCCCAAACACATTTTAAAAAAATTAATCTATAACACAGACTTTTACGATGGTCAGGTTGGCAAATGTAATCAACAGGTTATTCAAATTAAAAGACTTCCGTTTATTAATGGTTTAACTCAATTGATTTTACCACTGCTCAAACAGTTCAGCAACTAATTCTCTCCTCTTTTCTAAAGCTAAAGATAAAACACCTTCAATGTACCAAACCAGCGGTATTTACAAAATAAATTGCTAGCAGTGTTCAGGATGCTACGTTGGTCAAACGTCTCAATGGTTATAAAACCGTATTACCCAGCACAGAAGTGATTGCCAAGTAGGTAAGAAAACAGGACATATATTCAATTATGACGAGACAGAAATTCTGCAGAAAGTTGACCATTACAAGAATCGTTTATTTTTTTAAATGTATCAAATCAACAAGCAAAAATATGCTATTAATCTCAAATCTGACACTAATAAACTCAGTGATATTTATTATCACCTGTTAAATTCATTTTAAGATTATTTTGTCACCCCAGGTATTTATATGTTCAGATTACTCATTTTATTGTTCCCCCTTTTTTATTTAAATTGTTTCTTGTTTTTACCTATTCATACTTATATCTAACAGAGTGTCTACATTGAAGAATCCAGTAATTTTCTCTAAGCATACTCATCAAACTCCAACATGATTATTCCTAATGTGTTTCTCAAAAATTAAATGTTTTACAACTTCATTTATGAGGGCAAAACATACGGCATACGAAAATCCTCTACATCAGTTCTATGTGCTATTTTGGTTCGCACCCTGATTAATGTTTCGCCGTCTTTAAAATGGGATATAACAAGATTGATTCTGTCTTCATTCATCCCTTCTGGTCTGAGAAAATTCATGAGATCATCAAGATATTTCTTTAAACTGAACTACGATGCAAGCTCATATCAAATCCTCCCCTATACAAGACTCTACTAAAGGATACAACATCGCAGCACAGGTATACGAGTGTGATTAAGTTTTGTCAAAAAATGATGACAGTTTATTCTTAGCTTAGCATTGAGATTTTTATCATAACCAACTTAAGAAATTCTCTTACATAAACCTCTATTAAAAAATCTTCCTTTTCAAATTTTTCTTTCAAGCTATCAACTGCTTTTACATACTTACCTTTAGTTGCTTGTTCTTGCTCTAGAACCCGGAGCTCTGGCTTGGATAAGATATTGTAGTTTATCTTCTTCTTTTATATCTGAATTTTCATCAATTCTGAGCCAACATCTTATGACATCCCCAAACTTCCCGAATTCAAGTTTAGGAATCTTTATTTTGTTTTTGGTTTCTGATTTCTTAGAGCTCTCCTTGATTAACCAATGTATCAACGTGAAATTTGATTTTGTGGTATTCAGAATTCATTGTATCTTTGCACGTACGCAATATTTTCCCTCGCATGGTAAATTCTATTTACAACCCTTGTTAATATACTATTACATATATTTTGATAGCAAAAACCGATTATTTTATAAAATAAATAATTTCAGAGGAAATTGATTTACACTACTACGTTTTATGTCTTTCATAAAACCCTTGGACCTGAAATTGATAGCGTTGAAATCTGAACATGTGGATGACAAGCAAAAGATCAAATCCGCTTCCGATTCAATGTCTTGAATATAAGAATATGCATCGCATAGTTGGACTGCAATACAAGCGACGATAAGCGAGACGAGAAAAGGGATCTGCGTTTACTTTTTCGTTTTTTTTTGCCACTCAATGAATTTCTTCGTTATCCAATGCAACAAAAGCACAAGGAAGAGTATGAAATTGACTGTCTCGACCCTTACTTCGTGGAATATGCTCATTAGTGTTTTTAAATGAAACTCAAGGTCTCTAGTTAGTTCCACAATATAATACAAGTTATTGAAAATTCTAAAAAATTGACAATTGTTTCGATAAAACAATATCATCGTCAGAATGACAGAAGTTACATTTCATTTTATGCCTACCTGATGTTTAGTAGTTATACTCGTATTTGGCTAGACCAAAAAGTAACCTAACTTGTGATTGGCTTAATATATGTTTATAGAGAAAAAGAAGAAGATGTGATATTACAAATATAGAAGCTTAGATATTATTAGCCCTATGGTGATATCCTGGATATAATTTTTCCAATTAAGATCAGTATATCTGTGCAATGATATAGAAAACCAGGAAAACTATATCTGCTGATCTTTACAATTATCACTTAAGAAGACAGTTTATTAGTGGAGAATTCCCTAGATTTAACTGTTCATTGACAACTTCAAATTGTGGCTTTCTTAAATGTCTTCTAATTCCCAGTTCTTCTAGGAAATCCAGTTCTTGTTTCTTTTCACAAATATGTAGTACTTCTAGTTTTGTGTTAGGTGTCAATGAATGATTGGTGTCAAGTAGATGTTTTGCATAGTGGGATTTATCTGGTTGTTTTAATCTGTATGCTCGTAAGTGCTCACTGTATCGTATTTCAAAATTCCTAAGGGTCTGACCCAAATAGACAGCATTACATTCTGGACATTTGAGTTTATATATACCTGACTTCGTTAATAGTGGTATTTTTGTTTTTACATTTAACAATTTTGTACTAACGTTACTTTCTGTTTTAGAAGAAATTGTTGTATTCGTTGCTGAAGATATTATCTTTGGAATATTATTAGAAATATTTCCTGCATATGTGATGGCTTTATAAGTTTTAATTTCATCAGCTTGTTTTGGATATATTAGTTGTAATGCCACTTTTTCCTCTTTTTTTCTAATTAGCTTATTTATCATATCTAATGGATAACCGTTAGATGTTGCTATTTGTTTAATTGTATTAATGTCTCTATCAAAATTACATTTGTTCATAGGAACTGAAAAAGCTCTATGTATCATTGACTTATATGCTGCTAGTCTGTGTGACACAGGGTGGTTAGAATTGATTGGAATTGTTACATCAGTTTGTGTTGGTTTTCGGTAAATTGAATAATCAAGTACATTATTAACTCTTTGAATTTTTAAATCAAGAAAATTGATTGAGCTATTTTCTTCAATTTCTAATGTAAATTTAATTTTCGGGTGTTAATTATTGATGTGGTTGAGAAATACATCTAATTGTCGTTCACTACCCACAAAACAAGCTAATATGTCATCTACATATATATACCAAAATAAAATATTTTTCGAAATATTACTTTCAAAGATCTTTCTTTCTAAATTGTCCATAAAAATGTTTGCTAAAATAGGTTATATAGGGCTTCCCATTGGTAAACCTTTATTTTGAATATATATCTTATTGTCAAAAGTGAAATAATTCTGATTAATGCATACATCAAATAAATTAAGTATATCTGATATTATTCCTGGATTAATATTTTTATCTTCTAGTAATAGACATTTCAGTTTTAAACGCAATAAAAAAGAAGATTGAGAATAATAACCTAACAGTTACAAAATCTGATAAGGGGAACGCTACTGTCATTTTGACGACTGAAAATTACAATTCCAAAGTATATAACTTTATAGAATCCAGCGATGTAAAAGTTCTTAAAGCAGACCCAACAAAGAAGTTTTCTAATAATGTAAGGGATATTGTTAATAATTCAAATTATCTTTTAAATGATTACGAAAAGAGGTCTATCATACATAACAATCCTCATTGTCCACAATTATATGGAACAGTTAAATTACATGAAATAACGAAACCAATTAGACCTGTAGTCTCTTATGTTAATGCTCCTAATAATATATTGGCAAAAAAGCTCAACAATATACTCAATACTTACGGATATGAATCTCAGTACTCAATTAGAAATTCAATAGAACTAATCAAAAAGTTGAAAGCAATCCACTTACAAGATAACTATAAACTCATATCGTTCGATGTAACTAACATGTTTACTAAAATTCCTCCTAAAGAATGTCTAATACTTGTAAGAAAATTACTAGAAGATAAAAATATTAATCCAGGAATAATATCAGATATACTTAATTTATTTGATGTATGCATTACTCAGAATTATTTCACTTTTGACAATAAGATATATATTCAAAATGAAGGTTTACCAATGGGAAGCCCTATATCACCTATTTTAGCAAACATTTTTATGGACAATTTAGAAAAAAAGATCTTTGAAAGTAATATTTCGAAAAATATCTTATTTTGGTATAGATATGTAGATGACATATTAGCTTGTTTTATGGGTAGTGAACGACAATTAGATGTATTTTCCAACCACATCAATAATTTACACCTGAAAATTAAATTTACATTAGAAATTGAAGAAAATAGCTCAATCAATTTTTTTGATTTAAAAATTCAAAGAGTTAATAATGTACTTGATTATTCAATTTACCGAAAACCAACACAAACTGATGTAACAATTCCATTCAATTCTAACCACCCTGTGTCACACAGACTAGCAGCATATAATTCAATGATACATAGAGCTTTTTCAGTTCCTATGAACAAATGTAATTTTGATAGAGAGATTAATACAATTAGACAAATAGCAACATCTAACGGTTATCCATTAGATATGATAAATAAGCTAATTAGTAAACAAGAGGAAAAAGTGGCATTACAACTAATATATCCTAAACAAGCTGATGAAATTAAAACTTATAAAACCATCACATATGCAGGAAATATTTCTAATAATATTTCAAAGATAATATCTTCAGCAACGAATACAACAATTTCTTTTAAAACAGAAAGTAACGTTAGTACAAAATTGTTAAATGTAAAAACAAAAATACCACTATTAAAGAAGTCAGGTATATATAAACTCAAATGTCCAGAATGTAATGCTGTCTATTTGGGTCAGACCCTTAGGAATTTCGAAATACGATACAGTGAGCACTTACGAGCATACAGATTAAAACATCCAGATAAATCCCACTACGCAAAACATCTACTTGACACCAATCATTCATTGACACCTAACACAGAACTAGAAGTACTGCATATTTGTGAAAAGAAACAAGAACTGGATTTCCTTGAAGAACTGGAAATTAGAAGACATTTAAGAAACCCACAATTTGAAGTTGTCAATGAACAGTTAAATCTAGAGAATTCTCCACTAATAAACTGTCTTCTTAAGTGATAATTGTAAAGATCAGCAGATATAGTTTTCCTGGTTTTTTATATCATTGCACAGTTATACTGATCTTAATTGGAAAAATGATATCCAGGATATCACCATAGGGCTAATAATATCTAAGCTTCAATATTTGTAATATCACATCTTCTTTTTTCTATAAACATATATTGAGTCAATCACAAGGTAGGTCACTTCTTGGTCTAGCCAAATATAACTTACTAAACATCAGGTAGGCATAAAATGAAATGTAACTTCTGTCATTCTGACGATGATATTGATTTATCGAAACAATTGTCAATTCTTTAGAATTTTCAATAACTTGTATTATATTGTGGAATTAACTAGAGACCTTGAGTTTCATTTAAAAACACTAACAAAGAAGAGTGATTCATAATCAATTCATCATCCAAAATAACTAGTTTGTCGCTCATAACAGGAGTCATTATCGCATCTCTATTCTCCCCATGATTATTTTAACTGCGAATTTTGCACGGCGGTTGTCATCTCTCGCTTCTCAACGTCGAAAAATATCTATTTCACCAATCTTCCTCATTTAGAGCATGGTTTTCCATCGCCTCTTTCACGTCTCTTCCAGCTATGCGCTGATCTGCCACGATTCTTTCTTCCTGGCGGAAACCATAGTCACATCTTCTTCGGCCCCTGATAGGTCCATCCGTTCAAGGTGTCTATGTCATTATGAGATATTTAATTGAAATGTGGGTTTGTTTTCGCCGCTCCACTATGTGGCATGTGCCATGATGAAGAAACCATATCGTTTGCATGCTTGCGAGATTTATTTCTCCCCAGCATTGCGCCATTTTTTAACTAAGATTGGTTTTTATTTAAGTGGCTTCGTAAGTTTCTTAACAATACTTCGGCGTGAGAAGTTTAATTTTAAGTAATGATACGAAAATTTTGTTAATTTTAGTAGTGAGAATGTACGTTTGAGGTGAAGTTGTACCCTAAAAATAGAGAATGGACTGAGAGTTCCGTATTCTGTTGGGTAAATACGGACAGAAAACTACGAGAGAGGCAAAGCGAATTCGTGGCCATTAGTTGTCTTTTTCTAGTATTTTCTTCTAATATTACCTAAACAAACTACAGAAATAAAAACTTACAAAACTATCACATATGCAGGTAATATTTCTCATAATATATCAAAGATAATATCTTTAGGAACAAATACAACAATTTATTTTAAAACAAAAAGTAATGTGAGTACCAAATTGTTAAATATAAAAACACAAATATCCCCATTAATGAAGTCTGGTATATATAAACTTAAATGTCCAGAATGTAATGCAGTCTATTTGGGTAAAATCAATAGAAATTTTGAAATCAGATACAGTGACAACTTACGAGCATACACATTAAAACAACCAGATAAATCCTACTACGCGAAACATCTACTTGACACCAAACATTCATTGACACCTAACATAGAACTAGAAGTACTACATCTTTGTGATAAGAATCAAGAACTGGATATCCCTGAAGTGTTAGAAATTTGAGGACACTTAAAAGACCCACAATATGAAGAGGTCAATGAACAGATAAATATAGGTAGTTTTCCACTTTCAAACTATCTTCTTAAGTAATAATTGTAAAGATCAGCAGATATAGTTTTCCTGGTTTTCTATATTATTGCACAGCTATACTGATCTTAAAATGATGGAGATTGGGGACGAATTATAGAAATACAAAATAGACATAGTGGCCTTATAGGAGATAAGATACAAATATCAATGGGTGGTAGAAAAAAATGATTTTAGTTTTTATAACTCAGGGAATAAAAACCAAGGACAATATGGGGTAGGTTTCATAATAAGGGGTAATTTATGAAATCTTATATCAGAATTTAGACCAATAAGTGAACGACTGGCATGCCTGAGAAATACAATCAAAACCAATGAATATATCAATAATAAATGCATACGCACCAACTGAAGGTGCAGATAAGGAGGAGAAAGATAATATGTAAGAAAAAATTGAAGAAGAAATGGAAAAAATACCAAAAGAAGACACAATACTTTTAATTGGCGACTTCAACGCACAAATAGGAAAAGAGGACTACTTGGGAAAAGTGGCAGGAAAGTACACTGTTCATGAAAAAACAAACAGCAACGGGCAGCGCCTATGTAACCTGGAAGCAAGGATGAATATGATAATAAGTAGCTCAAAATTTCTCCACTCAAGAAAACCCAATGTAACATGGACATCGCCGGATAATAAATATAGTACACAAATAGATCATGTGCTTATTAATAGAAGAAAGCAGTCGTCAATCAAAGATGTACGAACATACAAAGGGGCAAATGCCAACTCGGATCACTACATGTTAGTGGTCACAATCAAACAAAAAATTTAAACGCTACAAAAACAAACCGAATTAAATGGAAATTTGAAAAATTTTATAATGAAAATATAAGAAGCGAATACTAGAAGCAAGTGGAAAAAAAGTTAATGAAATGTGAAGAAACGGAGAATGTGGAATTGGAACTATATTAGAAAATGTTTACTGAGTTCAGCGAAAAGTCAATTGGGGAAAGAAAAAACGGAATAAACAAGCAATGGTATGATGGAAAATGTCGGGAAATTGTAAGAGCAGACGGAATCGTTAGAATAAAATGGATAAGTACAAACAACCAGGAAGATAGAGAGGAATATCAGAGAATATAGAACAATTGCAATACATTGATAAGAAATGCTAAAAGAGAATGGATGAATGACAGAATAAGAAAAATAGAAAATAAAAAAACACTAAAAAAGAAAAAGAAACGCAAAAGCCTATTATAAAAAAATAAATGAACAAAATAAGACTTATAACGGTAAAATTAAAGGTATATGGAATAAAAACACCGAAGTGATACAAAATCGGAAAGAGTATTTCGAGAAACTGCTAACTGAGGCACTATCAGATAATACAAAAGAGGAAGAAAGCGAAGAAGATGAATGAATAGAAACGCTATTTATAAACTTCCAACAAGCATTTGGGCGAAGAGGGTGAAAAAATGGGATTAAAAATAAATTGCAACAAAACTAAAATAATGAGAGTTGGCAAACATTGTGAAAACAGAATGATAAAAAAATAGGTAAAAAAACTTTTTAAGTTAAACGGTTTTATGTTAAACATACATTGCAATGTTTAAGATAAATGTACTAAAAACCAAAAAATAATAAAATAGATACAGTCGTGGGAATTATAAACATATGCATAGACTAGACTAAAATAAAACCGTGGGGCACGTCAATTGTCTACAATCGTTGATTAAAATTTTTGTTTTGTAATGTTACACTATAATTAGGCAGTTGTTCAACCGACAATTGACGTGCCCCACGGTTTTATTTTAGTCTAGTCTATGCATATGTTTATAATTCCCACGACTGTATCTATTTTATTATTTTTTGGTTTTTAGTACATTTATCTTAAACATTGCAATGTATGTTTAACATAAAACCGTTTAACTTAAAAAGTTTTTTTACCTATTTTTATTTTTTGGTTTTTATTTCGCATTCTGTTTAATTCATTTAGTGCTTCATCATTGCAAGGTTTCTTGCCCGTTAGTTTATTGCAGTCCAACTCTTTGGTAGCGGCGGCCATCTTAGATTTCAATTTTGCATAGTAAATTATATTCTACTTGTTGAGACCTTTCATTTGATACCCATGTTGATGGGATTGATAAAACCTACGTTATTCGCCATTTTGTAGAGGCCGTTATCTTGGATTTTAATTTTTTTATATAGTATATTGTATTCTACTGGTTGAGCACTTTCATTTGATACCCATATTGATGGGATTGATAAAACCTACGTTATCCGCCATTTTGTAGCGGCCGCCATCTTGGATTTAAATTTTTTATAGTATATTGTATTCTGCTTGTGGAGCCCTTTCATTTGATAACCATGTTGATGGGATTGATAAAACCTACGTTATCCGCCATTTTGTAGCGGCCGCCATCTTGGATTTCAATTTTTTATAGTATATTGTATTCTGCTTGTTGAGCCCTTTCATTTGATACCCATATTGATGGGATTAATAAAACATAAATTATCCGCCATTTTGTAGCGGCGGCCATCTAGAATTTATAATGATAATGAATAAACATAATTGTATTGTCACCAAAATCCAAAGTGTATACAAAATTTCAGATTAATCGGTTGACAGGAAGAGGGTGAAATTCAAATTACTAAATTGGACCCAAGAATAATAAATAAAACAAACGGGGTGAGCTAAATAAAACCGTTTAATAATAAAAATAGGGGAATATGAATTTGAGGAAGTGGAAAAATTCAAATATCTGGGAGTCATGATCAGCAGTAATGGGGAACGAAGATCAAAAATCGACGAAAAAATAATGGCAGCTTATAGGGCATACTATCCCAATAAGAAATTATTGAAAAGCCAAATATTAACAAGATCCACGAAATTTATCATTCATAACACAATAATAAGACCTGTGTTAATGTATGGAGCAGAAATGATGACAATGACAAAAAGAGATGAAGAGGAGTTGAGGATAGTAGATCGAAAAATAATAAGAACAATTCTAGGGCCAATAAAAGTTGACGACAATGAATATACGCAACGTATGAGCCATGAAATATTGAGAGAAATGAACGGGGAAGATATAGTAAAGAGAATAAAGAGGCAAATAATAAAATGACTCTGCCATGTATGGAGAGAAGGAGAGTGCGCAATCGTATATATATATATATATATATACATATATATATATATATATAGGTGGGGATAACGGGGATTTCAGTCCAAGGAATCAACGCGAAGATCTTTTATTTACAAAATGCCGCCAAGCTTTCGTGTCCTTTTGACACTTCTTCAGGGCACACGAAAGCTTGGCGGCATTTTGTAAATAAAAGATCTTCGCGTTGATTCCTTGGACTGAAATCCCCGTTATCCCCACCTATATAGCATTTTTCAGTCGTTATATAAAAAAAAAAAAATTTTTTATATATATATATATATATATATATATATATATATATATATATATATATATATATATACCCTCATGGGTTCGCACTGCGAATACGGGTGTGGCGAGCCCCAGGTACCCTAGCTAGGCTCACATCTCACTCCCAAGGTGTGATCCGTCCCTAAAACCCTGGAGTCCCCAGCTCTTATCCTCCCCGACGCTATTAGGTTTGCGAGGGCTAGGGGATTCCTTTTTATATCCTTTCCACTGTGCCAGAAGAAGATGACACATAGCCCTTAGTCGTCCAGTGTAATGCGACCCGGCTGTCGAGGGTATCAGGGCCAAGTGATACCTGCAAACGGAGCCTAGGGATACCGGGCAACCTCCCTAGTATAAGTGCCTTATTACGGGATGCGGGGCTCTGCCGGAACGGACTCTTTATGTCCCTAGATACGCGTGGAAACAAAATGGATAGTCACGAATCAAATTTTATGGGGAAGGATGGGGATAAAAGCAAGCATGGAAATATGAGTCAGGGTATCAAGAAGTTTATGGTGCAGAACAATACTGAACCGTTGTTGAGAGACAAGACAGATGCAACATTCGTTTCGATTGAAGAGCAAAAGGATCCATTCGCAAGAAGGGACTCTATAAACAGGACTCCGCCTAGGGAAAGGGCTAATTCGTTACCAGACCTAGATGCGGGAAATCTGGATTCGTCTGTTATTGACGCAGCGGATGACATATCTGAACAGCCAAATAAACGAAAACGAATGGAACCGTCTACCAAAACCAGCAATTCTAAAAAAGAAATAGAGGGGCCTAGAGACATTATTCAGAAACTGTATAACCAGATTAAGACGCTAGATAGAGTCATTAGGGACTCGTATAACCCTAAGAAGGACATAAAAGAGGCTGTATATAAACTAACATTCCAAGCTGAAACAATGCAAGGCAAATTATTCCAAGAGTGGATGAGATCTAGTGAAAGAGACACAAATGAAGATGAGTTGAAAAAATTATATGAAGAAAATAAATCACTTCGAGAGGCGATAAGGAACATTCATGAAAAACAAGAAGAGGGAAATTCTGGAAACATCACGCAGTGTGAGCTATGCAGGGAAGCACAAATAACATTTGAAAGACGAAAATCACTTCTTGGCGATGGGACGTATGATGACTTCCAATCTGTACCAGAGAACGCCTGGGGAGATAAAACCTTTTCAAGGATACCTGTGAGGCCTGGCAATATATGGGAATCTCTACCTCAGTATGAATTGGTGTTGCCCTGCTCCAAAGATATTGTTAGAGTTAATAACCATGTAAAGACTGCTGTCAGTAAATATGGAGGTATAGATGGACTCAAAGGTCAAAAAGAACCTATAGGGGGTGTAGCCTATATGAGGCATTCTCTGGAATTTCCCGACGATAAGGGAAATTTCTCCACCGTCACTAGAACAATATTTTATCCTATCATAAGTGATAATGAAACCCGACGTGAACCTCAAGATAGGGATATATTTGAATCCCTCAAAATAATAAAGATGCTCGCTCTAAAGAACAGCATGACCAAGTTGGCCTTACCGTTTATTGATGGAATCATGGGGATAATATTTCACAGAATGACAGAATTTGTCTTTTCGGATACACCCATTGAGGTCGTAGTTTATAATCCTGTAATAAATAAAACTACATTCATTGGTAAATTGGCACACGCAAATAGTGTAATAAATCCAAAAAGACCGAGAGATGATGTTTTGATCATAAAAAGGGATGGTAAAACCTATGCCGAATTACTGAAAACAGTTAAAGAGACAATTAACCCTACATCAATAGGAGTAGAAGTGAAGGAAGAACATAAAACCAAAAAAGGTGACCTAATGGTAAAAATTCGCAATGGAACAGCCAAAGCGGAGATATTGAAGAAGGAGATAAATGACAAAATGCCCAATGCTATGGTGTCGGTGTTAGTGTCTAAGAAGGTGATTCATATTAAAGGGATGGACGAGGTCACAACTGTACCAGACATAAGGGAAGCAATCTCGAAAGTAGTGAATATCGATCAAAACCGACTTTATATACGAGCCTTACGGCCCTCCTATAGAAATAAACAAAACGTGACTATAATTACAAGCGAAGAAGATGCCAATAAACTTCTGGAACTGAAATCACTAAGGATCGGTTGGGTGGACTGTCGGATCCTTGAGAGACAAAAAGATGACAGATGCTACAGATGTTGGGAGTACGGACACAGTAAAGAAGAGTGCAAAGGACCCAACAGGGAGAATTTATGCATGAGATGCGGAGAAGACGGGCACAAAGCAGCTATCTGCGATAGAACACCCTTCTGCTTGAATTGCAAGGGAAAAGGCCATCAAACGGCAAGTCGTGGCTGTTCTGAGTTCAAAGAAGGCGTTTCTAAAAAAAAGCCTAACTTTCAAGAAAACTAAACATAAATATAAAATAAGTCAAGATGGAAACCAAAATAATGCAAATAAACACAAATAGAAGTCTTAGAGCACAAGACATGGCAATTGCTACCGCAAGAGAAGAAAATGTGTGCATACTCTTGATTAGTGAACCAAACAAAAATGCCACAAAGGACAGGAAGGAATGGATGTTTGATAAAGAAATGGATACAGCAATAAAAGTACTGGATAGAAATGTAGCAGTTGAACGTCAGGGCCATGGCCATGGATTTACATACTTTGTAACAAATTTCTTTACAGTATACAGTTGTTACGCCTCCCCAAATAAAGAAATAGACGACCTTGAGAGAACCTTAACAGAAATAGGAATTCATCTCAGAAGACATAAAGAAAAAAGTATTATAGTAGGAGACTTCAATGGAAAATATGCCCAATGGGGAATGAGGAATACAGATAAAAGGGGAGAAGCCCTAGTGGCATGGATGGCAGAAAACGACCTTGTCTGTCAAAACCATGGAGATAGACCTACATTTCAGAGAAACCAAAGTTCGTCAATCATCGACATAACGCTATCAACCAATGATATTGTGATAAAAAATTGGTATGTGAGTGAAAGAGAGACCCTTAGCGATCATAACTACATTTTGTTTGAGGTACATGAGAACAGAAAATCGGACAAACTAAGTGAGAAAATAGTCGACAGTGGGTGGAATATGAGGAAGCTAGATACTGCAAGCCTGAGCCAAATAGTTTCTAATATTTCAGTAAATGCACCTACACCAGATTCAAAAAGTTTTTATGAAATACTCGCGAACATATGCAATGCCTCGATACCAAAAAGAAAGAGCCACCCAAGAGGTAATCCGGTATATTGGTGGTCGCAGGAAATCGCAGACCTCAGAAAGGAATGCACAAGAAAAAGAAGAATCTGCACAAGAAACAACAGAAGATATGAACCAGAAGTGAAACAACAGTTACAAGATAAATGCAAAGAATCCAAAAAACAGTTGAGGAATGCTATAAAAAAAGCCAAGCAGGTCTGCTGGAACAATATCTGTGCAGGTATAAACTCCGATATATGGGGCAATGGTTATAAAATAGCTATGAAGAGGATCATTGGCTACCCTCCGAAACCCCAACTAGCGGCAGATACTATACATAAAGTGGTAAGGCACCTCTTCCCGATACATGAGGAGGTACATTTCGAATGTAGAAAATCCCCTTACTCCCTAGATTTTACGGAGGATGAACTGAAAATGGCAAATCAGAAGCTAAAAACAAACAAGGCACCAGGTCCAGGAAATATCCCTGCAGAAATTCTGAAATACCTCATTGACAGCAAGACGTACTTTGTTCTAAGATTCTACAACTCACTTGGCGATACAAAATACTTTCCGAAAGAATGGAAGCAGGCCAGACTGGTACTGCTTGAAAAAGGTAAAAAAGCACTAGAGGACCCTTCTTCATATCGGCCCGTATGTCTCTTAGATGTGGAAGGGGAAGTTTTTGAACACATAATTTTGGCTAGACTTAAGAAGGAACTGGAACGTACAGGCGGCCTTGCTGAAAGACAGTACGGCTTCAGGGAAAAAAGGCAAACAGTAGATGCTATCATAGACGTCATAAAAATTGCAAAACAGGCTTGGGATTTCTCTCCACAAAATAGAAAAATATGCGCTGTGATAACTTTGGACGTAAGGAATGCCTTTAATAGTGCTGCCTGGCAGATAATCTTAAATAAGCTAAGAAATAGAGGAATTAATGAAGACCTACTTGCGTTGATAGCATCATATCTCTCCGAACGAGAAGTCATAATCGGATATGAGGGCATTGAGGAAAATATAGAAATAAGTAGCGGTGTTCCGCAGGGTTCGGTTCTTGGCCCTACACTTTGGAATATACTATACGATGATCTGCTTACGATGGACTTGCCAAAAGACGTCACCCTTATAGGCTTCGCTGATGACATAGCAATGGTGATTGTGGATAAACAAGAGAAAGGCCTTATGGAAAAAGCAAATCTGGGAATTCTGATGGTGTCAAATTGGATGGAGAATAACTCTCTCAGTCTAGCACCGGAGAAAACAGAAGCTGTGCTGCTTACTGGAAGAACTCGAGTGAGTCCTGTATCTTTCAACATTCATGGGAATAAAATCACTCCAAAGGGGTCGGTGAAATATCTAGGTGTATGGTTGGATCCAAAGCTTTCATTCTCAGAACATATACATCGTACGATTGAGAAAGTGGAAAAAACAGTATCTGTCT
The DNA here is from genome assembly GCA_963921935.1 of Galeruca laticollis. NCBI lineage: Eukaryota > Metazoa > Arthropoda > Insecta > Coleoptera > Chrysomelidae > Galeruca > Galeruca laticollis. Next base: position 18,854,606 of record OY998181.1, on the reverse strand, counting down.
TGTCCAGTCTTATGCCCAATGTGGGAGGCCCAAAAGCTTCAAAAAGGCGAATCTCAGCTTCTGTGGCTCAATCTCAGATCCTCTATGCCGCCCCAGCGTGGGGCGCGGTTACTTATAATAAAAGACTTAAAAGAAAACTAGTTAGCATACAGAGGCTGATGTCGATCAGAGTGGCTAGTGCGTATAGGACAATATCTGCTGAAGCAGTGGGAGTGATAGGTGGTATCCCCCCCATTGACCTCTTGATTGAAGAAAGAAAGGCGATTTACGAGGGAGTGGACCGAATCGTTGCACGTACATCCTTAAAGACATGTTGGCAAGAGCGCTGGAGAACTAGTACGAAGGGACGATGGACTTACAAAATAATTCCAGATATCGAAGAGTGGATAAATGGGTTCTGTGGCGAAGTCGATTACTTTTTGACGCAAGCAATCTCAGGGCACGGTTGCTTCAAGTCATTCCTTTACACGAGGAAGAAATCGGACACTGATCGCTGTCAGTACTGTAAGAACGTGGACGACGTAGAGCACACGTTGTTCCTTTGTCCCAGATGGGAAGAGATCAGAGCAGGGTACCAAGAAGAGAGAAATAACTTGTTTACCATTGAAAATTTTTCAAGAGACTTAGTTGACGGTGAAAATGCATGGAAAAGTTCATATAAAGTAGTAAGAACAATTATCGAGATCAAGGAAAAAGAGATGTACTCAGTGAGCTGAACAGCATACCTGCCACCACATCGAAGTAATGCGAGAGCGGTTCCAATGTGGTGTGTCAGAGAAAACGAGGAGAGGTTTTTAGTCGGTAAGAATCCGACACTACCAGCAATAACATCACTGGTGTCTTATGTAAGATTTTCCTCTCCATTGAAATGTATATATATATATATATATATATATATATATATATATATATTAACATATATAAACTGATCTTAAAATGGTAAAAAGATATCCAGGATATCCCGAAAGGGCTAACAAAGGGCTAATAATATCTAAGCTTTAATATCAAATAAAACTCTTGTTCCTATTCATATAATATTAACCACGGATATAGGAAAAAAATGGATTGCCAGCCCTTATGGAAATCTTTTATTATTAGACTGTGGCATGAAAGTCGCCATTGCGTGACTATTCACGTTGGCTACATTTACCAAAAAATACTAAGCTGCTGACACTTAATAAGTCAAAACATTGAAACTGTTGATTGTAATATTTCTTAATTTTCTGTTTGTTTTGCCAAAAACTGTTAGTTTTTTATATAGTAATTTAAAACGAAGCGTAGTAGCATGGATGTATTTACTAAATCAACCGCTTTTTCAAAAAAATAAACCAGCCTGCGGTATTCGAAGATACAACTATTAAACATAAAATTTGAAATATTAGAAGTAACTTCTTAAGGTACTGTTCAATTAGGACGTTAATTAAACATTTATTTGGTTGATGGATTTCGGAATAGCTCTGAATAATTAAGTTTGATAGCAAGGGTGTTTGCTATCTTGTAGATATATAATACAATGTTTGAGATACTTTAGCTGAATAAATTACATAGTATATGTTCATATTCTCTTTTCCTTGCAACAACTGTGTAGTAGGGATATTTCATAGCAACTTACTGAATATATAACAATATAATAGTTAGTTGTAAAACGAGTGTCACAATGACTCGTTTTGTAGTATGAGTGAAGTTTGCAAATCACGAGTACTCTGAATGTCATTGTGGCACAAGTTTTACACAATATTTTTTATTATTCGCATTTATTTATTTTTTTAAATAAAATAGAATTACATATAATCCCTGTTTATAAACTAGGAGGAGTGGTTTGAATTTAAGTTGGCAATGCTGTAGATTTCTGATTGGTCAGATCACTGATGGTTTTATTCAGCACTTCTGACTTTTGACATATTATAACCGAATAATTGTGTAGATTGTAAACAAACTTTCATTTAAGCAAAAAGAGGATGATTATTTGTTTAAAAAAGAGCTTCTTCGTGTATGCTCTTGCGATCTATTTATATTATATCATGAACAGAATTATTTCTGTAATACATCTTCACATAGATATCTGGTAATTCATCCCAAAAACCCTATACAATATAAAAATAAACAATTGACAAATCATTGATAAATAAACGTTAGCGTACTTTATTCATTAATATTTTTAATATATAAATCATTCTAATTTACCTTTAAGAAAATTCAACATAATAATTTGCTAGCTAGAACAACGCTAGACTATTTTATTTATAATTTGTGTCAAGGTTAAAGTCAAATGTCAAATAAAAATATAACTAAATACAATAACCAACTGTACACTAAAAATTACTAAAACAGTGTTCAAAGAGCTTCATTGTGACACTGTAAGCAATATTATAATGAAGTCTCTTTTATACGCGAATTATAAAAACATAAGATCAATACATTCATTTGAAATAGGAACATACCAAAGATTGTATAGGTAAAGCCGCGTCCACATTATGCCGATCGACCTTGTCGACACGTTCGAGTTTCAACTCGCCCACATTGTCAGTATATGTGGACGTGTTGACGGACATACATCGCCGCACCTTTATCAAAACTAAAAATATTTAGAATTGGTTTTGCTTCATTAAAATTTTTAATTATGAGTGATGCAGAAGATGCTGTAGTAGCAGTTGCTGCTGCAATTATTATTACAGTTGTTGGAAACCAGCAACAGCGTTTTCGTCGCCCTCTAATATTTTGGGTGCGACCCAGCCTCGTCAATGGTAGGAAAAAATATCAAACACAGGAATTTATAAAGGATTTACTGCTAGATGAGGTTGATGAGTTAAATCTGGAATACAGATATGACGCGGGCTTCAGAAACTTTTTTAGAATGAAGAGTTCCAATTTTGAAAATGTTGAACAACGTGCTTCGACACGTCCAAACTAGCCATGTCGATTCGACTTCCTTTTATTCGTACCGACTTAGTTCGGGTTGCATTCGATTCGACCCGACATGGATCGACAATGTCGGGCGACCATCCACACTGGATCGGCATTGTCGATCGACCATGTCGATCGACACCATTTGACATAATGTGGACCCGGCTTAAGATTTTTATTGATTTTTATCAAATATTAGTTTTGAATATTTGTTTCTAATAGTTTCTGTTGAAAAGGATTTGTTGGCCTTATTTGCAATATCAGTGTACGTGTTGACAATTAATTTAATTAGTTTGTTTTGGTTAACTTCATAGGGTGAATAATCAAAAGCGTGTTCTGATAATGATGGATTAATATTGTCATTTGAAAGAAAGCATTATATTTCTTTCAGTAACATACTAATTAAAGTATCTCTTTGGAAGTTTGCTTATTAATTTTATGCAGCACTGAACTTTTCATCATATCATTACACATGTTTTTTCCACTTTGAGAAGGATATAATAGGCCGCCTCTAAATTTCTTGAAAATTAATTTGAAAGATGCATCATCTTCATACCCTGATGATCCAAGTACCTCACAGCAAACATTGCAAGATAGTCTTTTCATAAGCGATCTTATGACAAATCCAGCTATGTAGTCACTACATTTTCTATAAATTCACTGAAGCTCTGTTTCTGAAAAAATGAACACTAGTAATTTCTGAAACCACACTCAAAGTTGGAAGTACAATCGTAAGATATACATTTGTTGGTGTTGTTATCATACTTCTATGTATTTGAAAAAATTGTAAGTAGCTACGATTGTTGTTGGGGCCATTTCGGGATCTGAAAAAATATTAAAGAAATGAAGGATGATTTCAAATATAAACAATTTAAAATTTATACATATATAAAACCGAAAAAAACTAGTGTCTTCAGGTGAAAAAAAATGCGATAAAACTGTTGTGGACTTTGGATTGCAAGGAAGTGAAAAAACTGTGAAAATTGTAAAAAAGAGGTAACATTATGCATTGGTTACTGTTATTTTGGTAATAATTTAAATTATAAGTACACTTCTACTATATATTTATACTCTAAACAGCGCGTCGCTTTTTTTACGTTCCTATTCCAACAAGAAAGCCGTGACAAATTTTTATTTTATTTTCGGAGCTGTGTCAGTATTCATTACATTAGAAAGAAGAACGTCAAGAGTAATGAACACAAAAAAAGTACAGGTTCTACTTAATATAATCAATATAAAGCATAATTATAGCAATGTATCTGTTTCTTTCTAAACTTTGTGTTAATTAGAATAATTAGGAAATTTATTAATTAAGAAATTAAAGATATTTAAAGTCGAGGAAGAATGATATTACATAATTGTAGAATACATAATTAAAAGAATATAGGAGTTTACACTAGCAAATTGTTTATAATATTGATAAATTCTGCACGGTTTTTTTGATGAATCCAATTTATTAAATGTCTTTTAAATACGTTATAAGATGGTATATTTAATCTGGGGCTAAAATATACATTCTTGGCGCAAGATAAATACATGTCCGTTGCCTTATAGATTTTTCACTTCGAGGAAAATAGACAGGTTCCATTCGACGTGTATTGTAGTGATGTTCATGCGTTGTCAAAACAATTTTAGATGATTTTATAAATTGAAGCATTTCTAAGATAAATATTTGTCTTAGATCAAAAACTTCCGATTCCTTGTTCAAAGAATTACTTGAGTATTGAATATTTTTTTTGTATATAATACGCAAAACCTATTTCTGCACCACATGAACATCGTTCAAATAGCTGTCCTGTATTCCTCCCCAACCTATAATTCCATAGACCAGCAACGACTGCACCAAAGAGAAATACATAGTTTTTAGAGCCGGAATATTTAAAATATCTTTTATGTACCTGAATTTTGGTAATAATCCTCTTATTTTATTGATAAGTTGCTTGATATGTAAATCCCACTTCATATGCCTATCTATAACAATTCCAAAATATTTTACTGAAGTGAAATCAGCGACTTCTGTACCATGCCGTGGACAAATAAAGAAACGGTTTTAAACATAATTTTCGTTCTATTTCAATCACAACAATGATATAACATAACAAACAAGAAAGCTACAATTACAGCAATAACGTTGTTGAACAAACTTTAATATTAAAACATTTTAACGTTTTAAATCTTCAAAGTCTCTATCATTATTGGCCACGCATAAATTAACTCTTTCTGTTGTGATATCGTGCGGGTTACCTAAATGCGTATTCTGTTTCGGTAATAGTGGCATATTGCAAACATTCAAAATAAACTGCTAACATATCAAAACGAGCGTTTAATTTTTAGCTAAATTATAAATAATTAATTTTTAGAAATAGAATAAACACGAGATATCAAATCCTAAACTGTGCCTAAGGGGTAGGGAGAAACGGAAAACAATAAATACTAAAATTTAAAAATTATGTTATATCACTATCGTTTTTATTATTTTTATTTTTTTTTATTTTTTGTGTTTGAGCATCGACATCTAGGTCATTGTGCTCGTCGATATATCATTGGGGTAATTTATATTTTATAAAATAAATTTGTGGACTTTAGATAAGTTATCACCTGGTTAAGCTCGTCATTTTGGTTTCTAAGAATGTTTTCGATCTGGGGTATTTTGAGGAATTGTCTGTGAAAATTGAAGGCTGCACAAGTTAATATATGTTGGGTTGTCAGTGGGATGCCGCACTTCTCACATCTGGGTTTGTTCTTTCCAAGGAGGAGGTGTAAATGGGTTAGGTTTGTGTGGCCTATCCTTAATCGGCTGAGGACGACTTGTTCACGCCTTGTAAGAGTTTTGGGGTAGAACCATTTTTGTACGCTCGGTTTAATGTGTCTTAATTGTCCGTCATATGTATTCCATCTGTTCTGCCATGCTTCGTAAATTTTATTCTTTATATCCGTTTTCATATCCAGGAAGGTGTTAGGTATGCCTTTGTCAACTGTTCCGCTTGTGGCTTTTTTTGCTACTAGATCAGCTTCAGTATTACCGGTGATATCGGTGTGCCCAGGTATCCACATTATTGAAATAGTCCTTTGCATACTGTATAGATGGGTTGATAATTCTTGAATGCGTACAACCCATTCATTTGCAGAGAAACGATTTTTTGTCGAGAGAGTGGCAGTTAAGGAATCCGTACAAACTAAACATTTTTCAAAGCTGCTCTGACTGAAGTACAACAACGCTTGCCATATTGCATACAACTCGGCATTAAGTATACTAGACTCTTGGTTTAGGGTCCAAAAGAAGGAATCTACACCGATTACGATTGCCGCCCCTGTTCCATTATCTGATTTGGAACCATCTGTGTAGATGACTAAATGTTCGTTGTATAGATCCATTTGTTCTAAAAATAGCGTTCGGTAGATCGATGGAGCGGTATCTTCTTTTTTGTATTTACTGAGAGATATGTTTATTTGTGGTACTTTTCTTAGCCATGGAGGAGTGTCATACGTATAGGTCATTTTTTCTATTTGTAAGTTTATCCTGTACTCTTCAGATATGTCTGAAAAACGAATACTGGATGGTTTAGTTGAACTACGTCTTAGTGTGTGTGGACTGGGAAGGTTTGTGAAAATCTTGTTATTTAAATGGTTGGGTAACGTTTGTATTTTCACGCCATATGTTATGAGCTGCATATCTCTCCTTAAGTTTAGGGGTAAGGACGAAGCATCGCATAAGATTGCTTCTATAGGGCTTGTTCTAAATGCACCGATTGCATGTCTTACTGCGAGATTTTGGATTTTATTTAGCTGGTTCAAGTGTGAACGTCTTGCAGAACCATAAACAATACAGCCAAAGTCAATTTTGGATTGCACTAAAGTTTGATAGATGCGTAATAAAATTTCTCTGTCGGACCCCCATCGGATACTCGACAAACATTTGATAATGTTAATAACTCTTCGGCATCTGTTAATCAGATATTCAATGTGCGGTCTCCAGTTTAATTTTTGGTCAAGTATCATACCTAATAATTTTGTTTTATGTTTTATCTCGATATTTTGACTTTGCAGCTTTAGTTGTGGTTCGGCGTGGTCGGATCTTAATCTGCAGAAATGGATGGCGTGGGACTTCGAAGGTGAAAATTTAAAACCGCTGGCTCTAGCAGTTTCTTTTAGGCTGTTGATTTGTCCTTGTAATGAATTCTCAATTTCGGGAATTGAATGACTGTAAGAATAAATGGTTAGATCGTCGACATATAAAGCTGCTTTGGTGTTTTCTCCGATGTTACAAACAAGACAGTTAATTGCAATGGCAAAAAGAGTTACGCTAAGAACTGAGCCTTGTGGTATTCCGTTTTCTAAGGCTCGTGTTGATGAAAATTCATTGTCAATTCTTACACAAAAGAATCTTTCCGAGAGAAAATCATTTAGAATATTAGGTAACGCTCTACGGAGGCCCCATGTGTGTATTTGTTTCATTATTGCATATCTCCAAGTCATGTCATACGCTTTTTGCAAGTCGAACATGACTGCGACGAGGTGTTGTCTTTTAGAAAAGGCATTTTGAATGTCAGTCTCTAATGCGACTAGGGCATCTAGAGAGGAGTGATTTCGTCGACAGCCCACTTGGAGGTTTGATAGAAGGTCGCGTGATTCTAGCACAAAGGTTAGTCTGTTGTTCACCATTTTTTCAAATATTTTTCCGATACACGATATTAGTGAAATTGGTCTATAGTTTGTAGGATTTGTCATTGAATCTCGATTTTTTAAGATCGGGATAATGATAGCCGTTTTCCAGTTAAAAGGGTAGGTATTCGCTGACCATATTTTGTTGAAGAGAGTTAAGAGTTTCTCTTTCTCGTTTCTAGGTAAATGAGTTATCATTCCATACATAACTGAGTCCAGTCCCGGTGCACTATCTTTGCAGGTATTAAGGGTGTTGGCCAGTTCGTCGAAAATGAAAGGGACGTTGTACGGAAGGTCTGCGTCATCGGTATTAAAATCCAGGTTGAGAGATTCTTCAGTAGTTTTTGTTCTTTGGAAGTCGGGGCAATAATTTTCCGAGCTGCTAATTGATTCAAAGTGGTCAGCGAAAACTTCAGCTATATCGTGGGGATCGGTTAAAAATATGTTGTTATTTTCTATTGTATGGGGGGTGGTAGATTGATATTTGCCTGATATTGTTTTGATTTTTCTCCATATCTCGGATACCTCGGAGTCAGTTGTTAAGGTTGATACATATTCTTCCCATGTCCTTCTTTTGCTTTCTTTAATTAAACGTCGGGCGGCTGATCTTAGTTTTTTGAATTGTACTAAATTATAGTTTGTAGGCGATTTTCGGAATCTGTTGAGTGCATTTTTCCTTGCTGATATTGCTTCCCTAATTTCATTATTCCACCACGGTACCATTTTAGATAATATTTTACTTTTAGATTTGGGGATAGTTGCATCGGCTGCCACTAGAATAGATTTGGTCACTGCCTCTACCATTTCGTTAATGGAGTTACTCGAATCGGGGTTTTTATTATTATTGATATAATGATAAGTAAGTTTGAACCCGCTTCTTTATTTATCCATGGCGTGTTTGACTACGAAACTTTAAAGAATAATTGAAAACTCATCCTAGCGGTGGCTATATGAATTTAAAAAATATTCATTTTCTCTTTGCCAAGTCCTTTGAAGGATTTTTCCCCAAAATCCTGAGATTCGGTACCTCGTCACACTTACTGAAATTCAAATATTAATTGTGCAAAATTTAATGTGGCCCCATCAATATTGAAAATACCTGGATATAATGCATTTGTGCTATTATTATAAATTTGACTTCTACAGCAGTGTTTGGCTGAAGAATTTTATTTGCAATACTTTGTTTGTTATTGATTAACTCCTCAATATAACCTTCAGCGATACTGCTGGATTTCCATACACAGTGGCGCTGTAAATAAATTAGAGCAGCAATGTAGCAAAAGCTCTTCTTAAGCAATGTCTTCTGAATTAATTTGCTTCTCATAGTTTTAAGAAAGTAGGTACTTCTCTAGGTACATTGCTAATTTTGAGGAAACCCATTACCACACCGCAGCACTGACCATTTAGATATTTTAAAAATAAAATATAAAATTTTTTTGGGTGCAGTGATGCATATTTTATATAAAGATGGTAAATGGTAAATGAACAAGGTTTCTTAGTTTTATTACTTGGAAATAATTGCCGATGATCCTCATTCTTCTACGTCATCTATCGCCATTTCAACAAGTTCTTCACATCGGCTGGTACCAGAAAGACCAAAAGGCAAAACAGTCTAAAATATATATTAATTTATAGAATGTTCCCAACGGCAATAGTTTTTGTATCGACCTTAACACCCAAGTATCTATCCTTTGGAGCTTCAAATAGACATTATTATAAATGTTCTCTTGTAAAAACTTTTGCTTTACTGGCGATATAGCCTTCATTTTACTTTATTAAAAAAAGTCCGAAGTTTTGAAAATTACTGATATCAATGCCCTGTATAATACTTGCTCTTTCAGTGAATAGTTTGACCACACCGTGGAACTGTTCATTATTCTCTATTAGAGCTTCAAAACCTAAGTTAATAATACATTTTCTGTATATTTTTTCAAATCTGGTAAATGCAGCTTCATACACACTAACCGATTTAGTCGGTAACAAAGTATTTCCTGCATTTTCTGATAGCTCCATTACCTCAGACAAATCAGACAATCAAACTCAGAATTTGACTTATTATTTTATAAATCGAAATGTAAAATAATTATCTCACAATAATATTTAATAGTTAATGATTCAATTTACTTGTCAAATATAAACTGACATTCATAAACTTGGCAATTCAATTTTGAAAACAAGTGTTTTATTAAAATATTTTTTTATTTCTTACGATTTATACACATTTGAAGAAAATGTTTTATTCGGAGTAAGAGATACTTTTTCTACTCATCTGTATATACCTACCGATTCGTCATTTCTACTTCTAAAAAAACAATTACTTTTATGTCACTTTTTATTACGACTACAACCATTGTATCTTTATGTATGCAGATTCGTAAGAAGAACGATGTTTGTAGACATTTTTTTTTGTAAATTAGCAGCACTTACAAAATAATATTCAGAACTACCATCTCTTATCTGAACTTTGCAATTTGTTCAAAAACCAATGTGAAACTATTCAATTAAAATTATATTAACTGTAATATGTATTTCCTTCTCAAAACATATACTATTACAAGATAATATTTGAATATTGAAAATACTCGTATTTACGTACATTACAAAGTAACAAACAGTAGCCACTTCGTTTTGACTTTCTAACGTTTTGATTCATTTCATGTGGTTGTTTGGTATGACGTCAGGGTGAAGGTCAATTGGATGGAGTGTATGTACGCAGCACGTTCTGAAAACCCTTTGTATCAATTCAAAATTTATTTGACGGCATATAAAACTTGAAAACAGATGATATATTTCTGAATTCCGTTTGATTTCAAAATATTTCTCGCTTGTGAAACAACTTTATAATAAAATTAGTCAACGTTGAATTAAATGTAGATTATATCGTCAATAATCCAATTTGAAACGTATTCAGCTTAGTGGTATTCTGTTACAAAGTGTGAATATGAACACAAAAAGTACAAGATAATAAAAAAAGTTGATGTATGAACTGTTCAATGTTCTTGATAGTTTCTTTCCATTGGTTTTAAAAAATTACAAAGGCCTATTCGTTCAACATTACAAGTCAATTTTGAAGTTTACTGCGTTACTTAAAAGTTTTTTGACAAACACTACCTATATTCCATTCGTTTTGCGGGAGAAGCAAATTACCTAATTGAAGGCAATACAAAATAAGACGCCACAGGGCGTCTCTCTCTAAAATAAATGTATGCTCGCATATACCTGTTTATATAGTTTTATGGTGTTTTAGCTTGACCACCTTGTATCTTCATAAATCACAACTGTACATTACCTAACAATACATTAAAAAGATATTTTAAATGTATGCTGGAGTCCGGTTCTAGCAAATAATATAATAAGTTGTTTTAACCTCGCTCTTATATTTTGTTAATTTTCTAGTAAAAACACACTGTAGTTTGATTTCGCTTTATTGCCATAGTGTTTTTAATTAGTTACTTCCTATTGTTCACCTGTAAGTTCCCAAAATTTATTAGTTTCAAGGTTTTTCCGTACCTAGGTACTGGGGTGGACAGGGTCAAACCTGCCCAATACGACCTAGTATAATTAATTGAACATATTCTGATATGCCACTGTTTATTCCCACGAAGACCACTTCTCACTACAGGAGCTCTGAAACTGATCAACTACCAACAACAACAACACAATGATCAATAACACAACATTACATTCCTCTTCTCGAATCCTATCCAACCAAACAAAATCCTATTCTAACGCTGCGAAACAAACAAGATATCCTTATAAAGAACAAGCCATTATTTTTAACGCATTAGGAGGAATTCTTATTCAAGACTATTTAATTCCTTTGGGAACTGTTATACAACCAAAACATATCACACATATCCCCAAAATAACTAATAATAGAATCTGCATATATTTAGCTGACAAAAATATAGTCCATAAATTCCTCGATGATATTGGAGAAATGACGGTAAATGGTGAAATACTTAGGCCAGAAAAGTTGTTACACCAGCAGAAAGACTTGTATTATCAAATGTATGTCCTACCATACCGAATGAACTTTCAATAAATGAATTACAAAATATAGGTCTAAATTGAATTTCACCTATGTCTGTACTAAGAATCAGTGCAGCTCTTCCGGAGTTTAGTCATATTCTTAGTTTTAGAAAACAAATTTTCGTTACGCCTCACAATATCCAAATTCCTGATTTTATATTGATCAATCATGATAATACATCATACAAAGTATTTGTAGCACAAGACGGAATGACTCAGAATCAATTTTCTAAAAAGCTAATCCTAGTGTTTCAAATGGAGCTCACGGTTTCTAGTTAATTCCACAATATAATAAAAGTTATTGAAAATTGACAATTGTTTCGATAAATCAATATCATCGTCAGAATGACAGAAGTAACTTAGACTTTTCAATAACTTTTATTATATTGTGGAATTAACTAGAAACCGTCAGTTTCATTTAAAACACTATTATGAGCAGATTCCACGAAGTAAGGATCGAGACAGTTAATTTCATTAAAAAAACCTAATCCTATTAAAAAAAACAATAAAAAAAGCTAAAACAATCTCAGCAGTGGTACCAGCAATTCCTGTGAAAATTTTACTTCAACCAGCGAAAGCATATATAACAGACAATTCTGAAGGACTGCCATTAAACTACGACCAACTTGTAGACCTATTTGAAAATACTCTTGGCTCTCATAATGCCCTGGAAGTAGTTAAGGACTACATAACTGACTATGGATCTCTAATGATCATATTAAACAAAATTTACCCTCTGCTTACAGAAAGACGAATTAAAAGCCGCATCGCTAAACTTAAACAAAAAATATACAGACACCTAGGAGACGAAATCAATTATGAATCGATGGCTACAGAAAGTAACTCGTCCTCTCATCAATAGAAACTCCACTTCCATTTATTTATTATTATTTACTTTCAATTCAATGCTATTTAAATCAATTATTCAGTGGAACCTGATTGGATACTACGAGCGTCTACCTATACTACAAAAAATCTTATCAGAAAACCTTCCTGACATTTTATGCCTTCAAGAGACACATTTTAAACTAGATCACTATCATTCACTAAAAAGTTATCAGTGCTTCTTTAGGAACAAAACAAATCGTCAACATGCCAGTAGCGGAGTTGCTATTTTTGTATCGAACACATTAGAAGCAGACATTATTCCGATTAATTCTAACCTGGAAGTCGTTGCCGCAAAAATTAAGACCTCGCACCCAATACACATATGTAATATGTACCTACCGGCAGGTCCATTGGACATGCAAGATATTTGAGATGTTATTAATCAAATACCAACACCAAGATTAATTTTAGGTGATTTCAACCACACCATATATTTTGGGGCTCCGAATCTAATAATAGTCGAGGTCGAACAATTGCGAATATTATTGACCATCTTTATTTTAATATATTAAATGATGGTACTGAAACTCGCTTCAATTCTGCAACAGGAGAATCATCCGCAATATATCTATCCTTTTGTGATCTTACGGTCTCGTTATCGGTATCATGAAAAGTAGATCCTTACTTATATGATAGTGATCATTACCCGATTATTATACGAAATAACAAGTCAAAACTAAAACTACTTCACTATCTTACATTTGGAGATTGAATAATGCAAACTGGGATGCCTTTTCTGAAAATTTTCAAAAGAAAATAGAAAACTTTAGTACGACCGAGAATATCGCTAAGGATTTAAGAAATCTTGAAAATATGATCATATCTGCCGCAGAATCTAGTATTTGTAGAACAAAGCTTGTTACAGGAAGAATTTCAGTTCCATGGTGTAGTAAGACATGCGAAGACGCCATAAAAACTAGTAAGCATGCCTTCAACGTTTACAAAAGACACAAAACCACAGAAAACGTCGTTGAATTCAAACGACTAAGAGCAATTTCTAGACACATAATAAAAACTGCAAAAAAGGAATCATAGAGACAATTTGTATCTTCAATTAATAGATCCACTCCAATATCAGATGTATGGAAAAAAATAAAGAAGATTTCTGGTAAAAGCTCAATTCAAAAAATAACATCTCTAAATCTCAATGGAAAAACGGTTAGAGACGACAAACATATTTCAGATATACTCTCTGATACATATGCTAGTCACTCCAACAACAATAAATATGATAACGCCTTTATTACCAAGAAAGTCTCACAGGAAGCAAATGATATTGAAATTTTTGACATACACGATCCATTAAATCATAATATAACTGAAAATGAAATGAATGAAGTACTAGAAGACTTAAAAGATACATGCGGAGGGCCAGGTGACATTCCTGTAGTATTCTTGAAGCACTTACCTCAAAATTCCAAAGATTACTTGTTACACATATACAATAAAATCTGGACTAAACACCTCTTTCTAGAAAATTGAGGCGAAGCTATTGTCATACCAATACTAAAGCCTAGAAAACCTAAAACAATCGCTGCATTTTATAGACCTATCTCACTAAATTGTTCAATGTGCAAGCTACTCGAGAAAATAATTAACAAACTACTTTTATGGACACTAGAAAGCAGAAACCTTTTCATCCCGAAACAAAGTGGCTTCAGAAAACATTGATCAACTTTAGATAACATTATTGAATTAGAAAGCTTTATTCATGAGGGTTTCGCATTCAACCAGACGTGCATGGCCATATTTTTCGATATTAACCAAGCATTCGACACGGTGTGGCGATATCATATATTGAGAACGTTGAGTGAATGGAACATACAAGGCCACTGATTAGCTATTATCAAAAACTTCCTCCAAAAAAGAACTTTTGTTGTTAGAACAAATACACAGATATCTAAAAATAAATTACAAGAGAATGGAACGCCGCAAGGCTCCGTAATAAGTCCAACATTATTTATTGTAGCCCTAAATAGCATCTTGGAGAATATAAAAGCACCCCTTAGAGCAAGAATATACGCTGACGATCTAATTGTTTTCTTAAAAGGTACAAATATGACCACAATGAATAATTTTCTCCAATATTTTATAACAAACTCACTACATGTTATTTAGCAAAGCAAATGAACTATTTTAACCTAACCTGATACTACATGGCGAAAATCTAAAGATCCTACTTTCTGTAAAATTTTTAGGTATGCACGTAGACAGCAAATTAAATTGGAAAATACACATCAACAATCTAGCCTTAGAATGCCAAAAGAGATTAAGCATTCTAAAAGTGGTTGCTAACTATTCTTGCCAATATGTCAAATCCAACATATCAGTACACACACTCAAATAAATTAGAAGGATTCTTTACTGGGAAATCGAGGACACCAAAACCGTTTTACGAAAGAATTAGAACATACTTTCAAGACATTGACTTCTGTCTACCAAAAGTTTACCCAATTGCCACTTATTATAACATTGAACCCTGGATGGTAAAGATACCAAATTAGGACAAAAGCTTAACTAAACCTGATAAACAAAATACAAACCCAACTGTTATAAAAACAAAGTTATTCGACACTTTGGGAAAGTATCCAAATTACCAAAAGATATATACAGATGTCTTGAAATCGACCATAAGCGTAGGAGCAGCTGTAGTAACTGATTCGCAGAAACTCCTATATAAACTTCCATCCTACACAAATATCCTCTCGGCAGAACTATTCGCTATATATCAAGGTTTAACACATATTCACGAAAGCAGCCACCACAACCCTTTCCTTGTCCTTACAGACTCCCTTAGCTCCTTACACTCTATACAAACGATTTATTCTAAACATCCTTTGGTTCGTCTCATTAAGAACGAACTCTACGTTGCCAGAGAACGAAACAATGATGTCATCTTTATATGGATCTCATCCCATATTGGTATTAAGGGAAATTAAGAAGAGGACAAATGTGCTCGGAATTCCATTACAGATGAAAGTGTGGTATTGATTTCAAAGGTGCGTATCTAAAGTGCGTATTAAATAGGAAAAGGATCGCTTTGTGGCAATCTCAGTGGACTGAAAGTGAGTGACTGAAAACTTCGTGAAATTAAACCTCTATATAAAAAGTGGTTTCCCTTTTCTAACAACAGACAACACCAACTGATTATTTCACGTCTACGGTTGGGGCATACTAGACTAACTCATACTTACCTAATAAAACGTCCAGTATGTGATCTCTGTAATGTAGATGTAACAGTGAAACATATCCTCACAGAATGTCCTAAATACTACAATCAAAGAAAAAATTGTAAACTACCCAACACATTTGAAGCCTTATTTCAGGATAATAATTATGATAAACTAATAATATTTTTAAAATTAATTAATATATATAATTCAGTGTAATTATGTTATTATCTATTGTAGCGTCGCTAATAACCTACTATGGTTGATGCGACTTTCTGTCGAAATAAAAAAAATACATTAAAAAATATATACAGTGAGTAAGCAAAGGTGTACATTCATTAAATGCTTGATTTGGCCATTGAGGAAAAAGCTCAGGCACGTGGATTTTATTTTTCAGTAGCGCATTTTTTGGTGTACTCATATTTTTGATGATGTCATACTGTTCATGTTATGAAGTCGTCATCATTTTTCTAAATGGGTATACCCTATTTTGACAGTACCATCAAAGAGAACGCATTTTTCTGTGTGCGAATGTCATCTTTTTTTATGTTACATAACCGTATGTTCAATAAATAAAAGAGATTTCCTTCATAATCATGTAATTCATAAAATAATATAATTGTATAATAAATAAACCTAAAAGCTATTAAATTAGTTGCTAGATTTGCAAACCACTTGCATTTTAATAATATACAAGACGATGTGCAGAACATTATTAAGGGTATCAGCCTCAATTAAATTAATTTCGATCCTAATTCTCTCTTTTAGATCATCAATATTATTAGAACTGCTAAATTTTCACCTAATTAAGGTTTTCCCACAAAAAATTTCAATAGTGATAGATCAGGAGAACAATATTATTTAGGTATTCATGTACATATCCTACGTAATGCCGTGGCGCTCCATCTTGCTGGTACCATAGTGAATTGTCCGGTAGCATAGATCGATTGGTAGACGAGGATTTTTAGAGCGGCAAGCTCGATTTCCTGATCTATCCCCATTGAATTTTTTGTGGGAATACCTTAAGAAGGGTCTCACGTTTTAGGAACCTGAAAACAGTTGGCACCCGTGATTTGCAACAAAATTTAGGTCATTTTGTAAACAACAAATCTAAAGAACGCAGTGAAATCAAGTGTTGTAATTTTAACACAATATAACTTGGACCTTTGTCTTGGGAACCAGGTATTTTGGTTGAGTTTTATATTGTTATAAAAAATAAATAAGCCATCAAGTGATGGTGTGATTTTGACAGTTTTGACAATTTGTGGTCACGTTCTACCGTCTTGATGGATGGCGCTGTATAGAACTTCAATGACATTTGACGACGGTCCAATAATAGACAAATAATATTATTACTTTCTTTATGGGTCAAATGTTGTTGTCATATGTTTTGTGTCCATAAAAATATCCCAAATTTATAGTTTAGTGTGTATTGTATTTACAAGTGATTATTATTAAATTTGTAGCCAAGATTGCTTATAGGTGAGACGTAAGTAGGAGTCGATTGGGGCACTGAGTGAGGAATACGTTGCATTATTTACTGAAGACATCATCTTTGCTATAAGAGCAATGATTGGTTCATTAGATCATTGCGTGTTATCGTTTATTGCAAGGTTGCCGAACTTCAGCTGTTTTTAAGTTATAGAAGAAAAAAAATTTTTTTCAAACATCAAATTTCATTACAAACCATAAAAATATATGTTTAAGTTGACCTAATAGATTACCATTACGTTTTCTTTATTAAGATTATACGGAAAACGTTTTGAAAAGTAATAATAAACAATGTTTTAAGTTTCTCCCTACATAACAATATTTGTAATAGCGTAAGTTTGGCAATCAATAAGGAGAGGCGCACTTTGCTTGTCAATAAACAGTTCGATGTTGGATTTTATAAGATATGAGGATGGTTATCTACTTTTTATCTCGCCATAGCCTATCGCCCATAGGTGATAGTAGTTGAATAAAATTAATGAATGAAGTAGGTAACATTACATTTTAAAAATCTTTGGACCAAAAATGTTTTGAAACTTTGTCTAGTCATTAGTCGAAATTACCTTGCAAATTATTTGATTATATGAGCATTATTATTAAAAGATGACTTAGTAATAGTGTTAGTTGTAGATATTAAAAAAAATGTATAACAAAGGACGACTAGAAAATTAATTTTGTCTACCTACTCTAGAAATGTCAATAGCGCTACTAAATAGAATAGGACCCGTTATACTCGCTCTAGTGAGGTGAAAATCAATAGGGTTCAACTGTGAGACACTCTGAAAAAGATCCAATTATAAAATTGGTCACTTGTGTACACTCCGGAAGCTGTATCGTACTAACAACCCGGAATTTCTACAAAAAATGTTGCACTTCAGGTACCATAGCACCCGTTGTACTAGCTCTAGTATAGTAATAATATCCAATCATGAAATTAGTCATCTCCATACACTCCGGAGGCTGTATCGTGCTAACAACCCGAAATTTCTCCAACAATGTGGCACTTCAGGAGCCATGGAACCCGTTGTACTAGCTCTAGTGAGCTGAAAATCGATAAGGTTCATTTATAAAAAGCTCTGAATAATATCCAATCATGAAATTGGTCATTTGTATACACTCCGGAGGCTGTATCGTGCTAACAAACTGAAATTTCTCCAAAAATGTCATACTTCAAGAACCATAGCACCCGTTCTACTGGCTATGAACCATAGCACCCGTTCTACTGGCTATGGTGAGTTGAAAATCAAAAGAATTCATCTGTGAGACCTGAACAATATTCAATCATAAAATTGGTGACTTGTTGCTCTTTGGGGGCTGTATCGAGTTATGCAGACAGGATTTTTTTTTCTAAAAGCCATTTTTTTGTGTTGTTCTTGCTGAATAACGTAAAAACAACTCAAAAAAATCCGAAATTCCATTTTTTCTTGGGTAAACCAATACTTTTCTCGCATATTAGATGGGTTAGATGGAAAATTAATAATACCAATAATGTATTATATAAAAACAAAAGAATTATTCACCATTCAGGTGATCAAACATATGTCTATCTGTCATTTTATAGATGTAAAAAAGAGAAGGAGCCAACTATTTTTTTGTACAATGAAGGAAAAATCTTTCAGTTCCAATCTCCACAACACACATGATCAATCTTTGCAAACAAGGTAGAAGCAAACTTGTACATGTTGATTGTTTGTTTGCTTTCGTACTGTATATATCGATCTCCCCACAGTATATACATTATTATTTGTCATTACAGATCCTTCGCTTTCATTTTTTATTAGTTGTTGAAATTGCTTTGTTAATTTTTTTAAACGTTTACTATTTTAAATTGAATTGCCTCACTGTACCTTACTTTCCTCTTTCTATTAAATGTACAGCATTGTAATACAAGTAAACATTTCTTTGTATAATAAAGAAATTTGGAGACTTTTCGTTTATATTATTTGTTTTTAGATAAAATAGAATATATTTACACATGTAGTTGAAAAAAAAGCCTACATATCAAATAAAATTTGAAAGCAACCAACAGAAACTCTGAAACTGATACAAATGTGGCAAAGTTGTGACACGACGTTCTGTGTTTTCAGACAATATCAATGGCGTAACTACGGGTGGGGGGGATGAGGGGGATAGAACCCCCCTCAGAAAAACACTAAAAATAAAATAAAAATCAATACATAATCACAGAAAACCTATATGTTATTGTACTAAAAGCTAAGAACTGTATAAGAAAAACGACGCACAAATGCAGTTTTAGGGGCTCAAAATTTGAAAAAATTTCCCAGATCTCCCGGTAGTTCAAACCCCCCCCCAGAGCTTCATCCTAGTCATGCCACTGGACTATATGGCCTATTTTCAATCATGTAAATTTGCAACTTTTCCGCAATTTAATTTTTTTAGCCTGTAACAAACAAAAATTTATAATTATGAACACATTTTATTATGTTAATATAAATGGTACAAATGTTGACGAGGATTTAGCAGGAGATTACGTGATCCAATTGAGAAGAAGGATGGACGATGTGTACGAATTGGTTTGAACGAATCTTCAAGTTGCCACTGAGAGTCAAACACAATTCGCCGTATGTCTTCTACCTGGTAACTATTAAGGAATTTCCAGATCCAACCACTTACCGGAATATGTGGGTAGCGCATTATAATACAAGTCTATATTTCTTTGTATAATAAAGAAATTTGGAAACTTTTTGTTCATATTATTTGTTTTTAGATAAAATTGAATATATTTACACATGTAGTTGAAAAAAGAGCCTACATATCAAATAAAATTTGAAAGCAACCAACAGAAACTCTGAAACTGATACAGATGAGGCAAAGTTGTGACACGACGTTCTGTTTTCAGACCATATCAATGGCGTAACTACGGGGGGGATAGAACCCCCCCTCAGAACACTAAAAATAAAAAAAAATCCAATACATAATCACAGAAAACCTATATGTTATTGAAATGTACTAAAAGCTAAGAACTGTATAAGAAAAACGACGCAAAAATGCAGTTTTAGGGGCTCAAAATTTGAAAAAATTTCCCAGATCTCCCGGTAGTTCAACCTCCCCCCCCCCCTCCCAGAGCTTCATCCTAGTTATGCCACTGGACTATATGGCCTATTTTCAATCATGTAAATTTGCAACTTTTCCGCAATTTAATTTTTTTAGCATGTAACAAACAAAAATTTGTAATTATGAACACATTTTATTATAGTGTTTTTAAATGAAACTCAAGGTCTCTAGTTAATTCCACAATATAATACAAGTTATTGAAAATTCTAAAAAATTGACAATTGTTTCGATAAATCAATATCATCGATGATATTGATTTATCAAAACAATTGTCAATTTTTTAGAATTTTCAATAACTTGTATTATATTGTGGAATTAACTAGAGACCTTGAGTTTCATTTAAAAACACTAATATGAGCATATTCCACGAAGTAAGGGTCGAGACAGTCAATTACATTTTATTATGTTAATATAAATGGTACAAATGTTGGCGAAGATCTAGCAGGAGATTACGTGATCCAATTGAGAAGAAGGATGGACAATGTGTACGAATTGGTTCGAACGAATCTTCAAGTTGCCGGTGACAGAAGGAAAAAACGGTACGATACGTAGGCCACAGAAGGCAGTTTCAAAGAAGGGGACCTAGTATGGTTACACAACCCGACAGGGAGAAAAGTATTTTCTCCAAAATTATAGAAATCATGGGAAAGTCCATACTTATTCAGCAAGAGGATCAACGACATCATCTATCGTATAAGCAAGATCTCCAATGGAATACCGAGAGTAGTTCACCAAAACCGACTAGCCCATTCGAAGGAGATCATGACCAAGAGGAAGGAGTGTGCCATATACAGTAAGAGTCTGACCAAGCCTTCGAAGTTTTTATGGGTGCACACAGAGGTAAGCTGAATACAGAGTCACTACAGAACAAAGACAATATTTGTTCACGCTCCCGGAAGAGTATTCATTGGCACATAACATCTCCGCCAGTAACAAACACGCTCGGGGGTTGGCAACCGTATTTCGTAAGAGGTTTGGACAATTAGAAAAACTTGAAGATCAGATGCCAGCCCCTGGCAAGACACTGAGAGTCAAACACAATTCGCGGTATGTCTTCTACCTGGTAACTATTAAGGAATTTCCAGATCCATCCACTTACCGGAATGTGTGGGTAACGCTACGTAGCCTTGGAGATCATGTGCTGGAATCCCACGTGGAGAAACTAGCAATTCCCAGGATAGAGAGCGACCAGATGGATTGGTGAGTCATCAGGAACATGATAGAGGTGCTCGTCCGAGATGCCGGTGTCCACATATTCATTTGCAGCTATACACCTCGTTATCGGCACCCGTTGGAGACGGTGCCCTGTTATTTCCATACGACTGGAAAGTGCAGACGTGGGTCCAGTTGCCGATTTAAACATCCAGTCCCGGGTACACAGATTTTCCAGGAGGAACTGCCTTTTAAGGAGGCAGGAGTGAACAAGTAAATAGTCTAAGTAAATAAACAGTAGTGAAGTGTTTATATAAATTAGTGTAAGTAAATATGCTAATATAAGTTAGTGAATAGTTTAGTGAGTGAATTAATTAGGTGAATACACATACCGTATATATAAATTTATCCCACCCGTCGTAGTAGTAGTATATTAAGTACCAAATGTCAAAAATGTTACTTTAGTCACGAGTTTTATTAGGCACGAATGGAGCGAAGCGAAACGAGTGCCGTGTGAAACGTGAAACGTTTTTAACACGAGGTGCTTACTATACTTTTTCTTCGCCCGCAGGAATGAAATAATTATATTCATAACATGACGGACGATGGCTGACGGCTGACTAACATATCCACTGACACAGAACAACAAAAAAATTATCACGGAATATGAAATTTAACATACAAAAGATACTCTTGATATGACGTTTAAAAAACAAACGATAAACGAGATGTGACTCTTCGCATTTTAATCACTAGTGTTCAGAGTCGTTTTGCGCATGTCAAACCCGTGTTTTAAATTCGGTTTTAGTGACGGAAGTAGAAAAAACTTTTAAGTTAATAAGAAAAACATTACAATACGATCTTTTCTATTGAGGTTTTACTATTGTTTTCGTTATCAACATATCCTATTTTTTATCTGATCAGATACAACCCATTAATTCCTAACTCTTATATCTGTCTGAATATGTCTAATCAAAAACCACTCGTTATGTTCAAATTATTATTGGTTTCTTTATGACAATCTTTTTATCATATATTTTTTGTTCCAGGTAAGCACAGCTTCTTATCAACATCCACTATTGACAAACATATAAACAGCGGTGAGAGTATCAATAAATCTCCAAATATTTTATTGTCACATTTGTCTCATGCAACACAATATTTGGGAGATTTGAGACGGTTCTGGAACCGAAAGGTCACCAATAAATATAGGAAGATTTAGTCAGTAAGAATAAACCACAGATCCTTAGAAATAAGAGTTAATAAGTAGTAGAAAGAAAAACGTTCACGGTTGTACGCGACATATATATCAAGCAAATGAATAGACAATGCTGAGGTTGATAATTGTAAACAAGGCGATGAACTGTGTGGATATAATCACCACAGATTGTCTAGGTCAAAAGCCCAGGTTTCAAGTTTGTCTAAAAGCATATTAATTCCTCAGAAGACCATAGGTATTGAACCGTATTCTTCTCCTTTAAATGATTCCGATAATGTTGAAAAAACTTTTAAATAATTAAAAATTTGGTTTACTAGTTCCCAATATTGAGACGAAATAAGATAATCATTTAAGTCGTCATTAATTTCACATAAAATATTTGAGGCTTTCATCATTCTTAGGGCCCAGTTCATCATATTTAATATTGAATTCAATCTCGTTTTTACGCCAATTAATGGCATCAACATCGTTCAATCTACAACTTACAACAGTTTATAAATTTAACCTCGATCTACTCCGATCTTCTAATTTTAAGAGCCTGGAATTCTAATATTTATTTACTAACAATTCTACTATTGAGTTACAATAATTTGGGTAATGTCATCGAAAGAAAATTTTCAATAGACGAATGTTTCGAGCAAAAAAATTTAGCATGTTTCAAGTAGGTACAATCTTCATGAACGAAGAAACAATTTTGAACTTACGTAACTAGGTAAATTTTAAATGCATGCATAAAAAATAAAATTCAAAGATAAAAGATTCGTTTAATTTTATCATTTTGGAACAATATCTTTTATTTTTGGGCGGATTTTTTTTACACGCGATACATAATTTACTTAGCATACAGCGTTGTATTTTGGTGCACTGCAGACTTCTGATCTACATATGTATAACTATACATAATAGTTATTAATAACATTGAGTTTTTGTTTTCGAGACTCTCGGATATTTCGAGAATCTCGACTCGAGATCGAAATATTGTGAAGACGAGAGTTTGTTAATTTCTCGTATCGATGATCGGGATGAGACGAGAAATTTCCTTCGAGACGAGATTTCTGGTCTCGTGTAAACCTAGATATGACATCCTTCGAACGATCTGTGTCGAAAGATTTGAAGTGTGTGCACTTCCTCCATTTTGCGTAAACTACGTGTTTTGGTTGAATCAACTAAAATTGATCAATTCTGATTCAAGAAAATTATCCAGCAATGCCCTATAATGGGCACAGTTCACGGTGACTGTGCGGTGATTTATATCTTCAAAAAAAAAGGATCAATGATTCCATATGCGGACATTGCTACCCACACTGTAACTTTGGGTCTATACAAGTGTCCAGAAACTCTTCTGCCAAACAGAGACTACAGCTACTAGAGGTGATTTTAAGTTGATTTGGCTCAAATTACCTTAATCCTAAAATGCTTCCCAAGGGAGCTACAGCCCTTTGAAGAAGGCGTCCTCATATGAGTTCTCTTCATATTACTCAAAATACCGTTACTTAAAATATTCAAACTTGGTATAATCAATAAACAGTTACAAACCAGTCGTTTGTTGTAGATAATTTTTTTTCCAGATCCATCACAAGCGTGTTAGTTGGGGGGACGAACAGGTATTTTTATTGAAAAAAAATTATTTTCAAGTTTTTTATGTTTCAGACACCGAATTTGGAAAATTCAAACCGTTTTCGAGAAAAGTAAATTTAAACTTTTTGTGTTTCTTACGTAAAATCATGTTGGATTATAATCTGTAATATCAAGTTGGCTTTGAAATATCAACAAATTGTACAGATACTGGTAACAAAAGTCGTAAGTATGAAGTTGCTTACATTGTTTGGGAAATTTTAAATTAATTTTATTTCGTGAGGGTTTAAAACAACAATCAACATTAAAAAAACAAAGTTAGAGATAATTACCAACAGAAATAAGAGAAATAATTTTACAACAGATGCTCTACATGACGACCATTTTTCTCAATACACAAATTTACTCTTTTCATTAAAAATCGTCTAAGTTTTGCAAAAATTCCTGCATTATTTCTAATTTCAATACAAGCGTTTTGAATTCTTTGCCACATCTGATTACGGGTTTCTTTTGGAACATCATAGACTAATGATTTTAAATAACCCCAAATACAAAAATCACAGAGGTTTAAATCTGGAGATCTTGGGGGCCAATTAACTGGATCACCTCTTCCAATCCATTTATCGTGATAGTTATTATCGAGATATTGACGAACCTCTTTACTAAAATGAGCTGGGCGGCCGTCGTGCACGAACCATAAATTATTACGAATCATCAGGGGAACCTCATCTATTAAATCAGGTAAAATATTTTGTAGGAAATTAAGATATTCTTGTCATGTTAAATGGCTAGCAAGCTCTACGGGTCCCAGAAACTAATCACCGATTACACCTATTCAAATATTTATACTAAATCTCTGCTGATACTTTTTCTCTACTATTGCATGAGGATTATCACCAATGTAGGCATAATGATGTGCATTATGTAAATTAAAAATTCCGTGTCTGGTAAACGTAGATTCAATGCAAAATAAAATATTGGAAAAGAAATTAGGATCCTGATATTTTTTGTTCCACGACCAGATTGAAAAATCTATGCGGGCAGGGAAATCACCATCTACCATGGCATGAACGTTTTAAAAATGGAAAGGATGAAGGTTTTCTTTATGAATAATATTCCATATGGAAGACTTGGAAATGCCAGGATACATAGCGAGTCTTCTGGTGCTAACCTCAGGATTATTTTCGATTCCAATCAAAATATCGTCTTCGTATTCCATTGTCACATCAGGTCGTCTACCAGTTTCAGTATTTTCAGGTACTACTGAGCCACTTTCTCTTAATATTTGGTGAACGGCTACAAATGTTGCGCGAACAGGATGCCTTCTGATTGGAAATTTTTCCGCATATCTTCACTCTGCTGCACGAGCGTTACATTGTACTTCCCCATAAACTAAATGCATGTCAGCATATTCTTCAGTCGAAAAATAAACCATTTTGATCATATTAACTATTATTTTTTACATTTCACACACAATAACAATTATAACTGTTTAGAATCAAAATAATTTGAAACATTGTCAGATTTTGTTGATTTTTCAAAGCCAACTTGATATTACAGATTATAATCCAACATGATTTTATGTAAGCAACACAAAAAGTTTAAATTTATTTTTCTCGATAACGATTGATGATATCGATTTGAAAGAAGAGAACATTTTTTATGAATGAAATTGACTGTCTCGACCCTTACTTCGTGGAATATGCTCATATTAGTGTTTTTAAATGAAACTCACGGTCTCTAGTTAATTCCACAATATAATACAAGTTATTGAAAATTCTAAAAAATTGACAATTGTTTCGATAAATCAATTCTGACGATGATATTGATTTATCGAAACAATTGTCAATTTTTTAGACTTTTCAATAACTTTTATTATATTGTGGAATTAACTAGAGACCGTGAGTTTCATTTAAAAACACTAATTTTTTATGAAAATTATCTCGAATTTTCCAAATTCGGTGTCGGATACATAATTTTTTTTAATAAAAATACCTGTTGGTCCTCCCAACTGACACGCTTGTGATGGTTCCGGAAAAAAATTATTTACAGCAAACGACTGGTTTGTAACTGTTTATTGATTATACCAAGTTTGAATGTTTTAAGTAACGGTATTTTTGAGTAATTTGAAGCAAACTCATATAAGGACATCTTCTTCAAAGGGCTGTAGCTCCCTTTGGATGCATTTTCGGATTGAGGTGATTTCAGATAAATCGACTTAAAATCACCTCTAGTAACTGTAGTTTCCGCTTGACAGGAGAGTTTCTGGACACTCTATATAGTGTAGAGGCTGCTCATGTTTTTCCTTTGGGCCCGAATATCGGCGATTTTGTTTATTTATATAAAAATGAGCTTCGTTACTAAACATAACGTTATTGAAATCGTCGAAGTTCTGTAACATGCGCTGGGCAAAAACGGCATGAATTGGATAATCTTCCACTTTTAATGCTTGCACAATTAGAATTTTGTAAGGCTAGAACTTTGAATCCTTCTTTAAGAATGCGTGAACGGTCGATTTTGATACATTTAAGGCGCCCGCTTGTTTTTTTATAGAACGGGGAGGCGATAGTCTTACTGCTTCTCGAAGACGCTCGATATTTTCAGCATTTCGCTCGACTCTGGGCCGACTAATACGATTGTTCATCATTAATGTGCTTCGAATTTGGTTACCCAATATCTGATTAAAGGACGTATCGGACCTTGATTAATGTCGTTTAAATTAGAATGTGCAAGGTCAAGGCGACGAACTTGGATGTAAGAATAGTGGTTTTCGTAAAAGGCTATTACACTAAAAGCTGCGGCCTTGTGTATCGTTGCATGGTAACTGAAATTCGAAGAGGCCCTCTCACGACTGCAACTCTCTGATCTACCCACTCCTAACGGTTCTTGAGAAATATATCTCGTAAAAACCTTTTCGGACACCCTGTATATTTCCTAGCCAACACTAAAAGTTCTTTCTTCAACATATCACTATAGTAATTCCCTCTTCAATGAAACAGTATTTTATGCAATGTTTTTTCCACTTAGCCGTGGGTAACGATTGTTTGAACCTTGAATGAATTAATTATCCAAAAATATGATGGAATTAATAGAAATTAAATGCAACATTTGATAGAAATACTCTTCAAAAACATCGGCATTCATTTCTTCATGGTACTCTTTGGTATGTTTGACACAAATTCAAGCAAATCACTATGTACTTTTGGACCAATACCAATATGGATTGTTATTAAACAACGACCTTTCCCAATTGGATCTTTAAACCCTTTCATAAAAGCTTGCATATAGGATTTTAACCGGTTTGTCTTGCTAGAGTTTTATAAGAGTGTGTCCTTTATTCAGCCTGGTCTCATCTAAATACAATATTCATTTTCCATCTGTTTTCAATTTTCGTATTTCCCTCAAATATTTCCGTCTCCACTCAACTACGTCTTCTTTTTCCGCCAGTGCTGATCTACGATCCTGCTTCTCCCAAATGAAATTTAATTATATAAACTTTTGCTTGATGCCATTTTTCTCACAAAATTGAAACACTATTCAAGTTTACCAACTCACTAGCGCAAAAGTTTGCATGTTCAATCAGGTAAAACTTAAAACAGTTTTCAGATTGATGTTGGGGTTGCCAAATATCGCAACACCTCCGTGCTCACCTTCAGAGCAGTAGTAAGACGAAAACAGTGAAAAACCATTTATATTAGTTGCGGATATTTCTGTGTATGATAGCCAGTGCTCGGATATACAAAGAATGACAAACCTTTCTACATCTAGTAATACATTTATTTCAACTACTTTATTATGCAAACTTTGAGCATTGATATGTAACACCGAGAACATATAGAATAGAATAGAATTCATAGATCTCACAATATCAAATAATGACATAAGACTGGTCTAATATGAACAAAATAAAAAGAGAAACTCTAGCTAATTTCTATAGACTGGTAAGGTATAGAAAAATCTAATTTATATCTTGTGTCATGAGCATGAATATCACTATTCCATGAATAAAAGCTTTCATTCCTATGAACTAATGTGATTTAATTCAATATATAGAATATAATTTATTGATCTCACAATATCAAATAATGACGTAAGACAGGTCAAATATGAACAAATTAAAATGAAAAAGTCGAGTTAATTTCTATATACTGGTAAAGTATAAAGAAATCTGCTTTATTTCTTGTGTCATGAGCATGAATATCACTATTCCGTAAATAATTGCTTTTAATCCTATGAACTGATGTGATTAAATTACTGTTTCAAATGAAAATATACACTGTGTTATTTATAACATGCGACATAGCCCAAATAGCAATTTAAACTTGTTACAAACTTACAACATATTTGACACATCAAACTTCTAAACTTGCATTAAGTTTGCTACAGCAAGTTCACAAACTTGCTGCAAGTATAAAGCACACTTGCTAGTTACCACATATCAAAGTTGCACCAAGTCAGCCATATGAAACTTGCTTAAAGTTTATAAACTCAAACTTGTCACAAGTCACAACTGGGTGTCAAATGTCAGAATAGTATATATCCCACAGGGACTTGCTGGTATTAATTTCCTCCTTTATCATAGATGTCAACGACTTTTATTAGCATCTACGGCACACTTGTAGTTTTAAATGAAGTAGACAAACAAATTTAAGAACTTTTATTAACCTATATTATTTACAACATCATTTTTTCGTTGTTGTCTCTGAAACAAAGGTTGAATTGTGATAAACTAATTCAAACAATTTCATTTGTGTTTGATTGAAAGACATTTTTTTCGAAAAAGAAACAAGTTTACAATAAGAAAATGTGTATCAATTTTGTTTTTACGACAATATTAAACAAAAAAATATATAAGGGTAATTCAAATTCAGCAATTTGTTTTAATTTTATTCAATATCTGCCTATTTGAATTTGATTTAAAAACAAAAATTTGTTGCATATTTTTCCAATTGTCATTTTGATTTGGAGCTCTGGCAGTATTCTCTGTTTGGGATAAAATGGAGTCAACCTTCTACTCCACTCTGTTTAAGCCTTCTATTAGGTCAGTCACTAATTGAATAGGGTAGCCAGCTGAACTTAAAGTTTTCTCAATTACAACCTGTAATAAAATAATAAAACTTGTATGACTATATAAACTACTTCAGAAGATTGTCAAATTCATGAAAACTGCTGTTTCCCCATCTCTCTGAATATGTTATATCACTCATCTATATTTGAGATAAATAAATTTATAGTTTTTGAAATGAGATATTACATCTTAGTATCATTTTATTTTGATTGTAATACTTTTACCCAGAAATCAAAAAATTAATAATTATCTATTATAAATAAAAGAAACCCACGTGCTCTATAACTTATTCTCCTACTTTATTTAATCAGTAATTGGAAATTGAAGTTAAATGAACACAATTCATATTAATAGACGCATATTCTTACACAAACATTATTTTTATATATAAAAATAAGATACTTACATCTATACAACGCACATCACTATATAGAATCGTGATAGAATTTCAGGGTCTCTGGCAACTATTATAACGATATAGAATCACTAACACTAATAACGCGCGAAAACACTCTTTTCTAGATAAAACCACCAAAACTCACCATTAAAATCTTCATCTTTAATGGCGTCTGACCCTCAACGAACAACGAACAGTTCATTGTGTAAGGTTATGTTAATCTTCTTCTTTTCGTAGTGAAACCCTGATCTTTAAATAAAATAGTATCCGGTCGCAACGATGATATGTCTAAATTTTATGAATATTTAAACATTATTCTATTACCAAATACCTTTTTTTGTTTTTTGAGCTTATTCGCATATAAGTGATAAAATTGATTACGGTTAAATACAAAAACAATAAAATGTTTTTTTTTAAATTTGCATCAAATTTGCAACAATTTTTCATATTCACCTTTGACATGGCAATTGTGTTGCAAACTTTTTTCACGCTTAATATGACAAATTTGCTTGAGCAACTCAATATCAAAAATCAAGCAAGTTTGCAGCAAACTTGCGTGCTATCTGGGAGGGTTTCCTGCATAAAACTGTCAAACGCGAGCTTACTTTTTTACCAAATAGCGTTCGTGAAAAATAATAACAGATTTGAAAAGGTCGTTAAAAAATAAATTCAAGTGCACTTTTAATTTTCTTAAATTCGGTCTGGTTTAATAAGAAAATGCATAATTATGTTTTTAAAAGTCGTATGCCATTTTTATATCACTTTCGAATACAAACAACCAGGACACAGATGGCCTAGTTGGTATTTGGTACGCGAAATTTGAAAGTTGAATGTGGAGGATGACGGTTCGATCCCACGCTGTGACGAATTTTTTGGTTTTTAGTTCTTTTTTTACAAATTTTTATCTAAAAAACATTAATTTTAAAATAAAGCAAAGTTATTTGTTTCAAAAATTTATTTATTTAAAGGAAAGTTCAGACAATTTAGTATCAAATTAACTGTCTCGACCCTCACTTGGTGGAATCTACTCATATTAGTGTTTTAAATGAAACACACGGTTTCTAGTTAATTCCACAATATAATAAAAATTGCTGAAAATTTTAAAAAAATTACAATGGTTTCGATAAATCAATATCATCGATGTTATTGATTTATCGAAACAAATGTCATTTTTTAGAATTTTCCACAATTTTTATTATATTGTTGTGGAATTAACTAGAAACCGTGAGTTTCATTTAAAACACTAATTTAGTATCAATTTTAAAAAGCAAAATCTAGTAGGTAGCCTTCCAACTAATGTCATTTTCATTCTTCACAATTTGTAATCTTTGGAGTGAATACGTATTTTTGAAGCGATTAGATTTGTTATTTTAGTGTACTTGTGAGTAATTTCTTGTTTCGTTGGTCGATATTTTTGTAAGTTCATTTGTTGTTTTGAGTTTAGATTCATTTTTTAATCATTTTTAATTTATTATAATAGTTATAATTTCATTTAAAATGGTTCGTGTTTTGCCTTTATTTAATGTATTTTATTGTTTATATTTTTGGTAGTTTTTAATTCTTATCAGTTAGTTATTATTTATTTTTCTTCTCGTTGTGATATGCTTACTCGTCAAGAAACTGAGGAAATTGTTCGTACGTATTATGGCGGTGACAGTAGTCGCGATATTAAACAATTTTTATTTAATATGTCCAATGGTCAGACTGATGTACCGCATCACAGGATACATCAAATTATAAAACAATTTGATACAACGTTGTGCCTAAAACCGACGAAGAAATCGAACAACATTAATAGAGATTGACCTGTCCATTTTGTTGGGGTTTGTCGAAAACTCTAGGACCACCATTAGACGCGTGGCACAAGATTTAAAAGTTATTATTTTTAAAGTACACCGTGTTCTCAGAAAAAGCGGCTTCTAAGTTTACAAACTTCTTGATGTGCAAGAACTTTTTGAGCAAGACTATTTTAATAGACAATTTTTTTGCGAAATTATGATAGACAAAGCCAACCGAAATAGGAATTTTTTAAGATACATCTGTTTTACCGACGAGCCTAGTTTTGTTTTAAAGATAAAAACTAACAAACAAAATCAAAGGTATTGAGATACAGTAAATCCATGTAAAATAAATGTGTCTCATACCCAATACAAGAAAAAAGTAAACGTATGGGCCGGCTATTTTTTGATAAAATAATTGGTCCTTTCTTCCTAAGTAATAAATTCAATGGCCAAGAATATTTGAATCTTCTCCAAAATGAAATAGGACCCCAAACTTCAAATGCCGCACCTAGAAATGTTTCAGTATATTATCAACATGATGGTTGCCCGGCTCATTCCAGTAGGGAAGTACGGGAAACCTTGATACTGTTTTCCCAAATACGTGGATAGGTCGAGGGGGTACAATAAATTGGCCTGCAAGATCTCCAGACTTAGCACCCCCGATTTATTTTTATGGGGTTTTCTAAAAAATAAGGTAGCGGAATATGAACCGGAGACAGAAGATGAATTGAAAACTATTATTATTAATGAATGTCGGAAAATTAGTAGAACTATCATTAATAATGTACGGCGAAACTTTTAGGATCGTTTGGGACACTGTTTAACAGCAAACGGAAAGCAATTTGAGCATTTAATTAAATAAATTTGTAACCTAAAAAAATTGTCTTATTTTAAATATCTCTACTTAAAATTTATTTTTGAACAAAAATTATAAAAAAAAACATTTCGGACACACTGCGGGAGCGAACTCTTCAACGTTCAACTGTAAATTTTGTGTACCAAGTACCAACTCGGCCACATCGGCACCGGTTCTTATTATTCCAAAGTTTTATAAAAATGGCGTACGACTTTTAAAAACATAATTATGCATTTTCTTAGTAAACTAGACCGAATTAAAGAAAATTAAAAGTGCATTCCAATTTATTTTTTAACGACCTTTTCAAATCTGGTATTATTTTTCACGAACGCTATTTGGTAAAAAAATTAGCTCGCGTTTGACAGTTTTGTACAGGAAACCCTATATCGCATTTTATAAATAACACAGTGTATAAAGTTAGAATTCTCAAGTTCATAACAAAGGTCGACAGGAGTTTACAAGTGTATATTTGTCAGCAAATAATAATTTATGCAACGATCATGTAATGCTATTCATACACGAGCACGAGGTATGTTACGACACGAGTCGAATGTGAGTATCGTAAATAATGTGCGAGTGTATTAGTAGCCGTTACATGATCGTTGCGTACACTATTTTTTCTTCGACCAATAAAAATAATGAAATAAAAGCAAAAATTTACTTGAAATTAATTTTATATTTCAACATATTCCAACATTTTTACAAAAATGAATATACATTATTACTATCAATATTAATAGTGTGTCCATGTCCAAGTATGTTCAAATATACCACTTGATTATCCCCAAGTACGTGTTTCTATGGGCATAAAATCCGTTTCATTATGAAAAGTACGTGTATTCATTGGCCAAAATCTGTATAATAATAATATTTATTTACCATGTAAATTAACAATTTCAAAATATATACACATAAAAGTCTCATTGATGAATAAAATTCAGAAAAACCACAGGAGGGCAAGCTCTCGTACGTGGCATAGAATATAACATTTAAAATATAAATTGAATAGATGAGGCTTTTACTTGATGAAGATCCATACTAAACGATGAAAATAAAACAATATAATTTGTTTAAAACTTCATTTATTTGAACTAATGTTCAATTTAAACTGGTTGACGCGTTTCACTAACACAGTAGCTTTCTCCAACCGAATGAAGGTATAATTTAAAAATGTTATATATTGTGCATAAGTACAGAATTCGATTTACTGTTAACAAGGCTATTGAAAGAAATTACCTGACATTTCATTCACTTCAAACATTCCTAAGCTATCTTCTAGGTAAAAAAGGTTTAATAAAGGAGAGTGATTGATATCTATTTGGTTGTTAAGAAGATTACCTGAATATTTATTTTTGTTTATCTCAAGAGCCTCTAATAAATTTAATCTCAAATATTTACCGACTACATGTAGAATTTCAAAATTTGTGTCGAAAATGTGTTGGTTTTTAAATAAATGATTTGAATAGTTAGAATATGCCTAAATAAATAAATGCATAAACCACAATGTTTAAAAAAATACTCTGATAAAAATAATAATAAACAATTTCAAAGCTAAACATATTTTGGAAGACCATCCTTAAAAATTAAATCATTCTTAGAACCTTTAGACATGAATATTTGCTTTTAAACTGATTACAGTTTATCCAAACTCGTTAGAAATAATAAATCTAAATCATCAAAATTAAACAAATCAGGAGTTCATAAATTAAAATGTGGTAATGACAACTGTGATAAAATTTATATCGGTAGAACTTGAAGCAATTTTAAAACTAGAATTTCGGAACACAAACGTTGCTACGACAACAAAAAATTAGATTCTAACTATTCAAATCATTTATTAGAAAACCAACACATATTCGATGTAGTCGGTAAATCTTTTAGTTAAAATTTATTAGAGGCTCTTGAGATAAACAAAAATAAATATTCAGGTAACCTTCTTAACGACCAAATAGATATCAATCACTCTCCCCTATTAAACCTTTCTACCTAGAAGATAGCTTAGGAATGTTTGTAGTTAATGAATTTCCTGGCTAATTATTTTTCTACATTTGTGAAAAACTCTACTATTTCATCAGGTTTGTTTGTCATCTTTATTTTTTGTTTTCCATCTTTATTTTTTATTTCATTCAAAATATCAGTCTGATCTACTCAGTACTTCGTTAACAGTTTTCCAAAGTGATCTAGAGGAATTTTTCTCATATTCTACCATCCTTTTATAATAATTGATTTTAGCATTTCTTATAAGTTCATCAAGAGAGTTTTTATGGTCCAAATATTCTTTTTTCAGTGTTTCATTCGCCTAATTTTTTTCCACTGTCGGTTTTATTTACTGACTTTACTAGGGTTTTGGTGATCCACTTTTTCCGCTTTCTTTGATCACCTTTCACTGTTATAGCTCTTTTTGAGGAATCTATGCTTTTTTGGATCAACTCAATGAATTTGTTTGTGGCAACATCCAAATTTTCCTCGTTTAGTACTTCAACCCAGTTTATTTCTCGGATGTTTTCCACAAGGAGTTTTCTATGGTTTGTAATGAAATATTTTCGGGAATTTGGTGGACTTTTATTTATGTCTTCTATCAAGTATTATTTGAATTAGTGTGGTGTAATGATCAGTAATAGATGTTGCTATAGTGACTGGTAGGACATTTTCGTATATGATTGACTTTGAGTGTATAAATATATGATCTAGACATGTAGTTGTGTTTTTTGTAATCCTAGTTAGTATATTGATTGCTGATAGGAAACCGTATTCACTAAGGGTGTTTACATGCGCTAAACATTCTTCAGTGTCCCTCAACAACTCTATATTAGTATCCCCCACAAACAAATTATAATCATATGGTTTATTTTGTGTTGCTAAAATAGTATCTAACTGTTCTATAAAAGTGTTAGTATCACTAGTTGGGTATCTATTGAACGTGTTTATTATGAATATTTTATCCTCAAACTTCTCTTTTATTCTGAGAAGTGAACTATCATTCAAAGGGAAGGTCTTGTGCGATTCATACACCTCGGACCTAACAAATACAACCACCTCGTCATTTTGGTTGAAGCAACCATTATTGTATAGAGTTTTATAGCCATAAATCTTGTACACAGAAATGTCAGGAATAGTTCTTGTCTTTGTGAGGACCATACAATCGAATGTCGTTTCTAAGGTATCTATAAATACAATAAATTCATACAGATTACATCCTATGCTACATATAGTATTGTGAATGATTTTTATATTCATATTTTTATTATTGATAGCTAATATTGTTTCAGCCTCATCTGATGTTGATAGTAGAAAAGTCTCTATTTTTTCAATTTCAAAATCTCTTATATACGGATTCATCGTGATCTTGATTTATGGTCTGTTTTGCCTGTGAGAGTAGGAACACAGAAAAACACAGTAAAATGTTAATCAAGAAAGTAGATTATTGCACTAATATCTTTACAGTAAAAATAAAAATAAATTAAAGAGTCTAAATAATATTCTTAGTTATCGAAGTGTCCTGTTACATTAGTACTCAATCTTCGTTCTGCTACTTAGTGTCTATTGTACAGATCGTGTCTTCTGTTTGTTTATTTCCTTATTTGTTGTGTTTGATGCTGGTTTCAACTGTTTTACCGAAGTGAAAATCTGTGTCGAAATGAACAATATTCATAAATGGGTAGGTAACGTACATTTAATTCGTTAATTCGCGTATTACAAATACAGGAGTAGAAAAAAACTAATAAAATATAGTTTTTGAAGTGTGTCTACTTTGTGGCAGATTGTTTACATATTTTATTCGGGGGAATAATACATTCCTTTCCTTTATTGAATATTTTCTAATTTATTTCTACAGTATGTGTACGCCCATGAGCAGAAGCGAAATGGCGTCTAAAATATATTATGGCTCACCTGTGAAATGTTTGGTTGTACCGGTAATTTCCACTTTGTAGCACACTATGCGCTTTTCTATTACACTTTTCTTCACCGAGTAACTCTAAAACAGCAAAAAACCTTCCGGGATAATCTCCAAGCGCATTTAAACTCTATTGGCAACACGGTCGGCAAATTATGAATGAAATAGCGTACGTTTTGTTGATTATAGAATATAAGGATTCATTTTTTACTAGTGTATAAAATATATGAATTCAATAGAAAGCGACTTCAGAATTAATATGTCTTCTTGCGTTGTGAACAATTTAACTTTTGATGATGCACTAATCAGGGACTTTTGTGATTGTTGTGATCGTGTAAATAAACACACACACTTCAAACTATTGTTATTACATATAGAATGTGGCAACATCGATGAACTGTTTACTTTGTTTGATCGTAGTTATTCGGATCATATCTTTAGTTGAATGCTTTTGAGATTAACCTTTTTTATGGCAATCACTGAGGTAAAATTGCTTCGCACGCTAAAGGATTGGATTATAGAAGTAGCAATTCGAACCTTTTTCTAAATACTTTGCTTCTAAGGTTTCTTTGACGTAATGAATCTTTTGTTCTTCAATATACTAGCAATTACAATTTATATCTTTCATCCCAAACTGCGCTTAATAGTTTTCGTTGAAGTAACCATTATTTTGCGTTCATTTTCCAAATTTGAATATAGTACTTCGAATATTTACATTCTGTCGACTAGAGCTGCTCTAGAGGCTACCATGTTGCAATTATTTCTGTATCTCGTTTCCAGTTGCTATTCCTTGACGTTTATTATTTTATATAAATCCTCCATATACTTTACATTATACACTACTCCAAGAATTTAACGCACCACCAAAAAATAACCAAAAGTTTAAAGTAAATTTTTGTCTAAACTGCTTGTCGGATTTGAATGAACTTTTTTTGAATGACAGGTTGACACTTCCAGAGAGTTAGTGTACTACTGTATTTGCATACAAACTTATTTTTGTAAAAATACGGGGAGCTGCAATGACAACCTGATTTTTTCATAAAATTTGTAACACCTTGTGGAGTTCAACAGTAACAATATCAACTTAAAATTAAAATCAAACTATAGCTTTATCTTTTTGTAACATTTTGTTTTTTGATTTACTCTATTATCTTGGCCACAACAAGAGAAAATCAATTTTATAGCATAACATGTTTTTTATTAAAATTTATTATTCAACTTTAATAACGAAAAACAAAGAAACAAAACGTAAACAAAAGTCAGTAGTGAGTATTTCCGCCTCTGGCAGAAATAACTGCTTGGCACCGACGGCCCATACTTAAAATAAGCGACCGTATATCATTTTGGTCAATTTCTTCCCATATTTCAATCAGTCGTCTCCCCACGTCTTCCAAGGTGTTCAAGTTCCGTTCCTCTCGTAACCTCCTCCCAAGAGTTTCCCAAAGATTCTCTATGGGATTTAAATCAGGGCTTCTAGCTGGCCATGCCATGATATCGATGCCAACTTCCTCTAGATAATTCCTCACAACTCCAGCAACATGAGGCCTGGCATTATCGTGCATCAACATAAACATAAATCCTTGCCCTATATATGGCGCATATGGCATTACATTTTGGTCTAAAACCTCCAATATGTACCTTTCAGCTGTAAGGCTTCCATTATTTATGACCACAAGTTCTGTGCGATCAGTCAAAGAAATACCTCCCCAGACCATCACAGATCCTCCTCCAAATAATGTGTTATTTGAGAAATTACACTGAGCATATCGTTCGTTAGGGCGTCGATATACACGTATGCGCCTGTCATTATTGTACAAACAAAATCTTGACTCATCCGTAAATAATACCTGTTGCCATTCCGCTTCTAACCAGTTACGATGTTCCATGGCAAAATTCAGCCTCGCTCTTCGATGATCTCTAGTTAGAGCTGGCCCCCGAGCAGCAATTCTAGGTCTCAAATTGTGTTCTCGTAGTCGCTGACGAGCTGTTTCACCACAAATTTGTACACCAGTAGCATCTCGAAGCTGGGTTTGAAGGGTCCGGGCTGTTACAAAACGTTGTCTTAATGCCGATAATCTTAAAAAACGGTCCTGATTAGGGGTTGTTATTCGATTCCTTCCTTGTCACGGTCTACGACCATGACTTCCAGTGTCTCTATATCTTTGTATAACTCGTGAAACGGTTGTATGGGATACATTAAATCGTCTACCAATTCTTCGGTAATTCCAGCCTTCCTCGAACAATATTATGCTTGAGCACATTCTTCGCCAGTAAGATTTCGTGTTTCACGTTGCATATTAATTAAAATAAAGGTTTTTATAAAAAAACGTAAGGGCTAACACTAAAAATACACTTCTATGAAATACTTTTTGACACCTGTATTTAGCTAATGACAATTTACTGTAACTTATTATTTTTCATAGCCTGCTACTCACTTTTATTATTATAAATTTTAATAAAAAACATGTTATGCTATAAAATTGATTTTCTCTTGTCGTGGCCAAGATAATAGAGTAAATCAAAAAACAAAATGTTACAAAAAGATAAAGCTACAGTTTGATTTTAATTTTAAGTTGATATTGTTACTGTTGAACTCCACAGGGTGTTACAAATTTTATGAAAAAATCAGGTTATCATTGCAACACCCCGTATTTATGCAAAAATAAGTTTGTATGCAAATACAGTAGTACACTAACTCTCTGGAAGTGTCAACCTGTCATTCAAAAAAAAATTCATTCAAATCGGACAAGCAGTTTAGACAAAAATTTACTTTAAATTTTTGGTTATTTTTTGGTGGTGCGTTAAATTCTTGGAGTAGTGTATTTTCTATAATATATTTTCTTTTAGTCACGATATTCGAACAAATGAAATGATCTTTAAACTCTATTTTATGTCTCAAGTAATCTCAAATAGTTCAACGTTAATTCCCTTCTTGGAAATAAAGACGGAAACGTTATTAATATTTCCAGAGGTCAGATCTTCATTACGGCAACTTCATTAAAATAGGGCATTAGGAGCAGAGCCTCCGTAAACTAATTAAAGTTTTAATTGAATTGTTAAAAGAGCAAGAGGCTTAAAATTTTATTAAAATATCAAACAATCAAGATTGTTGGCGTTTAAGAGAATGCTTGAAATGTTTCAATTATAAGAGAGGTTGAAATTGAAACGAATTAGTTCACAAATCTCTTTTTGACTGGTTACGGACTGATAAAAATTTTTCGTAGTTATTAACTTAAAAATTGTGAGCTTTATTGATAAATTTGAATACCCAACTATCCATATATCAAAATTTTAGATCATACATAGAATTAAGTTACCTGTCAAGTTTGCATTTTCTACCCTAGGTACCATAAATTACACTGGTGTTGCCAGGTGTTGTTCTCAATACATTAATAGTGACCCTCGTATTACATATATATGGATTTTCTACAATAAAGAATGTATGTCGTACCTTTTATTTGACGAAATGTTGATCAAAACACCACAATTCTTTATTACGAATTTGTAAACTGAATTTAAATAGCAATAATTATGAATACCTACATAATTTATAATTACGTTTAAGTGTTTCGTGTTCGACTGTTCGACAATTGCTTTAACTTTCAGAGTAGAATATGCCTTCCTTGGTGTAGTAACATAAACAGTATTAGTGTTTTTAAATGAAACTCAAGGTCTCTAGTTAATTCCACAATATAATACAAGTTATTGAAAATTCTAAAAAATTGACAATTGTTTCGATAAATCAATATCATCGTCAGAATGACAGAAGTTACATTTCATTTTATGCCTACCTGATGTTTAGTAGTTATTTTTGGCTAGACCAAGAAGTAACCTAACTTGTGATTGGCTTAATATATGTTTATAGAAAAAGAAGAAGATGTGATATTACAAATATTGAAGCTTAGATATTATTAGCCCTATGGTGATATCCTGGATATCATTTTTCCAATTAAGATCAGTATAACTGTGCAATGATATAGAAAACCAGGAAAACTATATCTGCTGATCTTTACAATTATCACTTAAGAAGACAGTTTATTAGTGGAGAATTCCCTAGATTTAACTGTTCATTGACAACTTCATATTGTGGGTTTCATAAATGTCTTCTAATTTCCAGTTCTTCAAGGAAATCCAGTTCTTGTTTCTTTTCACAAATATGCAGCACTTCTAGTTCTGTGTTAGGTGTCAATGAATGATTGGTGTCAAGTAGATGTTTTGCGTAGTGGGATTTATCTGGTTGTTTTAATCTGTAAGCTCGTAAGTGCTCCCTGTATCGTATTTCAAAATTCCTAAGGGTCTGACCCAAATAGACAGCATTACATTCTGGACATTTGAGTTTATATATACCTGACTTCTTTAATAGTGGTATTTTTGTTTTTACATTTAACAATTTTGTACTAACGTTACTTTCTGTTTTAAAAGAAATTGTTGTATTCGTTGCTGAAGATATTATCTTTGAAATATTATTAGAAATATTTCCTGCATATGTGATGGTTTTATAAGTTTTAATTTCATCAGCTTGTTTAGGATATATTAGTTGTAATGCCACTTTTTTCTCTTTTTTACTAATTAGTTTATTTATCATATCTAATGGATAACCGTTAGATGTTGCTATTTGTCTAATTGTATTAATCTCTCTATCAAAATTACATTTGTTCATAGGAACTGAAAAAGCTCTATGTATCATTGAATTATATGTTGCTAGTCTGTCTGAGACAGGGTGGTTAGAATTGAATGGAATTGTCACATCAGTCTGTGTTGGTTTTCGGTAAATTGAATAATCAAGTACATTATTAACTCTTTGAATTTTCAAATCAAGAAAATTGATTGAGCTATTTTCTTCAATTTCTAATGTAAATTTAATTTTCGGGTGTAAATTATTGATGTGGTTGAAAAACACATCTAATTGTCGCTCACTACCCATAAAACAAGCGAATATGTCATCCACATATCTATACCAAAATAAAATATTTTTCGAAATATTACTTTCAAAGATCTTTCTTTCTAAATTGTCCATAAAAATGTTTGCTAAAATAGGTGATATAGGGCTTCCCATTGGTAAACCTTCATTTTGAATAT
The DNA here is from genome assembly GCA_963921935.1 of Galeruca laticollis. NCBI lineage: Eukaryota > Metazoa > Arthropoda > Insecta > Coleoptera > Chrysomelidae > Galeruca > Galeruca laticollis. Next base: position 18,813,362 of record OY998181.1, on the reverse strand, counting down.
ATATCTTATTGTCAAAAGTGAAATAATAATGCATACATCAAATAAATTAAGTATATCTGATATTATTCCTGGATTAATATTTTTATCTTCTAGTAATTTTCTTACAAGTATTAGACATTCTTTAGGAGGAACTTTAGTTAACATATTAGTTACATCGAACGATATGAGTTTATAGTTATCTTGCAAGTGGATTGATTTCAACTTTTTGATTAGTTCTATTGAATTTCTAATTGAGTACTGAGATTCATATCATATTGAGTATATTGTTGAGCTTTTTTGCCAATATATTATTAGGAGCATTAACATAAGAGACTACAGGTCTAATTGGTTTCGTTATTTTATGTAATTTAACTGTTCCATATAATTGTGGACAATGAGGATTCTTATGTATGATAGACCTCTTTTCGTAATCATTTAAAAGATAATTTGAATTATTAACAATATCCCTTACATTATTAGAAAACTTCTTTGTTGGGTCTGCTTTAAGAACTTTTACAACGCTGGATTCTATAAAGTTATATACTTTGGAATTGTAATTTTCAGTCGTCAAAATGACAGTAGCATTCCCCTTATCGGATTTTGTAACTGTTAGGTTATGATTCTCTACCTTGTTTTTTATTGCGTTTAAAACTGAAATGTCATTTTTTGTTTGACGTTTAACTTTTGAAGGTTCAATATTTTTGATTGAATTGGCAATTTTTAATTTCTCATAAAGAAAATTATTTGAATTAGATTTTAAAGCTATTTCTGACTCTGTAGCTATAATTTGTTTAATATTATTCGTAAATTTAGGTGGTATGCTGTACTTTAAACCTTTATTTAAAAATTCTATTCCACTATTTGTAAAATTAGTGTCTGAAAGGTTTTCAAATCGTGGTGCAAAGTGTGTTGGTATGTAGGTACTTACAGTTTCATGATGTTTTGAGTATTGAATTTTATGTTGTGTGTGTTCAAGATTCTGTAGCTTCTTTTCTTGTTTCTTAAATTTAATATGCTTCATAGTGCTGATATTTTCTCCAATTTTGTCATCCAAACAGTCAAATTCTACTGGATGTAATTGGAATGTGAGTTCTGAATGTACAACTTTTATGTAGTTGTCTAAGGAGTCTCTAACTTTGAACCATTTCTTACATTCAGATTTTATCCAAACTCGTTGAGCACATTTTATAGCTTTTTGTGCTTGTGGTGTCTAATACTTGTAATAAAATTACTAGAAGATAAAAATATTAATCCAGGAATAATATCAGATATACTTAATTTATTTGATGTATGCATTAATCAGAATTATTTCACTTTTGACAATAAGATATATATTCAAAATGAAGGTTTACCAATGGGAAGCCCTATATCACCTATTTTAGCAAACATTTTTATGGACAATTTAGAAAGAAAGATTTTTGAAAGTAATATTTCGAAAAATATTTTATTTTGGTATAGATATGTGGATGACATATTAGCTTGTTTTATGGGTAGTGAGCGACAATTAGATGTGTTTTTCAACCACATCAATAATTTACACCCGAAAATTAAATTTACATTAGAAATTGAAGAAAATAGCTCAATCAATTTTCTTGATTTAAAAATTCAAAGAGTTAATAATGTACTTGATTATTCAATTTACCGAAAACCAACACAGACTGATGTGACAATTCCATTCAATTCTAACCACCCTGTCTCAGACAGACTAGCAGCATATAATTCAATGATACATAGAGCTTTTTCAGTTCCTATGAACAAATGTAATTTTGATAGAGAGATTAATACAATTAGACAAATAGCAACATCTAACGGTTATCCATTAGATATGATAAATAAACTAATTAGTAAAAAAGAGAAAAAAGTGGCATTACAACTAATATATCCTAAACAAGCTGATGAAATTAAAACTTATAAAACCATCACATATGCAGGAAATATTTCTAATAATATTTCAAAGATAATATCTTCAGCAACGAATGCAACAATTTCTTTTAAAACAGAAAGTAACGTTAGTACAAAATTGTTAAATGTAAAAACAAAAATACCACTATTAAAGAAGTCAGGTATATATAAACTCAAATGTCCAGAATGTAATGCTGTGTATTTGGGTCAGACCCTTAGGAATTTTGAAATACGATACAGTGAGCACTTACGAGCTTCCAGATTAAAACAACCAGATAAATCTCACTACGCAAAACATCTACTTGACACCAATCATTCATTGACACCTAACACAGAACTAGAAGTGCTGCATATTTGTGAAAAGAAACAAGAACTGGATTTCCTTGAAGAACTGGAAATTAGAAGACATTTAAGAAACCCACAATATGAAGTTGTCAATGAACAGTTAAATCTAGGGAATTCTCCACTAATAAACTGTCTTCTTAAGTGATAATTGTAAAGATCAGCAGATATAGTTTTCCTGGTTTTCTATATCATTGCACAGTTATACTGATCTTAATTGGAAAAATGATATCCAGGATATCACCATAGGGCTAATAATATCTAAGCATCAATATTTGTAATATCACATCTTCTTCTTTTTTCTATAAACATATATTAAGCCAATCACAAGTTAGGTTACTTCTTGGTCTAGCCAAAAATATAACTACTAAACATCAGGTAGGCATAAAATGAAATGTAACTTCTGTCATTCTGACGATGATATTGATTTATCGAAACAATTGTCAATTTTTTAGAATTTTCAATAACTTGTATTATATTGTGGAATTAACTAGAGACCTTGAGTTTCATTTAAAAACACTAATATGAGCATATTCCACGAAGTAAGGGTCGAGACAGTCAATTTCATAAACAGTATTATCAAATTTTTATTATTCCTGATGTGACGAATTAATGTCATAAAATATCAAGTAAAATTACCAATTATTATTTAGAGGGATGAGTATAATCCATTTTTTAATCAATAATTATACATTTCTTAGAAAAACGTAATACATGTTATAGAGGTTCAGATGTTAATTAAATTCCTGTAATAGTAGTTTCTATAAGTGCGCAAATACTTTTTCCACGAGTGCAGGTGAGTCCCGCAAATCCAGCGAGTGGGAAAAGTACTTAGCGTACGAGCTGTACACAATATTTGTTCTACAACTGCGTGTATTAATCAGAGAAAAAAGTAATTTAAGGTAAACCCGGGGAAGTGCGATTGTGGGGCAAGTGTGACAACTCGTTATAAAATGTTCTACGATGTAATAATACTAGTCACATCTCGTAGGTAGATGCTAAAACTCTTGAAATAGCTGCCTGTGTGATTTGAAATTCACTTATCCATACAGTGTGTAGACTTTGTTTAGAATTCTGTGAGAACTGATTAATACGAAGTAAGTATAGATTTTACGGTTGGCGGTGTTACATAAGGATGGAAGTATAAGTGTGTGCATGAAGAAATGTTGTTATTTCAATTGTTATTACGACTTGGGTCACACTTACCCCTTTCATATTGGAGAGTGAGGTAAATGTGACCATATGTACGGGGCAAATGTGAACTTTATTTGTGTTGAAACGAACTAGCTTCAACTTTTAATTTCAGATTGAGTCTTGGTTAGAAACTACGAAAGGAAAAGCGATCGAGCAACCAAATATACTCGAGATATATGCAGTTGCAGAGATAAAAAGAGGTGCTTTTTCGATATACCGGTCACATAAAGTGTATAATATCCCAAAAAACATACTTTTCTATCATCTGACTGGTGCTACAGGTGTTAAAAGCAAATAACAAGGTAGATCTCTAGCAATTCCGCTCGAGAAGGATACGAGATTAGCTGAGGGACTGAAGATCATGGAGCAGTGGGGATTTGGAATATCGAGATTGGAACTGTTACAGCTCGTTCGTGAATATGTGACTAAAAATGAAATAAAAACATCATTTAAAAATAACGTTCCTGGGGATGAGTGGTTTGGCAGTTTCAAAAGATGCCACAAACTCAGCATAAAAAACCTCGGGCTGTGGAATATTTACGAAAAAAGATGACGGATCCGTTTATTGTTCAAGAATATTTCGATATTCTCAAAAAAGCAGTGGTGAGGCTGAAGTTGGAGGAGAAGCCAGGGCAAGTATGGAATATGGATGAAACATCCTTGTCACATGATCCCAAAAAAACCAAAGTCGTGGGGGCCAGGGGTGAGCCATGTTCCAGAACAACATACGGACCTGGAAGAGGGAACACCACAGTCCTTTCAACAGTTTCTGCGTCAGGGATAAAGGCGCCACTTCTAACCGTATTTAAGGGGAAGAATACCTGGGATTCCTGGCTACCAGATGACAAAAACTCGTTTCCAGGAACTGCATATGCAGCTAGTGTCAATGGATGAATGGAAACTGACATATTTCACAATTAATTACAAAAAACGTTCATTCCTGCATTGGGATCAAATAGACCCGTATTGCTAGTATATGACGGTCATAGTACACATATTAGTATTGCACTGGTTTTACTAGCCCAAAAAAATGACATCTCAATAATCAAACTTCCTCCTCATACCAGCTATCTTTTGCAGCCCTTAGATTTAGCTGTATTCAAGTCTGTAGAGGATAATCGGGACCAATAACTTGTAACGGGCCTCAAAATTCCAAAAAAAGAGTTCTCTCAAATGATAGGAGCTACATGAAATAATGTAAACGTGGAAATTATCAAGAGTGGATTCGAAAAAGCTGGTATTTATCTGTTCAACCGCCATGTCGTACCTGAAGAGAAATACCATCCTGAGAGTGTGAAGCGATGGAGAGAACAACAGGCTTTAAAAGATCGAACAATAGCTGTAGCTGACAACGGGACCTCAAATATTGATGTTATTACCAGTAATCGTGCTCAGTCGACAGATGACAAAACTGTGGAAAACCCGACGAATAACATTGTTGATGCAGGTCCAAATAGCTCAAAACTGAGTTTTGAGGAGCTTCTATTGAATACCTTAAAACGCACTAACAATAGTCTGTCAGTCACAAAACGAAAGAAGGTAGCTGCAGGTGCAGAAGTCGTGACCTCGAAAGAAGTGTTGGATAGACTCACAGTTGAGAATAAAGTAAAGGAATCAAAAGCAAAAGAAACACAACAGAGAAAAGAAAAGGAAAATGCAAAAGGAAAAAGAAAGAGACGCAAAATTGCTCCAAAGTTAGAAGAGAGCTTTAGCAGTTCAACTTCAGAAGAGATGGTAGAATATGTGGACTCCGAAGACGATCTTGATCCTGCAATATGGAAAGAAGCAGAATCAGTTGTTGAAGAGGAGGAGCAAGTTGTTGAAGGTGGAGAAGTCCCAAATTGCGGTGGAAAGTTTGGTCGCCGTGGAGTATATTACCTCACAAAAACACGTGAAACATTTTATCGGAAAAATTGACTGCAAAATTGACAATGAATGGAGAATTCGTTTTTTGAGGTATAAGAAGAATAGTAACAACTTCTTCTGGCCTGATATAAAAGACACAGATATGATAGTCGAAGCAGATATTGTAAAAATGTTGCCTGAACCCATAAAAGACAGAAGGGACCACTTGACTTTCAAATCCAATTTTGCAGGACTGAACCTTTACATTTTCAAAAGTTTGTAACTTTCTTATTAATAAAAATATTAAAATTGTGCAAACACCAAAAAATTTGTCTCTCCTTGTATTTTCCAATTATTCACATTTGCGCCAAACATAAAACAGTTTGACTAAGCTGAACTTCATTGTCACACTTACCTCAAGTAAACGGGAAAGTGTGACCATGACCATGTTTTTTTTTAATATGGATAACTTCTATATGTGATGTTATAAAAATATCTACATTTGGAAGTATGTAGTCAAGTTTCTAGAGACCATAGGCAACAAATAGCATGTCTTTAGCAATCTCCAAAATATTTTATAATGTATGATAAAAATCCACTCGTTGAAAACTAGGTCACACTTCAACGGGTTTACCTTACATTTTATTTAAAATTTGTACAGAAAGAATTCAAAAAATGAACATCGAATATAGAAAAATCAAGTAAACGTGATCAATTTTAAATTGTTATGCCATTCTGGTGTATCTTTTTTTGATAATAAATTTTAATTAATTGTAATATTAGTGTATGTCAACGAAAACCAATACAAACATGATATTAGATTGTCAAAAATGATTGTACATTGACATTTCCGCACGGAAAACTGACATTTCCGTGCGGAAAAGTCCCATAACATGTATTTTTCCCACCCCAAATTTTTTTTCTAGCGTATATCAAAGAAATCAAGAAAAGGCCTACTTTGCGCATTGAAAATTTGTTTAGAAAAGCATGATTTGCGTAGTGGTTGTAGAAAAAATCAATTTTCTCAAACAATTGCATAATAACTTTGAAATCATCGATCGTCGAAATATAATTTGTCGATAAAACCACATGAGCAAATGATGAGCAGCCGGTTTATTACTTGGCTGTTATCCAATTCCTTCTTTCAACTTTCCTTTGATAAACCTCATAATGACCTACCTTAGTTTAAATTTTCATGAAAATACCAGCATACGTGCTGAAAAACGAGCGACCTTGAATACTAATTCTGAAATCTAGACATCAGTGATCTGTCATCAACACATAAAACAAGAACGTACATAATTTTTTTTAGCGGGAATAAAATTTCCAAAGAAACTAGTGGTGAACTGATTTGAGGGTGAAATATTTATTTTAGACTTTAGAATAAATCGAGAAATAATGTGATCGCGAAACTTCTACACGAGGGTAGCACTAATAGAAGAAGGAATATGTACTACTAGCAAATCATGAAAATTGCGAGAGTGTGGTTCTAGCAACGAATGTGTAAACAGAATTTGTGTCAGTTCCTACATTTTTCAAATTTAACAGTGTTTATTGATCAAAGAAAAATTCAATTACAGACGGTATAGAGAATATTAGTGCTCCTCCATCGAACACGTAAGTCACTTTTGACTCACACCACATAAACTTGTGAAAAAAATCCGTTTATTTGTAATTAACCTACATCATTTTATCTACTTACTGCACAACCGGCCAAATTTCGCAGTTTTTCAAGTGATATGATAAATATAAATTGGAATACAGGCCCGCATTCAGGCACCTAGCAACAATTATGGAAATTATATCCGTAGAGACTTCTGACTACAGAAGTTCTCAAAACACCTACTCCTCAATCACTCAACAACAGTTTCCAAAAAAAGACCAAGCAATAATTTTTCTCGCAGGTTATAATGAAAAAATTCAGGATTACTTGATCCCACTTGGAGAAATAATCCAATCAAAAAATATTTTGTTTTCTTCAAAATTATCTCACAACCGAATGTGTATATACTTAACCAGTACCACTATAGTCGATAAATGGATGATCGAACATGATGGAAAAATTGAAATGAATGGCGAAATTGTACAGGTCAGAAGACTTGTCACACTAACAGTTCGACTTATACTATCAAATGTGAGCCCCACAATTCCTCATAATCTGATAATAAATGAGCTAAATAACTTAGGCATCAAATCACTTTCCTCGATGTCATTTTTAAGAATAAACTCAAATCTTCCTGAATACAGCCACATCTATAGTTTCAGACGGCAAGTATTCATAATCTCACCAACAAATTCATTACCTGAATCAATTTTAGTGACACACGACAGCACCTCCTATAGAATATTTCTCTCAAACAATTCTCTAATAGAACTGTCTGTTGATATGGTGTACACACTAGATGTAAATTGAGTGAATGAAAACGACGAATACTCAGTGTGTATTTGTTTATTAATTTCCAGCTAAGCGCTTTCGGCTATTAAGTCATTCTCAAAGCTGTCGTCATTTAAAAAATATGTATCGAAACCATCCAGTTCTTTATCAACTGGATGGTTTCGACACCTATTTTTTAAATAACTACAGCTTTGAGAATGACTTAATAGCCGAAAGCGCTTAGCTGGAAATTAATAAACAAATACACACTGAGTATTCGTCGTTTTCATTCACTCAATTCTCTAATATGTTACTCTTGTAAAAAATCAGGACACTGAGCAGCTAATTGTCCAATCCAGTCCGTAACACCAAATAGTCAAACCAATACATCTCACTCACCTACTGCACAATCAGAAGCACTTCTCAACAACCCGCAATCAGCTAGCGCCGAAGCGAATTCCCAACAGTATAATAGCAAACCAAAAACTTTCACCACAATCCCCCCACAACACCCATTACCCATCCCCAATAACATAGAAAAACCTCAATTATCCCAAAAACACTTATCTACAGAAGTTTTTGTATCTCAGAATGCGTCAAAACGTAAATTCGATAAAATCAGCACACGTCCTCTCAATCTGATGCCGAAAAGAACACATTGCAAACAGATCTTTTCAGCAAGCCAACCGAAACAACCCTCAAAAAATCAAAAAGACGCAGCTTCCACGTCAGCACGTCAGAACCCGTAAGACAGACTATCGCTGAACAGAACCCTCCTTTTGTTCTGGACTTCGATCAAATATCGCACCTCCTTGAAAATGTATACGGATCCCCCGATCTCTTAAGTGTAGTTAAAGACTACACAACAGACTTTACCACTCTAATACACATGCTGACAAATATTTACCCACATTTCAAAGACAGATGCATAAAAACTAGATGTACAAAACTAAAAAAACTTTTAATACATCTCCAAATGACCTCAGACACGGAGGCCTCAGAACCAGATAGTGATTCCTCACAACGATCCAGCTATCAACTTTCCCCGTTCAATATGTCCACTTCAATTTTTCAGTGGAACTAAGATGGGTTTATTGACAAACTTTCGGAGCTATAGCATATATGAGACCAATATAAATCCGAAATAATATGTCTCCAGGAAACTAACTTGAAAGACGATAAAGTTCAAGCTTTAAGCCGATATCAGAAATTCTGCAAACATCGTAATGGTTCTCAGAGAGCAAGCGGTCGAGTAGCAGTTCTATCACGTTATACCATCGAAGCTCAAGAAATTCCTCTGCAATCAAACCTAGAAGCGATTGCTATCAAATTTCATGATACAAACGACATCCACATCTGCAATATATATTTCCCACCCGCACTTTAACTCCATGAACGAAATTTTAATGATTTGCTAGAGCACATACCTCAACCTAGAATCATCGTAGGGGACCTTAATGCACATAACTCCAACTGGAGGTCATCCTTCTTAAACAATAAGAGAAAAATCATAGAGCAAACAACTGATCAGCACAACCTTGTTATATTGAATGGTGGAAGACCTACTAGATTCAATATTCAAGCTGGAGATTCTTCGTGTATTGATCTTTCGATCTGCGATCCAACATTGTTACCATTACTAACTTGGGATAGACTAAACTATACATACAACAGCGATCACTATCCCATCATTATATATAATAACTCCAACAGTAGTAATGATAGCCCCATTGCTCCCGCATGGAATCTAAAAAATGCAGATTGGGATCTTTTCTCATCCTCACTTGAAGGTAAAATCGGATACTGTACAGTTTCTTCTGACATAGACGAATCACCAAAGCACATTACAAATATAATCATAGATTCTGCAACTAAGTCAATCGGAAAAATAAACTATCATCATAAGAAACGCGCTGTACCATGGTGGAACAACGAATGCAAAACCGCCATCGAAGCTAGCAAAAATGCCTCTAATAAATATAAACGACTGAAAACAGTACAATGCAAAGTAGAGTTTTTAAGACTGCGCGCAAAATTCCGGTATACAATAAAAAACGCAAGACGCAAATCATGGGCTGACTACGTATCATCACTAAATTCAGATACACAAATGACCGAAATTTGGAAGAAAGTAAGAAGAATATCTGGCATAAAAGGCAATAATAAAATTAACAGACTTGAGGTCGAAGGCCACACTTTAAATAACAACATTGACATAGCAAATGCCCTCGCTAATGTCTACGAACAGAGCTCCAACGAAATCAACCAGAACATATCACTTAACCTTCACAAAGAATTCCGAGATCAAAAAAACTTTGAAATTAGGACGGAAAGTAATGATCCACTAAATTTACCTCTAACCATGGCATAATATCACGAAGCATTATCAAGCTTGAAAGATTCCTCTCCTGGACCTGATCACATTCCTATCATTTTCCTTGAGCATTTTCCCGAAAGAGCTCATCAACATCTACTCCAGTTATTTAATATTATCTGGTTACAACATAAATTTCCGAAAACTTGGAACTTGGCGAGAGTCGCTAATAATTCGCATACATAAGTCTCGGACTCCGAAATCAAATCTCCAATCTCACCGTCCTATTTCGCTCACATGTATCATGAGCAAATTAAAAGAAAAGATTATTAACAAAAGATTACTATGGACACTGGAAAAACACAACCTAATAATACCGGAACAGAGTGGCTATAGATCAGAAAAATCAACGTTAGATATCATCATTGAACTTGAAAGCGAAATCAATTATGCGTTTGCACTAAAAAGTAAATGCTTAACATTATTCTCCGATATCACTAAAGCATTCGACACCGCCTGCCATAATTATATTATTAAATAGCTACATAGCTTGGATATATAGGGACATTGCCTATTCTTTATCACAAACTCCCTACAAGACAGATCGTTTAAAGTTAAAGTTATCAACACAATGTCTGACTTAAGACTCCAAAAAAACGGCATTCCACAATGTTCTGTACTAAGCCCGACCTTCTAATAATAGTAATGAACGATGTTCTACAATGATTAAAAACGCTACTTAAAGCCCGCTTATATGCCGATGACCTGGTCGTTTACTGCAAAAGTAAGAACCTTAAAAACAGTCAGAAGATCCCGCAAGAGTTACTCTCCCATTTACAGCATTGGACATAACAAACAGGCTTCGTCTTTTCAACCGAGAAATAAAAAATCATTATTTTATCGAAGAAGAAAATTCCAGAACGCGTAAATCTACGCTTGTGTGCGCCAAATCGAAAGTAGCTCGAGTTAAGCATCTAACAATGCCACGATTAGAACTATGCGCAGCATTAATATTGGCTCAGTTATTAGAAAAGGTGGCAAAATCAATCAACATTACAGTTGATCAAATCTTTTGCTGGTCCGATTTCACGATAGTATTGTTAAAACCATTTGTAGCCAATCGAATAGTAGAAGTCCAGAAATTAACGGTCAACATTGAATGGAGTCATTTACCATCTTTGGAGAATGCAGCAGACATAGTATCAAGAGGGTTAACCCCTCAACAGTTCTCGTATGTGATTCTACGGTCCAGAGTGGCTGGTAAGAGATACTTCGCATTGGCCAAACACACATGCACCGGTCATCGATTTGCCTGAACTTCGTACCACATTCATGTCTTCAACCTCCAAACGAGATTCTTATCCCTTTGAACGTTTCTCCAATTTTTTAAAATTAAAAAGAACCTTTGTATGGACCTTGAGATTCCTAAAAAATTGTGAGAACAATCCCGATATTCGAATATTACTTCCTTATCTGACGGTAGATGAGGTTAAAGAAAGCCTTAACTCAATCATTAAAATAGCTGCTTTCTAATAGTCACATTTAAAGTTTACATCCATTCATGGATCAAAATGGTTTCATTAGAGTTGGAGGTAGATTGTCAAATTCGGACTTTCCGTATTCAAAAAAACACACCTTACTACTTTGCACTAAGCATTACGTCGCTAAATTAATATTTGAACATACACATAAAAAGTTGTATCATGCTGGACCTCAGCTTCTATTATCCATGATTAGAAACACCTTTTGGCCTGTGTCAGGACGCGGCTTCGCTCGAAAAATTGTGAAGCAATGTGTAACGTGTGCCAGATTCAGTGGCTCAAAAATCCAACCTATTATGGGTGATCTACCGACAGCAAGAGTTCAACCAACAGCTCCATTTAGTGTTGTGGGAGTTGATTACGCGGGGCCGTTCTGGTTGAAAGATAGACGGGGTCGCGGATGCAAGGCTATCAAATGTTGGATAGCGTTATTCGTCTGCTTCAGTACCCGGGCCATACATTTGGAACTTGTCTTATCTCTTAGCACTGAAGACTTCATGCAATCATTTTATCGTTTTGTTAGCAGTCGCGGCAAACCAGCTCAGGTATTCTCCGATAACGGAACCAATTTTGTCAGAGCTAACCGCGAAATGTTAGAAAATGAGTTCTTTTTTAAAAAATCACCGCTAAAAGATCATCGACGAGGCTTCTCGTTCAGACATTGAGTGGCATTTCATTAGAGCACCTTTCAAACGACTCGAGTACATCAGCCATGGAGTATATTGATCTAATCAGTGATGATTAAATTTTCTTTTCAAGTGAATGGCATCAGGAGCCAAATCGGAATTGGATGATGGAACCCAAGGGTTTGTTAACAATTCCTTCTTTTTTTCAGAAGGCAAGTTATTGGCACAACTAACATAACGACCAATGTCATTTTCATGGTAGCCATCGCGTTTTTCAGTTTGTTTAGAGGTCCCAGTTCCAGAGACAGCTTCATGTAGATTTGAAGAACTACTTGAGCCTTCTTCAAGAATTGTCATTTCGATGTTCCGACCATTTTATTTTCATCTTCATCACAATCATTGCTTTCACTTCCATTACTGTCATCATGAACGTTTTTCCGTTTTAGAGATTTTTTACCTAAAAATAATAACCTAATATCATTTTTGTTCTTAGACCCTAGTATAAAAATTAGTATGAAACAAAACTACCATGTAATGATGGCTTATAATGTGGCGTGGATGTTAATATTTTTTCTCTAGATTAAAAACACAAAATAAAATTGATAGCACGTATGAAGTGCTGCTTGATCTTTAATATGTGAAAATTTCAAGTTTTTATGTTTAGTCCAATTTGAGATATCAGCTGTCAAAATCGGTGCATTATTGTAATTTTTATTATAATTAGATTAGAAGGCAAAAAGTCGGCCTCATAATAATGAAAAATATAAAAAATTATAATAATAATGCACAAAATATTTTGCCAAAGCTAATAAAAATTGTTTCACAAATATGCAAGCAAAGAGCAATTGGCAATATTGTGAAGGGCTGCAATTGAATTTTTTCCCAAACGTTGCGATACAAAAACGGTCGAGAATTAAAAAATAATTTTGAACAAAAATTAACATCGGATATTACATATCTACATTATGAGCTATCATTACGTGGTAGATTTGCTTTATTTGGTGCTGGTCGAGCAACCAATTTTCAAATTTTTGGACTATTTCTAATGGAATGACTCTAAAGTTTTAATTAAAAATCAATTTTCTATCGAATCAATTCTGAGAAGCTAAAAAGTTTTTTTATTATTGTTTGTTCACTCAATAATTTTAAATTCAAATGCTATTTGTAGTTTATATCTGTTACATGATCGATATGGATTTAAATTCATCTGACGAATTTGATAATACTGCAAATATTTTAAACAGTGCACAAAAGGCCACTGAAAATTTATTGCCAGACAAATCTACATATGTTAATGAACAAAAATACAATGTTTTTTATGGAGACTTCCAAGTCAAACTTTGGTGTTACAGTAGTTAAAGTTTTGCTTTGGATATTAAATCATTAAATCATTCCAAAATTATCGCTAAATCTTGAAGAGTTGGCCAAGGGAATCATTGAACAGTCTCAATTGATTTCACACTGCCTTCTCCTCCAATAACGGGGACAATCCCGTTTACCACTGAGTATACACGTAGACTCGGGGAAAAGATTCATAAACTTAATGTAAAAAGACCCGATCTTTTCACCAGTGACAATTTATCATCAAATAACATAGAGATTGTAAAAAAAGCATTAGTGACAGTTAAAACCTCGCCGAAATCTTCAAAATACAAAGGTACGTCCACTCACAAAATTACTAAAAAAGTTTCAAAATCTTCCATTCACAAAAAAAACATAACAACAAAAAAGTGACAGTGAATCTAAACACCTGATTGAAGACGACGATCCACGTCGCCCTGCAGCCAGTGTAGGGCCAACTGTCTCTACTTATCACAAAGAATTAGAGAGAATTAAAAATAAAAAGGAAGAACTGAAAATTAAAATTTCCTAAATCTGGTATATTTAAACGAGGATTCAATATCCTCTGATGATACATCCACAGAAATTGATAAACTAAATAATTCGAAGAAATTAGATAAAACTAATATTCCTGGCGAAATTATCGCCTCAATTAATTTTTCATTACTCAACAAGTGCATATCTAACTCCTCTAATAATCACACTGAACTCATAACGACAAAACAATCTGATATACCAAACAAAAAGTGTACAGAAATAGTAGAACAGTGTATAGAACAGGACAATAAAAAGAGTATAGAATCTCCGCAAGAAATTAGTAAGTACACAGAAAACTCTGAAATTGCAGTCAACAACTCCCAAACCCTCCACTCACTCAGCCCTACACTATCTCTTCCCAACTGTAGGGGGAAGAAGAATAATGATACTTCTACTCCAAATTATACAAATATTAATAATCACAACATTGACAGAATGGAAGAAGATACAATTGGTCCGCAGTTGAACAAAACCATGTCAGACGAAGAAGAAGCAACCTCCAACATCTACCAAACGGTTGAGGTTGATTTCACAAACCTTCTACCCGTTCCTGGGTACAGGAAATGAGGAATTTATATCACAATATGAAATAAACGGTTTTAAAGATTAAAACTAACTTTTCCGCATGTGTGAGATGCCCTGAACAATATTCTATCATAAAATTGTTACTTGTATACACTTCGGGGGATGTATCGTGCCAGCAAACCGAAATTTCTCCAAAAATAACCAAAAATGTACTATAACTGGATTTATACGACCCGCTGAACTCGAAAATCAATAGAGTACATCTGTCAGACACCTTGAAAAATATCCAATTATAAAATTGGTCACTTGTATACGTTCCGGAGGCTGTATCGTGCTAACAATCCGAAATTTCTCCAAAAAGGACGAAAAATGTGGCACTTCAGCTACCATAGCACCCGTTGTACTAGCTCTGGTGAGCTTAAAATCAATAAGGTTCATTAGTCAGACGCCCTGACAATACAATCGTAGAATTGGTCAATTTTATACACTGTGGAGGCTGTATAGTGCTAACAAACTGGAAATTCTCCAAAATGACCAAAATTTGGAACTTCAAGTACCATAGCGCTCGTTTTATCTGCCTTTAGTGAGCTGGATATCAATCGGATTCATATTTGAGACGCCGTGAATAATATTCAATCATAAAATTGGCCACTTGTATGTACTCCGGAGGCTGTATCGTGCTAACAAACTGAGATTTATCCAAAAATGACAAAAATGTCGTACTTAAAGTATTATAACACCTGTTGTACTGGCTCTGATAAGCTGAAAATCAATAGGGTTCATCTGTAAAATGTCATGAGTATTATTCAATTATAAAATTGGTGACTTGTTGCACTCCGGAGGCTGTATCGTGCTAACAAATTGAAATTTCTCAAAAAATGACAAAAATGTCGTACTTCATGTACCATAGCATCCGTTCTACTGGCTCTGGTGAGCTGAAAATCGATAGGGTTCATCTGTGAGATGTGCTGAACAATATGCAACAATAAAATTGGTAACTTCTTCTCTCTCTTCCGGAGGCTGTCTCGTGTTAACAAGACATGTAACGAAAAGTGGCCGACGACAACGACGACGACATACACATAGGATTTTTTTTCTAAAAACCATTTTTTTTGTTGTTCTTGATAAAAATCGTAAAAATAACATTTTCAAAATTCCATCTTTTTTTGGGGTAAACCAATACTTTTTCGCATATAGATAAAGTAAAACTCATTAAAAATAATAACCAAATAACAGCCAGAACCCTAAAATTGACTGGTGGTAAAAAACAAACCGAATCAGAAGACTTAAATGCGATCATTACTCTTCCACAAACACAACAAGCAAGCCTAATGGACACCATCCCACCCGGTTTCGAGAAACCTAAAAAAGTTACATCATTCAACAGATTCATCCAGCAAATTCCTCATAGCCAAAAAATATCAACTACCAATAGATACGAGTCTTTATTCGATCAAACAGATGACGAAATCATACAAACACATACGCAGAGGAATCGAAATAATAAGACCTTTCGAAAATTCAATATTTCAGCTTCCAGCTTCGAAGATGAAGAAGTTACCGGCCAAGCTAAGCGCCCTAAAGAAAACCCCAAAAAGATCACTAAGAAACCCTCCGATTGTTATTGAGGGTAACGTATCAGCTCATAGAGATATGATATCTAAATTTAGAGAGGACGTACATAACTATTTTGAAATCAAATATACTAACTAATCTTCCACAGTATTTACTAAGGGTACGGAAGACTTTGAGAAGTTGAAAGAAACTTTAAGAAGCGACGAAGTGCAATTCCACACTTAGACAAAACGAGAAGATAAATCCCATGCATTCATTCTGCGTGGCTTTGCAGAGGGTTTACAAATTACTGATATCAAAGAAGAGATGGAGAAGACTTACAAGATGATTATCAAAGATGTTTAGAGAATGAGTACTAAAGGGCGTCCCCTGTACCTCGTTGTTACTGATTCCAAAATAACCTTGGATTATTTAAATAAAAATATGAGAATTATAGAGCATACGAGAGTACAGTGGGACCACAGACGACAATGAAAACCTATTATTCAATGCCACATTCGCCAATTGTGGGGCCACGCCACTTCCAATTGCAGAAGGACACCGAGGCGCCTGGAGTGCGCCGGCAACCATTTGACGCCAGAATGAGATCATCCTGCCAACGACGAGGTATGCCCGGAATATATAAAAAGACGCACATGGTTAGAAAAAAAACGTGCAAACAACCAAAAATCTAATCCAAATTCAAACAAGTCCATCCCAGCTCCCATCCCCACTATAAATTCCCGGATTCGTTCCAACAATAATCAAGCCGAATTTCCCAGCCTCCCTTCCAAATATCTCCCTAACAACACCCCCCAAATCATTCCCAGCAACTGCACAAACAAAAATGTTATTTCAAATAACGCAATAAATTTGAATAACTTTACCGAACTCAACAATAAATTCAAAGAACTCGTACAGATTATTAATCTAGACGAACTTACGAGAGCAGTCACTGATCTAACCGAACCGATGAGAACAGCGAAGAAGAAACTTGAAAAATTTACCATTTTGCAATAACTTTGTTGCCGGTATAGACAGCTATGACATCTAGGCAGGTAGGTGGTAAAACAGGCTCTCAAAACCGATCTAATTTCAAAATCATCTTTTGTAATATAAGGAGTTCTATCCAAACTCCACTTATTCAGACATTTTTACGATACTCACAAACCAGATATTTTCATTCTAATCGAGACGCTCCTAAAACCAAACAAATCTTTTAATCTAAAAATCTCAGTCTATCGTCTACTTAGACAAGACCGCACCACCGATGCCAGAGGGGGCGGTATTATTCTATTGATCAAAAAGGGCCTACATTTCATAACACTACAACACAATAATTCATCTATTGAGCATATTCATGAAAATAAAATCAAAATAGTCGGAGCTTATAACACTCCGTTCAATAAATTAAATGAATCAGACTTCTTTAACATAATGAAAACTCATAACAAAGTGTTGTTAGTTGGTGACTAAACTGTAAACATCCCCTATGGAATAATTACGCTACCCATCCAAATAAAAAAGGAAGTACCCTCCAAAGATTCTGTGATCACTCACATTGCAATATCTTCGGAACCGATGACCCAACATACTTTCCTTTTACAAACCACGCCCCCAGCAACATCGACATAGCCATTGGCAGAAACATCAACAATATTTCAATATACAAAACCCTTACCGACCTAAACTCTGACCACGATCCTGTCCTAATTAACCTTAAACTACCCCATCAAATACACAACCCTTCCATCAAGACATATGATTATAACTCTACTAACTGGTCTAGTTTCAGAAACTATATCAATAAAAACACTATTATCCCCGATAAGATTGAAAACACAGAACAGTTAACACAAATAAATAAAACATTTCAAGAAACCATCATAACAGCCAAGAACCTTTTCACCTCCCTAGAACCCGATATACCCTCCCCCAACACACTTCCTGATTACATCGCAAAAATAATAAATGACAAAAATAAAAGCAATTGGTAGGGCTAATGGTACCATTAGGATCCGCAGTCAATATCACAACCCCACACACACACACACAAAAATAAAATCAGTAAAAGGTGGCAACATACCAGAAAAGTAGGGGACAAAAACATCCTTAAACAATATCAAAACATAATAAACTCACTGTTTCGTATGAAACACCAGAGGAGTTTCTGGGAAACGTATACAAATGGACTGTAGATTGAAAGACAGATGTATAGAAAAAATCGCAGTACCCACCACTCTCCTGGTCTTCACTTATAAAGTGCGCCCTTCTGCTGTTTGCGTCTAGATGAGTGATTATGCACAGCGCGAAAACCTCGTAGATGTGTTATCATTAAAACTAATAGGTCGTAGACCCTAACTAAATTTTTGTATCGACGTATACGCTATCGATGTCGGTTCTATTCTGTTTCACTCCTTCGTCGCCGTTGCAGTACTTCTAAATTGACTATATGTCATATACATTTTTAATTTTGTAAACAGAAATTAAAAATTATTATCGAGTATTGAACACTCACTAATCAAAGAATACAAGAACTACCGTAAAACGGGGTTACTTCGACAGGTTTTTGGCATGTTTGTTGCTCTGTAAAGGAAACTATACGCTTGACAACCTTGGCTCCTATTCCATTGTAACAATTGAAGCCTTGGTTCTATTCACTAAAAAAATTATTGTGGCCCCACCCCCCCTTCACCTTTTTTTTAAATTTCTTTTTGGTGTCGAAGTTACCCCGGGTTGGGGGTAACTTCGACACCATGCAGAATTATGCATAAAATCAAAGTTAGCTTTCTCCAGGGTAACTTCGACACCGAAAAATGTAAAAATAAATATATAATAATGATAATAATAACAATAATAATAGTAAATGGGTTGTTAAAAATAATACTTGCAGAAAATCATTTATATATTTAGCAACTTTGTTAAGGCATATTTGGCATATAAATCTAAACTAAAAAACATCCTTTTAACTAAACAAAAACTCTTAAATAAAGTAGGTAACACAAGTAAAAAAAATCTAAATATGCTAAGAACATAGGAACAAGTCAGGGAAAAATGCTTAATCATCATCGAAACATGAGACACATTCGTAGCTCGCTTGGTTGGAACCCCCGTTGCAGTGTCCACAAACCCACTTTCCACAAGTCACACACTTAATCCAAGCTTTTTGGTTCGTGTATTCGGAAAACTCTATTAGACAAATGGAACAGCAATTGCAGGCAGGACATTCATATTGAGGGTCATTGGAGCCAAGATTGCAAATACCGCACACCCACTTCAAACACGAAATGCAACAAATCCAGTCTTTGTCTACAGTATAGTGTGCGTAAGAACATTTGCATACAGAGCAAAGAGAATCAGAATAAGTGACTTTTTTTGTGGATCTCTTTCTCGATGGTCCAGGTGCATCAGGTTCAACGATTTTCATTTTCAGTGGTTTAGGGCGACTTGCCTTTGAGTTTTTCTTCGGGTTTTGCGTGATGGAAGTTGTTTCAACATGAACAATTTCTGGTAAATCAACTTGTTCCATTGCTGCTTCCGAGCGATATGGAGTGCTTGTTGCAACTGGCATCTGCATTTGTTGACCTGGCCGTGTTGCTATTTTCTTTCCTCTTTTACGAGGCGTTGCCTGCACATTAGAATATCCTCTAGATTCCTTTAGAAATTCTAGTAAACTGGAATCTAGCACCCTCTCGGAACTCAATTCGTTGCCAGGAAGTTTGGCGAAAACTCTTTCTGGATCAAATGGGCTTAGCCCTGTTGCCCTAAAGCCAGATTGCAGGTTTGTGGAAGCGTTTTCTGCTATATAAGACCACAAGCGATTCAGAAAGTTGGGGAATTGTTCTTTTGGAATGCTTCCTTTCCGACGACACTCGTTCCTCCACGTATCTAAGACTTCTCGCCATTTTCGCTTCATGGGCGCAAAAAAACTCACATCTAAAGGCTGCATCAGATGTGTCGAATTTGGTGGCAGAGGCGTCATGTAGATATTATTCGCTATTGCTGCTTCGACGACACGAGGAGAGAAATGTGACGCAAGGTTATCTCCAATCACAACCTTTGTTTCTTCTGGGGAGCTATTGGCGTTTATGTGAGGGATCAAAATATCGAAGAACCATTTTTCAAATGTTGTCATATCAAACCAACCACTTGGCGTGACCTCATATACTGTGCCCGCAGGACCTCCTGTCGTCCAATTTTCGTATAAGTGTTGGGCTTTGTAGACCACCATGGGTGGAAGCAGGATGCCCTTAGCTGTTCCGCAAATCATTATACTGATCGATGTCCTAGAGTGCTCTTGAACTCGCTCGACTCTCTTAGTTCCTCTGGGCACCAATACTTTTTTTGCACCAGGATCATCAGTGATGTTAGTTTCGTCGTAATTATAGACTTGTTCCGGTAACGCATGTTCCAAGTTGTCTTTAATGTTGTCGAAAAATTCTTTTATTTCCGGTTTACCCACCGCAGAGCGCTGACGTTTGATATTTGAAGCCAACCGGGTTGTCAGGTTGTTACTTTCAGCAAATTTGTTTATGAAATCCAAACCTGGTTCGTTGTTCTTCCATCCCGGAATATCCCTGCCTTGCTTCGTTACAAACTTTGCCACAACTATGCGAATATCTTGGTGCGTCATGGGGAAGCCCCAGTTGCTAACTGCACCAAGGGTTTTTGCTATCATCTGTTCTTCCTCGACAGTCAGTATACATTGACGACCCGGTTTTAAAAGATGGGTTCCACTAATTTTATCGATCAAAGTTGTTCTTGGAACCTTAAACTTTAGACTTGCTCTAGATTTGGACATGCCTTTCTTCACAGCTTCAATGGCTTTCTCCATGCTCTCCTTATTATAGTTGAGGTACGGTCTACCTTCCAGCTTTTTGACGTAGGTGCGCGGCATCTTACGAAAAAATTAGGTACGTGTTACCTGAAACAACGAGGAAAAACAAAACTAGAAATAATAATAATAATAAAAACAAAAAAATAGTAATAATGATAATAATAGTGATACTCGTAACAATAAACAATAAACGGATAACCGAAAAAACACTAAAAAGTCAATTTGTATGCAAAAAACATGCATGATATTATACGTGTCGAAGTTACCCCCGCTGTCGAAGTAACCTCGTTTTACGGTACAAATGGGCCACCTTTCTAAATACACTGAAACCTGAAGATAACTTCTTAAGGAGAATATATCCAGATATTTCAGAAGGAAACGAATGGAGATAAATAAAATCGATAAAAATGGACACACTTACATCAACACGAATGATATCGCAGAATTATTTGGAGAGTACTTCCCAAATAATTTTACAAATAATTGTCAAAACTCACTTCATCACAAGAATATTGAAAACGCACTTTATCAATACTTCCAAAATAATAACAGAGTAAATTCAAATAATCTTGTTACTTATTCAGAAATTCAATTAATTATTAGTCAATTAAAAAATAAAACGGCGCCAGGTCACGACGGTATACACAATATTTTAATCAAAAACCTGCCAAAAAAAGCAATTGTTTAACTCTTATATATTGCAAATTTCATTATCAAATCTGGTCACTATCCTGATATGCTCAAAGTCGCTAATATTATCCCAATATTAAAAGCAAACAATGAACCACGTTATGTAGAAGGCTACAGATCTATATCCCTATTGAATAATATCGCAAAGATGATGAATAAAATATTTCTAAAAAGAAACAAACATTTGTTAGTAAAAACAACATCATCCCCTCGGAGCAATACAGTTTCAGAAGCGGTCATAGCATCATAGCACAAACTATTCGTGTTTTAATCTACATTATAGTAGGCTTTAGAGTTCAGAAGAAAGCCGTAATGGTTCATTTATTTAGCGTATAACATTACACATCATGCAACAGGGCCAATAAAAAAAAATTGAAATTACAATTAGAATTAAAAATTGAAATTGAGGTACAAAAACACAAACGGGAGTGTAAATGACAGAGAGCGAACAAATAAAATCAAAAACGAACATTAACGTTACATATATAATCTTTTGGGGTATCGTTTGCCATCAGAAAATCTGAGAAGTTTCCAGCATAAGCCCTTGTTTCGCATTCGGACACTATGTGGTAAACGGTTTGACGTTCTGCTCCGATGTCACAGCCGGTATTCGGTATTTTACCCCATTTATGGAGGGAATCTGCACAAATTCCATGGTTGGTGCGAATACGATTTAGGGATGACCATATATGGCGAGGTAGTTCATACCCAGGTGGTTTCTCCGTGATGCAGGGGACGGTTTGACAATACCCGGGGCCCAATACCTGCCATTGTTCTCTCCAGGATTCTATGATGTTAAACCCTGTTCGTTGCATTTCCTTGGCTGTTACTATTGCTGGGTGTCTGGACCGAGGTCTGCCGGTCTCCAGGTCAGGTATGTCGCGATGTATGGGTTGTCAATCAGTTTCTTGTATTCACGAAAAAGAGCATTCCTTCGCCGGAGGTTCGCGGGTGGTATGTGGCTCAAAACAGCCAGTGTGTTGGAGTTGAGCGAATGGTTCCGCTTACAATTCGCATAGTGTTGTTGAGCTGCATATCGATTTTCTTTGTGTGAACACTATTCAACCATACCGGGGCGCAGTATTTCGCTGTCGAGTAGACCAGTCCAAGTGCTGTAGTGCGTTACGAGTCAGCCGAAGAACCCCATGTGGTACCGCACAACTTATGGAGAATATAATTCCTCGTGTTTAATTTAGCTGCAGTGTTTTCCAAATGCTGTTTGTAGATGAGCGTTCTGCCTAAAGTAACTCCCAAATATTTCGGACGCGGATTGTTTCGCAGATGGATTCCCTCAAAATAGACGTTTAGTCTTCTGTTTGCGGAATTGTTGCATGCTGCAGGTCGTTTCTGTTTTTGTGTGGTTCGGTTGTAACCTCCATTCATGAAAATATGTGCTCAGGGACGTTAAATCAGATGAAAAAGTTGTTTCCATTGCTTCGAGCGTCTTATGTTGTGTTGCCAGGACCCAGTCATCCGCATATCCAAATAATTTGGAAGTTCTATCTGGCATGTCGGCGATATATAAGCTGAACAATAGCGGAGCCAACACAGAGCCTTGTGGTAAGCCATTATTTAAGACTCTTGGGGTACTTGACTGTTCTCCTGCTATCACCTGGATTGTTCTATCGGCCAGCATGCTGTTAACGAGTCGGGTAATCCTCTGGCAAGGAATCACTCGGATGTCTTTAATTTATTTTCTTATTTTCAAAGCCAGCCTCTATGTAGGTTGTTAGTGACATAACTTGATCTGTACAGTTGCGCACAGGGCGGAATCCAGCCTGTTACATGGGAACCGCTACCATTATTTTGGTAGCAATGCAGTTGTAAAGAAGTCTCTCCAGGAGCTAATAGACTGAGCTCAACAGTGCAACTGGCCGATAGCTCTTTGGTTCGTTACTTGGTTTTCCTGGTTTTAAAAGTGCAATGATTTAGGAGTGCTTCATTTGCTGTGGTATCTTACCATGTATCATCATACTGTGAAGAAGTCGGTCAACCATCCTCTTGCGTATCCTCCACAGTTTAAGAGGAATTCCGGGTGGATTCCGTCAAATCCAGGCGCTTTCCCTGACTTTACATCCTTTAACGCCGTTGTTATTTCTTCTGGTGAGAATGGATAGAAAACTGCGTATGTTCTTCACTTGTTAATTTAATTGCTTTAAGCTCGCGTTTGATTTGCGTTGTGTGAGCTTTGTCTCGCCGTACTTTGGAACTCTGTACACTATGTGTATTTTGCTGGGGGGTGTCGTTGTACCTTAGCGGGCGCTCCTCTTCCCATCATTTAGCTTTCTTAAGAGCGACCAAACTTTTCTGCTAGACGTTTTAAAATTCAGTGCTTGTACAGTTTCCACCCATCTCTCTCATCGAGCTATATCAAGGTTGCGCAGCAGCTCATCCGCGATTTCATGGTCGTTACTGTCGAGAAATGCCTTATATTGGTTTTTGAGGTCATCGTTCCATCCCGGGATATATTGTTTTCGGTATCTTCTAGGTATATTTTTTTTGCTGAATTTACGATTGCTCCTACAAACCTCTTATAGTTCTCTTATTTAGGGGGAATCCATCCCAGACCCTTATCTAGGTTATTAGAGAAATTTTCCCATTTTGCCCTTTGGAAGTTCCACCTTGGGCGATGAAGAGAGATTACCAAGTGGATAGTTATTCCGACCTCTATCAAAGCGGGTCGATGTTGGCTATGTGAAAAGTCTTGCAAGATATTGCGAGATGCTTTCAGTGGTAGGTTATCATTATTTGTAGTTACGAAGCATAGGTCTGGGTTATAACCCCGTTTCCAAGCTCCCGAGAAAAAGGATTCTCGATCTTTTCCGTCGAATACGAGGTAGATATTATTTACGTCTGCCCATCTTGTAAGGGCCTCACCATTTTCATAATTTTCTTCATATTTCCATTGTGAGTGATGGCTGTTAAAATCGCCAATATAGATGGATGGATGTTGGAGCAGGGGTAAGACTTGTGGGGACCACGAAGCTGCCGAAGGTTTGTATATATTGGCCAAGGTCCGCCCTCCCATTTCAATAGCCACATTATATATGTTGTTGTCAGAGGAAGCAGAGAATTTTCGATGTTAGAGCGCACATGGTTGCAACACCATAAGCGCGGTGGTATGTGGCTCCAATTAAATCGTAACCAGGTATCCTACCTCTTCTGATGAGTTGTTCCTCATTTTCTAAATGAGTTTGCTGAATGGCAACGACGTCAATATCATCATCTTTCAAAATCTTCTGCAGGACATCGCACTTCGCCCTGCTTATGCCCTCTATATTTATTTGGCAAATCCAAGATTTCTTGTCGAGTGGTCGTGAGAACGACCGTTGAAATTTCTTTGTGACATATCAGAGATGATGTGTTTCAGATAACCAGGAGATCAAAATGATTATCTGGCCGCCAATTAGTGCTAGCTCATTTAGTTCACGTTGTTAACAACGCTATCTAGGGTGCACAACGAGGAGGCGAACTAGCATTACACCCTAGCCGTAATAGTAGGTATTGACATTCAAAAAGGTTGTGACACCGTATGGCTCGAGGGTTTACTGTAGAAACTAATTAAAATAAATAATCCTGATGACCTAATTGAAACATTAAATACTTGTTTAACTAACAGAACATTTTTCTCTAAAATTGGAGGAAACTTGGCAGGGCCATATCGCATACAGGCCGTCAGTACCATCTCCTTTGCTATATTCAATTTTCATCCACGACAACCCAACTACCCCAAACATTTTAACAGCAATGTATGCCGATGACACTTGTTTTGTAACATCGTCAAAGAACCCTGATCGTGCACGCAATAAACTACAAACACACATCAATACCAACATATTACCATATCAACAATCAAAAACTGACCATAAATGCCTCCAAAACATCTATTACTCAGGAGGAGAACCACCAAAAACTGCCGAATCCAATCTCATCTTTGTATAAACGGACATAATATCACCCCCAGTACTACACTAGAATATTTAGGTTGCACAATCCAAGGGAACATAGATGCAAATGGGCACGTTAGCATACACGTCCGAACAGCTAAGATTGTCATGGGTCAGTTATACTCGCTTATAAGCAGACAAAGTAAACTTTCCACCAAAAATAAAATAACTATATACAAACAAATAATACGCCCTATACTCACATATTCAGCACAAGTGTACCTCCCAGGAACAAAACATAACTTTTACACCCTGCAGGTGGTACAAAACAAGTGTCTTAGAATGGCGATTAAATACCTTACCCCCCATATCCCCAAAACCTCATAACTATATGATAAAGCTGATCTACCCACTATCAAAGACTTCGTAACTACAATTTCGAAAAAATTTTACAATAACTGTCTACCAGAAAATCCTCGAATAGCAGTCAAAGCCGTAAATCGCGCAGAAGCAACTCATGATAGTCGGTGTAGGCTTCTGCATGGTACGTTACCAATATAACTTGGCTGTCACTTCCTAAACCCAATCATCAAAAGCGGGGACGATTTCAGCGCAGCCTTTACACTGGAATGAAGGAACCACAGCTTCAAATACTTATAAATAAACCAAAAATAACATCTGCCATGTTGCTTTCCTCAGAATCTAAAAACCATATCAATTATTGAGACCCTGTTTTTCAGCTGCTTTTCAGAGAAAATCTAGCCTACCGTAGGAGCTAGAATCATAATTTATGGATAATGCGGTGAACGCAAGGAGTCACATACACT
Organism: Galeruca laticollis; assembly: GCA_963921935.1. Taxonomy (NCBI): domain Eukaryota; kingdom Metazoa; phylum Arthropoda; class Insecta; order Coleoptera; family Chrysomelidae; genus Galeruca; species Galeruca laticollis. The sequence continues at coordinate 18,787,047 of OY998181.1, read as the reverse complement.
TCGCAGATGGAGCACCCAACGAATTAAAGAATCGCCAGACAATCGGCTACTTTATATTCTTGAATAAGTTGTAATAGGGGAATGATAAACTATTGTAAATAAAGACATTTCAAATCTTAAAATGTTAATGCTTTTTATGGAATAGTGCAAGAAGAATAAAGTGACAAAATATTAAACTGTTTCAAACCTTCGACCCTGTGGTCGATTTATTCTATGCTTAAAAGCACCTTATAGTATACAAACCACGGTGATATTTGGAAATTCAACAAGTTAATAGCGTTTCTCAAACAAATAATAAAAGTTATAAACCAAAAAAATAAAAAAAAATTTGAAAGATCTAATTAATTTTCTGTTGAAAGCTCCAGATTCCCAATTTTTATTGATCCAAGTAAGGAAATGTCTTAGTAAATGCTTGACTGCTCAGTAGAAAATTGAAATATTTTGTAAAGGCCGGGGTAGTTAGGCAGCACACCATACCTAAAACTTCTATATTTTACACAACAGAATTTGCGTTTTCTTCTTACGTCATGATATTTCCTAATGTTTACCTATTGATTTATTTCACTCTATTTACTTGAAATACTATTGAGAAGAAGTAAATTATTTTACGCGCTAGTGTGTAAAGTAAATAGTTGATTTCTATATAAATATTGTATGCAATTCTTGTGTAAAGTCCCTTTTTGACTCATGAGATCGTCTATAATATTCACATTCGTCAAAAAAGGGTTACTTTACACACTTGTTCCATACATAACTATTTTCTACACCTTATCATTAAAGTACCTTGTATTTCACCAGTTTGCAGCCCTTAAAACGACTGTTTATGGTGAGAATGAAATGAAAAATGATTAGTAACTGAATTCACGAAAATCTCAATACGTGTGCTAGAAAGGTTTCTGTTTTGGTTTATTACATTCAATCGCACAGTGAATGAGACAGTGATCCCTAAATAAATCATCTACAGTAACAGAATCAATACTGCGAGAGACTCGGAGCATAACATAACATCCAAAAGTTTAGGTCCACTATTTAATCTCCTTAATTCTTTAATCAATTGCTTAAGCGAGAAGATCTCCATCTATTAAATTTTTCGAAGCAAATATAAATAACCATGTTGAAAATTGATTCTTCGATAAATGCTTTACTATTATCATTTAATTTTCTACACAAAGATAAGTATTCTCAATACTCACTGTTGTACTGTACAATGAATCTACAATTGATCAATTCAAATATTGATTATCGAAAACACTGATCACTGTAACAGCAAGATGTGAATCATTGGTAGGGCCAGTGATTTTCCATACGGCGTGAAATATCAACGGTTACCGATATATCACCCAACACTGAACGTAATACGTCATGTCGAGGTCATCGGTAACGCGAACCTATAAGCCATGGAGGTTAGAGAGAAGGAGAATGATCGCTGTATAAAAAAGTGTCCCAGAAATAGAGACAAAATAAGTGAGGCGCAGCGATCGCTAAGCTGTTCAACCAAAAGCGGGCCAATGTGATATGTTTCCTTTTGTCAAAATCTGGAGCACGATTAGTTTCTCACCAATGCCGGGAAGCCAATTTATACACTATTCAACCACTTGTACTCATAAACAGCTAACTTCACAAATACTACTTACTGACGGCAGCGCGGCTGGTGGATGAAAAATGAATTAAAAATTCTATACTTTCAGGGACAGGCGGGCTAATGCTTTGACACATAGCGATCGTTCTCCTTCTCTCTAACCTCCATGCAATAAGCTTTTCCCCTACCAAAAATTGCTCAACGCAGCTAAATAAGTTTTTACTTCAAAAAACAGGCAACAATGTCTAGTATAAAGAAGAAGTAGGGGATGATTTTTGAACTGTAATTAAAAAAAAAATTCTCTATGAACATCTATCAAAATTTAATTTGAGTGTTCCGAAATTTTTCTAAGATTGTTATGCCCCACTTTCTCTTATATTGATACGACTGTTGTTAAAATATTTCTACTCGGTAACAACAGTAAACACTTTATCGATAAACGATAAAAATGATTTGGAATATTACTTGGGACATGTCAAATAAATAAAGATTAAATTGACCTCTTTAATTTGCGTATGAGACATCGATATTGGCGTCTATTTAATTCGCGCATATTTGCATCAGTGCGAATTCGAATAAGCCTCGAGTGTCGCTTCATCTATTTAATGCGTTTGGCATTTAATAACAAGAGGCATTTATTTCTCAGAAGATTAGTATTTCCCAGTCGAATGAATTATTTATTTAAGCTTCTAGAAATTTCTAATAAATCGACATTTAGAATCTATAAGGATCTTAATAACGATCATTATGGTACTAGCCATGAATATTATCTGATAACATGGCTTGTGCCGTAATGATTGTTTATGAAGAATTTCACACAAACTTTTATATCCCTACGATTGATTTAAAAATAAATTTCTCGTTGCATTTGAGTAAATCATGTAAACCTAGCTTAATTAGAGTAAGGTGCGTAACAGACTAATAGCCTAGTAAATGTAGACAAGCAGTCTCCCAAAAATACAAAATGAGAGAGAATTTAAATTTCTGTAGCTCAAAGAGTCAAGTTGAAGAAACCGAGTTTACCCAGATAGACTAATTTTTGTATTGTAATTATTTAACCTTCCATTACTCGCGCATGGTCTCTCAGACCGGTCCAATATTCAATATGACGTAATTACGACTTCATTGGCTAAGCATCGTTCCCCCTCCATGTACCTTTCCAGTACATACTCAACGAACATTCCACTCATTTATTAGTTGATAGAAAGTGTTTTACGGAAGTGGTGCTTTAACACGGTGTAGTAGACCGGGTGCGAGTATTTAAGTAACTAATTTTAACTGTCGCTGAAAAGATTTCATAAATAATACCGGTAAGTTTTTTAGACTTTTCTACATTTTTTTACGAAAATTTCTGATACTATAATGCTAATATAAGGTGTGTCATGAAATAATAGTTGAAATATCTCGTTGCATATAGAAACGTGTGTTTTCTTGGTTGTAATTTTTTGGAAATCAATTTTCTATTTTTATTATAGATATGAACTACAAAACGGAGCAAGCAAGACTTTTGAGATTGTTTGAAGAAGTTGAAACTGATGAAGATTATGGAAATGATGATGATGATGAGCAAGGGGACATAGATAGCATAGAACAGAGATCAGAAAACAGTGACACTGAGCAAGAATTTGAGGATGGTGGAGGTGACTATATACCTGTTCCTGTTACCAGAGATGCAGTATTTATAGGAAAAGACAAGGTAACACAGTGGAAAAAACATTTTCCACCAAAAAATATTAGAACACTTAGTGCAAATATTGTTTTGCAATTGCCAGGGGTGAAAGCTTACGCAAAATCCAAAAAGTCTCCTCTCGATATTTGGCTGTGCTTGTTTGACGAAGAAATGCTGAATATCATTGTAGATTGCACCAATATAAAAATTAATAGCATCGCTCAAAACTTTTTGAGGGAAAGAGACGTGAGAACTACTAATCTCATAGAAATAAAAGCACTAATTGGCATCCTATATCTTGCTGGAGTCAGAAAAGCTAATCATATGAATCTGGGCGACCTTTGGAGAACAGATGGTAGTGGCGTTGAAGCTTTTCGCCTGGGAATGAATAGAATACGATTCCAATTCCTGATGAGATGCCTTCGTTTTGACGATATAAATACAAGACAAGAAAGGGTCCAAATGGATAAATTGGCACCGATCAGATTTTTGTTTGAAAAATTTAACGATAACCAAAAAAAGTGTTACTCACATTCCGCGCATGTAACCATAGACGAAAAGCTTGAAGCATTTAGAGGTAATTGTAGCTTTAGGCAATATATACCCAACAAGCCAAATAAGTATGGCATAAAAATTTTTGCACTCTCTGATTCTCATATGTTTTACACCAGTCACATGGAAGTTTATGTGGGTAAGCAGCCAGAAGGCCCGTTTCAAAAAGAAACGACTGCTAAATCAGTAGTAGAAAGAGTTTCTCAACATATCTATGGTACGAATAGAAACGTCACCACAGATAACTGGTTTACCAGTATGGAACTTGCGGAAAGTCTAAAAGAAAAGAAATTAACCCTTCTAGGAACCATTCGAAAGAACAAGAGACAGCTTCCTTTGGAATTTGTACAGAATACAGGCCGACCGAGCGGTTCCTCAATGTTTGGGTTTTGCAACAATACAACACTGGTTTCATTTATTCCAAAAAAAGGTAAAAATGTACTTCTCATTTCAACAATGCATTTTGTAGATGACATTGACCCTCGTACGAATAAGCCAGAAATGATAATGACTTATAATGACACCAAAGGAGGGGTCGACATGGTCGATAAATTGTGTGCTCAATATAATTGTTCTCGTGGTACCAGACGATGGCCAATGGTCCCCTTTTATAGCATGCTGAACGTAGCTGGGATAAATGCATTTGTCATTTATAATAGAAACAATCCCGATTTAACAACGCCTCGAAAGGAATTTCTTCTTAAGCTCTCCATGGCCCTTTTGTATGATTATCAAAAAGAAAGAGCTATATCTGCCAATTTGCCAAGGAGCCTAAGAAGCAGGTTACAAGAAGTGTGTGGAGTCCCAGCTGGAGATGAGCCCCCAGTAAGAACCCCTGGAACCGTCGGCCGCTGTGCAGTCTGTACCTGGCAGAAAAACAGAAAGACGAAGTACTTTTGTCAAAATTGTGCAAAATATCTGTGTTTAGAACATATTCGTCCTATGTGTAATGCGTGTTATGAAAATATAAGTTAATTTTTTTTGTTATCTTTATGTTATGCAATTTCTCAGTTCTGCTTTTTTGCCTAATATATTTTTTGTAACTAACCTAATAAATGACTTTTATTCTGTCCCAAAATGATGAAATAACCCTAAAATCCTTCACAAAGTAATAAGTAAGCTCAGAAATTACTTAATTCATAACCCGGTCTCCTAGACCGTGCGCGAGTTATTAAGTACCAAAATTTGGCGCGAGTAATGGAAGGTTAAATAATAAAAATTTGGAAAAATGTTCAAATTAAAACTTGCAGATGACGCATCTATCTATAAAAGTTGTCTGAAAAGTTTTTGTGTAAATTAAAAATTATACGAGATATGATTGATTATATCGTCGATCAATTATTCATAAGTGCGCGTAGACGGCCAGTGATAGAATTTTTTTATCGTTCGATTTATAAATTAATAATTTGGGGCTTATACTACTCGGAAAAAATAGAGCAAGTTATATAGAACGTAGAGAATGAACTCAATAATATTATTGTAATTTCAAGTTGAAAAAAGTACATTATATAACTGTAAAATTTATTTATTAAAAAAAAATAACTATTAAATCAACACTTTTAATTAACATTTGAGAATTCCTTTTGGATATACTGTTTTAAATATTTATCTAATATTATTATTGCAAGAAAACGTTATAAATATTACGGAAGAGAAACAATATGAAATTAAAATTATAGTTTTTTCACATTAGTGTTTTTAAATGAAACTCAAGGTCTCTAGTTAATTCCACAATATAATACAAGTTATTGAAAATTCTAAAAAATTGACAATTGTTTCGAAACAATTGTCAATTTTTTAGAATTTTCAATAACTTGTATTATATTGTGGAATTAACTAGAGACCTTGAGTTTCATTTAAAAACACTAATATGAGCATATTCCACGAAGTAAGGGTCGAGACAGTCAAGTTTTTTCACATATTCAATTTTCCGTGTATTTTTAAGATTTAATTTAATTACGAGTACATCTTCTTTGAAAGTACTTTTGAAATTATTACATAGTTTTTCTACAAATATAATTTTTTTTAAATAATTTACATTTACTACTACTACAAAAATTAGACGATTTTTAGAATATATATTAAAACTTTCTTCAGTATTATTAATATTCCGTGCGAGCTTCGAGACTAATTAATATAGAAGCGATTGCGATATACAGGGTGGACCGGATTTAATTGACGTATACAGAGATCTCGTAAACCACAATATCGATTAAATTGAGAGAAAGTTTGGTATATTTATGGGCAATTAGATGTTTCAAAAATTTTTTAAATATCTCGACTACTTCCGGAGATATTCAACAAAATCCGAAAATGGTCCTTTTCGTTTATTACATGTGCCGTTGTTCTTATAAAAGATATCAAAAAAATTATTCCCAACTTTTTTTAATAAACGAGGTTTTCTATAAATTACCATACCAAACATTTCTATACGACGTTTCGTATTTACAGGATCACCATCAACTTCATTTTTTTAACCCTTTAACGGTTAATGGTACATATATGTACCACTTACATTTACTCTTTATACAGAGCACTTGATTTCATAAAATACCTAGCATTGTAGAAATATACATCTAAGTGGCAACTACGCCTCTTCTCCTACCTCTCAGACCGATTGGCGCCAAATAGTTGGCTGAATTGTCAAATCACGTCACAAAGTGGTACATATGTATATCAGTAAGCGTGTACAACAAATAGGGCGATTTGGTACTGTTCTTTTTAAGTTTCAGTGAGTTTTTGTGCGATTAAGGTAAGTTTTAATTAAAATCCTAATATTTACTTTATAACTGTATAACCCTATTTACACAATATGAGTACAGATATTAAAAAATCGTAAAAAAATCGAAAAACTGGTTTTTAGGTTATATTTACCAATGTAACAAAACTCAAATATCTTAGAAGTCGTTTTAGTTTGACACATAATATTTTGAAATATTACATTTAGACAAGTAATTAGTCAAACCATGCCATGATTGTATTTGTATCTAGTCTGGAAAAGATAATATGTGACTTTGAAAAAGTGGTACATGTTTGTACCACTGTCCATTTGCAATACGCAATAATGTGGTACATATATGTACCACCGTCCACTACAAATATGGGTTTTGTGTTCTTTTCAATAAATAAGCCAATATAATGCATTAATATAACAGTTACAACTATTAATAAGTTATTACTGTAGTTTTTGACATAATATATATTTTTTAGATGGAACGTAAAAAAGTTTTTAACTTGAACAACCCGGATGAAGTTGAATATCTTCTAAATAATATTGAAGATGATATGGCAAATAATTCGGACGTTAACGGGGATTCTGATGCAGACGATAACATCCCCATTACTCGATTATTAAATACTCCAGATCATGAAGAGTCCGATGATGAAGATATTTTAGAAACTACAACATCAACCATACAAACGGTCTCCGAAGAAACTCCTACAGCCAGAGAAGTTGATGAAGATTATTCTACAGAAGAAGAGGAGGAGGAGGTAGAAGAGGTGGAGGAGGAGGTGACTGCGAAACCGACTGTGAAGACTTATAAATGGAAACGAAACTCTCAAACTCCTCAAAAGTATGTGAAGTATTCATTCAATGAACCTTTTGGTATACCTAAGCAAAATTTAATATCCAAAGCCCACTTAGTGTATTTCAAAACGTAATAACAGATTTGTTTCTTGGGTATGTTGTAGAGGAGTCAAACTTATATGGCGTCCAGTGTGGACAAAGACTTGATCTTACCTTAGAGGAAATTAAAGCATACATAGGTGTCCTTATTGTTATGGGATTGCATAAGCTACCAACAATGAGGCTGTACTGGAGCAATGACGAAAATTTTCAGGTACCTAGAATTAAAAGAGTCTTTACGTTAAAACGTTTTTTGAAAATTACACGCCTCCTACATTTAAATAATAATGTAACTATGCCAAAAAGAGGGGAAAGGGACTATGACAAAATATATAAAATCAGACCTTTTATTGAGTATCTTACTAAACGGTGTCAGCTATTATTTAATCCTTCAAGGTTTCTTTCCATAGATGAATCTATGATAAAATTTAAAGGTCGCAGTACATTAAAACAGTACATGCCAATGAAACCAATTAAAAGGGGGTTTAAAATGTGGGTTATTACCTGTTCGGTAACAGGATATTGTTTAGGCATGTCTATATATGAAGGAGCTGACACGAGTAAGAGTCTTGGTGAAAAAGTGGTTGAAAAGGCGTCTTCATTTTATTCGGGACGTGGATACTGCTTTTTTTTTGACAATTTTTTCTCATCCGTGTCATTAGCTGAGAGGCTTCTGGAAAATAATAATTTTAGTTGTGCCACTACTAGAACTGATAGAAAATATTTTCCCAAACATATTCTAAAATCTGACAAGGACCTAGTAAAGGGACAATGGGACGGAGTTACAGATGGAAATATATCAGTATCAAAGTGGAAAGATAGAGGAAAGAAATCGGTTAATGTTGTGAGTACTATGCATAATCCGTTACAAATCACGAACGTGTGAGAGATTGTCTGTTGATTGCCCTGAATCAGTGGTAGACTACAACAAGTACATGGGCGGTGTTGACTATTTAGATCAACTTATATCAAATTACAATATTTCCTGGAAAAGCAGAAGATGGTGGATTAAAATATTTTACTACTGTTTAGAAGTTGCAATTACAAACTCATATATATATTGTACAAGACCACCCTCAAACAAGCAAATTTAAATAAAACTATGACACATCTACAGTTTAGGTCTTTACTAGCCAATGAACTCATTAGTGTTTATTCTGGAGACGATCTAAACCGGGACCATCCATCAGACTAGGTCGTGGCAAGAAAAGGAATAATCCATCTGGAAGATCCACTCTATTTAATTCAAAACGATTGTGCAATGTTGGAAAACATGTTCCGATCAAAGGAACAAGACGAAGGTGCTGTTATTGCAGCACTAAAAAAAATCAAAAGAGATCTGACCTTATTTGTTCAGAATGTGAGGTAGCATTATGTCTTGGTTGCTTTGCTCCTTTCCATAATTCTAAAAACACAGGAACATAAATTTTAGCGATAACATTTTTTTTTCATTTTAAGATGTAACTACTTATTTTTATGTATATGTATGTGTTATGTTTCCTTTATTCTTCAATAAAAAGAATTGATAAATCTTTGTTTCTATCGTTTTCTATAAAAATAGTAACTTTATTTATGTGGTACAAATAGGTACCACTGAACAATACGAAACTTCTTTTTATTGGAACGCACAGTGGTACACATATGTACCACCCCAAAATACAATAAAATAAACTAAAAATTATGTAAAATGTATATATATTGACTAATTAATGCCCCTAAGAACGATTAATGCAATACTTAATTCAGTCTGACCACCCCTTCTATTCTGCCCGTTAACGGGTTAAATACGGACCTGGATTTTTTATTGCAATATTTTTTACGTTTTGAATAGATACATACAATGGTTTAGCATACTTGACGAGTCTACCACATTTCGTCTTTCAAAAAGCCACATCTTTTTTACATCCGCTCTTCTTTACTAAAATCAAATCAATAATTTTAAATATTGGGCATTAATCAGAATTTTGGAAGAAAATGATTCAATTCAACAATTTATTTTGAAACGTAATGACAATGAATAAATAATGATGTATTTACAAATGACACTCTAAAAAAAATCAGTTATAAAACTTGTTCAAAATGACGTCCATTCTGTGCAATACATAGGTCGATTCTCCTTGAATTTTGAGATGTAGCTGCATCATCCATTTCCGGAGTAATTTTTCGAAATGCATCTACTATTCATTGACGCAGTTCTAGTATATCAATTGGCATAATTTTACAGTAAACTTCATTTTTTATGAAGCTCCATACAAAATAATCTACGGGGTTAAGACATGGGGATCGAGGAGGCCATCTTGTTGGCCCGTTGGTACCTATCCAATTATCTCCAAAATATTCATTTAAATACTGTACAACTCTTCTCGCATTATGCGCACCACAGCCATCCTGCATAAAGATTTCGTCTTGTTTCTAGGGACATATTATCGAATACTTCCTCCAGTAGCTCTAAATTTTGGAACTGGTTTAAATTACCGTCCAAAAATATTAGTCCAATTATTTGATTAGACCACACCATACATTTTGCGAAAAACGGACCTGTGGCCTAACTTCCTTTATTAAATGAGAATTCGCAGTGGCATCGAAATGCTTGTTTCTTGGATTAAATATTGGAATTTATTGATAAAAATAAAATAGATCTAACTATAAAATAATATCACGTGATTCGTACAGGACCGGTTTAAACAATAAATCAGAAATCATTTATAAGATAGGAAAATATGAAACGGTATACCTACTTTATTATTTATACTAGCTACTGCGTATTGTGTATCTACCTAAGTTGGGATTATGGAAAACTTTTTCATAAATTTTAAGGAGTGTTTATTTATAAATTATATTATTATATATTCTTATTCAAATTCAAATAATCAGGAAATAAATAAAATAACCCTTAATTTTAATTTCATTTAATCACGGTCAAGCCCAATTCACATTATTACAATATGGAAATATAAAAAAATGCTACAATAACAAAAAAAGAAAAATATGTAAAACTAGAACAAGATAGAACAATTGACACATGCATTAAAATTATCTAAAAAACAAAAGAAAAAACCTAAAGTATAGTGTAAATCACAAGAAAAAAGCAAATAAAGTAAGAGGAGTGATAACACATCAAACCAGCAATAAAAGATGTACGCTCTAAAGTGGAAGCTCCAGCAAATGTTTTTTAAACTTGAAAGTGGACACATCAAAAATTAAAATTTCATCGATAGAATTTGCTAATTTAAGTGATCTAGGTAGAAAACTATTCATAGCATAGTTGTACCTATGAAATGCGATATGAAACGTTTGTACCTGCCTAGAAAGACGAGAAGGGACAACTAAATATATTTTAGAGAGAAGCTTGGGACTATCACAAATACCATTTACTATGTTGAGCAGCTGTATCAGATCCCTTTGCCTTCAGCGAACCTCCAGAGTAGGAATGTTTAAAAAACGTTCTAAGAAATCATAACAAAGGTAAATGTGCATTTTAAAGGCAATGTATCTTAAAAAATTGTGCTGAACAGCTTCATGTAATATAATGAGGAGATCATACTGGTAAACAATAATCAAGATAAGTTCTGACCAGTGAGCAATATAGAGATCTAATAGCAGTGATGTTAGTAAAATCAGAAGTGGTTCTCTTTATGAAACCCAACATCTTCATATATTTTTGAACAACAGCGGTAACATGAGACTTATAATTAAGTGTGGAGTCCAATATAACACCCAAGTCCTTAGTTTGAGAAGCACATTTTAGAGTTTCATTATTAATATTGTAATCAAAAGCTATTGGGTGGTGTATTCCGTGAAAACGCATTATATGACATTTGGATGCATTTAGAATCACACCATTAGGTGTACACCAATTTGATAGACTATCTAAATCAGATTGTAATATTAGAGCATCATCCATGCCACTAATCACACTAAAACATGTCAGGTGGTTATCAGCAAATAACAAGGCTTTGCTACCTTTAAAACAATGCATTATATCATTAATAAATATATTAAATAATAATGGTCCTAAATGAGACCCTTGGGGAACTCCAGAGGTTACTGGAAAAGTGTGAGAATATCCATGAGTAACTCTGACCATTTGTAAACTATTCGTAAGATAATCACTTAGCCATCATAATACAAGACCGTCAACACCATAATGAAGAAGTTTATGTAGCAAGAGCTCATGATTAACCCTGTCAAAAGCTTTAGAGAAATCAGTGTACACAGAATCAATCTGCAGACTCCTTTCCAAACCATCAGACAAAAAGTTTACCAATGATCTGGAAATTCGCCTGTAACAAGAGACTTATATATGAAAGAGCGGACGAGAAAAGGAAGCTAAATTCCCTAAGAATGGAAGGTATTCCGTCAGGACCGGGGCGTTTTTTGATATCAAATTTAGATAACTTTACATAGATGTTCGAAACCATAGGTTGATTTGAATAAACTGATGAGAAATGTTTAGCAAATAGATTTGCAATATCATTCCCGTTACCAGCAGTAAGGTCCCCAAGAGTCTCATATCAGAAGGTATAGTTTTATTCACCCTCCTACTGTTTACAAACTTCCAAAAAACTTAACATTATCTGTAACACAATTTTCATTATATTTTACATAATTTCGGTAGCACTCTCGTGATAAAAGTTTACACTGAGCCCTTAATCTACTAAATTCCATTTAGTTTACAGGACACCTAGTAATTTTGTGAGCCACTTCTTTCTCGCACAAATACCTCTTCAACTCCGGAGTATACCAACATGGAAACCTCTTCTTGCAAACCTTTTTCAGCGGATCAAAGCAATTTTATTATAGTGTACATTATATCGTAATATATGGACACCATCTCAGTCAATTGATTCCAAAGAAAGGCGCATTACTTCATAATTTGCACGATTAAAATCGTAGTTTTCGCCTCCTGCTTGTTTTTCTGCAAATTTTTAGTTAGTAAATGTACTTTCATCAGTCCAAAGTATGTTTTTGTTAACGGAGTAATTTTCGTCTCCACCAACGACAAAACGTCATCCTTCTCTCAAAGTCTCCAGCGTGTAGTTTCTGAAATTTATACCCATGGTAATAATGTTTAACAGATTTTTGGACACATGTTTAGTGCATTCATTTTCTTTGAAAATTCTTATTTAATGCCCAATATTTGAAATTATTAATAGACTTTAGAAAAGAAGAGAGGACATAAAAAAGATGTTGATTTTTGAAAGACGAAATGTGGTAAACTCGACAAGTATGCTATACCATTATATGTATCTATTCAAAACGTAAAAAATATTGCAATAAAAAATCCAGGTCCGTATTTAAAAAAATGAAGTTAATGGTGATCCTGTAAATACGAAACGTCGTATAGAAATGTCTGGTATGGTAATTTATAGAAAACCTCGTTAATTGAAAAAAGTTGAGAATAATTTTTTGATATATTTTATAATAACAACGGCACAGTTAAAAAACGAAAAGGACCATTTTCGGATTTTGTCGAATATCTCCAGAGCTAGTCGAGATATTTCAAATTTTTTTGAAACATATAATTCTTCATAAATGTACCAAACTTTTTCTCCATTTAATCGATATTGTATCTATTGCGGTTTACGAGATCTCTGTTTACGTCAATTAAATCCGGTCCACCCTGTATATGAACACACTATGGCTCAGGTAGAAAAGAGAAGGGAAATGAATTTCGCAAATTGTTGTATCTCAGGCGCGAGCGTTATTACATCTAATGTACCGTGGCCCCTTCTAAATCCATACTGTGTGCAGGGTAAAATTGAGTTTTGTTCCAAGTGCCATTCCAGTCTTGTTTTAATCACCCTTTCAAAAGTTTTCGTTATACAGGACATCAGTGATATAGGTCGGTAGAACGTAAATAAATTTGTCTTTTTGTGGTTTCAAGATTAGACAAATAGTTACTTGTTTCAGTTGTTCAATGTACTTACCTTTCACCCATCAATCGTTATATATTTGTAGTAAAATTGTTTTTGCAGGTAATGGTATATTTCTAATAATTTCATATGTTATATTATCGTTACCAGAAGCTGTACATCTTGTGGACTTGATTGCAGTTTCTAGTTCTATGATATCAAAAGATTTGTCGACATTGTGATTGCTGAGGTTTTCTGTTGGTTCTTCTATTATATTTGGCACAAAACTTGGGGAAATGTTGTCAAAAATTTGATTTATAAGGCTTTCAGATATTGGTTGTTTTTTCATCGTGAAATTTTTGTTTGATTTTTTTTAACAAATGCCCAAATTTTTGTGATCGGTGTGTTTTCGTTTAAACTGCTAACACATTTTCTCCAGCATTCCTGTTGTTTTTTTTGAATAATAGTTTGCTTCTAGCTCGAATATTTTTGAATTGTAGATCATTCTCTAAGTTTCCAGTATTTTTGTACATTTTATCAGCGTTCCCACCAAAGAGGATTTGACACTTTTTTAGATCCGCCAGTACGATATCTCATAGAATTGGATGCTGCTTTATTTATTATTTCAAGACAAGATTCTAATGAGTTTACATCGTTAATTAGGAGGTCGTTTACTATGCTATACCATTGTATGTATCTATTCAAAACGTAAAAAATGTTGCAATAAAAAATCCAGGTCCGTATTTAAAAAAATGAAGTTATTGGTGATCCTGTAAATACGAAACGTCGTATAGAAATGTTTGGTATGGTAATTTATAGAAAACCTCGTTTATTAAAAAAAGTTGGGAATAATGTTTTTGATATATTTTATAATAACAACGGCACGTTTAAAAAACGAAAGGACCATTTTCGGATTTTGTCGAATATCTCCGGAACTAGTCGAGATATTTCAAATTTTTTTGAAACATCTAATTCCCCATAAATGTACCAAACTTTTTCTCCATTTAATCGATATTGTATCTATTGCGGTTTACGAGATCTCTGTATACGTCAATTAAATCCGGTCCACCCTGTATATGAACACACTATGGCTCAGGTAGAAAAGAGAAGAATTCATTTCGAATTTCGCAAATTGTTGTATCTCAGGCGCGAGCGCTAGGAAAATTTATGTATCTTCAAGGAAAATGTAAATACAGTAAAAGTTTTCAAATACATTTTTTAGATTAAACCATAATCTTTAAAATAAAAATGACTTTTTAACGGTTTGCATCAGCTACAAATGTTAATTTGAACATTTTCAGTATATTCATTATTTAAACAATCACAATAAACAAAGTGAAAGAAAATTTTTCGCTTGCATATTTTCCGTAAACTTTTCGGCTTCTTTAATTTGACCCTTCGAAGTAGGTACTCAAATGTAAGTTTTCTCTCCTTTTGTATTTTTTGCGGCATTTTACAAATATTTTATGCACTTTTACTAGGCTATAAGCTAACAACGGAATTGTTTGCTTGTATTCTTACGTTACTGTCAAATTTATTGTAAAGTTTATCAAGCTTATTATGCAGTTGCTGGATTAATATTAATAATTAATATGAAAAATAATAATAATTAATGGAAAAAGGTGGAAAAGGCAATCTGCGGAATGCGCCCGGACAAACTCAATTTTTGCAGAGACCTTTGTTTTCATGTTCTAATGAAGCACCAAAATATTTACTATACCTACCCTACTCAGACCAAACAAGGGTCTTCCACTTTCAGAAGACGAGTGTCATATCCTTCGTGCCTTAAAGTAGCGTAAGATTCTCTTAGCCGCAGTCCAATGTTCGCGACCGTAACTGTTATTAAATTTGGCCAAGTAACTGACGACGTAGCTGATGTCAGGCCTTGTTGTCACAGCGAGAAAAGTCAGGCTAGCAATGAGGTTTTGACAGAGAAGGTTATTCTCCTCATTCACTGTTACCTTTTCAAGCATTCTCAGCCTTGTGGTCCAATAGGTTTGCAATCTGCCTTTCTGAACCTGTTCATAACTTTATTGATATATTTTCCCATTTTCTTGTTTGAACTGAATGCCGAGGCAGTAATTGATCAGGCTAAGATCACGCATGCCAAAAGATGTTATGAAATAGTTTTTCACCTTTTGAAAAATTTCATCGTGCTCTGATGCATAAATCAAATCATCAACTGATGTATAAATTCATGCTAAATATAAAGGATGCCTACATAATTTGAGGACCTCTAAAAATTATTCAATATTAACCATCTGTTAGTAGGTATAAAAATATAAGGTAAAATTTATTTTAATATTCAATAGAAGTATGTTTTTCTTTTCAAACTTCACAGATACTTACAAATCCAACTGCCACTGTATAATTTAATTTATTAAATTCATCGGAAATGGTTTTTCAATTTCTTCCATACACTTTATGGTCTCGTCATACTTTTCAGCTAATTTTTCCTCCTGACTTTTCGGTTTCTCTTTTTTGGTTGTATTGAACTAAATACGAGTGGTCAGCTAGTTGGTCCTCCTCCAAACATACGGGCCTTTTAACTGCCTGTCGTTCTGGTTCCATTTTAAAATTGGTAAATGAACAGCTTGGTGTTTCATCGGAATCCTCTCTGTTTGAACCAGAAGTGACAAAGCCGCGCTCGGCAACACCACTTCCTTCTCAAGCTGTTTTGCCTACAAGGCTGAGAACTCGCTCTTCTATATTAGTTAATTTGGTATCCAATTGTGGTCCACCACCAGTGGCATTATGGCTACTTTTTAGATTTGTTTTCTGCAATTTGTTCACGGTTCTGGTCCCAAAACCAAGAGCATTCAGCTGGCTACATAACGTTGCCTATTTTTTTGTGGTCATCCCTACTGGTAATGCCTTTGCATCGTCCAGAAGCCACGTCTGGATTTTCCTCCATAAAAGAAATAAAGACATTCCAATGCTCAACTCGAACTTTAAATGCTGCCCTAAAATGTGTTTCAATTATATATAACTTCATTGAGATCAAAAATTAAAATAAAATATAGAACACGATGCTTACACTTACATTTTCCCGCCAAGATTAAAAACCAAGTAATATAGGTTATAAATTTAGCACGTTGACTGCCATGAGGCACGGGGTGTGTGCCTCCGCTAAACGTTAGGTTTGTGCACTGAGGTACATATGTTGTGCCATAAGTACTGATATCCTTCAATTTAGCGAGGTACTGCGTATTGTTCTCAAAAGCCTATAATTCCTATGAAAACTAATTGGGCACGGCACAGTCGGCAAGACGCGAGACAAAGCCCTCGAAAATTATTTTTAGTTTGGATTTTTTCGTCATAATTGTGTACTGTGGGTTGAAATTTTTTGCACAAAGCCATAGACTCTTTATTATTGGAAGTTATGGGTATAATATAAACTAAAAGAACAGCTTGTAATAAAATAAGGTGATTTACTGAAACAATAAATTTATTTTTTTAAAAAATTCATGAAAATAAAGTTAGTTCACACAAAAACGAGGTCTAAATAAAAATTTACATTCTGTTATAAAGTAGAATCATGTTATCATGCTACATAACTTTTATGAGAGTGAAAGAAGCAATCGACACAATATACCTTATTGCAAATAGGGCAAGACCAAGTCGTTCTTGTGGTTTGATTTGGTGCCATTTTTCGTCCAAATTCAACACTAAATTTCTCGTAACATACTGTGCAATGCTACCGCTTCCCAGTTTGCTCTAGTTTGTGTCGCTCAGCTTGCAAATTTGGTTGAGCTTCGGGCTGCTGAATAGATACGTGTTTTTCGAAGACATGTTTCAAAATATATTTTTTGAATTCCGTGATGTTTTTGTTGTCTTGTTTCAGTTCTGCATACACCACATGGGCGTTCACCAGGGTAGTTCTCAAAATCATTTTGACTGCCAGTTTCCGGTACCATTTTATACCGCGCCTGAGTGGGGTGTTATAGGCTTTCTGTAGATCTGAGAGATCTATGTATGCCTTGGTGTTGTTATAATCAACGATTATCGCCAGTTTGTTTCTGTCAGGATCTGTTCGACTTGGCATAGCTCTCATGTCATCTAGATACTTTTTACTGAGAGCCAAAACATCTCTCTTATCTCTCCATTTTAGCATAACGATTCCGGGATCAATAAATCGAGCAATACATTCTCCTTTTTTTAGTTTTGATTTTTCTACTTCCAGACTGTTATATTTTCGTCTGTTCCTTGTGTTCCAACGAAATGAGTTTTTTTCTCAAGTAGCAGATTTGCTAGATTCACGCTGATGTAGTAATTATCAACATATAATGTTCTACCAGAGTTTAGGAGTGGTTCCATCAAGTCTAAAACAACTTGTTCTGAGGAGGAATGCGGCTGTTTATTTAGCTCAGTTTGTCCACAGTATACTGAAAAATTGTAAGTGTATTCATTTTTTATGCACAATTTATAGACTTTTATACCAAACTTGTGTCTTTTATTTTTGATATATTGACGAAAGCCAAGTCGTCCTCGAAATGTTACCAATGTTTCATTAATACATAGGTTTTCTGGCGGTACTACAGCATATTTATATCTTGCGGTCAGCATATATCTAGCATCGGTCTTATTTTGCGAAGGTTATCGACGACTCCTTCTGTGAGTTCCTCATTGTCGCAGAAATGTAACGTGCGTAACAGTAACTGAAACCTGTTTCTACTCATAAACTTGCAAATACCATTTTGGTAAATTTCTTCTTTAGACCAGTAGTCTGTAATTGATGGAAATCGGCATAAACCCATCCACAGTCAGATTGCAAAAAATAACTCTCTCATCGTCGTTGGTATCAGTCCATTTATGTAAGCGAAATTTTGGTTGGTTAGTTTTTTCTTTCAGTTGGGCTGCGTATCTGTTGGTCTCAATGACAACGTGATGTAAGATATCAGGTGTAAAACAATCGAAAAAACTCGTACGGACTTTTGCTGAAGTATGGTTCCACTGAATCGGGATTTATTCTCACTGTAGTTACCGTAAAATCAAATGTCTTCAGGATTGTTGATGCTGTGATTGGTCTCCAGTCTACTTTTTCGTCCTCTGTTGCCTCTTCTCCTGAGTTGTTCGATGCTATTTTGGTGATGCTTTGATTCACTACTTCTTCTATGACATGGTCAACAGTATTTGCTTCGTTTTCAACGTCGGACTCGTCTGTAAAAAGGAATCTGTTAGATACTCATGTATCTACTTATGGCTTTTTTTGAAACTTACCGGAGGTGCCGTTTAATTTATTCCCACGAACAGTTCTAGTAATGTCGGAGCACGAAGCTTCTAAATTCCGAAGAGGTGCCAGTTGAGAATGACAAACATCTAAAGAAAAAATACAATATTCAAGCATTTTGAATTGAAATTTTATTACAAAAATTTTGTTACATGTGAAGTAGCATATTATTATTTATTATACCTGGCAAAGATGAGCTTTGAACGGACGTAACCGGTCCGCCCTTTGACTTTACATTTTTTATGTCGTGTCTCTGTTTTTTCTTATGGTTTTCCTCACATTCGCTATTACTTTCACTTTCATTTCCTGGTGAATAATCATCTGAGGAACCACTGGCAGCAAACGGATCTTCCTCTTCGTCCGACATTATGTTGCCCTATATTTTTTGAAGACGTTCTTGCTGTTTTTCGTAACTCATTTCGACGCACTGTTCACCCAATCACGTATGAAACAGAACTGCCGCGCAAGTTTTGCGGATACCCAGTAGTCTCTTGGACTGGTTAGAATTTGTCGAAACTTGTCGTTGATGCACAGTATTCGTACCTCGCGGCTTAAGCGGCTCAATTGTAGTCCAGTCAAATGGTAGTTTGAAGTGGAAAGTTTTGGAGTAATTGTTTTTATTGGTTTATTCTATGTTTTTTGGGGTGCTGAACACGAATCTGAAGTTGTCCAACAAATATTTGCTCGGCAAATAAGAGAAATCATCAAAAAATCTCTAAAAATCTTGTTTTTTAGTGGTTTTCGGCTCATAACTTGCAAAGCAAGCTATTTATGCAAAAAGTGTTTATATAGTAAAATAAAGGAGAGAAAATTTCCTATAATTTATGTTTCTTAGTATTTTTTCGTACGTCGTATGGTTTTCACGCAAAAGAGTGGTGAAATATGGGAGAAATTAGCATTTGCAAAAAAAATAGCAGAATACGGCATTAGTTTATATTTTTTATTTTATGTAGGTGAACATTATTTGATGTTTTGTAGAATGTTTTAATTAATTATTTGATACATCAATAAAAAAGGTTATTAAACAAGAGAAAACAAAGGTATTTAATTATTTCAACACACTAAAATATTTATGACCTAATACGAGCCCTCTTAGACACCGGATTCCAGCAGTTCTTCTAGGTCTGGAACAAAAATCATCGACTTAATTGCAAAATATTCAACAATTTTATTTATTGAATAAATATGCAAAATATCAATTTATAAGTAGTAATACCTATCTATTTACTTGTACGAGCCCTTTTAGGTGCCGGCTCCATGTTTTCCTCAGGGCAGCCATCCAGTTCTTCAACGTCTGAAATAAATAAGAGACCAAATTTCGAACACTTGTCAACATATTGAATAGATATAAAAGCAGTAGACACATATTTTGACACACAAATAATTAGTGAGCAGATAAATGATGGTAAGATAGAATTATCCATGCACAGTTACCTTCAAGTAACTCCGGATCATCCTCTGCTTCTTCTTCAATTTCTGCAATTGGCATATTATTGCAGCCGTTCTCGCAGTTGAGGCAGATATTGGAACAGTTAAGGCCAGCTTTTCTACATCCACAGTTGGTCTGACAGGTCTTGATGCATTTGCAAGAAATTAGTTTTAATACTGCGTCTGGTGCTGATGGCTGTAATGTTATTACAGGTTGCAGACCTGCTTTGGTTTTCTTCCAACCCCATTGCTCAGGATCTTTCTCATTTCCAAGCCATTGTTGTACTTGAAAGTACACTCTCAAAGAATGTTGCTGAGCTGCAGCTTCGGTAGGAGGTAGCGACGCCAATTGTGCTGATGTTTTGTATGCCGATCTAAGGTAGCATTTATACCTCAATTTGTTCAAGGACGCGCTTTCCTTGTCACTTAATTTGTACAGCGCAGTGAAAAAGGAAATACCAGCGTTAATAACAGCGTCAGCATGTGCCGTGGGATCTTTGAAAATTTGAATGGTCTTGGTTAGGGCAGGGTTTTTTTCGAGGGTTTGAAGAAACCTCATTTTTCCGACTTTGAATGAGGCTGAGGTAGTGTCACATCCCCCCATGGCGTGCAAAAACAATATGTTGTCACTTATGGATTGGTCTGGATGGCAGTCAGGAGAAAAAATGAGTTGGGAAACTGCCCCTTTACCTGGCTTTAGAAAATATATGTTTGAATTTACACCCCGGCAACGACTAATCATGATGACCAGCAGATCCACATCTTCACCCACAATAACTACACAGTTATGCTGCTGTGCGAGATCCTTTGCTGTGGTGACAATAACAGTATCTGCATCCTCTTGTGCCTGCTTTGTGTGAATGTCAGCTTCAGCAAAGTTGTCCTTCAACATTGAGATGAGACGGAATTTGTTTTTCATATTGCCTAGAAATTTTTCTTGTGGCATTGTCGGGATCATTGTATTGTCGAACATGACATCTACTGACATCTGTTGTCGTTCGACATCTCGTTCAGCATATTTAGTGCCTTCTTGGGGGTAACCATCGAAGACAACTACTGCACTGTCCTTGTACTTGGACTTGACAAATGAAATATAGCTTTCACAAATGGATGAGGATTGACCCCTGGCCCACACGACTTTGTGCAGCAAATACCCTCCATCTATAACGTACACACACCCTTGGAGATTAGCTTCTTCTGTTGGTGTGAATGGCTTGTATAAAGTAGACTTGGTTCCTTTCCTCATACCATAGTCGTCGAAAAGAGGCAATGGATAAGGGCACAGTTCATATTTCAAGAATTCTTCAACTTCTTTATCAGAGATTGTTTAGCAATTGTTATTCTTTGAAAAATAGTCGTAGGGTTGATGGGGATGGTTTCATCACTTATTTTGATCGCATTTTTCATCGTAGCAAGTGGCAAAACTCTGTCTTTCCTGTAAAATTTGACAGTTCCAAAATCACCGCCCACAATCCTATCAATTGAGAGAAGTCCAATCTCCTTGGCCATATGACAGTTCATGGTGCTATCTCCTACAACACCAGTGGTAAGACATAAGATGTCTGCCACATTAGGAGAAGGTTGGTGTTGCGTAAACCAGTTCATTAACTTTTTCGAATCACTTATATCCCTTTTAATCCTTGATTCTCTCATCTCCACATGTTGTTCTGAGCTAGTGAATGCTACTCCACACATCTTTTCCATTTCCTCACCAATATTTTGGAGGGAAGTCATTCCTTTAGTCCACCTACTGAGGATACTTTCACTAACCCCACGACCATGAGTCAGCCCACCAGCAATTTTCATTGTCCTCATTAAGGACTGCTCAATGGTCATATCGGTCCATGTTCCACACCAGAATTTGCTAGTCCTTCTTACTGTGAACCCGCCACCCGTGAACATCTCGTATTCCTGAGTGCTCATTTTATCTTTTAAGCTATGCATGTCTTGTAGGTAGAGGTGACAACATCTAGCATACAGAAAATTTCCGCTAGCATGGAAGTACGGGAGCATTTGGTAGACGACTTGTAGATGGAGATTCCAGTTTCCTGTTCTTTCAGCTTCAATGAATAGTTTAACAAGCGTAACTGTTTCGAAGTATTGAATCCATAGCTTTGAAGTAGCACCACGGTTAGCTATAACTTGAAGCTTTTCAGAAAACTTGGTTTTCAATTCTTCTACACAGTCTTTTTCGTTCGCTAACAAAATTTGTGATCTGTCTTTATCGTTCAGGAAATCTGTTAGTTTTTCATGAAGGACTGGGGTTAAATCCATTGTCTCAAATATAATTTTCGCCAGAGTTGCATGGGCCAACATATGTGCTCTAATAGCTCTTGAATAGGCGTGTCCCGTAAGGATTTTCTCTGTTGAGCGTAGTGCATATATTGAATCTAACAACTCCTTCAATCCACTACCATCCATTAAGTAGCCTATAGTCCTCAAGAATGACAACAGCAGGTGAAACCCACCTATTCTAATGATGACGTTATCAAAATCGGGATTTCCTTGTTGGCAGGCCACTATAAATCTAGCCTTTAGGTATAGAGGCTGGTCAAAGGTGTTAACAGTTGCTTGGTGATTCATCGATTTGCTCTGCTGTATTGAAGTCAGTAATGCTGTATATACTGTATTGTAATCAGATGGTGAAGAATTTATAAATGGCAGACAAGCAACATATGTTCTGTTAAAGGGAAGACCACTTGTGATCTGCTCCATAAAACCACTCCATCCTGGTATCCCGGGCACATCTTTCCACTTGCCATAAAGCCAAATCAGGTCTTTCATAGAGGGTGTGATGATCTCAGGTGAAACAAATAGATGTTTAAGATCCTCAATGTTGATATTCTTCAAGCCAACAGCACCTGCTTTCTCAAAATATTTCAAGGAAACAGCTCCCATCTCACCAACTAGTTGAGCCGGTATTGTTTTCTTTACTCGGGCGATTCTTTGATCTGGAGCAACGGCTTCTCTTGGGGTGATCGAATGCATTCCCCCCATTGCATGGAAGGTATTATATCCATCCAATGTGCGAGTGTTGAAGTCGACGTTGTCATGTACAAATTGATGGAAACCTGTCGGATCTATTTGTAGTGATGGTCTCATGATTGCTGACACTTCAAGTCGAACAGCTTCGGAGTAAGAGGCGCAAAATCCCAAAGATGATACAACATCAATTAGTTTTCGCGATCCAAACTTCTTATGAAAAAAAGCAGATAGCCCTATTTGTAGGGGAGAAAGGAAAGAGCTTGGCCTGACAGCACTAATAACACTATGTGAAATGGCTAGAACTTTTGTTTTCCACTTGTCAGTATTTCCTCGTTTTTTTTTTAGTATTAGTCTTTCCAAGAACACTTTGAGAACCTCCGGAACAAGGCTTTCATTTTCGTCCAAGAAAGAATCTGGAGGAGGATAGTCATCCATCGCATACGGTACTGATCGTATCTCTTCAAGAATTACATCAGCCGCTGTTTCAACTATTCGAAGACGTTCTTCCCGTTCTGATAAACGTTTTTCAATGTACCAAGCATTTGTCAAAATCTTATGGCCAGTATGTTTAAAACATACAATTGTATTCTGTTTGATTTTTGATATGATAACATCTTCCCCATATCTTTCTAGTAAATGTTGTATTACAGTATTTCTTTGGGGAATATAGTCGCCCTCTATCTAAGTCATTAGCTGGTCTAATGAAAATTGACATTCCTTGTCATTACTTTCCATAAAAGAGAAAATGTCATTCATAGCGTTGTCAATCTCTTTAGAATGAGGGCCAACTTTCCTTTTTCATCAACCTTGAGCTTACTGTACAGATTTTTTAAACATTTATCATGGTACTGACAATCAGCAGCCACCATATCTGTTATCGGTTGGATCCTCTTGATAACTGCTGCACCGAAATCATCTCCACGATGGTGAGCGTATTTCATAACTGTATCTTTCATCTCTATTTTTCATCACCTGATGTACCAAATTACGTTTATGGTGAGGCAGTCGTTGTTGTGACCTTGTGTAATCTTCTGGAATTCGTGTTCCGCACACAAAACAATCTGTTTTGAAGCAAAAGTCAGAGGATGATCTTAGTTTTCCCGAAGATGTGCTTGGTTGAGCAGCATTTTTCAGGTAAGCAGCTATCATTTTTTCATTTGTGTAACTTTTCTGACATGAAACATGTATGTTTACTGACGTTTTACCAGCCAAAACATTTCCCTTGCTATCATTTCTTTTTTTACTAGCATCTCGTAAAGTTTCTACTCCTTTTTCCTTTACTACTTTCACTGGGCCCTCTCTTAAATGTTTTTCACAAATAAAACACTTATCACTGGACATTGTAAGGAGTTGTTGTATTGTTTCTCAACGAAAACACTCGGAAACGAAAATAACAGGACTTCGCGCCGCCACAGAAAGAAACAAATGACACGGCCACGGCAATAGCAGTACTGAATGCATGAAGACGTGCCCTTGACGCTCACCGTTTTCAGTAACGTGATTTTGACGGATACCCCCTCCAGTCAGGATAGTCGAACCGAACTGTCTTTGCTTTTAAATCGAAAGGCGGGGTGCTGCAAATGAATTGTTTCACTTAAAGGGAAAGTTGCATTAATTTATTCATTATGTTTTGCTTTTTTCCAAAAAATACTGATTAGCCCCATATTTCAGCACTCTTTTGTGTGGAAACCATACGATATACGAAAAAATAATAGGAGACATAAATTGTAGGAAATTTTCTCCTCTTTATTTTACTACATAAACACGTTTTTCATAAATAGTTTACTTTGCAAGTTATAAGCTGAAAACCACTGAAAAACAATATTTTGAGTGGTTTTTTGATGATTTCTCTTATTTGCCGAGCAAATTTTTGTTGGACAACTTCAGATTCGTGTTCAGCACCCCTAAAAACATAGAATAAACCAATAAAAACAATTACTCCAAAACTTTCCACTTCGACCCCTTTTTGTGCACCGTTTTACTGGCCTATTGTACGTTCTGTGCCGCGAGGTACCAACGCTGTGCCACATTTTTTTTTGAAAAAATGCGAAAAACAATAACAGCTATGATAATTTTGAAAATAATTCTGTGTTCTACAAATAAAATTATTTTGAAATCTGGGCAAAACAAAATTTGGCGCAGGGGGACCAAATTTTTCCTTCTCATGGCGGCAGCCAACGTGGACAAATGGACTCGATAAGCATAGTCGACTAACGATTCAATAAACCTAGGACCGAATCCTTTCAGGGGCATATTATTAATAAATTTTGTAGCAGTCCTCGCTGTTTATCTAGGTGGGTTTTTGCTAATATTCTTAAATTGAATAGACTCAAGGGAAAGCCATTCTGCAGAACAACTCAAAATTATTTTATCTTCATTTACTGAAAATACTGGTTGTGCACCTGGAGTGCCGTAAGAAATATTATATCGTACAGAAGCTGCACGAATCCTAATATAACGGGGAAAACAACTTTTTTTATTTTTCCGCAAAGAATTTTGACTCCATATTTACCTTAAATAACATAGTTTTAATTTGTTTTATACCAAGGAGCTACTTTGATCACTGGTCAATGCAGCCTCTCAACACATTTCAATCAGTAGCGGACACAATTTCAATGTTACCAATATAAAAATTAAAAAAACCAAATTATGGAAACTTTTTAACAATATTAATTTTTTTCTCGTCAGGCCTAGGCAATGGTTTGAAGAACTTAGTAATTTTTTCTTGAAATGCAAATTTTAAAAGCTCTTTCAATTATTAACAATTCTCCTCCTAAAAATAAGATCTTGTTCTATCAACTTTTACGAAGAAATCACAGAAATCGGCTCATCTGCCGACCGTCAACCTTCATTCAAATTTTTCATAAAATGTCACCTTTTCAGTGCTTGGTGAAACCTCTCCTTCAATGGACTTCGGATTTAACATTTCCAAGTTGATTTCGGTCAAATCCTAATCTTGCGATTTAAGCAACTTCTCAATGTCACTTGATTCTATCAATTCGAAAACATCTCGTCCATTTTCATGTTCAATTTCAGCGAATAAAGGAATTAGGTCACAATTTTTTAATTCACGAATAGTGAAAACACGATTAAAGGAACCGTGAATAAGGAGCTTTTACTCTATTGGTTTTCAAGCTTGAGACCAACAATACCGCTTCAATACACATTTTGGATCCATGGGCGCCGACAAGAGGAGGTAAGAAGGGGCAGTTGCCCCCCTCTGTTTTTAGAGAATGTAATTTGAGCATCATTAACTAAATGAGTTATTACATCTAATGTACCGTAGCCCCTTCTAAATCCATACTGTCTGCAGGGTAAAATTGAGTTTTGTTCCAAGTGCCATTCCCGTCTTGTTTTAATCACCCTTTAAAAAGTTTTCGTTATACAGGACATCAGTGATATAGGTCGGTAGAACGTAAATAAATTTCTGTCTTTTTGTGGTTTCAAGATTAGACAAATAGTTACTTGTTTCAGTTGTTCAATGTACTTACCTTTCACCCACCAATCGTTATATATTTGTAGTAAAATTGTTTTCGCAGGTAATGGTATATTTCTAATAATTTCATATGTTATATTATCGTTACCAGGAGCTGTACATCTTGTGGACTTGATTGCAGGTTCCAGTTCTATGATATCAAAAGATTTGTCGACATTGTGATTGCTGGGGTTTACTGTTGGTTTTTCTATTATATTTGGAACAAAACTTGGGGAAATGTTCTCAAAAATTTGATTTATAAGGCTTTCAGATATTGGTTGTTTTTTCATCGTGAAATTTTTGTTTGACATTTTTTTAAAAAGTGCCCAAATTTTTGCGATCGGTGTGTTTTTGTTTAAACTGCTAACACATTTTTTCCAGCATTCCTGTTGTTTTTTTTGAATAATAGTTTGCTTCTAGCTCGAATATTTTTGAATTGTAGATCATTCTCTAAGTTTCCAGTATTTTTGTACATTTTATAAGCGTTCTTCCGTTTATTTATAATTATCGAGTGTAGATCCCCAACGACTGTGATGACAGTTTAAATCACCACAATAATAACATCACCCTGAGCCTGCAAGAGAATATGTTCCCAGTCTTTCGTAGTCGCTTGTATGTTAGGGGGCTTATAAACACAAAGTATAGATATATTAAGGTCATTCAGATACACTCCACAAATCTCTATTTTGGAATTGAAATTTTTACGGAGAAATATTTCTGAGAATGATAAGTGGTCTCGGACGAGGATTCTGACACCACCAAATCCGTCAGTCCTGTCAACGTGTACAAAATGGTACCCGTTTACATAAAAAAGTTTTATTTGGTGATAACAAAGTCTCGTTTAGAGCAATTAGTTCGAATCTAGTAGTTGAACCAGCTAAATAGCTTAAAACGTTAGAGTTATTTTATATTATTGAATTACAATTCCATTGAATTACATTTAAAGTTCTAATCATCATCATCATCATCGTTGGAGTCAGGTAAATAATTTATAATTGTTTTAATTTCGTTTTGTGTTTCTAGAAAAATGTCCCAGTCTGGCACAACTAAATTAAATTTTTTAATAAGATGTTCGAAAATGTAGGAAATTTTATGTAAAATTTCGATTTCTAGCTTTTCCCTGTATGACTGGAAATAATCCTTATGGGGATTAAGCAAAACAGAATTACTAGTTGTGGCCTGAGATTTGAAGGTAGGGGTTTTTTGACTATAAAAGGAGAAATAGCCTTGCGTTTTTTAGGAGGTTGGGATTGTGGACGTGGTACCCAGTTTTTACCACCTGAAGGATTCTCACTATCTTTGTCGTCATTCAGATATGGGAAATTGATGAGGTTGTTTAATAAATTGTACCTTTTGTTTGAGGTAGCTTTGGAGTAGCTTGGGTTATTAACCATTGATTCCTCTTCTTTAAATGATATATTTTCTTCACACATGGTTTTTTTTAACATTTAATTGGTGCTGGTATTTGGGACATTCTTTTGAGACAGACTTATGACCGTTTTCTTCGCAATATATACAAAATTCCTCACTTTTACATTCTACGCCGTCTTTAACATCATGAATTTGTCCACATTTTGTACTGAAATTGACTGTCTCGACCCTTACTTCGTGTAATCTACTCATATTAGTGTTTTAAATGAAGCTCACTGTTTCTAGCTAATTCCACAATATAATGAAAATTGTTGAAAATTCTAAAAAATTGACAATTGTTTCGATAAATCAATATCATCGAAACAATTATCAATTTCTTCGAATTTTCAACAATTTTCATTATATTGTGGAGTTAGCTAGAAACAGTGAGTTCCATTTAAAACACATTTTATACATTTGTCAGTGGTACTTTTGCAATATTTTTTAGTATGTTCATATCAAAGACATTTGTTGCACTGCACTACTGAATAAACATAAGGTTCTACTACGAACCGAACTAAATCAATTTTAACAGAACTAGGTAAATAATTTCCTAAAAATGTAACAATTAACATTTGTCTAGGTACGTACTGTATCTCTTTATCGGAATCAATAATTTTGCGCTTCATTCTTTTAACGTCTACGACTTTTTTATCGCTTTCAATATTTTCCAATATACATTTTTCATTTAAAAATGTATCAACTTCCCTAATTACGCCTTTTTTATGATTGAAAAAGGTCGGAATATACGCTATCAATTTGTTATCTTTCATTATCTCATGTCCTATAATTGAATTTGCAGTATGATAGTTTTTAAAAATAATTTTCACTTTATTTGTACGGACTAACTTAATAATATCTACCATATCATTATTTAAATTCCTTTCATTAAAAAGATAATGGCCTAGCTTAACTGCCGAAATACGAATACTTGTTTCTGAAGGTTCAACGATAACATGGAACAGTCCGATATCAGTTGAAGTATATTTATTATTTAAATTGTACTTTTTATTTATTTCAATTTCCATTTTATCAGGAGGGTCGTGTTGAGATGGGTTTCCATTTTATCAGGAGGGTCGTGTTGAGATGTGGGCCCTCCCCCATCTGAATCTTCAGTCATAATAATATGAAGTACTTATCGTACCCAATGCCAAATATTTTATTATTTATACTAATAAATTGACAATTCGTAAAAAATAATTTAGTGTACTATTGAAAGATAAGACAAATCAACTATTCTATTCGAAGGTTCGAACGGTACTGTGGATAAATTTGTAATAATATCAAGCAATATTGATTCTAGTAATAAAACATTGGGTGATTTGCATATAACATCAACATCGGCCACGCTTCACATGTTATAGGAACTACCTAATTGAGAAATTGAACTAAAATACAATTGGATGGTACCGTAGCAGATCGTGTCCTAGTAGAAAGTAACTGAAAAAACTGGTGCCTATTATTCCGTTTATATTATTTTGCAGAATGCACGGCATCGCTCTTAGTGGAAAAGATTCCCATGAAGGTAATTTAGAAGATCTTATTTAGTTTATACTGAAAATCAGTGAGAAAGTATTAGAAGAACATCCGAATAGCTGTAAAAAATACCAAATATACATCCCACATGTGTAAAAATGAAATTATAGGAATATGTGGTGAAACGTTAAGAAATATGATCGTAAGCGAAGTAAACGACTGAAACGCGTTTTCCTTAATGGCGAATGAAACCGCAGATATTGCTGGGCACAAGCAAGTATCTATTGGGATCAGGGGGGCTATCCTTGACCCTTCGCAACCTTACGAATGATAGCTAATATCTTTGTTGCCACAGTATTACATAGAATACTGTATGAGGATTGGTCAATTGTGACAATTGCACTAGTACTCGCTAAGTTACGAAGGTGAAAAAATTAGCCCCCAGATATGCGAATAAAAGAAATACAGGGTGTCCCAAATAAGAGTGACTGATTTTAAACATAAATGTCCAGCTTATTAATTGCTCCAAAGAGATGGGGTTTTCACTAGTTTCACTAGTTTATCAAAGAGATTTTTTTAGGCTTGGCTGACATTTCATATCATCAACACAGGATGTTTTACTAATGTTGGTCAAATTCAAAGGGGAAAATATGAATTATTTTAAATGTAACACCCTATAATTTTTGATCTCATTCGAACGAGCAATCATTCTCCTTTCCAAAAATGTATAGTTTTTCATCTTTTGTTTCATTAACAACAAAGATATTCGAGGTTTCATGTAGTAGTCCATTTTTAATTAGTAATTTTATATGAACGTATTTTGATGCCTAAAATCAACTCATGCTGTGACCGTTTAACGCATAACAAAATCATTTAAGTTGGTTTCATGTAGTATTGCATTTTTAATTACGTAAATAATTGCCAACAAATCTGACAAACAGTTTATTTAGTAAGAAAAAACATAATAACATTATTCAATACATATACAGAACGAAGAACAAAAAAGTTACAATAAATGCTGCATATGCCTACCTTCTTCGTTTATGCATAACTGTTAGCGAAATTTTAAATTTTCAAATGTATTTTCTAACATTTCTTGCGGAATGTTTTCAATAATGTTCCTGATATTATTTTTTAGTTCTGCTAAATTGTTAGGCTTAGGATTGTAGCACCTACCCTTCACATATCCCCAGAGAAAAAAATCTGGGACAGTTAATTCAGGAGACCGCGGTGCCCATTCAATCGGTCCAGCTCGACCTATCCACTTATCATTAAAAAACGTTTTTAATGAATCTTGTGCTATTAACGAATAATGTGGCGGTGCACCGTCTTGTTGAAAGTAAACGTCGTCGCTAATTTCATCTTGAACTAGTTGCGTATAAAAAAAATTTCCAATATATCCGTGTAATTAGTACCCGTCACTGTTGGTTCCGAAAAGAAAAAAGGACCATATATTTTTCGCCGAGATAATGCACACCAAACGTTTACTTTTGGACTATCTCTCTGAAATTCATGAAAAGAAATTGGTTTTTGAGATCCCCATATTCTACAATTATGTTTGTTACACATGCCATTAATGTGAAACATTGCTTGATCAGACATAATTAATAATGAATTGGGTTCGTTTCTTAATAAGTCAAGTAAAGTCTCACATACCATTACACGTTTTTCGTAATCTGACTCGTACAATTTTTGATAAGTATGAATTTTGTATGGAGTTAGTTTTAAAATTTTTAGACATCTTTGAACGTCACTCTTGCTAAGCTCTAAAATTCCAGCAATTTTTCTAATTGAAATTTTATGATCGTTATCATGTAGCACTTCATTAATTGACATCAACTTGTTTAAAAGACCATCATTATTTCTTGGTTTTTTTAAGTGTGCAATGCAACCAGTTTCGATAAATTGTACATACCATTTTTTAATAATATTCACTGACGGCGGATTTTTCATAAATTTCCTTCTGAATATCCTCCTTGTTTGAACTATTGATTTCGTTTCTGCATAAATTATTACAGTTTGAGCTTTTTCACTCACTGTATAGATCATTTCGAAGCCGACTTATGACTTAACAAAATTACTATGGTCAAAATTGCTGATTTTGTTGTTATGCGTCAAACGGTCAAAGCATGAGTTGATTTTAGGCATCAAAATACGTTCATATAAAACTACTAATTAAAAATGTACTACTACATGAAACCTCAAATAACTTTGTTGTTAATGAAACAAAAGATAGAAAACTATACATTTTTGGAAAGGAGAATGATTGTTCTTTCGAATGAGATTAAAAATTATAGGGTGTTCCTTTTAAAATAATACATATTTTCCCCTTTGAATTTGACCAACATTAGTAAAACACCCTGTGTTGATGAGCTGAAATGCCAGCCCAGCCTAAAAAAATCTCTTTGATAAGCTAGTGAAATTAGTGAAAACCTCATCTCCTTGGAGCAATTAATAAGGTGGGCATTTATGTTTAAAATCAGTCACTCTTATTTGGGACACCCTGTATTGTGGAAGAAGAATTTCTAGGATTTACGAAGATAAAGTCAATGTCAGTTCAATCAATTTCTGATGCTATTTTTATCTATGCGAGGGAATGTGGTCTAAATTTAGAATAACTGACAGGATTAGGTGTTGATAGCTGTTCTACTATGACAGGAAAGGAAAATGGAGTCCAAAAACTAATAAGGAACGTATATCCTACAGCAACATTTTTTCACTATTCATCACACCGGCTAAATCTTGTTGTTAATGATTTTAATTCAGTTTCGCAAATTCCAAACAGTATCGGTGTAGTTGAAGAAAAAATCAATTTTTTTAGAGACAGTCCAAAGCCGAGGGCACTTGTTACCAATAGACCGAAAAAGTGTGACGTCAGAACATGGCCGCTGACAGTTAATGAGGGAAAACAAATCAATTATTTATCTAATGTCTTGTCTTGGCCATTGTAATATTTTAAAAGTTTATTCGTTTTTTTTATTTGTAGAGTGACACTGCAGTGACTATCAAGTCATCATGCCTTATTGCTTCGCTCCAAAATTTCCATCATATACTCTATATCTACGACATATCCACTGTTTAAACTGTCTCCACATTTCTTTAACACTTTAATTTCATTACAAAACTGCTCCGCAATGCTCGACAAATTAACAATAGACAAACGTAAAATGAACGTAAATAAATATTTGTTTTCCTTCAGTAACTGCCAGCGGCTATGTTTGTGACGTCATAGTTTTTTCGGTCTATAATCCCAATTGTATCAAAGACTGTCAAAAATATCAATTGACATTATAAAAAAAATGTAAACTTACATATTTATATATAAAAATCAACTTCACAATTTATTTTTGAAACCCCGTGTTTCATTATTTTAAGATTACTATTATTGAAACTTTATTACGAAACAGTTCGAGTGCTTTATTTCCAATGAACTCTTATTAATTTTTAAAGGTCCCTGGTTTGTTCCCGGGTTTCGGCACCATAACATTAAATCAGGAGTAGAACCTTTTGCGCCATTACTTAAGAGTAGGCTGACCGCTTCAAATCCATTTTAAATAATTGGAATAGATTTTGCGGAGCCGCTGTATGTCTATAAAGCAGACCAACGAATAAAAACGTATATTATGCTAATCATCTGCGCTGTTGTGAGAGCAGTTCATTTGGAGTTAGTTCTTAACTTAACGACCGACAGTTGTGTTCGAGGGTCAAGAAGGTTTACAGCTCGTCGAGGAGCTCCTGAGATTATATACTTGAAATATTATTTACGATACTCGAGCAAAGCGAAGTTCAAGAATGTGCTCTAAAATAATGAATAAAATGGCATTTCATAATCGAAAGAGCAGTTTGGTGGGAGGATTTTGGGAGAGCATGGTAAAAACAGTAAAGAATGCTCTTAAAATTACTCTCGGTAAGGCTCTTATAAATAGTGATGAACTCCAGACAATTCTAACAGAAGTAGAATCAACGGTCAACTGAAGACCATTAACGTATATTGATGACGACGACACCAATTTATTGATTTTTTCTCCAGCGCATTTCCTAGTGGGAGCCAAAAATGTTGGTTTTTTCCTAAGTCTGAAATTGCCTGAAATCAACCTAAACGATATACTTAAGCATGGACATCGAGGGAATAATTGGTTTCTAAATTTTGGAAAAAATGAACAATGTAAGTATTCTCAACAGCTGCGAACGTATTACCATAATCAACGTCCTAATTCTAGGAGCTTAAGAACAGACACCTTGTACTATTGCATCAAGAGCATACGCACATGCTACAGTGGAAGATGTTTAATGTCATCGATGTGTTTGTAGGGTGCGATGGTCGAGTGCGGGCTTGTGAAGTATTATTGACTTCGTAGACCAGTGCAAATTTTTCCGTTAGAAGTTGAAGATTCTCCGCCGCGGGAGGATATCAAAAATATCAACTGACATTATTTGTAAAACAAGTGTCACAATGACTCGTTTTGTGGTACGAGCGAAGCTTGCGCAACGAACCGCGAAGCGGTGAGTTGCGCAAGTCACGACTACTACAGAAAGTCATTGTAACACAAGTTTTACACAATATTTTTTTATAATTCGCATTTATTTAATTTCTTAAATAAAACAGAATTACATATAATCCCTGTTTATAAACTAGGAGTAGTGGTTTGAATTTAAGTTGGCAATTCTGTAGATATTCCTGATTGGTCAGATCACAGATGGTTTTATTCCGCACTTTTGACATATTATGACCGAATAATTATGTAAATTGTAAACAAACTTTCATTTAGGCAAACAGAGGATGATTATTTGTTTAAAAAACAGCTTCTTTCGATCTATTTATATTATATCATGAACAGAATCATTTCTACAATACATCTTCACATAGATATCTGGTAATTTATCCCAAAAATAGGACGTTATGTATAACTATTTATTGATCCTATACAATATAAAAATAAACAATTGACAAGTCATTGATGAATAAACGTTAGCGAACTTTATTTATTAATATTTTTTATATATAATTTATACAAATTTAAGTGTACATAGAAACAAAATAGAAACCCCGAAGAAGGTTAATATTTGTCTTTTGTTACAAAAAAGTTGAGTTCGTTTTTATTGTTCGAATTCTAAATATTTGTTCATATTTTTTAAGAACTAGAGTTTTTGATTTATTAAAAAAATGTCGTTCTGTGTTTTTTAGATACAGTATCGTAAATACTTTTAGTTTTTAATTGTTTTCTATTACTCTATAAATATTTTTCTTTTTCTTTATGCTTTTTAAGAAAACATTTTTTAATTTGATAGAGGTTTACCCCTTAAAAAAGTCGCTATCTATTGAGAGCAAATTTACATAGTTGTGTTTTTTAGGTAAAATGTAAAATAGGTACTTTTGTTTGATATCTAGTACTCCATAAATGTTTCTATTCATATAAGTGTTTTAAATGAAACTCACTGTTTCTAGCTAATTCCACAATATAATTAAAATTGTTGAAAATTCTAATAAATTGACAATTGTTTCGATAAATCAATATCAACAATTTTCATTATATTGTGGAGTTAGCTAGCAACAGTGAGTTTCATTAAAACACTAATATGAGTAGATTCCACGAAGTAAGTGTCGAGACAGTTAATTTCGTTTCTATTCATGTTTATATTTCCAATCAATAAGATTTTTTTTATTTAAGAAAAATGTATTAAATGTAAAAGAGACTTGACCTAATTTTCTTGCCCCTCCCCCTGGAATATTTCTTGACCCCCCCTAGGATAATTTTCTGCTGGCGCTCATGTTTGTCCAGGCCACAAATTTGAATATCCATTGTATTTATTAACTAAAATATAATTAACGGCAGAATATTTTTATAACATTAAATAACAACATAACCTCATTGTTTACATTTTCTATATCTTCATACTACTTTCAAAGTCTGGCAACATTCTCTTATATATGGAAGTCTTCTTCAGTACTTTGTTAGTTTGTTAATTCATTGTCCAGAAGTTTAAATTTCTAACTGTAGTTTTTTTACTGAAACTGAAATAGTATCTGTCTTTTTCTGTTTCTGAAACGTTTTGTTTTCTTTCCTAAATCATTGTTTATTTTTCGAAATATTTCTTGGATTCAGAATTTGTATCATTATTTATTATTAAAGGTCGTTTACACCTGCCATTCATAAACCGCTAGTAGTAATTTCATAATCCTGATAAAAAAGTATATTTTCAATTCAGCAAAAGTACACACGTAATTCAATACGTTTATTGACTAGAAATATTATGAAATGTGTGAGTTTTATCAATATAATTGATATTATTAAATTTCTTCCGTAACTGTCTATTTCAAAAAACAATAACTTTCCCATGAATTTTAAGACAAATTTGAATCAAATTCATCTTACAATTTTCGGAAATTCCAAACTTGAATATATTTGAGTATATATCTAATAGGGTATTCCAGGGGTGTTCAGACGTGAACTGCTGGCGATTTACCTCAATATATAGTTAGATTACAAGCGATCGACTCTGTAAGTAGGGTGTTTCATGGCGTATGTAGATCATAGATGTAGTGTAGGTCACTGCTCTAAAGGTAATGAGAAAACCCATATCCAAACATGCGTCTTAAATGGTTTTTACAAAATGATGGTTTAGTTACTATTGAGCGTCTTAAATGGTTTTTACAAAATGATGGTTTAGTTACTATTGAATTATACATTTTTGGATGTCAGCATACTTTTCGTAAGATGGTACATAATTACTAAGTGCTAATCGCAAGCATGATGACATATCTTCGTCAGTTAGTCGATTCCGATATTTTGACGTAATTATTTTCATTTTAGAAAATGTAGAGTCGCACAAATTAGCTGATCCAAATATTTCTGTCAACTGAAGATCAACTTGCAATTAGATTCGGATATTTATGTCCAGATATCAAAAGCCATATTTTTGTTTCAGACGCTGTGGCTTTGAGATGTATATCTGAGATAATATGCTCTGCCTCCATTTAAACTGACTTTCTATTTCAGCAGCAGTTTTCTCAATGTTTTAGATGAAAAAGGATGACTCAAAAATGTTGCGATATTTGTCAATTTACTAAAATAATAAAAACGTCTTTTGAATTCACTCCAAAATATATAAGTATTAATTCTCTCCCATATATATCAAAATTTCATTGAGGAATCCTTGCTTCAAAGACGGAAATTGTTGCAGATCCTTAATTTTAAGTTGATCTATCATTACTTGCAATTTACTTTTATATGCGTTTATTGCGCTCATCATCTCGATAATAGTTTTTTCTTCACCTTTACCATTACCAAGTTAATTGTTTTAAGTGCATTGTGAACTCTATTAAGAATGCTAAATCAGTTTATAATTTTTTGCTCTGAATGTTATCACCTCTTTCGTGTAGAAAAGCAACTTTTCGGGCAATAATACTTGAAACCTTTCAAGAAATTTTCCGCGACTCAACCATCTTATGTCCGTGTGTACAGCTATATCAGTGTGTTCAGCAGAATCATTATCTTCCAACTGCAATTTGAAGAGCCTTCGTTGCAAGCTTCGGGCAGAGATGGAGTTCAAAATTTTTATTGCGATGTTCATAACCTCCTCCATGCTAAAACTTTTAAGCACAAAACTTGTTGATGGATAATACAATGGTATGAGAAACACTAAGGGAAATCATCATTAGCTCGACACAATGTAACGAAATAATTTTTGTTATCAGTTATGGCTGGTGCTCAATTTGTTGTAATGCACTCTAGTTCATAGATTGGTAGCTCGTAGCTTTGTCACAAAATTTAAGAAAGCATCATATATATATATATATATATATAAAAAATTTTATATAACGACTGAAAAATGCTATATAGGTGGGGATAACGGGGATTTCAGTCCAAAGAATCAACGCCAAGATCTTTTATTTACAAAATGCCGCCAAGCTTTCGTGTCCTTTTGACACTTCTTCAGGGCAATGTAAAATATTTTAAGTAAATTCAATATAAATAATCATTAAAAAATTCGTAAATGTAAAAATAAGTATAATTATAATATACTTGATGTCATATTTCACATGTATCGATTTGTCTTATGTGAAATATGACATCAAGTATATTATAATTATATTTATTTTTACATTTACAAATTTTTTAATGATTATTTATATTGAATTTACTTAAAATATTTTACATTGCCCTGAAGAAGTGTCAAAAGGACACGAAAGCTTGGCGGCATTTTGTAAATAAAAGATCTTGGCGTTGATTCTTTGGACTGAAATCCTCGTTATCCCCACCTATATATATATATATATATATATATATATATATATATATATATATATATATATAAATAACGATATACGGTCGAGAAAGAACTTACATTGTTTCCGTATTTATATATATATATATATATATATATATATATATATATATAAATTTCGATTTTCTACTACACCTGTTTTAGTCGAAATTTCAATAATTTCGAGACTTATTGGCCTGACCGTTCTTCGAACGGCAAAACAACTACATTCCTGGCTAATACCACGCAGAATATTGAATTACATCCCCTTCGAAAACCGTGACGTCGATCGGCCATATTGCCGATACGGACATTTGTGGTGATTCGCAACTGATAGCGGAAGAGCATAGTACACTTACGCGTTTCGACCTTCTTGGGTCTCTTCAAGAGTGCCGTAATGCCTTCCAGTTCAGAATCTCTAATCCGAACTGAAGATTACACCCTCCGACAACCTCTCTTGGTTCGTGTAGTTACACAAGCGAGAAGTAGTCAGTTGGCGCCATCTTCACTTTCAGTTGCGAACCAACACCTCAGATAAATACGACCGTATTAGTCGTAATGAATAAAAATGAATATAATTTCATAAAATACGAGGTGCTATATGAAATATAAATTTCGATTTTCTACTACACCTGTTTTAGTCGAAATTTCAATAATTTAGACTTATTGGCCTGACCGTTCTTCGAAGGGCAAAACAACTACATTCCTGGCTAATACCACGCAGAATATTGAATTACATCCCCTTCGAAGGGGATGTATTTCAATATTCTTCTCATTTTATGCTCATTGTACAATATACTATACTACAACTATAAAACATTTCTTATGTCTCAAATGTCTGTTTGTTTTAAATTATTTTAAATTTCATTTTAATTAATTTTCTTATATAAATTGACTGTGCATGTTAAAATAACAGAATCCTGAAAAATTATTATATTACATTTTTTTAAATGGAAAACCGTGAGATATTGTAGACCCAGATCACTCTGACTGGGTCACTTCTGTTAATATGGGATATGGAAATAAAAAACCAGTACAGCATCAAAAAAACTAGAACGTTCTAAAAGAGAGAAGAAAAGGAAACAAAATAAATGTGTTGTGATAATGGATACATACATCTCCCATCCTGGTGATAAACGCTTTGGAATGTTAAGCTCTTCAGAGCGCTCGAATGTTATATCTATTCTTGTTAAGAGGACACAGATGATCGCTTTCGAGGACGAACTTTCTCGGAAAAGGTTTTCGAAACCAATCCGAAAATTGCATGCCTTCCTGGATGAGAAAGGTACGATCCGTGTAGGTGGAAGATTAAAATAATCATCTTTGTCTTATGATCAGAAGAATCCTTACTTATTACCATGTCGCAGTCGCTTCACCTCATTAGTAATCGATTTTTTTCACAAAAGATATTTACACGCTGGTTTTCGTACCATGCAATTTTTAATATCAGAACACTTTTGGATACTGTCTCCAAAACGAGCTATTAATGCTGTCCTGAGTAAATGTGTCGTTTGCTGGAAAATATCCGTTTCCATTTTCCATTTCGGTGGACTCTGGGAAGCAGGAATAAAATCTGTCAAAACCCACCTTAATTGCGTCGTTGGGGAACAACAAGTTTTGACGTATGAAGAATTTTATACCGTGTTGACATTAATTGAGTCTATTTTAAACTCGCGTCCTATCACTCAATTAAGTACCGATATTGAAGACATTAATGCTTTAACACCCGGCCACTTTCTTACTCTCGAACCGCTGCAGACTATACCTGTTCCAAGTCTTGAATCAATCCCCCTGAATCGACTTTCGCGTTGGCAATTGTTGCAGAGAATACAGCAAGATTTTTAGGCTCGTTGGAAGCGAGAGTACCTGCATTCGCTTCAACAGCGTTCCAAATGGCTAGACCCACATGGAGTCGCTCCAGAGAAGGTATGCTTGTATTGATAAAAGATGACAACGTTCCTCCTTGTCACTGGACATTAGGACGCATAAAGGAATTAGTTTATGGACGTGATAAAGAGGCCCGCGTCGCGGTAACCCGTACTAGCCGTGGTTCCTTAAAAAGACCCCTGGTTAAGTTATGT
The DNA here is from genome assembly GCA_963921935.1 of Galeruca laticollis. Lineage (NCBI taxonomy): Eukaryota > Metazoa > Arthropoda > Insecta > Coleoptera > Chrysomelidae > Galeruca > Galeruca laticollis. The sequence goes on along the minus strand of OY998181.1, from coordinate 18,747,414 downwards.
CCACTCCCTCTTGCTGATGATTAGGCGTCAATTTCATAGGATTTATTATCTAGTTTTTAGTGTATTAGGGGTAAATTTGTGTTGTCCTCTCCTAAAAATTATCGCTGTTTATGCTCGAAGGACCAAATGTTACGAATAGCTCAAAAATAAATATATACATTGCAAGGACAAATGAACTGTAATTATTTATTGCCTTAAACTTTGCCCACTAACCTGTAATAAGGTGCGATTCTTCTTGATAACCAGTACTGGGAACACATAGGAACACATGGGGTCTAAGCCAACTCGGAGTTGTACCGGAACTGACTTAATTTCGACGAATAATTGACTCCGGCGATATACAGAGGCGCGTAAAAGCAGCAAGCAATAGCCAATAACAAGAAGAATTAAAATAAAATAAATAAATTGTTGACAGATTCGTAACAATCGCTGACGCCCATTCCTTTTACATAACTGTTCTAATATAATTATGAATCAATATGTGAATCAAAAATAAATTTTAAAATACATTTTTTTTGTATTGAGTTATTCAAAGTTTGTTAATTAATAATTAAATAAAATTATTGTTGCAGTCTTGGATTTCATTTTTAGGATTTTATACAGTATACATATTTGGTAAAAGTTAAGAAACGTTCACTTATAATATAAAGGTAGATGCCAAAATAACTATGGTAAATCGCATATTTCGTCGAGATCACCTTAAAGATAATTCAACTCTCTCAAACTTCTTTTACATCCTATGTACTAAACAATGGTTGTAGAGAAAGTATAGTGTTTCGCTCGGCGAAAAGCATGTTGCGCCTCGTTTGATAAACTCTGGTTGCAGTAAATGCTACTCTCGTCAATCGTTAAACAATATACTATTTTTTCTGAGTATTTTGTTTTTGTATTTCATGTATCTATGATCGATTTTCGTTTTTTCTCTATTTATTATTATTATGTTTTTGTTCATTAAAATAAAAATTTGAACGTATTTTGTCTATTTTATTGCAAGGCAAGACTCGAGACGAGACTTTCCACTGTTAATAAGACGTCTCGTCTCGTTGGCAATACTACATTTTGCAATATAATTAGGAAGAAAAAAAATAATTATTTCATCACGATCTATTTTTCTAAATAAAAAATAATGAAAAATTGTGTTTTATTTATTTCATTTCCCAAATATTTATATTGAAACAAAAGAGGAAACATAGTATTAAAGAATCTATACAAAACAAAATAAAAAAAGTGTGAACTGAAACAAACGCAAACTTATTTTAAACAACTTGGACAATACCATGGTCTTTCCCAACAAACCAAACGCCATCGGAAAACATACGGCCGCCAGTCGGCATGCACGGTAATCTGGTGGCTGAAGTAACCATGATCTGGACCTCCGTCGGCCCAGTTCTAATATACCGATACTTATGTACAAAGAATCGGATTTTACTCGGCAACTTAACGGCAAACCGAGAGCGGCTGTTTTCGGGCCGGAAGAGGCTACTCCTCGGACACTCGCTACCGGGAGACCATAATTCGTGCCAAAACTGATCTGCTGGATGTTTTGCTGGCTATATCCGACTCCGGGCCGCGTTCGGTTAGCAAGCCGTAAAGTGGTACCAAATCATTCTCGTTTAAATTTCGCGCCGCATCATTTGACGGCCATTTTGCTTATATTTTGTATTTTTGTGAGGTTATTGTTTATTGTTGTGTTGTGTTACTCAACTCTTACTCTTAAACTAGGAAAAAAATAGTCTTATTTTATGTTGTTTTTATATTTGGTGCTGATTTTGATATAGTATCGTGAATCGTGCTGCCGTGATTATCAATTATAGTATTTGATCATTTTTGCGTTTCTCCGCTGCCAGTTAATTTATTGTTATTTCAAGAAAGTGTAGGCAGAACAAGTGTAAAAATAAATAATGTCTCAGTCGCATTTACATGATGGGCAAAATAATTTGTAAGTACAAGTGTGAAGTATCTTATGGTACAAGTGATTAATGTAACAATCTCAAGCAAATGTTACTTAGCTTAAATTTTAAAAGATGTTAGTTGGCTGAGTTCTATTTTAACCTACATAATTATGGCGTCTGTACATAAAATAAGTAAGAGACAAGAGCGGCGTTTGATTGCCACGCAAATGCAATCAATATTAAGTGATTTTATTTCTATAAACGAGGCTTTGAGATCTGAATGTTCAGAGCCCAAGACAGAACCTTCAATCTGTGCATCTCATTTCGAACAAGATGTTGTCTATAATTCCCCAAGTAATTCCCAATATGATCCTAATTTGGAGACACAATCTAAAACTTCCAGCATCACTTCTAATATTTCTAACTCCAGTTTCATTGATAGTCACCGATTAATGAAATCCAGTGACTGTATTGAAGCACAGACATGGCCTTCAACAGAAAGTGTGTTATCAGAGACAGAGTTTGATTACATATTTAGCTCATATTCTGACTCTGATATCGAGAAATCTAACAATGAGTATGACAAAACAGATAATAAGAATAAAACTGACCCAATTGGCTCAAAAATGCTCTAGATAGATCAGGAGGAAGAGCCAATCGAAAAAGTAGAAATTAAGAGATTTATTGTATTTATAGATTTTTATTTCAGGCGATTAGTCTATTTTAATTTATTACTTTACTTAATTATAAATTAGGGTATTTTGTTTTAGTTGTTCAAAACTGCGCCGTTTAATTCTTACTATTAAAATCTTGTTTATTTGTTTTATATATCTACATTCTGTCATATGATATGGGAACTATGAAAAATATGTATACATATTTTTTGTTGTTATTTTAATGTATATAATTTCCTAGCCGATTATTCTATAATAATTTGTTGCTGATTTTAATATAAATAAGATGGTTTTTTCGTTAAGTTTCTTGTAACTGCGTATTTTATGTATAATATGTACACATTTTCCGTTCCTTATTACTTATATATTGGGAAAACTTATTTTTTGCATTTGTTGTAAAAGAATGTAGATATAATGACATTACTTTTTTTGTTGTCTAACTAATTAATGGTCTAATGTTTTTTTAAAAGGTGTTTTATTATACAAACTACAAGTTTAGATTTTATTATGAAAAAATTTTAGATATCTTTTTTTATCAATACCATAGCAGGGGATGTTTCCCTGAATCTTTTTCATGCATTTTTAAATGTTTTTTTTCACAATTGCTAAAATAATTTCTTTGTTAATTTAAAATTCCAATTTTTATTTGATGCATCTATATACAAAAACCATTATTATAACCTTTCACATGTTGTTTTTCAGATGAGATATTTTGCTGATTTCCAATATTAACATATTTAAGCTAGAAATATCAATTTTATACATAATGAAATACAATTATCATTTCTTTCGCCTAATAAAGGGTATTCAATAATTATCACATGGTTCACAGTCGCCTATCGATTACAAACCATATTTTATTGAACAGCTGATAGAAAGTTTATCATAAGAAAAGATATTTCTCAAATACAATTATTTTGGGCGTCTGCGCATATTCGTCTGGCCGATAAATGGCTTACAACAGGATTGCCCCTTTGCGAGCCACCGATGGACTGCCGTGCACTTACCGGCTATCTACCATCGGCCCGCCGTCGGTTTTACCGGCTATCTACCATCGGCCCGCCGTTGGTTATTCAAAGGCGTTGCCGAGGTTGAATGGTTGGCTAACCTACTCTTAGCCACCTTACGGCCTGGCGGACATGCCCTACCTACACGCCGAGCCGGGAGCTGTAAGCGGGCCGAATGCGGCAGTTCGGCAAACCACTTTCTTCCCATTATCGGACCAGCCAGTCTGTGTTTGTTGGGTTGTACAGGAGTTAACATTCATTCCCAAACAGTCCATGTGGTACCATTCTAATTTGCAATTACAATTATCACTGGCAGTCATATGTGGAGACGTCTTCACTTTTTAAAGTGAAGGGGTCCAGGTTATCAGTAACACTTAAGTTTTGATTATACCGGTTCACCATTTCAGGGTCATCTGTTGATAATCGTTTGAAATACTCACTCATGATAACTTATCAAAAATAAAAAATAAACCGCACAAACAAACAGACGCTTCGCAAAAATCGGAAAACAACCCACGTTGTTATGACACAATACAAAACTCTCTGATTGTTCTCTAACGGCCCTATTGAATTTAATAAGCTGTTTTCGTAGAGTGTCTAATAGAATATGTTAGGTTAGGTTAGGCCAAATTTTTAAAACATTGATATAAAAAAATTTACTGTCCCATTTATATACGATTCACTGTCCTATCATAATTATTTGTTATTATAACAATAATAATATACAAACATATAGGCAAGTAATGAGAGAAAGACTAAGACAAAATTCAGATGGAAATATAAAGCAAAAATGGGGGAACATAAAAAACAATATTACCTACAAGAAGAGCAGATGAAATACAAGGACAAAAGAAAAATAAAGTAAAGAATGGTACGATGAAAAATGTGAAAACAAAAAGGAACAAAAAGATCAAGTGCGAGAAAAATGGCTAGCTACAGGGGGAGAGAGAGAGAATTGATAGAATACAAGGGAAAAAAATAAGGAAGCAGACAAATGCTGTCAGAAGAAAAATGCAGAGTAAACAAAGGAAATTATGATGGGAATAGAAAGTGATAGCCAAGATAATAAAAGATTTCATAACAACATAAGAAAATAAAGTAAAAAGAGACAAAGTAATAGATAGAATCAATAAAAGAGAATGGGAAACATTTTACAAAAACCAGCTAAAGGAGGATAAGGTTACAGAAGCAAATTATGAGATATCAGATGAGGAAGAGGAAAATCTCCAAACTTATGCAGAGTATGAAGAAATTCTAACAACTCTCAAACATAAAAAGGCAGCATAACCAGGTGGAAAAGTTAATGAACTGATCAGAAAGGCGGAGAAGAACTAAATAAAAATATATACGAATTAATAATAAACATATGGAAGGAAGAACAGGTGCCAACAGAATGGAATTTAGGACTGATAATGCCAATCTTCACAGAGAGGCCAAACAAAGTGCCATAATTACCAAGGAATAACTCTACTTAATACAGTATACAAGGTTATGACATCGCTCATAGGAAAGAAAATAAACGAATACACGGATCAGAAACTAGGTGAATACTAATATGCACATAACGACACACACAATAGAAAGAACCCAAGAATATGGAATCGACTTTCATTTATTGTTTGTAAATTCTAAGTAAGCATTTGATAGTATTAGTAGACATAAACTGATAGCGGACATGAGGAAAATGGGCATTCCAAACAAATAAATTCGACTGATAGAGATGTGAATGAACAACTCGAAAACCAGAGTAATAACTGGTGAGGGATATACAGAGTAAATTGATATTGTAAACGGTGTAAAGTAGGAGGATCAACTGTATTATTCAATATAGCACTAGATGGGGCGATTAAGGCGATAGAAACAGGCACAACAATAGCCCAGAATATGACACAAATAATATGGTGTGCAGACGGTCTGGCACTAATAACAAGGAATTTAAGCAATTTGGATAAGATGCTAGGTGACTTGATCGAAGAAGCGAAAAGCAGGAGTCTGGAGATAAATCCAGAAAAAACTAAATACATGCTAGTCAGCAGGGAAACCACAGAGAACGTTAAAGAAATCAGAATGCAGAACAACAAGAACAATATATATATATATATATATATATATATATATATATATAAAGGAAGATAGTCTTTGCTGACTGTTAGGAATAAAACTGGTGAATATTGGGGAAAGTAGCAAGAAGAAACGGAAAACGTGTACTCTTAACGGAAAGTTTTCAAGCTTTCGAGGATGATTGTCCTCATCATAAGGAATCCTGAAATGGAAAAACAGCATTAAGATACTGTAGTTGATAAGTAAGATACAATATAGAAGAAATCGCAACAGGTGCGAACTTACCTCCGAATTGAGGTTAGAATACATTATGTTGTATAAAAATAAACTACGGATATTAAAAATATGAAACAGTTCACTAACAAAGGTTTAGAATAGCACAATCACAATGAGATGACTAAAAAAGCCAACATCTAACACCATTTTGCAGACAAACGAAACACGAGTGCGTTTTTCTTGTCAATATATCATCCCAATGGATATATTATTTCCTCTTCTTCTTTCTTATGAATGCAATTTCTCAACTCCACTGTATTCTTCTCTTCCATCCAAATATGAACTTTCACAGCGGAGACCACTCTCTTTTGGTACTTGTTGTCACGTTCATCCACTTAACTATTGGTTGGCATCATTGCCTGTCAACTAATCCCTCCAAATTAGAAGAAATATTATATCACTTTCCGGCCGGCTTTTGACAAGAAAAAAGCACTCGTGTTTCGTTTGTCTGCAAAATGGTGTTAGATGTTGGCTTTTTTAGTCATCTCATTGTGATTGTGCTATTTTTAACCTTTGTTAGTGAACTGTCTCATATTTTTAATATCCGTAGTTTATTTTTATACAACATAATGGATTCTAACCTCAATTCGGAGGTAAGTTCGCACCTGTTGCGATTTCTTCTATATTGTATCTTACTTATCAACTACAGTATCTCAATGCTGTTTTTCCATTTCAGTATTCCTGATGATGAGGACAATCATCCTCGAAAGCTTGAAAATTTTCTGTTAAGAGTACACGTTTTCCGTTTCTTCTTGCTGCTTTCTCCAATATTCACCAGTTATATATATATATATATATATATATATATATATATATATTCATTTAATTTCTTCAACCATTTATTTATAATATTGAAAAGTTTATTTTCTTGGGTTCCTAGGTTGTTTGAAATAATTAAAAACGATTATATTTCACATTTTTCTATGAAAAATGGATATATATAATTTTAACGTTTCGCTTCTTCTTTGGAAGCATTTCCAAAAACAATACTATTGTAAAAATAAGAGACGATTAAAATATCAGCAGATAGATAAAAACATAACATTAGTAGGTTTCTTAAAAACATTAATAAAAACATGAAAACATAGCATTAAAATTGATGTACTCACCTTAGAATATCAACGGAACGATACTATACGAGGTAGGTTGAAAATGAAATTAGTTGATTAGCTTATAATAAATTTGACTTAACTTTCTAATATCTTGTCTATCATGCACAGAAAACTTATCTTGTTTTATGTGTATCATCTCTTTAATTGACAATTTTTGATGATTGGTGTCTTGAGCTAAAATTTTTGTTTTTTTATAATCAAATTCATGATTCTCAGTGCTTTCATGTTTGTGTAAAGCGGTTGATGCATTTTTTGTATATTTGTGACCATTAATTCTACTCTCCAAGTATTGTGTAGTCATTCCTATATAATTCTTTGGACAATTCATGCATGGTATGGAGTATATAATATTTGATTTCTTGTTATCTTTGGTTTTGTTTTTTAGTTTAGTAAAAAAGGCGAAAATGTGTTGTGGGATTTATGGCTTACATTGATGTTATGCTTTGATAAAATGTATTTAAGTTTTTCTGATAACTGATTTGTGTAAGGTAGGGCTATATATGTATCTTTTTCTTGGCTTTATTCTATTTGTATATTTGGTTTTATGTTGGTATTGTATAATTTATATGTACGTTGTTTAATGATTCTATTAATTTGGTTTTCTGGATATTGATTATTTTTCAGAACATTTTTGAGTTTTTTCATTATTTCAGGACGATATTCAGGTGAAGTTAATTTTATAGCTCTATCCGTTAATCCTATAATAACACTGTTTTTTTGTGATTTGGGATGGCATGAGTTATAATTTAGATACCGTCCAGACCATGTTTCTTTTGTATATAGTTTTGTTTTTATTTTGTTGTTGGTTTTCATAAGTGTCATGTCTAGAAAATTTATTTTGTTATTGTTTTCGTTTTCTAAAGTGAATTGGATACTTCGGTTAAATTTATTAAAAGCGCTTAGGAAGGAATCGCACTTGTTACCCGGAATTACAGCTAAACAGTCATCAACGTATCTTTTAAAAAATGTTATATCAAAATTTATATCATTCAATACTTTTTCCTCTATATATTCCATAACGATTTGCGCTAGACTTGAAGAAATTGGAGATCCAATTGTACAGCCGTTTAATTGTTGGAAAAAGTTGTCATTATATTGAAAGTAATTATTTGTTTGTATAAGTTTGTACAACAAAATAAATTTTCTAGACATGACACTTATAAAAACCAACAACAAAATGAAAACAAAATTATATACAAAAGAAACATGGTCTGGACGGTATCTAAATTATAACTCAAGCCATCCCAAATCACAAAAAAACAGTGTTATTATAGGATTAACGGATAGAGCTATAAAATTAACTTCACCTGAAAATCGTCCTGAAATAATGAAAAAACTGAAAAATGTTCTGAAAAATAATCAATATCCAGAAAACCAAATTAACGTACATGTAAATTATACAATACCAACATAGAACCAAATATACAAATAGAATCAAGCCAAGAAAAAGATACATATATAGCCCTACCTTACACAAATCAGTTATCAGAAAAACTTAAATACATTTTATCGAAGCACAACATCAATGTAAGCCATAAATCCCACAGCACATTATCGCCACTTTTTACTAAACTAAAAAACAAAACCAAAGATAACAAGAAATCAAATATTATATACTCCATACCATGCATGAATTGTCCAAAGAATTATATAGGAATGACTACACAATACTTGGAGAGTAGAATTAATGGTCACAAATATACAAAAAATGCATCAACCGCTTTACACAAACATGAAAGCACTGAGAATCATGAATTTGATTATAAAAAAACAAAAATTTTAGCTCAAGACACCAATCATCAAAAATTGTCAATTAAAGAGATGATACACATACAACAAGATAAGTTTTCTGTGAATGATAGACAAGATATTAAAAACTTAAGTCAAATTTATTATAAGCTAATCAACTAATTTCATTTTCAACCTACCTCGTATAGTATCGTTCCGTTGATATTCTAAGGTGAGTACATAAATTTTAATGCTATGTTTTTATGTTTTTATTAATGTTTTTAAGAAACCTACTAATGTTATGTTTTTATCTATCTGCTGATATTTTAATCGTCTCTCATTTTTACAATAGTATTGTTTTTGAAAATGCTTCCAAAGAAGAAGCGAAACGTTAAAATTATGTATATCCATTTTTCATAGAAAAATGTGAAACGTAATCGTAATCGTTTTTAATTATTTCAAACAACCTAGGAACCCAAGAAAATAAACTTTTCAATATATATATATATATATATATATATATATATATATATATATATATATATATACGGGTAGCAGAAAGAGTAAAATCAGAGAACAAAGCGTAAAGGTAATATGGCAAATTTCTTAAAGATAAATATCTAATCAGTAAATTGAAACTGTATAAAATTGCTATTAGACTAACAATGCAGAGACAATGTGACAAGTAAAAACGAAGAAACTGCTGAAAGGAAAATATTAGCAATTTTTTTTTGGACCAGTCAGCACAGAAGAGAGTGATTTCAGAATTATAATGAACCATGAAATTAGACAATAAGCGGAAGGACAGGATGTCGTAAAGTTCATAAGAGCCCTACGATTAAAATGGTACGGACATGTACTGAGAAGAGAGCCGTCAACAATAATAAGAAGAATAAGTAATTGGATACCACAAATAGGTAGACCGAAGATAAGATGGGAAATTGAAGGAGATATGAGAAACTTGGATATAAGGGATTGAAACACAGATATGAAGGACCGGAAAAATTGAACACGATAACAGAAAAAGCAAATAGGCAGAACAATCTATAGAAAGTAGCGGAGTGACTACCCGCAAATAAGGTCGAAGAGCTCAAAAGAGTCTGACATGAGTGAACATCCTGTGTATATAATATTTTGGAAATTCTTTGATCGATTTAGTTAATCTAATTGTTTCATAAACAATAAAACTTGAAATGAAAATAACCTATAAGCTACAAAAACCGTCCTAAATGACATTCGTTCTCCACAAATCCTAAACTATAGATATTTTTTGTATAATTCGTGTATAAAAGAGACTTTATTATAACATTGTTTACAGTGTCACAATGAAATCTCTTTGAACACTTTTTTAGTAATTTTTAGTGTCATACAGTTGGTTATTGTATGTAGTATGTATTTTGATTTGACATTTGAGTTTAACCTTGAAACAAATTATAACATGGTCTACCATTGTTCTAGCTCGCAAATTATTATATTAAATGGCTTGAAGGTGAATTTTAATAAATTATATATTAAAAATATTAATAAATAAAGTACGCTAACGTTTATCCATCAATGATTTGTCAATTATTTATTTTTAAATTGTATAGGATCAATATATAGGTATACATAACGTTTTTGGGATAAATTACCAAATATCTATGTGAAGATGTATTATAGAAATAGTTCTGTTCACAATATAATATAAATAGATTGCAAGCATGTACGAAGAAGCTCCTTTTTAAACAAATAATCATCCTCTGTTTGCTTATATGAAAGTTTGTCTACAATTTACACAATTTTTCGATCATAATATCGCACACCTAGATCTAAAGAGAATTAAGTCAAAAATCTGTGTGATTGAATTATACTCACCATTCAATTTCCTATATGGATACCTTTTTGGCCAATAAAACAGATTTAAGAATAAGTGCAAAACTCAACCCCAGATGGCGCCTAGAATCTCTTTTGTTGAACGAGCGGGCCAGTTCCTCCCGCGCCTAAACGGGAACAACGTTAGTTTCAATTAGAATTACAAGCGGAGTGTACGTGTCCTCCGTAAAAAGTTTGGAGTTATTTTGAGTTGTACCTGTTTACTTGAAATTTGAAGCAGTAATATTTTGAATTGTCACCTTTTAGATGGTTAGTGCTGATTGAATGGGTACAACATTTAGAGTGAAACCTGTATTGCTGGCAGGGTGAGTAGAGTTTTTATTTTTATTTTGAGTTCTTACCCTATTGTTGAAACATTTTTGATTTTGTAGTTGTCTCTGTTTTGTTGAGTCATATTTCATGCTCTCTTTCTTCTGTAAAATCTTATCAAAATTAAACTTATTTCGTTATTGGCGATTGGAGTTTTTAGGTCTTACTACAATTTAATATTCATCTTAATGTTAACAGAGTTTGTTACTTTTTCACTGCCAATTTTTCAAGTTGGGTCCCTTTAGATGGTTTCTAGCAAATATATTTTCACAACATAGCTAAAAAGATTAAAAATGTTTTTTATCGGCTTTCCAAACCGTGGGGCACGATTTTTAGTAAATATGGTAAAAGAACGGGATAAAGAAAATATCGCTCCTCCTATCACTCTTACTCAACATGCAACCGTGGAAGATAACTTGAAGATGTCATCAAGTGATGAAGTTTCATCCAATGTTACTATGTTTCACCGATCCGGAGCGATGAAGGTGCTATTGACGACTCCGATGAAGATCCTAATTTTCAATTGTTGAATAAAAATGAGCTCCCACCTAAGGTCGTACCCTCATCATCATCGGTGACTTCGTCCAGCACCAGCAGTTCGAGTTCGTCGGATACCGAAGATAATAGTAAGCAAGTAGGTATAATTCCTGAAACTGGTATTGAGATCAAAAAAAAGAGCAAAAAGAGAGTACGCAAACCAGCAACGTGGAAGTCGAAACTCGCAAAACAACTGAGAAATGCTGGCAAAGCCTACCAGTCCCTGTCAAAATCTAAGAAACTAATACTAGAAAGAAAGGTTGGACCACCCTGTGGAGACAAATGTCGCTTAAAATGTGAAGATAAAGTGGATAAGATGTCAAGACAACAGGTCTTTGATGCATATTGGACACTCAGCGATCTTGAAAGGCAAAGAGAATTTATAGTACGCCACTCGCAACAACCAGAGCCTAAATATCGGTACTCAAGTACCCAAAATTTTAGAGCCCTCAACAATGTCTTTTACTTTGAGATTAATGGATCCAAAATAAGAGTATGCAAGCCATTTTTCAAATCCACTCATGATTTGAGCAATAAAGCGATAAAAACAGCACTTTCGAAGAAAACAGAATCAGGTATTATTCAAGCCGATTTTAGAGGAAAACACAATCATCATCCAACTATTGACCCACAAATTAGACAGAGCGTTAAAGATTTTATAAATTCTATTCTCTGGATTGAATCACACCATTTGAAAGCCCAAACAACAAGAGAATTCATAGCAAGTGATAAATCATTAGCAGATATCTACCGAGATTATGAAAAATTTCGTGAAGAGGGTGGACTACCGGTAGCCACGTCTTCTACATTCAACAGGATATTCAATACCGAATTTAACTTTTCTTTCTTCGTACCGAAGAATGATCAATGCGATTTGTGCGAAGGGTACAAGAATTCAAACGGAGAAGAAAAGTGCAAGTTAATCCAGGAATATGAAGAGCATCTAAGAGAAAAAGATTTTGCAAGGACTGAAAAAGAAAATGACAAGAATAGGACAGATGACGCAATTGCAGCAGTTTACGACAGATTCCTGAAGGACAAATATCCTTGTTTTTCTATAAATCCAGGATCAACTGCCTCAATTTTACTATCAGCGATTTAATGGCAAAAGATGTCATATGCTACTTTTGGGATGAAACAGAGGGAAAGAGAGGAGCTACTGAAATTGGCAGCTGCGAACTTGACTACATTAAATTAAAGATAGACCAAAATCCCAACAAAGAAATTGACGTCATGTTCTATTCGGATAATTGTGGCGGTCAACAAAAAAATAAGTTTCTTTCATCTGTCTATGCCTACGCCGTCAACAAATTGCCAGTTAAGTCTATTACTCACAAGTTTTTAATATGCGGTCATTCACAGAACGAAGGAGATAACGTACATAGTGTGATTGAAAAACAAATCAAAATATATTTGCAGTCTGGTCCAACTAACATACCAGAACAATATAAAACGTTGATTACCACTGAAAAAAACACTGGGAAACCTTACAAAGTTGTTGAAATGACCTACAATCAATTTTATGATGTTAAAGCATTACAGGAATCATGGGGCACGAATTTTAATGTAGATGAAGAAAAAAATCTAATTAAGTGGCATGACATTAAGGTACTCAGAGTTGAAAAAGAACACCCTGATACATTTTTCTATAAAACATAATTTGCTGAAGAAGAAGAAAAGTGTGTGTGAAAAAGAGGGCCCAGCGCAAAAGAGGAACTGGGGTAGCCATAAATCAGACGATATTTTCAATTGGATTAACACAAGCCTACAATGGAAAAATTGCATTATCGGATGCAAAAAAAAGACATTCAAGATTTGATTGATAAGAATGTTATTCCAAAATCTTATTATGATCTCTATTATAAGAATATTCTTGGCGGTAATAAAAATTAAGTGCATTATTGTTATCAGAATATTCTTAACTCATTAGATCTCATTACAGTGAATTAGCAAAGTTCTTCATTACCTAGTACAAAATATAAGTAAGGGCTATTAACCCTGGTACATCACACTTATTTTTTGAGACAAGAACTTCACACTCGGGTCTCAGAAACCCAAAGCTATTTTTTAGCAAAAAAAACAAAAAATTTAAATATTTTATGGTTTCGGGAGAATAACTAAATTTCGTAGTTTGCGTAGAAAAAAAGTATAATCATGGTGTTTTATTTCACAAAGAGATATATTTGTTGAAAGTGAAAAAAAAAATAACATCCAAACATAAAACATTTTTTTGAAAAAAAAATAACATGAAATTCAAATTATTATCTACGAATACAAACTCTATATCTATCCTTGTAACAAAAAATAAACTCTTTTGACATTATCAGTCTTAGTTATTCTTAGCCAGGTCTTCAGTTTCTTGGATCTTGATGTTCGCATTCACAGCATAGTTGGGCTCTATGCTCCATGCAGTATGGCATGTGACACGCAGAACACGCAAAATCAGTTTTTCTATCTTTCCCTTTTGGACAGAAGAAGCATCTAACTTTTTTTGCTAAATGAACATCAATTCCGAAAATTTCACAAATTTTCTGCCGCAATGGTTTTTGTAACGTAGTAACTGTCAAACATTCTCGTAAACAATTAGACTCATTCCAAACTGCTTCAAAAAATATTTTCGATTATTTTGTCTATCTTCTTTCCAGTGTGGATTTGTGAGAGAAAACAAAACCTTTGCATTTATTCCACTTGCATCAAGTATATTGAAAAAAACTCGTAGCGGCCAACGTCTAGTCTTTCGTGAAGTAGTGTACGAATAACAGAGCTGATCGAATGTATCTGTCTCTTCCTTTCTTTCATTATAAGAATGTATAATATTGGGATTCCCAGTAATGGCATTTAGGGAGTCATCAGAATGCAATGTTGACAGCAAAAGTACAATTTTGTTTGGTTCAGGAGTGTATGAAACAAGAGTTTTATTTCTATCAAAAGCAAATAGCGATGTACCTACTTTTTTTTTTTTTGTAGAAAGGAAGTAGGTATTTCTCTCATTCTTTCTCAAAGTTCCTAGGAGAGTTAATTGATACTGTTCTAACATTCGTTCAGCTAGGGGAATTGACGTAAACCAATTGTCAACTGTGAGGTTTCGATTAGTTCCATGTATTGGTTCTGAAAGTTTTCGGACATAATTAGCCCGTACTGATTTATTGTTTTCTGTAGTTACTCTTCCTGCGTATGGAATTGCATTGAGAATATAATAAGTTTTTGAATCATTCAACATCATTATTTTTATTCCATACTTATCAGGCTTACTAGCCATGTAAATCGGGAACGGGCATATCCCTCTGTATCATACGAGCTGTTCATCTATAGTACAGCATTCATATTCTGTATAGTATGATTTACAATTATCCACAAAAATGTCAAATAATTCCCGTATAGGTGCAAATTTATCAACCAACCTTCTTTCGGCTCTAGTATCTTCACTATCAAACCTTAGACATAATGCAATAAACTGAAATCGCTGCTGTGACATTGTCGCCCGAAATATTCCATTTCCAAATTTTACTGACCAAAGTTCATCTAAGTTACAGTTTGATACGCGTAATGCACCTGCTAAAAATAGCAGCCCAATAAAAGCCTTGACATCTGCTTTATTTACTGGCCTTGTATAACTCTGTTGTCTAATATCATTGCATTTACGAGTAATTTCTTCATTTGTGTATAAAACAATAATATCTATCGTTTGTTCGTTGCACAACAAATTCCAAGCTTGTTCAGGAGACTGAACTGTCCTGGCTTCTCGTTTATGACCAGGTAAATGCATTACAATGTTTTCTTGTCTTGTACGACCCTGTCTTGCTGGGGCTTGTGTGCTCCATCGATGACCATTTTTCCCCTGTAAACTATGGACATTTCTAACTGGTTCATCCAATACTTCGTCTTCATTTTCGCTTTGGTCACTGTTGCTATCTGAGAGTTGCTCTTCAACATAATCTTCTCCTCCAAACATATCGTCAACGATCTCGTTTTCGCTCTCATTCTCCCATAAATTTTCTGCCTCTCTCTGCAATTCCACCTCGGTTAATCGACGACGATTTTCTCTGCTAGTTGAAGCCATTATAATAAAATAAATAAACGTAAGTTGGAACAAAATAATTACCATAAACATCACACTTGGGTTTGTGGTACCCATGCTCGTATTTTTGAAAATATCGTACCTCGCTGTTTCACTCAAATGCAGCAAAACACCCGTATTCTAAGTCGTCTAACTGTAGACTGAATTTACATAGACTGGCGACGCAAACAAACCACTCATGCGCATGTCACATTACAATGAAGGACCCTCTGGGTTTCTGAGACCCAACAGTGCAGTTCCAGGGTTAATATAAATAAGATCTTATTAACGACTATTTCTATGTGCCATTATTAGTAGAAATTTAGGATAAACCTAAGTTCAAAGGTGATAACTTATCATTCATAAGAGTGTTTTTTATTCTACAAGAATAAGTATAAGCATAAGATAGAATTATAATGATTTATAATACTGTTATTGTAAGACAAATATGATTGTAATGATTGATTCGGATGTGCATTTAAAACTGTTTTTTCTAGTTTGTAATATATTTTATGTTTTATTTAAGAGTTATGACTCATTTGGATTCATGAGACTGACCTAAGTTAATGTTACTAATGGTACTAATAAATAATATTGATTGACTGCAGTATTTTTTTAAAATTTTATATCAACAAATAATATACTCTTACTGTTGGTGATAGCACACTCTGTCAATTGGACTTATTATAAATAATTCAAAAAGTCAATGCATTCTAAATGTATAATGCTTTTTCAAAAGAGAGTCAACTAAAAACTTAATTCAGCAACACAGGCTCAACTCAAATTAGTATAACAAATATACATATATTGATAAGCAAAAGGGAAATAATTCAAAAATTCCGTTTTTTAGCCTTAAAACGTATATAAAAAATTAAATTACTACAAGATAATTATTCTTATGTATAAATAAAGCAAACTATAAAAATAAAAAGCTCCTGTAGTGTACAGGGACACAGAAAACAGTTTTTCGTGTTTTTTGAAAATTGTGTTTTTTTGAGTTAATACCTCTTTATATCTAGGTGTGCGATATGTCAAAAGTGCTGAATAAAACCATCTTTGATGTGACCAATCAGAATTGCCAACTTAAATCCAAACCACTCCTCCTAGTTTAAAAACAGGGATTATGTAATTCTATTTTATTTCAAAAATTAAATAAATGCGAATTATATGAAATATTTTGTAAAACTTGTGTCACAATGACTTTCTGTACTACTCGTGATTCACACAACTCACCGCTTCGCGGTTCGATGGGCAAACTTCACTCGTACTACAAAACGAGTCATTGTGATACTTGTTTTACAAATAACTATTGGGTGTTCAGTTGTTATTTCAACTCTAATTTTAGTTCTTATTATTCGTTCTCTGAACCTGAAAAAGCTAAATGTCTGAGCAATGTTGCCCGCTCCATTTCGAATATTGCGTTCGCGCCAATTGACAACAAAATTAATTCGCCAAAGAAGGTTAGGATGTAAAAAATATATAGATTTTTTGATGAATTTTTTTATGTACTGATAGTAATGTATGTAGGCGGAATTAATTGCTCGAGAATTTTTGACAATTAGTTTTTGAAATATTGATAACTCAAAAATCGAAACCTAACAATGTGGAGATAAAGAATCAGTACATCAAATAATGCTTTTTGAAATATCTTTCTCTTGTTGAAATAAAGATCGTTTTATAAAAATTATCTTGACAGATGGAAGAAACACGTCCTAAATAGAGAAATGTTTATAATATTTCACAAATTTTGAAATGTTTCCATATGGCAACTCTGTATGACTTCACCAACGTCAACTGTCAACAAGATTACTATGAATACTATTTAAAAATAAGTATAAAAATATAATTCACGTTTATATATATATATATATATATATATATATATATATATATAAATTTCGATTTTCTACTACACCTGTTTTAGTCGAAATTTCAATAATTTCGACTTATTGGCCTGACCGTTCTTCGAAGGGCAAAACAACTACATTCCTGGCTAATACCACGCAGAATATTGAATTACATCCCCTTCGAAAACCGTGACGTCGATCGGCCATTTTGCCGATACGGACATCTGTGGTGATTCGCAACTGATAGCGGAAGAGCATAGTACACTTACGCGTTTCGACCTTCTTGGGTCTCTTCAAGAGTGCCGTAATGCCTTCCAGTTCAGAATCTCTAATCCGAACTGAAGATTACACCCTCCGACAACCTCTCTTGGTTCGTGTAGTTACACAAGCGAGAAGTAGTCAGTTGGCGCCATCTTCGCTTGTGTAACTACACGAACCAAGAGAGGTTGTCGGAGGGTGTAATCTTCAGTTCGGATTAGAGATTCTGAACTGGAAGGCATTACGGCACTCTTGAAGAGACCCAAGAAGGTCGAAACGCGTAAGTGTACTATGCTCTTCCGCTATCAGTTGCGAATCACCACAGATGTCCGTATCGGCAAAATGGCCGATCGACGCCACGGTTTTCGAAGGGGATGTAATTCAATATTCTGCGTGGTATTAGCCAGGAATGTAGTTGTTTTGCTCTTCGAAGAACGGTCAGGCCAATAAGTCGAAATTATTGAAATTTCGACTAAAACAGGTGTAGTAGAAAATCGAAATTTATATTTCATATAGCACCTCGTATTTTATGAAATTATATTCATTTTTATTTAATACGACTAATACGGTCGCATTTATCTGAGGTGTTGGTTCGCAACTGAAAGTGAAGATGGCGCCAACTGACTACTTCTCGCTTGTGTAACTACACGAACCAAGAGAGGTTGTCGGAGGGTGTAATCTTCAGTTCGGATTAGAGATTCTGAACTGGAAGGCATTACGGCACTCTTGAAGAGACCCAAGAAGGTCGAAACGCGTAAGTGTACTATGCTCTTCCGCTATCAGTTGCGAATCACCACAGATGTCCGTATCGGCAAAATGGCCGATCGACGTCACGGTTTTCGAAGGGGATGTAATTCAATATTCTGCGTGGTATTAGCCAGGAATGTAGTTGTTTTGCCCTTCGAAGAACGGTCAGGCCAATAAGTCGAAATTATTGAAATTTCGACTAAAACAGGTGTAGTAGAAAATCGAAATTTATATTTCATATAGCACCTCGTATTTTATGAAATTATATTCATTTATATATATATATATATATATATATATATATATATATATATATATATATATATATATAATAACTGATGATATTTATTGAACAGAAAGAAATTTTTGTGTTAAGTTAACCGAAAAGTCTTCATGGTATTGAATATTTCGTAGGTATAGTTCCTTTTTTCAAATAGTTGGAAATGCCAAATAACTTGGAGGGTAATAGTCATATCTCAACTTTTTTAAACTTGCGCAGATTACCTTCGTATAGTTTCTAAAATATCTGATATTTAAAAAATTCGGATACATAATATCATGTTATGTAATACCAGCGAATTCGCCATTTTTTTCAAATAAATGTTTCAAATTTAAACACACGTTTTTATAATAACCAATTGAAGTTATCGTAAAATTTATAATAAGAAATGTATGTTTTAAAAGTGGAAATTATGAAAAACACGTTATTCATGGCATATCAATAAGTTTAAAATTAAAACTTTAATTGAAAAATTCTTGTTTGAATCACTACTATTCCGATTGTGATTGAATTTATAACAGATGATGAAATGGTTACATTTAGGTACAGACCATTTGTCAATGATTTTCGATGGGGACAAAAGATGTAATTGAGCTTTTGATAGCGTCTCACCCGATGTGAAATGATCTGTAAAATGAGTTTGGACAGAGGCCATTTCCCAACAGCTGCTTTCGTGAAAGTGAGAGCAGTAAATAGAGGGTGTCAGCACATACGAGGTAAACTTGTTATGTTTTATCAAGGCGATGGACAACTGCACAAGATATTGTTGAGATTATTGTAATGTTTTCCTTATTTATTTAAACGTTTTTTATTACGGGTGGGATAAATTTATACACACGGTAAGTTCACTTACTTAATTTATTTATTCACTACCCTCTTCACTAATTATATACACAGTATATTCACTTGAACTAATTTATATAATCACTTAATTTATATTCACTTGTTTACTGTTTATCTCACGATGTTAAATTATAAACTAAACTGAACTTTCTCGGGTCGGTTCCTCATATATTAGTGCCTTTTTACTAGATAATTCTAGATTGCGGCTTATACAAAAACAATTGGCTTTCTCGCATTTTCTAGATCAGACTGGTCACAAAAACAATGTCTAGATAAGATAGTCACAATCGTAAACAATTCTAAGAAATCCCCTGCGCATCCGCCATAATTTTAACTTTCATACATGGCATAGACCGAGTCGGATTCAGGGACTATACCAGTGTGCTGTTTCGTAACATTACCCCCTCCTTAAATGGCAGTTCCTCCTGGAACTTTTGTGTAGCCGAGGCTGGATGTTTGAATCGGCAACTGACCCCATTTCTACACTTTCTGATCTTATGGAAATAGCAAGGCACCATCTGGACACCGGTATCTCGAAAGATAATCTCTACCATGTTCCTGATAACTCGCCAATCCAACTGGTTACTCGCTATCTTAGGCATAGCCAGTTTCTTCACGCTGGATTCTAACACATGGTCTCGAAGTGCTTCCCACACATCGCGGTAGGTAGATCGGTCTTGAAATCCATTTTTAGTTACCACGTAGAAGAATTATGTTTCAGTTTAAGTGTCTTGCCAGGGGCTGGAATCCGGTCTTCAAGTTTTTCTAATTGCTCGAACTTCTTTCGAAAGACGAATGCCAACCCTCTTACGATCTTGAGACAGGCTGGGATGTTGTATGCCAGTGAATAATCTTTCGGGAGAGTGAACAAATCTTGTCGTTGTTCTGAAGTGACTCCATATCTAGCTTTCCCGGTACCTCCATACGCGCCCATAAATTCATCAAAGGTAGGGTCAGACACATCTCGAATATGGTTCACTCCTTTCTTTAGGTCATGGTCTCCTTCGAATGGCGCTAGTCGATTTGGTGAACTACTTTTTGTTTTCCGTTGGGGATCTTGCTTATGCGATATATAACATCATTGATCCTTTTCTTGATTAAGTATAGACCTAACCTAACCTAACCTAACCATACTTTGTCCCCTTCTTTAAAACCGCCTTCTGTGGCCTGCGTGTCGTACTGACTTTTCATTCTGTCGCTGGCAACTTGAAGATTTGTTCGAACTAATTCATGAATATCGTCCAACCTTCTTCTCAATTGAATCACGTAGTCTTCTCCTGCTAGATCTTCTCCAGGCCGACAGCCAAATTCCAGGTCACAAGGAAGCCTTCTTTCACGTCCAAACAGGATTTTCGCAGGTGTTTCACCCGTGGACTCATTGACGGCAGATTGATAAGCCAATGCGAAAAGGGAAAGATACTGGTCCCAGTCTCTCTGATGGCTGGAAACCACTTTCGACGGGCATGTTCCAATAATCCTGTTCATTCTCTCGACCATTCCATCTGACTGTGGATGTAATGCTGTTGCACTGGTCTTTTTCATTCCCAGCTTCTCGCAAATCTCCTAGAGTAGATGGCTTTCGATATTTATTCCCTGGTCACTGTGGACTTTCAAGGGCACTCCATATCGGCTGATTAATTCTTTTACCAATACATCTGCGACAGTTGTGGCCTCTTGGTTCGGGATAGCGTAAATTTCCACCCACATTGTGAAATAATCCATTACAACCAGTATGTATTTGCCACCACTTTCTGTCGTCGGAAAGGGTCCAGCGATATCTAAAGCAATCCTTTCGAAAGGGCTTCCAACATTATACTGTTCCATAGGTGCCTTTCTCTTGAGATGTGGTCCATTACTCGTAACATAAGTCGTACATTTCTCACACCAGTCCTTCACATCGTCGGAGCTGTTCATCCAATAAAACCTTTCACGTACTCGCTGAAGGGTTTTCTTCACTCCCAGTTGACCTCCCGATGGACTGTCGTGTAACTTCTCCAGTACCTCAGCTACTCTCGTTCTAGGGATAACTAGCTGTCTCCTCATCTCGGAACCATCATCGTTTTCAAGGACTCTTTTCAACAGCCCTTCTTCCAGGACAAGGGAGTCCCACTGAGCACAATACGCCTTGAGTTTCGGTGAAAATCTTGACACTTCTTGCCAGGTAGGTCGCCGATTTTCTTCCTTCCACTGCCGGATCTCATTTTGGCAAGGATGATTCTCCTGATCTTCTCTGATCCTGGTGAGTGACCATTCTTCATTGGCTACAGTAGTTCTTGAAACTGCAGTTTCCCTAGATTCCGTCTTGTTGCAGTGAGAGCAGTCTGTTGGGCATGGCCGTCTGGGCAGGGAGTCGGCATTTCGGTGACTCATACCAGCTCGATGTTGAAATCGTACTCTTAAAGTCGTTCAATCCATCTAGCGATCTGGCCCTCGGGATTCTTGAACTGCATCAACCACTTGAGTGCTGCATGATCAGTCCGGATTAAAAACTTCTTACCATAGGGATACTGGTAAAAGTGTTCAACGGACTTCACTACCACCAAAAGTTCTCTTCTTGTCACGCAGTAGTTTCGTTCTGGTTTGGAGAGGATATCCTAATATCGGCGACGAGGTTAAATGCCTCTCCAAGGTTTCAAAAGCCGTTTGACAGTCTTCGCCCCATTGGAAAGCTCTCGATTCTTCTGTAAGTCGAGTTAGAGGCTTGGCAATATCCCCAAACTTCCTGATAAATCTTCTATAATACGTGCGAAGTCCAAGGAAACTAATTTGATGTTTGTTGGTTGGTTGCGGCCATTGCTGAATGGAAGCAATTTTCTCTGGATCCACCGCCACTCCTTCATTGCTCACTATATGACCTAGATAGTTGACTCGGTTTTGGAACAGCTAACTTTTCTTCGGGTTTAGCATGAGCTGGGCAACTTGGAGTCGTTTGAATACGTCTTCCAAATTTTTCAAGTGTTCGTCACATGTCTTCCCCAGTACTACGATGTCGTCCAAATAGACCAGGCATGTCTTCCAAGACAACCCTCTCAAGACATTTTCCATGAGTCTTTCAAATGTCGCAGGCGCATTACAGAGCCCGAATGGCATGTCGTTGAATTGCCATAATCCAGATATATAAATCATTTTAACATGAAATTATTTATATTGAAATTTTCATGAATATATTGTCAGCATATGTTAGGAGCATTTGTGAAAAAAAATCTAGAATCAAATGTAAGTAGCGAATTTAGTTTTTAAATAAACAAGCTATTATTATAAATGAAACTAACTGTTTCTAAATATTTCCACTGTATTATAAGAAAATCATGCAAATTCTTAGAAATTTCACAATTGTTTCGATATGTTGACATATCATCATCAGAATGACAGAAGCTACATTTGATATGGTACCTACCTGATGCATAATAATTATTTTTGGCTAGACCAAGAAGTATCTTGTGATTGACTATTAATCTAGTCGAGATGTGACTTTCCTACGAAAAATCGTTAGAATTGTGCCAAAACTATGAGCGATAGCTCATTCGACGCGGAATAAAATTTCGAGAAAGTATTTTTATTTTTTGCTGGATATGAAAATTTCAATTATTCATCGACAAAAAACTTAAACATAGAAAAGGCTTTAGATTTTTGTTAATAAATCAAAAACTATAAGTGATAACGAGAGTTTGAAAAAAAGACAGGAGGAAATTAACTAAAAAAACACTGGACTCGCAAAACTCAAGTTGTTAACTAACTTATTAATTTGTTAGAAACAAATAGGGAACCTCTATTTAATTTTTTTAACAAATTCGGAATCTTCATTTAATTTTTTTATGAATGTAAAAAAATACAAAAACAACCATTTCTAATTCCTCAAGGAAATCTATTTCTTGTTTCTTATCAAAAATATGTAGTGTTTGAAGTTCTGTGTTAGATGTTATTGAATGTTTGGTGTCAAGTAGATGTTTTGCGTAATAGGAATTCTCTGGTTGTTTTAATCCGTATGCTCGCAAGTGTTCATTGTGTCTGATTCCAAAATTTCGAATTGTTTGACCTGTTTTGACAGCATTACATTCTGGATATTTAAGTTTATAGTGACCAGACTTTTTTAATGGGAATATTTTGATCTTTACTTTCATCAATTTTGTACTTACATTAATTTCTGTTTTAAAAGAAGTAGTTGTATTTGTTGCTAAAGAAACTATCTTTGAAATATTAGAAACATTATCAGTATATGTGATGGTTTTGTAATTTTGTATTTCTTTAGTTTGTTTGAGAAATATTAGTTGTAATGTCACTTTACTCTCCTCTTTATTAAGTAATTTATTTATTATGTGGAATGAATAACCGTTGATGTGGCTATTTGTTTAATTGTATTAATTTCTATATCAAAATTATATTTATTCATAGAAAACGGAAAATCCTCTATGCATCATTGAATTGCAAGCTGCTAATTTTTGTGACATGGGATGATTGGAATGTCACATCAGAAACAACTCTCAAATTTGTTAGACTTTTGATGGTTTTCTTAATATATAATGGAATTATTTAGAAGCAGTTCGTTTCATTTATAACAATGACATGAATAGATTCCACATTGTAAATGTTGAAACAGTAAATTTAACACAACCTATTATTTTAATCAAATTGATATTGTCACCAGGAGGTAAAGGAAATTAAATAGAAAATCAAAAATAACGGTAACTCGAAATAATTTCCTACTCATAAAAAAACAACTTCTCTCAACACTCTATACTGTGTGGAAATATTCTGGTCTTGTATTTGTTTTACTAGTGGAGCCAAAAGATTAATTTATAGTGTTATTGTCGCCTCTTTCGATTCAAAACAGATAATTGCTAGAGTAACATCATATATTTCCGTCTGTTGTTGGTTGTTGGCGATTAAGTTAGTCGTCTTTAGTGCAGTTGACACGCTCCTTAGTCGCAATCGGCTTAAGTTTCCTCAAAAGGACGGAAATTATTGGGGAAGTTGACACGGTATGCCTTTACAATATTGTTACGCAGAAGTGGACAGTCTGCATTGGATTTTCGGTATGTTTTACGGATGCAAACTTACGTGATGGATGAGTCATAAGGAAACAGCAAAATTTTAGGGTTATATTTTCGTATAAGTATCAAATAACATGAAGAAAATTCTTCGAGCAAAAAGCAAGTTTTATTAATGGAAATTATTCAAATAAATCAAACATTTATTTTATTATAGAGTGATTTAGAATTTATCATATTTTTCTGATATTTCTAATTTTAGAATAAACCGTTTTTAGAAACTTCTTGTTTAAAAATTGATTCCTTCGTAATTTTATACTCAGTGATGTAGCAACCCGAACACTCAGTAATTCTTATTTTATTTCAAAAATACTCCACGTACATGTTCAACATAAAAGTCTTAATTCAAGATTAGAATTTGCGCGCAATCAGTTGAAAAGTCCAGTTTTCATTCAATTATTTTTTTGCAGTAAGTACTGATATCAGAATATAGAATTTATTCGAGTCAGTGATTTTTAAAGTTGCGTCACAAGAATTCACAAGTATTTATCATGTATATAGTGCGAAAAATGAAAATTATTAACAGCTAACTGAATTCGGGATAGGTCGAATTGTTGGTCTTTGGGAAGCTGGGCTATCGTTCGGAGAAATTGCTGGTATAATAAACAAGAGTCTGGATATTGTTGTCAGATGTTATAAGGCATGGCACCAAGAAGGCCGAACACGAAGAGCCAGAGGCACAGGACGAATGAGCAGGGCAACAGAGGGCCAAGATCGTCGTATAAGGTTATTAGCTTTAAGAGATCGTTTCTCATCTATAAGGGCAATATCAACTCAGTGGTTTGCAGACCTCGGAAGGGTCCTTGGAATGCGAAGTGTTTATAGACGGATAAGAAGGTTTGGAATTTTTTCATACCGACCTCAGTTGTTGTTACCTTCAACTCTGGAACATCGAATAAATCGACTTCAGAGGTGCTAAGAACGACTAGAGTAGAATCTGGAATGGAACACTATCGTCTTCAGTGATGATAGGAGACGAGGCGAACGTCGTAACCCTCATTTGTTTGATGAGCAACATGTACATCGCACTGTTGGAGTTATGATATGGGGTGCCGTTGCTTATGGCTCAAGATCCCTGGAGTTGTTCCCAGGTGAACGTGTGTGGTACATAACCGGTAGAAGGTTAAGAAATTTACAGCGTCCTCCTCAAAACTCTGATCTTCGACATGAGATAGAGGTGGCATGGAATCAGATACACCAGGAGGATATTGATCACCTGATTATTCATATATTTCGAACTCCCTGATATGAATGTCAAATATTACCCAAATAAAATAATGTTTACTATCTCTATGTCATTGAGTACCTTAGTGTATTCAAATTTTTTAAAAAGAATATTACAATGAGGTGCAGTCATTAACAAATATAAATATTTTCGAACAAATCGAACTGTAACATCACATTAAATTGTTTGTATTCAATTTTGTCAAATGAAGAAATTGTCTGTCATGCTATAAACTAATCGGGAATGACAATAACAACACAATAAAGTCAAATTTCAAATTCGGTAAGGTGATACCAAACTTATCAAAAACAGCTAAAATATCATTATTCGTTTTGGTAAAACACCACAGCAAAAATTTACTTTTGTCATGAAACGATTCCAGTGTATATTGAAATGCAAATTTTTCAATTATAACCTACGATGTAGTGATAATCAGTGGATAAATTCTGACCTAAATTGATGAACGTCATAGAGGCGATTATGACGTATTCTTTGCACAACGTTGCCAAACTTTGAAAGTGGTATGGGGATTGAGGAAATGTAAAACAATCAGTTTATGTTGATATTCAATATTACAAAAATATATTGCCATTGTTTCTAGTTTTAAGTAATAAGTACTATGAACATTTGAGACGTGTGTCTTTTGTTAAAATGTGTATTTGATAAACACATTTCGACTGATATCTGATATGAGTTCCATGTAAAGCTTTCAGATGTTTCTTAAATGACATGAAGTTTGATTTTATTAACTTTTATATTCCCTATATTTTCTTGAAAATTCAACTATTTTTAGAAAAATTGCAGGAGTTAAAAATAATACCAGTTTGACAACGTCTTATGAACGTATACAAACTACCAAATCAGGAATCTAATTATCTATTTCCAGCTGTTTTTGAGATATTTTACTTCAGATTTCCATTCTTCAATTTTTCCGCTTAGAGATAGGATATCGTAGCGCTGGAAGTTTCCTATTTCGGGTAAATGGAATTACTGTGGTCTTTTTGGGTTAATATTCAGCTGAAACAGAGGTGGCTTGATTTCTCACCTATGTTCCAGCTATCCTCATTGACAACAGCTCATACATCCATTTTATAATGGTTTAATTCACTCCTCGCCTGTTTTGGTGCTTTTTTGGCAGACACATGGGTTGTCTGTATGTCATTGGTGAAGAGCATAAATTTTTATAATGTATGACCTATAATTAAGAAACATGATTTAAGACAAAGTAGGCTTTGAAAAACTAAGCTTCTCATATATAAGCAATTACTTCTTATTTATATTCATTATTTCATGAATTTTTGAGATACAGTATCTATTACATTCCTTATTTCACCCGGCTGCGGATTTGTTCCCCTCATTAACTAATTATAGTTAGAAAAAACTTAATTCCTTGAGCGCAATTTACAACACTGAATCGTGCGATTTTCGTTTATTTAGAGTTAAATATCTGTGCGAAATATATAAAAAAATTGGTAAGTAAACAGATAACCATTTTTATGCCTCAACTTTACTTTGAACCATGCACACAATTAGTCAGTTACCGAAAAAAGAAGAAACTTTTGGCCCAGAAATTCATAATCTGACTTTTTAACAACGCTATGTATGAAACAATTCTTAAATACTTTTTACACTCTAACATCACTCCAATTCTATTAATTAAAATAACGTTGGTGTCAATGACAACATCTTGAGTTATATATAAATTGAGGATTAAGTACCCATAATGCAATTCAATGTTTGCCATTAAATTGGTTCTGTTTCTGTTTAATCCTTTTTTGGTGTCACTCTGTCAAAGAAGCATATTTAATATCTAAGTATGGATCATTTCATTTACTCAGGAAATCATTTAAAACCATTTAAACAGCTTCCACTTTACTTCTGTCAACATCTCATACAAACATATTATTTTACTACTGTTCACTATTGATATAATGAATGGTTTCGGAGTAAATTGGAAATATATTTAGTTGGTATCAAAAACTATATTTACGAAAGTTGATCACATATGAAAATAGAAGGAGAATTTGGAAAATAAATTAATTGTTTCTTAAGGAGATTAGCATATGAAAAAAACAGATTTTTTGAGGACCATCTTATGCAGTCATATATACGAGTACTGTAAATGCCCATTTGATTTTTAAAGTATTCATAACTGAAATAGTTATTTGTAAAACAAGTGTCACAATGACTCCTTTTGTAGTATTAGTGAAGTTTGCACAACGAACCGCGAAGCGGTGAGTTGTGCAAATCACGATTACTACAGAAAGCCATTGTGGCACAAGTTTTACACAATATTTTTTATAATTCGCATTTATTTAATTATTTAAATAAAATAGAATTTCATATAATCCCTGTTTTTAAACTAGGAGGAGTGGTTTGAATTTAAGTTGGCAATTCTGTAGATTCCTAATTGGTCAGATCACAGATGGTTTTATTCAGCACTTCTGACTTTTGACATATTATAACCGAATAATTGTGTAAATTGTAAACAAACTTTCATTTAAGCAAACAGAGGATGATTATTTGTTTAAAAAAGGGCTTCTTCGTATATGCTCTTGCGATCTATTTATATTATATCATGAACAGAATTATTTCTGTAATACATCTTCACATAGATATCTGGTAATTTATCCCAAAAATCGAACGTCTTGTATACCTATATATTGATGCTATACAATATAAAAATAAACAATTGACAAATCATTGATAAATAAACGTTAGCGTTTTTATTCATTAATATTTTTAATATATAAAACATTCTAATTTACCTTTGATATAATAATTTGCTAGCTAGAATAACGCTAGACCATTTTATTCATAATTTGTGTTCAAAGAGCTTAATTGTGACACTGTAAACAATGTAATAATGAAGTCTCTTTTATACGCGAATTATAAAAATATAAATTTGACACTGTAGAGATAGAGAATCGTTATATACCGAATGCACTATTTTCTCTTGTTAGAATAAGTATTGTCCTATAAAAATTATCTTGATAATTAAATAAATAAATAAATAAATACCTAAATACATAAATATATAAATACTTAAAAACATAAATACATAAATACATAAATACATAAATACATAAATACATAAATACATAAATACATAAATACATAAATACATAAATACATAAATACATAAATACATAAATACATAAATACATAAATACATAAATACATAAATACATAAATACATAAATACATAAATACATAAATACATAAATACATAAATACATAAATACATAAATACATAAATACGTAAATACATAAATACATAAATACATAAATACATAAATACATAAATACATAAATACATAAATACATAAATACATAAATACATAAATACATAAATACATAAATACATAAATACATAAATACATCAATACATCAATACATAAATACGTAAATACGTAAATACGTAAATACGTAAATACGTAAATACATAAATACATAAATACATGAATACATAAATACATAAATACATAAATACATAAATACGTAAATACATAAATACATAAATACATGAATACATAAATACATAAATACATAAATACATAAATACATAAATACATAAATACATAAATACATAAATACATAAATACATAAATACATAAATACATAAATACATAAATACATAAATACATAAATACATAAATACATGAATAAATAAATACATAAATACATAAATAAATAAATACATCAATACATAAATACTTGAATACATAAATATATAAATACATAAACACATAAATACATAAATACATAAATATATAAATACATAATTACATAAATACATGAATACTTAAATACATGAATACGTAAATACATAAATACTTAAAAACATAAATACATAAATACATAAATACATCAATACATAAATACATAAATACATAAATACATAAATACATCAATACATAAATACATCAATACATCAATACATAAATACGTAAATACATAAATACGTAAATACGTAAATACGTAAATACATAAATACATAAATACATAAATACATAAATACATAAATACATAAATACATAAATACATAAATACATGAATACATAAATACATAAATACATAAAAACATAAATACATAAATACATGAATACATAAATACATGAATACATAAATAAATAAATACATAAATACATAAATAAATAAATACATCAATACATAAATACTTGAATACATAAATATATAAATACATAAACACATAAATACATAAATACCTTAATACATAAATACATGAATACGTAAATACATAAATACTCAAATACATAAATACAAAATTACAAGAATACATAAATACATAAATACATCAATACATAAATACATAAATACATGAATACATAAAAACATAAATACATAAATACGTAAATACATAAATACATAGATACATAAATACATAAATACATAAATACATAAATATTTAAATATTTAAATACATAAATACATAAATACATAAATACTTAAATACATAAATAAATAAATAAATAAATACATAAATACATAAATACATAAATAAATAAATACATAGATACATAAATACATTAATACATAAATAAATAAATACATCAATACATAAATACTTGAATACATAAATATATAAATACATGAACACATAAATACATAAATACTTAAACACATAAATACATGAATACGTAAATACATAAATACATAAATACAAAATTACAAGAATACATAAATACATAAATACATAAATACATGAATACATCAATACATAAATACATAAATACATGAATACATAAAAACATAAATACATAAATACGTAAATACATAAATACGTAAATACATAGATACATAAATACATAAATACATAAATACATAAATACATAAATATTTAAATACATAAATACATAAATACTTAAATACATAAATACATAAATACATAAATACATAAATACATAAATACATAAATAAATAAATACATAAATACATAAATAAATAAATACATAGATACATAAATACATAAATACATAAATACATAAATAAATAAATACATAAATACATAAATACATAAATACATAAATACATAAATTCATAAATACATAAATACATAAATACATAAATACATAAATACATAAATACATAAATACATAAATACATAAATACATGAATACATAAATACATAAATAAATAAATACATAAATACATAAATACATAAATAAATAAATACATAAATACATAAATACATGAATACATAAATACATAAATACATAAATACATAAATACATAAATACATAAATACATAAATACATAAATACATAAATCCATAAATACATAAATACATAAATACATAAATACATAAATACATAAATACATAAATACATAAATACATAAATACATAAATGCATAAATACATAAATACATAAATACATAAATACATAAATACATAAATACATAAATACAAAAATACATAAATACATAAATACATAAATACATAAATACATAAATACATAAATACATAAATACATAAATACATAAATACATAAATACATAAATACATAAATACATAAATACATAAATACATAAATACATAAATACATAAATACATAAATACATAAATACATAAATACATAAATACATAAATACATAAATACATAAATATATAAATTCATAAATACATAAATACATGTACAAAAACTGTTCATCAAAATTTTATCAGAAGAAGTAATGTCAACCGGAATTTGTGAAGCAAACAAGGCTTTAGAAACAACAGGTCTGCAATATACTTATGCTATATTTATCCTCCGCCAAATAATCAAAAAACCCTAGAGCTTAATAAGACCGCTGTTATGTGCTTTATTAATGTTACTCAGGCATCCATTTAACTGATGTCATACCCCTACTGCAAAAAAGGAGAATTTACTCGAATATATTAACAATAATCGAATAGCTGAATATCGAGAACTACGCATAGGTAAGAGCGGCCAATAAATTAAGCAGAAAAATACCTGTGATAACCGTAATCAGACAAGCAGACAGCGCTAGCCCAATATTTTTTAACACTGTATTGGATGAAATCATAAATTAGCAGAAGCAGGCTGGGAGAGGATATCGATTGGGAGACAAAGAAATAAAAATAATATGCTATGCTGACGATGCAATAATCATGTCTGAAGACGAAGGTAGCTTACAAAGGTTTCTATATAAATTCCAACAAACTGTTTAATATGTAAATATCCGTAAAGAAAAGAAAATCCCTCACAGTATCTAAAGAACCTAGAAGATGCAAACTCGTGATTCATGATCAGAGTGTAGAACAACTGATGTTTAAATATCTAGGGGCATATCACAGGTAACGGTAGTTGCCGAATGACGCAAGTACACCCGCACACAAACCACAACACCGAAAAATCCCAATACAAACTGTGTACGGCATGTAAACCAAATCATGAAAAGTCACTCTGTATATACATTAATTTAATTTTAACACAAAATGTCATTTTTCAAATGGCCGAGAAAATAGGGCCGCGTTCACCGATCACGATCACGATTTTGTCAGTTGACCTGAGGCGCTGAGATGATGCTACAGTAAAATTTTCAGCTGTACTCAAAGTTGAGATATAGGTACCTTGTTTTAGGTAGTTTGTTAGTATATATATTTGTGGCAACTTTGTAATGGCTCTAACGATTTCGATGAAACTTTGCTCGAAAAGTTATTACGATGTCATTATCCTACGATCCCTGAAAAAATCTTTAAGGGTCCTAATGGCCATTTCAAGTATGGGTATTTTAAGTTTTTTCCAATTCATACATTTTTGACCTCAGATAGAGAAAAAATACCCCAAATGTTTTTTGTAGCTCTATTCAAGACCTTGTCAACAGTGTATAATATTTGTTATACTTGGTATACCCTTATGGAGTTATAGCCAAAATAAGTGGTCCACCCTCAAGCGAATCATATGTGGCATTTTCTTTGTAATGTATTTCGATAGTATAATTTGGATGTCAGAGCTACAAAGCAAACAAAAAGCTTTCTTATCTGTACTACAATAAGACCGGTTGAAAAACAAAATGCATAAAAATGAAACTAGGAAGAATACAAACACTAACATTATTGAAACAGGGCTAAACGCAAGTACATCAATTATTTGAAACTTTCAAATAAATGAGAAATTTTAAAAAGATTATAAGTAGATATAATAATTGTGTCACCCTATACATCGTATGATTTGATATAACAAAATTATAAAATAGAGATTATGGAACTTTCTAAAACTATTAAAATGTTACTACAAATAACTTCAATTAGCACCGTGAACAATATTTCAAACCCTTTCACAAATGAATAGGAAATAAAGTATTCGAAATGAATGCTTTATGGATTGACATAAATTAACTAACAGGACACTATTTATCGCTTCACGGTAAAGTGGGTAATTAACTTCATGTCAAAAAATATCACCATTCAACTAACAGAGTTATAGTCTGAAAGAGAAAGTCCTACCCCCAAAAAACTTATATCTACAGAAATTAACCAATTTAAAAAGAGTCAGTGTCTCAATATCAAACAGTACAGAACTAAAAACCAGTCGAACGGTCGACATAAAAAAGTATTCGAAAACATACAGTGCGCGTTAAAACTATATCTAGATCAACGAATCATATCAATTTTAAACTTAAAAACGGGAAAAGTTACGATTTACCTGAAGTATTAAAATATCTCTCGCGTTACGACGCAATATAAAAACGTGCAATTTTCTGTGACGTCGTTCGAGAATTATCGGAACAATATACATAATTACCTCACGAGTATCTTTAAGAAAACAGTAACCAACTATCAATTCTCTGTGGATGTACTTGTTGCTCTATATTGTTACTATTTTGTTGTAAAGTGATGTACGTGTTTGAATTGTCGTATTTAAGTGTTTATTAAACGTTCCTTAAAATTACGACTGGTCCTTCCTTACGCAACCTTATCGAATCTAACAAACAACACTTCTACTTAGGTGCAGTAGTGAACGACAAACTCAACAGTCCACTCCACCAATCTAGTTCATTACAAACCCCATGAAATAGTTTTCGAGATATATACTGGCCAAATCCAAAGCGACTATCCTCCATTGTTTCGACACGCATCCTGACGTTCTTCTGCCATATTCATAGAGGTGATCATGGAGAAACTTGTTGTCCAGTGCCATGCTTCGAACGGAAGGCGTCGTGGGTGCCTATACGTTGGGTGGATGCAACTAAACAATCGCTAGATATTAGTGTCACAAGAGCAACCGAACTGACAAAAATGGATAAATACCATACGCGATAATTTTATTCTCAAATAAATGGTGCTTTGAAATTCCTAATAAAATTACTTGGGTTACTATGGAAACGTATTGAGGTTGAATTGTCAAACTTGACGCTTTTAAATTTAATTGCTGGTGTTCTCGAAAGTAAAATGATAAGTGATGATGAAATTTCCATTCCTGGGACTCCTCCAGAGCTGGTTGAGGCAGTGAATACTGCTTCATTAGAATTATTGCCAAAGAAATCAAGAGAAAAGTACGAAAATGCATACAGACATTTTATGGATTATCGCATGAGTAAAAATACGAGTTCTTTCTCAGAAAATGTTGTAATGGCATACTTCCTAGACCTTTGTTTAAAGATGAAATCTTCAACATTATGGGCCAATTATTCAATGCTGAAGTCAACCCTTGCACTTAAACACAATGTAGATATATCTACATACTCAAAACTTCGTTCTTTATTGAAACGGCAAGCTCAAGGTTATAGGGCAAAGAAATCTAAGATTTTAACGAAGGAAGAAATTGAAAAATTTATCCAGGAAGCTCCAGATAAAGAAAATTTAATGATTAAGGTAATTTACAAGGTTTTAATTTCTATTTAGATTATACCTTTATTCATTTTTTAGGTGGCTGTAATATTTGGTATTTCTGGGGCCTGTAGAATGGAAGAGTTAGTCCGAATGACTGTACACGATATAGAAGACTTAGAATCTAAGCTTTTAATCAGCATACCTGATTCGAAAACCAACAAACCAAGATCATTTGTAATTAATCAGATCTACTTGAATGTTTATCGAAAGTATGTTTCGTTAAGACCAGAAAATATGAACAGTGACCGATTTTTCTTTAAATATCAAAGCGGAAAGGGTTGTAGACAAGTGGTAGGAATTCATCAATTTAGAAAAATGCCCAAAATAGTTGCAACGATATAGATTTTCAAGAGATACTCTTATAAATGTAATATTACCTCTTACTGCACAAAGGCAAAATGAAGATAACATAACCATAGAGGTTTGCCATTATCACCAATTATGAAAGTGTGCTTTGCTTTACGATTTTATGCAACATGATCATTCCAACGAGTTTTGGGTGATTTGATAAATATAAGTCAATCTTGAGCCTGCCGTATTGTGGCTGAAGTTTCACAAAATATAAGTGATTGCTGATTTTATAAATTTTCCAAACAACACAGAAGAAATTAAATTGAAGTTCTACGAAATGGCTCATTTTCCTGGGGTAATTGGATGCATTGATGGAACTCACATTGAAATAAGAAATCCGGGTGGTGTTAATGGTGAAATATACAGAAATAGGAAGGGATAGTTCTCTTTTAATGTACAAGTTGTCTGTAGTCCTAATGGTGATTTTTTTGATGTTGTGATTAGATGGCCAGGAAAAGTACACGATGCCAGAATATTCAACAATAGCTCTTTAAAATTGAGATTAGAACAAGGCCAACTACATGGAATTATACTGGGAGATAGTGCATATCCACAGTCGCTATATCTCTTCACTCCATTCCAAAATACAAATAGTCCTGAAAAAGTAAGGTACAATACTCCACAAATCCGTACAAGAAACTGTATTGAAAGATGGTTCAGCCTGTGGAAACAAAGTTTTCGTTGTTTACAAAGTACTTTATTGTATAAGACCACAACATCACTCCGGATTATGTGTGCCACATGTATTCTACGCTACATAGCTATTAATCATAGAGAACCATTGATGGACAACAGACCTATTCGCCAAAGGGAAATGCCAAACCCTCAACCTCAATTTCTTTACTGTGGAATAGCCTTTAGGGATGATTTTGTTAAACGGTATTTTAACTAGCATTTTTTGTGGTCAAAAACTTGCAATGTCAAATATCATGTATTTAAGGTTTGTTTATATTAAAAGAAAAATATATCAAATCAGTATTTTGTTTTATTTATTGAGTAATATACAGGGTGTTTCCCAAGTAATCTGAAAGATTGCTGTGTGCAATTCGCTATTTAATTTTAAGATGAAAAGTTCCAATAATCATTTGTGATAATTTTTGTCATTGAGTTACAGAACGTTGAATTGTATTTAATAAACAAACTTTGAATGGAACTGAAATTTATTTGAATACAATCATATTGCGATGAACATAAACAAAAAAATACTCCATTTCAGAGTAGATGTTCAAAAGGTGCACCTCCAGCCAAAATATAAGCATCTGCTTGACATTAGTAGATTGCGGAATACATTCGAATAGGCTTGGATTGTTGCAAATTATGTTACAGCCTCGTATGATGCGATTTTGAAGGTATACTATGTTTAATATGGAGATTGTGTAAAAAACTGATTTTAAATATCACCACATGTAAAAATCCAGGTGGTCTTGATGGTACGGGTGTGGAGATTTTCGTCCAATCCTACTCCCTGCAACTTATCAATGACCAGACTTATCACACATGTTTATAAGAACTTTTTATCTTAAATTTGAATGGTGTCGCCCACAGCTATCTTTTAGATTACTTTGAAAACGCTAAGTATTTTTTTGTTAACATTTTTATTCTTTTATTAATTGATTTGTTTTTATTTTTTCATGCTTCAATGCCTCTGCAGCAATTTGGAAACGTATTCTTGCCTCTTGTTTCGTGCAGTTCTTTATCTTGCTGCAGTCGTATTTTTACTTCTTCCAATTTTGTTTTATGAAGTTCTGAATCTTGATGCATTAGTGCGTCTTGTCTTCTGACTCGTGCATCCATTTCAAATTTAATTGCATAATCTCTTGTAACTAAAAAATACAAACATAATACTAATATGAATAACTAATTGTTGAATTCCTTTCCTACCTTCCCTACTTTTTCTTCTCGAAGATGGCTTCTGGATGAGCATGGTGTTGCATGTTCTTGAGTACTTGTACCTTCTAAAGGATCTGAAAAATATATTTTGTATTTATATTATAATTATGAAAATATGAGTTAGAATTAAATACATGTATATACAGATTATACTAAAAATTAATTTGGTTTATGAAAGTATTCAAATTTCATTTCAACTAATAGTTTATATTTGGATTCATTTGTCTACAATTCTTCGCACACTAATTTAATGAATGTAATATCAATTTATCATCAATACTTGCACGATAATAGTTTCTTCATTATTTTTTGTTTCAACTAGTGTATCATTGTCTATAGTATCTGTGATTTCAATATCAATATTCATATTGAGTAAATCATCAATTTCAGAGGGTGGACCTGGCACATATGGACCTCCTCCTGTCCCCATTCTCTGTCTTTTTTTCAGTGGCTAGCTCCCTTTTTCTACGTCCTTTCATATTCTCCCAACATTTTTTCAATTGTTCAGGTGTTTTCTATAAAAAATATACATTATATTACTTAAAACATAATCTTGCTATTTGGAAGAAATTATAAAATGAAATTCAGCTTTATTCCAAACAGCATTAATTTATTAAAACATAATCTTTACTACTTACGAAACAATGTTCTCCGCTTGAGTTAAACTCGTGGGCCAGTGACACCCAAGCCTTTTTCTTTTCGGCCGCGCTGACACAATCAGTTTTTTTATTTTCAACTTGATTATATTTACGAATTAGCTCACTTAATCCAAGTTTTTCGCTAGACGAAAAGAACTGTCGCTTGTTTTCCATTTTCCTAAAAAATAATGAACTTTGAGACTTAAGATGAAATAATATTATGAAGATATTAAAAATAAACTAACTTAACGAGCTAATTATGATCTAATAAACTTTAAAAATTAGAAATGCGAATCTATAACTATCTATTAAATAACTAGGTTAATAAATAAACATGCTCAGCTGATAAGAAGTATATATCTATAAAGAGAGAACTGAAAAATTAAAGAATTGTACAAATATCTATAAAATAGACGAACTGAACACAAATTCGAATATGAATAAAATGAACGTTAACCGTTAACGAATTGACATCGGACGTTTGTATATCACAATTGATACCAACCGTAACCAAAAGTTTCTAATAATTGCATTGATGCCAAGCTTTCTTCACTCAAGTTGAAGTATTACTTGAGTAGGAACTGTTGATACGAAAACTCGCCTCAAGCTAAACTCAAACTAAGTTGAGTTTGAGTATGAGTGATACTCAAGTGTAGACTATGAATTTCACCCTCAGTTACTTAATTTTATTTTTCGTTTTGCTTCAAAGACTGAATTATGTAGTTTAAAAATGTGTACACTTACTTGGTATATAAAAATAAAAAAATGGGTCCTGTTTTCATCCGTTGGCTTAAATGTTATGAAAAATAAACATTTAGCTTTCTTTGAATTACCTTTCTCTACTAAATAGTATTGGATTACGCATTCAGAATGCATGAGTCGGTGATAGAAGTGTAAAAGTCGTTATTACAAATATTCATACTTGTAGAGGTCGCTAATAGAATTTTCTACCCTGTGATTTAAAAAAAAAAATGTTCACAAAATTCAAAATATTTTTATAAATCGTGTTATAGAAATTGATCAAGTATTGTGATATTCCGATGTTGCAACAGTAGGTTGATGTTAAATGCTTAATAATCTTAATCGAACAAAAAATTTACTTAAGGGGATCGTTAATAGCGGTGATTACCTTATTTAAACTAACATTAATCATGAAATAGGAATATCTTAATACTTAATCAATTGAAAATTAATCATTTTTTTGTCTTTTTAAAGAAACTTAGAATACATGTTCAGTTAACTAGAAAGTAAGTATCACCAAAAGTTTCTTAAAAATGGGTAGCAATAAACAAACTAGGTAGAGAAATGGCAAATAGGGCCATGGTCGATAACTCTGGAGACCTAAAAAGTTTAGAACAGAATGATACCCATTTGGGAAAGTAAGAAAATATAACTAAAATAGATGGAAAATAATTTACGACCGATTTGAGGGGAGTTGAAGGGGGTGAGATTTTAAGCTTGGAAGACGGCTTATCACGATTTCAGGCATTGAATAGTAGAGTTGAAGGTAATAAAAATATTTACAACTTTTGTATCCATACTTTTTTCACATAACCTCGAAATGTATGCGAATAATCCAAAAAACCTACTTTTTGGTTTTTTATTGTTATCTCCCACAACATTTGGTGAAACCTCACCATTTTATGTCACAAACACACTGTAATTCATTGGATTCAAAATACTCCCCTTATTTTGATTTAACATCGAAAATGCACCCTAATTTTCAGTCGAAAATTCTCACGTCAAAATATCTGCGTTTTGAAAAAAATAGTATGCTTTTTGTTCATTGATATCTCTATTTTCTGATATAATTTCTGGTATATCTAATATTGATTTTCTAAGAAAATGAAAACAATAATCAAATTCGACAAGTTTTGATTTACTCATTATATAAAATTTTCACCTATTTACTAAAATTTACACTTTAATTATTCCAAAAATGTTATATTGATAAACTAAAACATAGCAAATCGAAAAATACTACTATAATTAACAACCAAATAAGTTAATAAACTTTACCTACGACCACCCCTGTAAGTAGTCAAAAACACACAGTCGGCAATCAATGTAAAACGTCTATTACGCACGGTAAAACAAAACGCACGGTTGTAAAGTAAATCGCACGGCTTCCCTAGCAACCACTTAGCAACTGTCAATAGACGTAGCCATTTTAAAAATTCATTATTTCGATATTAGACGTTGAATTTTATTCTATATGTAAATGGTAGATAACGTATGTCAGAATCAAGACTCCCTAAACAAGTAATGAACTGGCAACTGATAGAACGTCGGAAAAGAGGAAGACCGAAAACCACTTGGAAACAGGGCGTGGTTAAAGCCACGAGTGCTAGAAACCTGCAAGAAGTGGACTGGGACGACAGGAAAAGATGGAGGCAAGGCGTCGGACAACGTCGAAAGACGTTCTAAACGGCCAATATATATATATATATATATATATATATATATATATATATATATATATTATTGTTATATTTTCAAACCTTTGAATATAATTTTCCACGTTTGGAGACAATTTGTAATATTTCAAATCTTTAAATATAATTGCCCTACGATATGGAAATAAATTATACTACCTTGTCTCAGCGACAATTATTGTGCATACCACTTAAGTACGTATTGAATTTCAAATTTGACAGTAATTGTCAAATTAAATATGCCCGGTGCCAATAAATATCAATATAAAGATGAATTTATCCACAATCAACTTATTACTCCTATCTCAGGGTGAGATCAAAATTGTTCAAAATTAACTCCTCAAATTTATTTGTTTTTTTAAGATATTTCTAAATTAAATGTTTCACTATTATCAAACTCTCAAATAACTGTTAATTCAATATAATAAAAGGCCCTTTAATTATTTTATGACATTTACTAATTTACTGTCACTAAAAATTTCAACCAAATGTCACTGATTAAACTGAAAGTTTTATGAATGTAAAATGATAAGTTCAATGAGATTGGATACTGAATGAATACTACAGGTAGTTAGAATCAAAATTATATATTATACTATCAGATACGCAAAATTAACAAAATTGTTATTCCCAGAAATTATGATAAAAGAACAACAGTCGTAACCTCTACAAAAAAGCTTAAAATTAGAATACAACTATGCTAAAATTTAACCTAATGAATTATTATCAAACGTCCAAATAATAATTTACACTTGACGTGTATCAATGTCAAATACCGAAACTTCTGCTCAAAATGGTCTATTCACTTGATGTTGTAAATGATAGGTATCAATAAATTTGGTATATTTCAAATATTCTTATATATAGATGCATCTTTTGACTGTATTGAATTTAAGGCCTGATATTTCTCGAGAAATAAATTTAAAACTGGAGAGGACTCACCCAATGGATCAGGAAATCTCGTACTTATTCTAACGTATTTAGAATACTGCAACTTTCTAAATATATACGATTTAGAAAAACTGGAACCACATACACTTTTACGATACAATTCTTTTCCGAATTATGTACGCACTGAATTTATTATATGGGTTATTTATCTGATTGTATGATATGCAATTTATGCAATCTACCAAAAAATTCGAGACAACTCTTATTCTGATGTTGTCTCTTCAAAGGATAAAAAGCTACTGACTAAATTTTTACAAAATAAATAATTCTCCTTTCTGTTGGTTACCGATTTTTCTTGTTTTTGAGAAAATTACTAATCTATAATTTTCAATAACCAAGTGAGATTTTGAAATTCTTTTATTACATTTGTAATCTTGCTAGCAGAGACCTCTATATTTTACAATTTCAAATATTTTCTCCAAATCCTATTATGTTCTATCTATAATTAGATATACTCTACTCAAATGTCATCGAAATTATGAAATGTCATGTTTGATATTTCTACTGAATCTTTCAAAATTTAGGAATTTACGTAGAGTACCGTGTGTATCGAGAGTATGACAACTGAAATTAAATAAATTTCCTTATGTTTTACTTATTCTTTAAATTTCAAATAGAGGATGTGTATTAATATATATATATATATATATATATATATATATATATATCTATATATATATATATATATATATATATATATATATATATATATATATATATATATATATATATATATTTCATCAATTATTCTTGACCATTTTTTATTTATATATTTATGTGTGGAATTTCTTGGATTAAGGTCATAATTAAACTTTGGGAGTTTCTTTCAAAACATTTTTTCTTTATTAATAATTACGTACGTTTCGACAATAATTTTGTCATTATCAAATTATCTAAAAAAAATTAAATATATAAAACACATTTTTACAACGATAAGTATGTTACAATTAAAAAGTAAAAAACAGTAAAATTTATTATTGGTACAAACATTTAAAGCTGATACTTTACAAAGAAATAAATTACCTGCATGTTGAGAAATTACGTGGTTGAAAGATTTTAACGATTTTTAAAATGCTTTTTAAAAGTATATGTTTCCATGTCTAAACACCATTCCCTCATTATCAACAGTTTAATTCGTTTTGAAAATAGTATTTGTGAAATGTACATTAATGTTCTTTTTTTATAACAACATATCAACTACACATTGAATTTTTGTTTTATAGTACCAGCGATATTTTACAAATGTTAGAGTATATTCAATAGTAAGGTACAAAAGTTGTCAAAGGTGGTACTCAGATACGTGTTTATGTTATTATTTTTTTAAAATACCGTCGTAAATTATACTTAAGTTTTTTATGTAGTTTCTGGAGTTAATGCTATTGGAATCCTGTTTAATATGTATCATCTCCAAAACAGTTCTAACCCTATCATTTTTTTCCCTTTCGAGAATTTTAGTTTGGTCAAAATTAAAAGAGTGACCAGTTTGTTGTCTATGATTTGAGAGTGCTGTTACATCCGTTTTGGAGTATTTATGAGCCTGTAGTCTCTTTTGTAAATATTGTTTACTCTGACCAATGTATGTACTGGGGCAATATTGGCAAGGAATTTGATATACTGTATGTGTTTGTTTGTTTTAATTTATTATTGGTTTCATTTTTGAGAAAAATATCTTGTTGGTGTTATTCAACTTGTGGGAAATTGATATTTTTTCCTTTTGTGTTATTTTGTTTATTTTTCCTGATAGATCATTTACGTAGGGAAGCGAGATGTAAGTATTGGATTTTTTATTAGTTTGGGAGTTGTTATAAATGGAATGAATTAGTTTATTGATTATTTTATTAGTGAAATGTAGTGGGTAGTTGTTTTCTGCTAGGATTGTTTTAATTTTTCTCAAGTTAGCTTCTCTAAATTTAGGGCGTGAGAGTTTGATAGCTCTATCAGTTAGATTATTTATTACACTCTTTTTATGACATAGTGGTGCATTTGAATAAAAGTTTGTATATCTATGAGATGCATCTGGTTTTGTATACCAATTTGTTGTAATATTCCCATTTTTGTCATATGAGATGGTGGTGTCTAAGAAATTGATTGTTTTATTATTGTCTGTTTCGATTGTTAAATTTAGTCTCTCATTAAAATTATTAAAACTATTCAAAATTTCATCAATTTTATCAATAGGTACACAAGTCAAAATGTCATCAACATACCTTTTAAAGAAAACTGGTTGAAAACTTAAGGAATTTAAAACTTGTTTTTCAAATCAATGGGATCACCTCTTGCAGCAACTATAGCTAACCTGGTCATGGAGTATGTTGAGAAACAAGTTTTAAATTCCTTAAGTTTTCAACCAGTTTTCTTTGAAAGGTATGTTGATGACATTTTGACTTGTGTACCTATTGATAAAATTGATGAAATTTTGGATAGTTTTAATAATTTTAATGAGAGTTTAAATTTTACAATCGAAACAGACAATAATAAAACAATCAATTTCTTAGACACCACCATCTCATATGACAAAAATGGGAATACTACAACAAATTGGTATACAGAACCAGATGCATCTCATAGATATACAAACTTTTATTCAAATGCACCACTATGTCATAAAAAGAGCGTGATAAATAATCTAACTGATAGAGCTATTAAACTCTCACACCCTTAATTTAGAGAAGCTAACTTGAGAAAAATTAAAACAATCCTACCAGAAAACAACTACCCACTACATTTCACTAATAAAATAATCAATAAACTAATTCATTCCATCTATAACAACTCCCAAACTAATACAAAATCCAATACTTACATCTCGCTTCCCTACGTAAATGGTCTATCAGAAAAAATAAACAAAATAACACAAAAGGAAAAATATCAATTTCCCACAAGTTGAATAACACCAACAAGATATTTTTCTCAAAAATGAAACCAATAATGAATAAAAACAAACAAACACATACAGTATATCAAATTCCTTGCCAAGATTGTCCCAGTACATACATTGGTCAGAGTAAACAATATTTACAAAAGAGACTACAGGCTCATAAATACTCCAAAACGGATGTAACAGCACTCTCAAATCATAGACAACAAACTGGTCACTCTTTTAATTTTGACCAAACTAAAATTCTCGAAAGGGAAAAAAATGATAGGGTTAGAACTGTTTTGGAGATGATACATATTAAACAGGATTCCAATAGCATTAACTCCAGAAACGACATAAAAAACTTAAGTATAATTTACGACGGTA
Organism: Galeruca laticollis; assembly: GCA_963921935.1. Classification (NCBI taxonomy): domain Eukaryota; kingdom Metazoa; phylum Arthropoda; class Insecta; order Coleoptera; family Chrysomelidae; genus Galeruca; species Galeruca laticollis. The sequence goes on along the minus strand of OY998181.1, from coordinate 18,703,275 downwards.
TTTAAAAAAAATAATAACATAAACAAGTATCTGAGTACCACCTTTGACAACTTTTGTACCTTACTATTGAATATACTCTAACATTTGTAAAATATCGCTGGTACTATAAAACAAAAATTCAATGTGTAGTTGATATGTTGTTATAAAAAAAGAACATTATTGTACATTTTACAAATACTATTTTCAAAACGAATTAAACTGTTGATAATGAGGGAATGGTGTTTAGACATGGAAACATATACTTTTAAAAAGCATTTTAAAAATCGTTAAAATCTTTCAACCACGTAATTTCTCAACATGCAGGTAATTTATTTCTTTGTGAAGTATCAGCTTTAAATGTTTGTACCAATAATAAATTTTACCGTTTTTTACTTTTTAATTGTAACATACTTATCGTTGTAAAAATGTGTTTTATATTTTTAAATTGTTTCAGATAATTTGATAATGACAAAATTATTGTCGAAACGTACGTAATTATTAATAAAGAAAAAATGTTTTGAAAGAAACTCCCAAAGTTTAATTATGACCTCAATCCAAGAAATTCCACACATAAATATATATATATATATATATATATATATATATATATACATATATATATAGATAACGTTTATTAGATATGAGATTGCATTTAGTACTAAGAAGTTATTTGGAATTATATGATAATTGGTTCCGTTTCATTCAATCCGCATCTTTTAGCTGTCTTAATGTATCATATTAGTAAACAATAGTATACCTATTATACACCAAGCGATTAAAGTGACCCATTTAATGCCGCGGGCGATGTTTGATTTCTGAGAGAAGTAATCCACCTAAGGGATTAATGTCACTATAGTTGAGATGTGTATACGCTATTTTTTGCAATCTCTCTAATTCTACATACATTTTTGATAAAAATAAATACTACTTAGAATGGACTTTTACGAAACTTGGCTGGGCATCGAGGATGTACGTTTTTATTTGTACTTTAAATCCCCTAATAAGATTATCTATACAAGTAGGTCGTAGGTAAAGTATAGTACGTAACACATGTTGTAACGCATTTTACGCACTCACGGAATTACGCGTAACTTTTCCGTTCGTGCGTAAAATGCTTCTTACGAGAGAGAGAGAAGTTCGTGAGTGATTTAAGATGGGTTGGAGTTTTCTTGGTTGGCTGGTCTTTCTTGTTGGTGCCCTGGTGTAGGATAGGTTTCCTCTTCAGGGCTGGGTTGGGGGGGTGTTGGGTGGTTTTGTGCGCGTTGATCGAGAAATTGGGTTGGGGTTTAGAAGTGTCTAGAAAATTTTTTTTTAAGAAGTGACTAGGAAACTTTTGCTAAAAAGTGTATAGGATTGAGAGTTGTTGAGTGGGCTTTTCGCTAGAAAGTAACCGGAGGTTGTGTTATCTTGGGGTGTTAGGGGTTGGTTGATTGGAAGCAGCGAAGCTCAAAAGTGAGGAGAGATGGCGTGACAAAAAGTGTCAGGAAAGGGGTGTTAGATGTGGAAGACGAACCATGTATCGTTGCCGACACATAGTTGTGTGTTGACCTGGCTAGGTGTCAGAAGTTGTTGAAGTATTTTGACGTAAAAGGGTGTTTAAACTCAGTTTGAATGTCTCAAGTTTTAAGGAGGGATAGTAATGGAATATTGGTAATTGAAATTTTTATTGGTTTTGAGAATTTTTCGAAAGAAAAGTGTATAGGAGACATTTTATTTAAAAGTGTATAGAATATGATAAATTGTTGAGATTTAAGAAAAGTTGCGGGGACGTGCCTTCGGTGGTTCAGGGACTGTTTAAGGTGGTCGACGACATAATAATAATTTTTAAATCCAAAAATGCGGGTGCGTCGATCGTCGGTCCATTTGGCTAGTGAATAAATTCACAGAGTGTACAGGAAAACCGCAAAAACCTGCAACACCGACGTAGGTGGTGTGGGGGCGGCATAAAAGTATAGGGTGAGTCCAAAGTGTTGAACAATTAATAGCTGGAAGGAAATTTAGAATTTGTTAGAGATGTTTGTTTTATGGATTTGGGCTTTGTTGAGAAGGTTGTTGAAGAGATTTGACTGAATTTGTGTGAGAAATATTGAATTTGTCGTTATCTAATGGAGATAGGGGAGCTGTCGAGGTAGTCAACGTATTCGTCGGGGAGGTCGTCATAGGCCGTGGCTAATAAGCGTAACGGAGGAAATGGGAGCTTCCTCTGGGGGTACCTACCGAGGGGTCGTCTATTGGCGACCCACGGTGTGAGAAGGGTGTTTTTGGCGATTTCGCTGCCCGATTCGATAGTACGACTAACGTATCGGGCTTGTAGGTTATTAAGGCGTGGTAGAAGGGGCTCGATGTCTATGTTGACATATACTGTGTTGGTGGGCGAGTATGGAGCCTTGTATTGGCAGTATCTAAGGATTGACTGCTTACAAGTTCGAAGTCGTTTAGCAAAATGGTTGGGGAGGGTGCAGTAGACGTTTGCTCTATAGTCGATTATTGGGCGGATATATGTTTTATACGTATGAAGCAAGGTGAGAGGGTGTGTGCGTCCGAATGTGCCGCCGAGCGCCTTGAGAAGATTGACTCTCCGTCGGACTTTATTTAAAGTGTCCGTTAGGTCGGGCGCCCAGTTGAGGGTGTAAGTGAATTTCACTCCCAAATAGACGACCTCTTTGCGGATTTCGACTCGGTCTCCCCAGAGCACGAGGCGGAAGTTTCTTGGTAGAAGTCGTTCGCTCTTGGTATCAGGGTGTTGGAAGACGATTGCTTGTGTTTTTTGGGGATTGAGAGTCACCCGCCATTTCCTGCACCAATTAGAAAATTGGGTCAGTAGATTTTGGGATCGAGTGTTGAGAGAGCGAATATCTGTGGCAGAGATGATTAGTGCGGTATCATCCGCATATAGCTGGACGTTATCACGGGGATGTCGTGGGACTGGTGTATCATACGTATAAATAATGTATAGTAGAGGAGCGAGTATCGAGCCCTGCGGAACGCCGGTTTGGGGTGTAAAGGGGTCGGATATGCTATAACCAACTTTCACGCTGATCGATCGGTCGGTGAGGTGAGAATATATTAATTTGACAATTTGGTTTGGTAATCGGACGCTCAGTAGTTTCCTCACTAGTCCGGCATGCCAGACTTGATGGAAGGCCTTCCGAACGTCCATGAGGATGGCGGCAGAACAGCGTCGTTGATTTAGAGCTCGGGTGACGATTGTTTGAAGGTTGGTGGTGGCGTTCTGACAAGAGTGGCCCGGCCTGAATCCGAATTGAAATGCCGGAATTATATTATTTTCAGTGCAGAAGTCCCAGATTCGTTCTTTTAACAAGCGTTCAAAGACTTTACCTAGGACGCTGATTAATGAAATAGGGCGGTAAGATTCAGGCTTTGTGGGGTCTTTGCCGGGTTTGGGGATGAGAACCACGTTGGCAGATTTCCAACAACGAGGAAAATAAGAAAATGCAAGGCAGGCGTTCAGCAGGGCGCAGAGCGGAGGGAAGATCTCTTCGGGCAGGTTTTTAAGTGCCTGCCTCGAGATTCCGTCGTGCGCTGGGGCACTGTTTCTTCCCGCTCGGCACGCCAGCTGAACTCCCTCCATGGTGAATGGTGAAAGAAGCGGAGAGTTCTCATCAGGTGGGATGTGTACATGTGGACTTCGAGTGATATTTCGAGTCATGAGGTCGGTTTCGACGGCAAAGTCCCTGAGAAATTGGGGGTTATCGAGTGGTGAAAAGACAGTTTGTAGGTTATTTTTGAAGGCAGTGGCTTTGTCTTCGGATGTGTGGATCTTCTGTCCTTGCACTTCGAGATGTGATTCAACCTTTCTCTTGAGGCCGACGAGGCGGTTGAATTTTTGCCAAAACACGCGCCCTTGTCTGAAGTCCAGTCCGGCATGCTTCTTACAACACTCGTTACGTAATATACTATAACACTTACGTCATCTACAATATTTTGGATTGAAAATTATGGTTTTTCGATATTAAATCAAAATAAGGGGAAAAAATAAACATTTTGAATCCAAAAATTACTGTGCATTTGGGACATAAAATTTTTTTATCAAATTTCGTGAATACACTTTTTTTTTGGGGAGATAAAAAATACAAAAGTCGTTTTTTAATTTTTCGTATAAATTTTGAGGTTATGCGAAAAAAGTGTAGATGTTATTCAATTTTTTTCGATATGATTGCTAGTTTTGCCGAAAATCGTAATCAACCGTTTTCCACCCTTTAAATCTCACCCCCTTCCACTTCCCGACCTCAAATCGTTTAAATTATTTTTCCTTTTATTTTTGTTAGGATTTCTTAATTTTCCAATGGGTATCATCCTGTTCTTATTTTTTTCACTTTTCACCATTTTCAAAAGATTCGGCCCTGGCCTAAAAGCTGATTGATTGATGATGAACGCGCGAATCCAATGAGGCTAATTCTCCATGAACATGAGAATTATTTTTTGCAGTTTCCAGTAAAAATTCTTAACTTATACTTTATATCCAACCAGCTGTAGTTGATTATGGAATCTTTTAATTAAGTACATTTTTTATCAATGTAACTATATTTTCGTTCACGGTATACGATTTCTAAGCTTTATGGCATTACATGTCAGTAATTCTTCCGCAAAGAAAATTTATTGTCAGACAGTGCGTCTCCAACACCGACGCATTTTACCACTTGTTTCCGAGATTCATCGCAGACGACGTCGTCGTCGAGTGACTTTTGTGGTAGTTAAAAATAGACCAATGTCGTTCGTCTAACAAAACTAAATCGAAATCCGTGTTCACAATGCTGAAATTTCACTACTTTTTCAAAGTTGCATCAGCCGATTAAAAGTTGTAGACACTACAAAAAAATAGTAAAATGTTACTCTGCGTCGATGAAAATAACATATTATATACAGTGATTATGTAGGTTAATAATAATTTAGAATTTGTTATTTGAGGCATATAAAAGAAAACAAAGTCATATTTATGTAGGGTGATTCATAAAGGGTGGAGACTGGCCGTATCTAGGAAACCGTATGTCCTATAACTTTAGGAATAAAGGGTTTTATAATATTTTTAAATTGTTAGTTTCACGCTAGATGGCGCAATATATCACTTAAAAAATATGCTTTTTCACAAAATATTCCCTAAATAAGGTTAGGGTAAGTCCGGGGGATATGGCCTTTTTGTATCTGGCTATAAAAATTAACCTTTCGGAACCCGCGCTCACTTTTGTGATAGAAAGGTCGCGCGCGGACTCTTAGTCCGCAACTGTGAAATACTATTTTTACAAGTTTCATGTTATAATTCCTAAATAAAAGCTGGTACAAAAAATTTTTAACAAACATTATGGGTGACACTGAGGGCATATCATTAGAGAATGTTCCAAACAAATAAACTTGTGACATTCGACACAAGAATAGCGTGTAGGCCTATTTTTTCGTCGGTCGCAAATAAAACAACGTCCTCTCTGACCTGCTGGTGTTTCTGGAACTGGATGTGCTCTGGTGGTTTCTGCTCCAAAAACTTCATTTATCCTCAGTTGAATAGCCCTGGGAATGGGCTGGGTAGCACGTCGACGAACATGTTCTTCTACTAACTGAGACGATAAGGCTCGCAAAAACGTCCTTCGTCTTATTTCAGTAGCGTTATTTATCGAAAAAATCACAAAAGAGTTTATTCCAGTTACATTTAGTAAAGAGTAAAATAAAACCATGGGCCATCGTTTAGTGTTTCGCGCACAATCATAGGCCGCACATAGTTTCTCTACACAATCAACACCACCCTTTGAAGCGTTATAGTCCATTATCATGTCTGGTTTATTTGTACTGGCATCTATTTTGTCATCAAAGTGCATACTTGACAACAGTAAGACGTTTTTATTTTTCTTTGGTATATAAGATACCAGTGTACAGTCATTCCTGAAGGCAAACATACTCGAAGCAATTGGGCGACCTGATGGACGTGAAAATTCGAGGGGCAATTGCTTTTTATTTTTCCTGACAGTGCCTAAAAGAGTCAGCTTGGAATCTGTATAAAGTGACGTCAACAAGTCCATACTAGTGAACCAGTTGTCCACAGTCACGTTGCGACTTGTTCCTTTGATTGGCTGGCATAGTCTTTGTACCACTGCAGTTGGTGAATTGCTGCATTCATAGGGTCCGTCCGGTTGCTTGCCAATATAAACTTCCATATTCAAAGTGTAAAATGTCTTGGAATCCGCCATAGCAAAAATCTTAATCCCGTACTTGTTGGGTTTACTAGGGATGTACTGTCTAAATGAACAGCGTCCCCGAAACCCTTCTAACTTTTCGTCAATGGTTACAAATTCGAATGGCGTATAAGCAGTTTTATAGTTGTTCACCACAGCGTCAAAAACTTCCCTAATTGGGGCTAACTTGTCAAATTGTGTCCTGTCGTTTCTAGTTTCTAAATCGTCAAATCGCAGGTTTACTAAAAGGAATAGAAATCTTTTCTCAGACATTGTCAACCTGAATAATTCTACCCCAGTAGCATTTTTAGCCCACAGCTCTTCTGTATGTAGACGACTTGACTTCAACACTCCTGCTAAATACAATAGACCAATCAATGCTCGAATCTCCACGATATCCGTATCTCTAGCATCCCTTTCCCGCTGATAGTTTGGTCTAACCAACTGAATATGTTTATTTGTATAATAAACAATGGAATTTAAAATGTCATCGGTAAAAAAATATTTCCAAATGTCAATCTCTCTTTTCAAACCCCTGGCGGTACCTTTCACTCCTGGGAGGTGCTTGATTAGATTTTGCGCTCTAGTTTTTACATTTTGTTTAGGGACATGCTTTGCCCAATGCGTAACGCCGTCTTTACCAACAAACATAGGCTGCCCTTCCCATGGCGTTTCCAAATTTTCTGGTTCTTCCACGTCCGATATCTCTTGTTCAGTGTCTGTGTGAAGGTCTTGCTCCTCAACATGGTCTTCTTCTCCAAATTCCTCCTGATCATCAAATTGTACATCAAACTCGTTATCGCTTTCTTCCAGGCAGTCAATCATCAACTGGTTCAGGCGTGCCTGTTCCTTTTCCCAAGAGTAGGCCATCCTAAAAAGACGTAAAAATTAGCTTATCCCTTCATTTATTTTATTAGACTTTTTTATTTTATAAATAAAATAAAAAACCACATAAAAACATACTTTTCTTTTGTATTTAAAAAAAAATCCGAGAAGAAATTTATCACTAACAGTCGCATGCGGACTCACAGTCCGCAGACCTAAATATTTTTCAACCAGCTCCACTAATCAACGACTTGTGCACTACTGCTTAGCCAGTGCAGCGTTGAAGGAAGATTCTAAGCGGAGCAAGCTCCTCGAGTTACGAATTTTAGAATTAACCTAGGATAAGTTGAGCTGCGGAGCGAGAGTCCGCGCGCGAGTTCCGAAAGGTTAAACTAGTGGCATTTTTCCATAATATTAATTTTAGATCAGACTTTAATCATTTATAAATAAAGGAACGCAGAGTAATTAACAAATTATTATGAAATAGAATTTAAAATCAATAACACTTCTACTTTCGATTGGCCATCTCTCATGAGAGATGGCAAGGGGATGATGGCCAGTACTACTCAGCTATATTTTCATTTTTTTTCTTATTCTCTTCTTTATTTCATGTGGCCACATTTAAAACACATGTTGTTGTACTCGGTTCAGTTTTAGAACAAATTATACAATGCAACTAGTCCTTAATAAGTTGAGTAGTATAATAATTTTCCCCATAGCCAACACAATTATCTGAATCACAAAGTATTGACTCCTTTTCATCCTCACTGCTTTCTGAGAGTTTACCAACATATTTTCATTTTTTTGCTACCATAGCTTTTCCAGTGTTATTTTGTCTTTTTATCATTGATTTGTCTTTTTATCATTGATTTGTCTTTTTTAATTCTTAACCTCTCTTCTTCTCTTCTCAATTTTTTTATATTCTTTGGCTTTTCTTACCTCTACGAGTATGTGAGTTTTAGAAGGTACCTTTTCATCATTATCATTTTTGATTCTCCGTTCCAATGTTTTATATTGAATTCCGTATATTTTAGATTCAAAGTAGATGTTTTTTCTCCATTTTTGACAGAACTAACAGCTGCCTCACGTGATTCTCCAGTCCAATTACCGCGTGTTGACATTTGTAGACATTCGGCATCTATAATTAAAGAATAAAATATTAAATTGAGGACCAAAATAAAAGACTATACTACCTGATCACGATCAACGAATGGAAGAGATGGCCACATCAATATAAAAGTAATAGAAAACTGGATGTACTTTAAAAGTTTGAGGTTACAACGCAACACATCAACAAATATCAACCAAAACGTTATGAGCACATGCTTTTGTAAATTTTCACGACTAAGTCAGAGAAGTGAAGCCAATGAAAAAATGTGCACTTCACAGACAGCACAAGTACGTACCTAAGACGTTCCCAGGATATCCGTTGTCCCAGGTATGTCCGTTTCCGGCTCTTAGCCATCCTCAAGACGTCCTGGGGACATCTTTTGTTACTAAATAATACGTCCCTTGTATAATGTAGTTTTTGGTGATAAACGATTATATGGATGCTTTTTATTTATTTCCACATAATAATTATCTCATAACAGTGTTTTTTAATCTGACTTATCACAAAACTTGTTTGTTTTTTAACATTAACGCTTAAGGCGCATTTACAACGTGGTGTAAATCCCACGTTACATCCCCTATACTTTGTTAAAGTTAAAATAACTATATTTTATACATCAAGCCTATCTATAGGTTTCACCAATCTTCCTGATTTAGTTAAATAAACATTTTCTGGTTTCTGGTTTCTCTTGAGACGTAGAGGGTTTTGGTATGTAGCTCTGAGGTCTTGATTCTTGGGACTGGGAAGTATTCAGTCCATGAACTTCTACTAGTGGATGAAGTATTTTTGGTTGGCTGTTGGGGAATATGACAATTTCTTTTTTGTCAGAGATCCTGGTGTTGGATTTCTGGATAATACCTGAGTTTCTTCTTATCTCTTTTCCATTGTCTGTTTGCATTATAATTGATCTTGAGTTTTCATTCTTCTTTATTATTTCTCCTACTTTCCAGTTTCGATGGTCAATTATGTATCTTATTCTCTCTCCCTCTTGTAGTTCTTCTTTGTTATTTCTATGTTGATCTCCATATTGCTTTTGTTTCAGCCTTAGTAGCTCTTCTTTTATATTTTCGACTATTTTGGGTTTTAGGTATTCTATAGATGTCGGTATAGTGGATCCTTCTATTCCACTAAAAAGTCTTTGACTTGGTGTTCCAAGTATTTCGTTTCTAGGTGTATTTCTGTAGTTTAGTTGTGTCAGCTTAACATCAGACTTATCCATGGAGCACTTTCGTATAATGTTTATTGCTATCTGTACGCCTCTTTCCGCTAGTCCATTTCCTTGAGAGTGGTATCGGCTACTTGTTTGGTGTTAAAAGTCCCACTTTTTTCCAAATTGTTTGAATTGTCTGCTCAAGCATTGTGGTCCATTATCTGACTCGACTATTTCGGCTATACCATGTGTGGAAATCCAGTTTTTCATTATCTCTATGATGTCGTTTGATTTAGTTGTTCTTAATTTCTTAAAATCGATATACCCTGAATAGCTGTCAATGATGGATATATAACATTATCCTTAACGTGTAAACAGCTCTGTGGCTACTCTCTCCTAAGGCCTGTTAGGGATTTCTTTCATCAGTATAGGTTCTTTGGGAGTGTTTCTTTGGATAGACTCACCAATTACACATTTTGTAACAAACTCGACAATATCGCCATATTGATCTTTCCAATATAACAATTGCCTTGCACGTTTCCAGCAACTTTGTATTCCATGATGTCTTGTGTGTATTTGGGTTAACATCTCTTTTATTTTAGATTTAGGTAGTATCACTTTTTCTCCTTTGAATGCTAATCCTTCATAGACGGAAAGTTCTTTTTGAAAATTATAGTAATGTCTCACTATTTCTGGTAAACTGAGTCTATCATTTGGGAAACCGTTATTAAGTAGGTTATGAGAATTTGAAGTTCTCTATCTTCTTCTGTAGCCTTTACTAGAGATTTTCTATCATTTTCAGACATGGCTTAGATTATTTGTACTACCAATGATTCTTCTTCTGTCTCTTCATGATTGTTGTCTGGTTTTATGTCCCGGCTCAACAGATCAGCGATTGGTATTTCCTTTCCTTTTTTCTATGTAATTTTTGGAGAATACACCAACACATCTAGTAGTATTTTTTGAAGTCTAGCTGGTGCGGATTGAATTGGTTTTTTTGAATATAGTTTCCAGTGGTTAGTGGTCCATTTCAACGGTTAATTTTTTCCAAATACATAGTCATAGACTAGCCGTTAATAATTTGGTTGTATATGCTATAGGTTGATTTGCTTGGAGTATAGTTGCTCCTAGGCTTTTTGAACTTGCATCCACCGATAGTGTGATGTCTTTATTCACGTCATAATACCTGAGAACTGGTGGAGTTGTCAGTGTTTTCTTTATTCTCTGAAATGCTTCTTCTTGCTCAAAATTCCACTCATATATGACGGTCTTTTGTAGTAGCTTTCTTAATGGTTCGAAGTTCAGACCTTAGAGTAATAATAAACATAGAGAGGACTATTCAAACATAAACACGTTTATTTTTGCAGCCAACAATTCTAAACGCCAGTAGTAAAATTATGACTGAATTACAAAAAGTGGGGATGGTATTGTAGATACATGGCCTTGGTAATTTCAGCTGTTTTTCTGACAAACTTGGCACCAACGAACCATGATAATCCAAAAAAATTGAATTAATTAACTTATAAGTTTATTTTGTCACTAAAAAGTCTTGAAAAACACATCAAAACGAAAGAACTAAATGTTTACTCTCTAATCGTGATGGCGCTCGTATAAACAAACCACGTTTGACATTATTCACTATAATACTACGGCGTTTTCGAAATTATCTTCATATGGTAATTTGACAAGGACAAAACTACTAAATAGATTATTATTGACACATTAAACAGGTACTGAAATTTTGAGTAACGTTGCCACTTTTAGTTATAACCATAAATATATCTAAGGATACAACAAATACTTGTTAAAAAATTTATATAATAATATGCCTTTATTAAATAAAATTTAAGTATAATTAATTAATTTTAAAAACAGCAACTCAAATGCATAAATTAGTATGACATATTTTTATTTGGATAGATTTTCAACACGTTTTCAATTAAACTTCTAATTTCATTTTTCCTGCAATTGAAGAAACAAGTGAGCTTAGAATGTGACTCGATGTTTGGGGCAAGAATAAACCAAAACAAACATCTATTATATTTGTTAATCTGAGGTTAAGACATATTTGGTATGAATTTGTTTAGATAGGTAACCATACCCAAAAGTCTTTAAATTTCTGTCACATTTCTAGGGTTATCCAAATTTTGAATTGCCTCAACTTTTGATGTATCTAAATAAATACCGTCGGCTGTGAATATGTGACCCATGAACTTGACTGATTTTGCAGTGAAAATACATTTTTAATAGTTTAACTTTAAGCCAGCGTCTTTTAGTTTTCTCCTCATTCAATAGCCAGGTAAAACCAACAGTATTTCCAAACCAGTGTAGCCTTTCCTTCAATCTTCTGGTATCCCACCTTCAAGATGTGTATAGGGATTTGGTGAGTAGAGGTCTTCTGCAGATTTCAGTGGCCCAACCTTCGGTTTAGGTAGTGCCTTCCATGCACATGCTTTATCTGTTACAGATATATTGTAATGCCCAAAAGGTGCCAACGTCGCAATGTGATAGCATTATATACCCAAGTGCAGGTGGCTTCTTTAATGTCACCATTCTTTTCTAACACTTCCAATAAACCGGATTAATCCCATATTACATTAACAAAGGCAAATATACCTTCCTATAGATACCTTGTAGCTTTTGTCTTTCATACTAGCAAATACTTCCCCTCTGATTATCTGCAAATCAGAGTCAAAGTCCATTTTCTTCATATGACTGGATTCTAAGACGATTTCACCCCTTTTTATAATTTTTTTGTCATCTATAAAAGAACTGATGTTGGAAAGCTTTTGGGCACGTTTAAAAGCCATTATTTTCTCAACAACAAAAGTATCTGAAAATAAAACAAACAAGAAGGTACTGCAAAAATGAAATAGACACAACCTCAACAAGTTTTAAAGCAGAATTAATATGTTAAATTAACTCACCTGGGGAAAAACTAATAAAAACCACTTAAATAGCACGTTCGTTCAACCATTTATTCAACTGATTATTTTTTGACTTTTCTCGAAATCAATAGAAATTTTCAATTTCAGTAATTCATATACGTTGTAGCCAATCAAAACATTATTATAGTGGGAATAATCTACTTACATTATTCCAGCGAGAATATTTCAATGTACATTGTTTTTATTGAATGATAACCACATGACAACGGATTTTCTTGATTTGACGCGTCTGTCATGAATTTTCAAGAAATTCGTAAAATGAATCCCAAACGTTTTAATGAATCATCAGTCGATGATATAAATAATATAATCAGTAGTAATATCACAAAACTTCATTGCATCTTATTTGAATAACTCATTCTGTTCATATTGAGTCGAGTGATATAAATTTGTTGAAATAAAAATATAAAATCTTAAAAATGATTTTGATTGTAACGTCAACAAATAACCTATCGAATACCACACGAGAGTTCGATAAATTAGATTATTTTTTGACGTTTCTTAAAACCAATGAAATGCTTCTTTATTTGACACAAGGGTAAGTTTCAACCAATCATGTCATGATTATAGTGGGAATAAAGCTCTTGTGATTATTCTCGGGAATAATCACTGTTGCTTTTATTTGTCTAGCAAGTGTCAGATAGTTGTCAAAATAATTATCTAATTGTGTCAACGTTATATATAAAATGAGTGAACATCATCGGTTTAGTACCTTTTCTGATGAAGAAATAACGAATAAGATTATAGAAACTACTTCGAAAAATATTCTAATAAGTAATCAGTCTATATGGAGACAATTTAAGACCTTCACCAATTTGTGAATAAAAAAATAACCTAGTCAAATATAACTCGAGAGTTCCATAAATTAGAAAATAATTAGACAGATTTTGTTCAAACTTGTTGCCATTTGGCAATAGACACTCGAGCCCTGCGAGCTCTCGTGACTATTGCCTGGCAACAAGTTTTCAAAAAATCTGTCAAATTATTTTCAATTTATTCTCACTCTCTTGTTATATTACTACTGATAATAATTCTCCAGGCATTTTCTCAAACTTGTGCCATTGGGCAATAGCTACTCGAGCCCTTCGGGCTGTCGTGTCTATTGCCTGGCAACAAGTTTTCTAAAATCTGTCGTATTATTTTCAATTTATTCTCACTCTCTTGTGATATTACTACTGAAATAGTATATTGTGCAACAAGTGGGAAAAGTTCAACTTTTCTCACGAGTGTGGAAGTTTGTGGCACGAGCCAAGGGCGAGTGCCGCAAACATACGAGTGAGAAAAGTACTTTTTCTACTACCGTGCGTAAAGTACGTACTTTAGACACACTTTCGAATGCGTAAAACTTTACTTTACGCACTAGTGCGTAAAGAAATAGTTTTTTGTATGTTGTTATACCTAGTCTTATAAATGTATAATCGGTAGGTATAATAAACGGATATTAAATCTGAGTTTTTTTTTAAATCAGAGATTGAAACATATAAAATTCAGTAAAGTACATATGTAATAATTATTGGGTACTTGAAAATAATAGAATTGGGTGCATAGGTAGGTACCTATAAGTTCGCTGTGAGTGAATTACATTTCTTTGTGCATTGAATCTGACATTTAAAATTGAAATTGAGATCTTCCGACTATACCTAGGGTAAGCAAAAGTATTTATATTTATATTTTTAGGAAACTATGATGTTATTTTAGATTCTTTTTTTAGAAAACGGAATAGGTAGGTAGATATAATTATAAATATGGATTCCTCTGACGATCTCTCAGAAAATTATTTCGAAAATACACCACCAAACATATTACACGTAGCACAGCATGCTTCTAATGATTTATTGCCCCAAAAATCTCTGAATATTTACGAAACAAAATACAATTTGTTTGAAGAATGGTATAGAAAAAACAAAATAACAAAATATTCCGAAAATGTGCACAAATTGCACCTTTAATATTATCTAGTATTGTTAATAATTGAATTCGTCCATTGTTTTGTTAATTTGTTATAATTTTGATTAAAATATTCAAAATATTAATCAATATATAATATATTTTATTAGGAATCAATAAAAGCGTTATAGTTTCATCTAAAGAAAGAAAAATTAAACCTACTTTAGTGCGCAAAGAAAATTACTATTAACTTCTGCATTTGTAGTAGTAGAAAAAATACTGTATGCAATTCGTGTGTAAAGGCCTTTTTTCGACTCATGTGATTGTCGCATTCGCCTACGGCTCATGCGACAATATTCACATTCGTCGAACAAAGACTACTTTACACACTTGTTACATAAATAACTATTTTCTACAACTGCTATGAAAAGTAGCGTATTTCTCTTAGCTTACTTAATTTCAAAACCATATATTGCTCACACTGTGAGAGATATTATTACTCAAGGCACTTTGCCCACACTACATACATTTATATGGAGAATCCAGTAGGGGACACTCGATGCCCAGCCAATTCCAGAAACTTATACTCGATGCCCAGCCGTTTGCGGTGGGTGGTCTTCGATACTTAGACTTTTTCTACAAAACTATTTACTTGTATTCTTTAAATTTGTGCAGGTATAGAAAAATTTTAGTGTGCAACATGTGGGAAAAGTACTTTTCTCACTCGTATGTTTGCGGCACCCGCCCTTGGCTGGTGCCATAAAACACGCGTGAGATAAGTCGAACTTTTCCCACTTGTTGCACAATATACTATTTCCCACATATTGCACACTATACTTTTTCTACAACTGCACAAATTTGAAGAATACAAGTGAATAGTTTTGTAGAAAAAGTCTAAGCATCGAGGACCACCCACCGAAAACGGCTAGGCATCGAGTATAAGTTTCTGAAATTAGCTGGACATCGAGGATTCTCCATATAAATGTATGTAGTGTGGGCAAAGTAACGTGAGAAATGATATTTCTCACAATGTGAGCAATATATGGTTTTGAAATTAAGTAAGCTATGAGAAATATGCTACTTTTCATAGCAGTTGTAGAAAAAGTCTTATTTTATCACATAAACCATGGAAACACTAAATGAAAAATTGCTTATGGGCATTTACCGTTATCAACGAAATTGTTTGGAGTCGGTATAAGCTTCGCCCGTCTCTGTGATGTCAGACTTAGGCTGTCTATTAACACAATTATTCTGTCATAATATGTCAAAAGTCATAAGTGCTGAATAAAACCATCTGTGATCTGACCAATCAGGAATCTGCAGAATTGCCAACTTAAATTCAAACTACTCATCCTAGTTTAAAAACAGGGATTATATGTAATTCTATTTTATTTAAAAAATTAAATAACTGCGAATTATATTATTTTCTGTAGTACTCGTTATTTGCGCAACTCACCGCTTAGCGGTTCGTTGCGCAAACTTCACTCGTACTACAAAACGAGTCATTGTGACACACTGACACTTGTTTTACAAATAACTATTAAATGGGTGCGTGCATAACGGAGCCGAGGGCGAATCGATTATGTCCGAAGTTATACTTCTGCGAGTTGCAAAGCGGGTAGAGGTATAAATGAATTCAGAAAAATTGATTGTTGAAATTTTTAAAAGAAAATATTTATGGAATCAAGCGCATACCACCATTACAGATATGTATTGCAAATAATATGGGAGAAGTGTCAGCTGTAAATTTTACTAGTAAGTTAATGATATTATTGATTTAATCATGGAAGAATACATAGGAAACGAATTTAACGCACCGTTAGCTAAAAAAACTAAAATCGATAAACTCATAATTAATAATCAAATTAATATTTTCAACGTTATCTTTATTATTCTGCTGAAAATAATTATAATAGTAATGTTATTTCACCTAACCTGGCACGTAAAATATACTTTACCATTCAAGGAAGGTAAAATACCACTTTCTCTACTTAGTGTACATGATAAAGCTTTGTTTTTATATATGGTAGACCAAAATAAGACACCATGACACAAAACTTATTTTGGTAGTTTAAAAAAACAATATTTTCTATTTTTTTTATTCAACAAACTTGATTCGATTTTTACAAACGTATGATTTAAAGGTATCCCGAATACATTTGGTCATCCAGCTCAATGATGGCAAAAAGCAGTGTCTTATGGAATGTCTGCAAATTATGCATAATGCCATTTGGTATACAATATTCTAAACTCACATTCAACTGTTTTTCTAGCCATTATTGGAATAATCAGATTCTAAGTTAGTATGGTTTTGCTATAGGGCGTTAGTAAACGATCTAATAAAGGAAATGCTTCACCAGCAATAGACGTATATGGCATGTTAATTTCAGTGTTTGGACGAGCTCTATCTGCTGGAATATTTAATATCTTTGCCTAAGTATACAAAGCTGAAGACCGAAACGTACCTCCATACTTTGCTTTCAATATCCCCCAACATCAATTATAGAAAATTTGTAATTTGCATCAGCTACTCGTAGTAATCCAATTGAAAAATACTTTCTGTAATTAAAATACATAGTATCTGAGTGACTAGGACAGTTTATACGTATATGTTTTCCATTTATAGCGCCTATCAAATTAAAAAATTAAATCTGATTCACTATCTTATTTTTACAGTGGAAACTGCAAAAAATAAATGGAAGTATCTTCAGTATCTTCGGGATAACTTTAGAAAATAATTTGTAAAATGTACAACGTCAAGGTGTGGAGATCCTTGAGGTATTTCAGTTGAATCAAAGTGGCGTTACTTCAAATCATCACAATTTTTAAAACATCAGTTTACTCCACCAAAATCTATTTCAAATTAACCATGTACTTCTGCCAGTTCTAATTCACTAGCAGCAGCTGATAAATATGAAGATTCTTCTGATATTGAGGAAAATAATGAAACAAATCTCCCTAGTGATGAAGTTAATGGTGAGGTGGAGCTGTCTGATTATCCTCCTATTCCACACTAATCATTATCACCCACTAATGAACCTAGAGTTTCATTACTAAAGAGAAAAAGAGATGTAGTAGGACAACAATTGCTACATGTGGAAAAAGTGTAGCTGAAATTGCTCCAAAATAAAGAGAAGCGGCCTCTTCAAGAAACGCCAATAGACAAAGATAGATGTTTTTTTGAAAACATTTTGCCTCATGTTCAAAAAATGGAGCAATTTGAAAAGCTTCAGATTAGAAGTAAAGTACAGGAATTAGTAATGTAATATGTCTACCGACATTCTCAACAAAGTTCTGCTGCTAGCTCTATTACTTCCGCGAGTAGAAATGAATTCACTCAAAATAATACATTTGACGAGTGGTATAGTTCACGTAAGGAGATATAGTGCGAACTTTGAACTTTCGGCTTATCCTTTGATTTGAATACTGTCATAGTCCAGTCAATATTATAATTTAAAATGGTTATTAGACGATATATTAATTTAATATTATAATTTCAAATAACAGTCGTTAAAATGTATTTTTTTTAACTCATTTAATGGCACTGGCTACTGGCCAAAACTTCGTATCTTGTAAAGTATACTCAAGATAGTCTTTATTAGCTTTCTGCGCAATTTTTTTTTCTTTTTAATATATTTTTTTTTGATTCATTTTTTTTTCACATACTTAGGCACTTTCAATGTGTTAGATGCTTCTATAGCCTTTTTTTTTCATTTAATATTTTTTTTCTTTTTTTCAATAATTTTTTGTTATTTTTAATCTTCTTTTAATTCTTTTTTTTAATCTTCTTTTGATTTTTTTTTTATACTATTTTTTTTTGAGACAAGGACACTTGTTAGGAAAATTTAATTGCCGGAGGACCTCCCGGACAGGTGTAGACTTACACAGGTGTTAATCCTTGGATGGGTAAACATAAGAGTGGGAAACACAGACTTATTCTATATTTACAATTTTATACCCGCGTCATTTATATATTGATGTAATGCAGTGAAACATTCCTGATTGCTTAGTATATATTCCAGATTAATGGGTAATGGGATTTTTTTTGGACTAACTGATGAAAGAGCTTGTTGATCTGTAAGGTATTATTGCGACACTCTAGGATGACATGTTTTAGATTTCCTATGCTACCACATGTACAGTCTGGGCTATTTACTAGTTCGATTTTAAATTGATACTCAGGATACATGGCATGGTTGCTCCTCATTCTGTAATGATTTTCCTGTTTTGGTATGTTTTAAACCATACTTCATTTGGGATATTTGGTTGTATTGTTTTATAAAAGCGACCTTTGATGCTTTCTTGGAAACCTGTGTTCCATTTCTCTTTTGTTTGTTTTCTGAGTATCGAAAAATAGTCTGTAAATGGGTTTTTAAATCCTACTAGTTTTGTCCGTTTCCTGCAGCAGATTTTGCTAACAGATCTACTTTTTCATTGCCCGTAATACCTACATGTGCTTTAATCCATACTAGAGAAATATGTTTATTGTCAAGTTTTATCTGGCGGTGAAGAGTCAGTATATCAATTATTATGTGATTCTCAACTGATGTAATTGTTGTGGTTTTTATTTTTTCCAGTGAGCTTTTGCTATCAGTGAAAATGACGAAGTTAGTCTTACATGAGTTTAGGCACATTTTTAATGCTTCTCTTATTGCAGTGAGTTCCGCTGTGAATATTGAAGAGTGCTCGGGTAGTTTGAATGCCTCATTTCTATTTATGTTTTTGTAATATACAGCGCATCCAGTATTACCTTGACTGACTGATCCATCTGTGTATATTTGTTCATAATTTGTCCATTTACAATTTATCTCCTGATTTATTATGTGTATATTCTGGTCATTTTGTGGTTTTTATATGACAATGGTTGGAGGGTTATCAAATATTTCATATTGTGTTATGTGACTTGCAAAGCTTTCTGTTTGATGTATGGTTTGTTTATATTCCTTGACTTGATTATATGATTCTATCAATAGTGGTTTTTTCTTGTGAGCCCAGTATTTGTGACTAGTGCATAACTGAGATAAAATTTACAATTTCTCTGATATTCCATTATTTTTAGCTATAAGTTTTAATGTAAATTTTCCTGCCAGTAAAACCCTTCTTATTTCCATTGGTGGTTCTCGAAATTCAGCCTCAAGTATATTTATTGGTGTACTGTTCAGATATCCACCGCAAATGCGAATACTTATATTTTTTCAATTTTTTCTAGTTGGGTTTTGGCAATGTTATGATAGAATAATGAGCCATAGTCTAATATTGATTTTATTAACGATCTATAAAGTAAAATTGCTATATTAGGGCATTTTTGCCCACGTATTGACTTTAATATGTTAATTGCATTTGCTGCCCTTGTTGTGATGTAGTTAATGTGTTTTTTTCAGTTAAACTTCATATCCAGATATATACCCAAGAATTTGACATTTGTTTCATATTTAATATGGAACGATGACAGTTTAATGTAACGTGGTGGATTGTACCTTTTTCTTGTAAAAGTACAAACGTTGGATTTCTGTTCTGATATTTTTAAGCCAACTTCCTCGGTCCATTTTTTTAATAATTGCAATATTCTGTGAAAGGGTGTTATTACAGCTGTCTATTTGTTTTGATTCTGCATAGACACATATATCGTCAGCAAATTGTAATATTTTAGTGTCTGTTGTTAATAAATTTTCTAATTCCTGTGTGAATATTATATAAAGGAGTGGGCTTAAGATGCTTCCTTGGGGTAGACCTACCTGTGTCTGTCGCATGTCAGTGAGGCCTCTACTCGTTCTGATATATAGCCGACGTGTTGAATATATCTTTAAAATATTTATTATAATTGTCTTTGGTATGCCGAGAGCCATCATTTTGGTATATAAGATATCCAGGTTTACATTGTCGTATGCTCCTTCTATGTCTAGAAAAATAGCAGAAATTGAGTGTGAAAACTATTTAGATATCAGTGACCAAATTGGTTAAACTTTCTTTTGTAGATCGTTTCCGTCTGAAACCATATTGTGATTTAGGTAATAATTGATTTTTTTCTAATCAAAATTCTAAGCAATTTTTTATAAGCCGTTCATATGTCTTCAAAACACAAGATGCTAACGATATGGGTCTATATGATTGGTAATTATCAGGTGGTTTGTCCCTTTTCAATATTGGTATTATGATGTAATCTTTCCAGTCTCGAGGTATTGGGGATTGGTGGGTCCAAATATCATTAAACTGCCTGAGGATTTGTTCTTGAGAGTTTCTGCTCAGATTGGCTAACATTGGGTAGTGTATTTGGTCTTTTCCCGGAGACGAGTTGTTACTAATCTTAAGAGCTATAAGTAGTTCGTTTATCGTGAATGGTCTATGCAGAAAATCATTTGGTGCTTCAGGTAATTCCATATCAGCTTCCGTTTGTGGTACCCAATCTGGAGCCAGTTTACTACGAAACTTGGCAATCCACTCATCATCTAAGTCAATAGTTTGATAATTTTCCTGCCTTCTACCTGTATATCTATTTATTCGCTGCCACACTTCTTTAATAGGGGTACTGCTATTCATAGAGTTGCAGTAATTCTTCCAAGATTGTCTTTTCGTTGCTTTTGTTATTTTTTTAACTATAGCATCACTGTGTTTGGATTCCAATATATTTTCAAGGTTAGGATTCTCTCTATATTTGTTATACGCGAGTTTCCTTTTCTGGACTGCTTCTTCACATTCGTCATTCCAACACTGCTTTCCTCTTGATTTGATTGTTTTGACTGTTTGTTGGGGTATCGTTGTTGATGCTATTTTATTGATAGAATTAACTTTGTCTTCATATGTTGGTCCCTCATTGATGATTGAGAATATTTTTTCACTGGTTTCTGTATATTTACTCCAGTCTGTTTTTAATATCTTCCATTTTCTGCTGTTGTTGAAACTGAAACTATTTGGCTTAATGAAGCAGTCAATTATAATTGGTAAATGATCAGAACCACAAGGATCATCATGTGTTTTCCATTGGAATAAGTGTGATATATGTGGACTAGTAACTGTTAAGTCAATGGCACTGGCTCTTGAGTGTAGATTGTATTGGATTAAAATGGAAAATCCATCATTTAGACAGATGAGATTGTTGTCTTCTAAACAGCTTAAAAGTGTGTTCCCATAAATGTCATTCCACTCACATCTCCACGCCTGGTTATGAGAGTTAAAGTCCCCTCCAATAACAAACGGAGAAGGTATAGATGAAAAAAAGGAATTCAATACATTTACATCAATATATGTAGCAGGTTTTATATACAAGGATACAAAAGTAATATTATATGAATCACAACTAATAGTTACACATTTATTTGGTATATCAGGAAAAACAGGTAAAAATACTTCTCTAAATTTTATATTTTTTTTATTAGTATAGCTACCCCACCCCTTCCGTCTAGACGGTCGGAACGAAGGATATTATAAAAGGGAAAATTGACAAAATTGTATTCTATAATTATTAAATACATCTCAAACATAATACCAGACAATTAACACTACCTCATATCTCGTTTTATTAACAAGAATTAGTAATATAAATCTCAAATAACTTATTATTTTTCCCATATTTTACTAAACTATAAGTATATTTTGAGACAGCAATTTTTCCGAACACGGCAGGTGTCCACCAGCGATAGCAGCGCTCACTATTAAGTTGGTAGGCTAGCATCAAGATAGAGTGTAGTGTGTAAGTGGTATTGGTAAAAGTAAACAGAGTCTAGCTCCGCAACATAACTTAAAGGAGATATACCATTACATTTCTGCACTATATGGTTTGCGCGTACTATAACATAATGAATTTGATTATATGTACTTAACCTTAATTTTTAAAATATAAAATTACTTGCATAAGTGTTATTACTAATTTTTCTTTTGCATCAATTGCGTTCTTGTGGCAGTTTTTCCTTCTTTTTTAAGTTTTTACCAATTTTTTCCAGTGGACAGTCAAAAGTCAAAGGCTGCATTTGTAATAATTCGACAATCTTTCGGGATAATTTTCAACTCTTTATATAAATGATCAAATTCACCTAACTTATGTATTTGT
This sequence comes from Galeruca laticollis, assembly GCA_963921935.1. Taxonomy (NCBI): domain Eukaryota; kingdom Metazoa; phylum Arthropoda; class Insecta; order Coleoptera; family Chrysomelidae; genus Galeruca; species Galeruca laticollis. The sequence continues at coordinate 18,681,149 of OY998181.1, read as the reverse complement.
ATCGAGTATCTAGTATCACGGGTCGAGCGGGTCGATCAACTGAGACGGCTCTGTATCAGCTGACAGAAGTCATCCAGAGAACTCTGAACAACAAAGAAATCGCAATGTGCGCATTCCTGGATATATCAGGGACCTTTGACAACACAACTCATGTGTCTGTCAAAGAAGCACTAAAAAGGCGAGGAGTGAATGAAACCATTGTAAAATGGATGTATGAGTTGTTGACAACGAGGATAGCTGAGACACAGGTGGGGAATCAAACCACCTCAATTAAAGCCACTCGGGGGACAGCTCAAGGGGGAGTGATATATCCCCTTCTATGGAGCCTCGTAGTAGATGAGTTGCTCTACAGGCTAACGGAGCTTGGCTTTGAATCTATGGGCTACGCTGATGACATTGTTTTAATAATCAGAGGCATGTTCTAGAGCACCTCGTGTGATTTATTACAAAAGGGCCTCAGAATCATTGAGCAATGGTGCTTGTCAGTGGGGCTAAACAATAACCCAAGCAAGACCATAGTAATTCCATTTACCCGGAAAAGAACACTTCCAGCCATGAAACCCATATCCTTAAACGAGGAAATCATAGAATGGAAATCAGAGGTTAAATATCTAGGGATAACCCTAGACAGTAAGCTTCTGTGGAATAAGCATGTTGAAATAACTGCTAGTAAAGCAATAAGAGCTTTGACGTCGTGCAGAAATCTAGCTGGTAAGAGGTGGGGCTGTAACCCAAAAATACTGCGATGGATGTACGCCATGATTGTGAGACTAGCAATTACGTATTGGGCAATAGAATGGCACACAAAAGCAAGTCAGTACAGCACGAGGAAAACTCTCGATAAAGTTCAAAGGCTTGCCTGTGTGTGCATCACTGGAGCTATGAGAACGTGTCCAACTAGGGCACTTGAGATCATTACAGATCTCACACCTCTACATCTGGTGATAAAAAGATCTGCACAAGAGGCAATTCTTAGAATATCTAAGGAATGTTCAGGCAATGAGAGTATTAGAAATCAGCGAGCTTGGTCCTCTCTGACAAGATACACCTCATTAGCGAATCTTCCCAGTGACGAAATGATCAGAAAAGTAAGCATAGAAAAGAATTTCACCACGATGCTAAATACGAGGAGCGACTGGGAAAGGGAATACACCACCCAAACTCTCAAAGAAAACACCATTAGATGGTATACGGATGGTTCAAAAACCACCATTGGAGCAGGCGCTGGAGTATTTGGGCCTGGCACCAGATACTCATTATCGTTAGGCTCCTTCCCGAGCATCTTTCAGGCAGAAATACTTGCTATCGAAAGTTGCGTGGAAATGAACCTAGAAAGAAATTACCAGAAATGCGACATATCGATCCATTCTGATAGTCAAGCAGCTATCAAAGCATTGAGCTCCCATGTCATTGACTCAAAGTTGACATGGGAGTGCCGAAGAAAACTTGACGAGTTAGGCAAGAATAACAGGGTCTCTTTAGTCTAGGTTCCTGGCCACTCGGGAATCACAGGAAATTAAGAGGCCAATACACTTGACAGGAAAGGAGCACAAATGCCCTTTATTGGCCCGGAGCCTTTCTGTGGTGTAGCAAAATGCTCCTACAAGAAAGGGTTTCGGAAGGAAGAGGAAACCGAAAGAGAAACACTCTGGCGGTGCCTTCCCGGGTTGGAACATTCCAAAAAGTTCCTGGGGAACTTTGACACTGCTAGGTCCAAAAAATATTTGGACCTTAGTAAAGATAAGCTACATCTCCTCACGGGCTTTCTTACAGGACACTGCCGCCTTAGGAAGCACTTAATGAGAATAGGTCTAGCAGAGATTGACGAGAGTAGATTCTGTGGGAAGGAGGATGAAACTCCTGACCACCTAGTTCTGGAATGCCTCGCTATTGCAAGCCAACGCAAAAAATGCTTTGGACAAGAAACTTGTAAGAGTGAGGACCTAACCTCCTTGAAGCCGTCCCAAATACTAGAGTTCATTAGAACCTTGGAACTGGAAGGCGAGCTGTAGTAGTAGCGAGAACAGCTCTGATAGGTGGGCACAATAAACCTTTGCTTTCCGTGCACTGTAACCCCGTTAAAATCTAATCTAATCTAGTATCACAGCTCCGTTGCGCACGTACCCTTAGGTTAAATTTTGAGATCATTAAATGTAGATTTCAGATACGGCAAATATGATCACTTATTGACTTGTCGGAACCTCTAGTTCCCAATATATTGGCATTTTTTTAAAAATTTTATTTAGTGTTGACTCGCCCGTTAAGATTAAATAGAAATTGAGTAACTTAAATGACTTAAAGTAAGAACGGATCAACAATATAGATAATGGAATATAATGAAACAAACTTTACTATTAACATATATTTACATAACGCAAAAAATCACCTAATATGTAATTATTATAAATATTCAAAATGCCTCTTTCAATCTCAGTAAGAGAAATACTTCGCCATGCTTTTGGAATTCTAGGTATCTTCCATGTCCTCATGTGTAGTTGGCTGTGTTTTATAAGTAAACCTTTGATTATTATTCTCCGAAAATAGAAATCTAAAACTGTCTGGTAACCTTGCTGGCCATGGGAAAATACCCTCTCGTCCAATCAACTTATTTGAAAATGCAATTTCCGTAATGTGCATATAGACTTTGTATTACAAATACCGTTGCAATTCATCAATGGTGTTGGTATTACGCCATAATCCTAAATCGCCTATGAAAAACAATACTTAACAATCAATAATTTTGAAATGTCATGAAAATAGAATTTATAGAGAAGAAAAGTAATTCAAAAATTTTCATTGATTTAAGTTATGTCAAGAATTTGATTGTCATTTTATTTTCTGTATTCCTATCATTTTGTCTGTATTTGAGCTATGCTAGTTGTTGTTATGAAAACTGTCTTTCTTATCCTACACTACTCGAAAGCCCAATTTTTCGTGACTCTATCGCGACGGTGTTTGCACGGCTAGGCGAGAAAAATTGCAAAGAATGGCTACACACGCAAAACAACTTCACAAAAATGACACTAGATGGCACCTGTTATACTCTATAATTTGTTTTAAATAGCCTGGTGGTAACTGTTACGAGAATAGTGGTTGATGTACTTTAATATTAATTGCACAATTGCTGTGGGGCAGCTTCTACAATATTTCCACAACCGTTGTACTATTTAATTTCACGTAACTTCACTGTCACAGAACAAGCACAAGTGTTATATGCTCATGCACTTTATTTTTCTTAACTCCAAAGGAGCGTTTTGTTGGTGTTATAAACTGAACGTTTCATTGTCACCACTAGCAAAAAGCAAGACTGGCTACACTAAATTTGCTACATGTTGGCAAATTAATTTTGACAGTTGACGATGCGCGAGAAAGCCTTTCAACTTGACAACGTTGTGAACGCAGTTACCGGGAAGAGCAGGCGACGTACATTCCGCATGCAAAGTTTTGAAGGTTGTGAGACTGCTAATACGTACGAGGGTAACACAATATTTTTAATTTGGATTTAAAAATAATAAATTGTGGTACATGTATAATGCTATATAAAATCGAGTTTACAAAACAAAATAACATTAATGTGTTCTTTATTATTATTTAAATGAATAAGGAAATAAAAACCATTAGATTTTTCTACGAAAATTGGGTATTTTTTTGTACAGACATAATTATTTATTGTTTCAAAAACCATACGGGGAATTCTATAATTACCGTCTATTATTTTATGTGATATAAATAATAAATAGATTCCAAGAAACATAAACTCTCACTTTTACTTCAAATTAATGTCTTTTAAGTCGTCCTTTCATAATATTCGTCATTGAGTTTTATTTGTATATAAATTGGAAGTCAGGTAGATTTTGTAGATAAAGCGTACAATATGATAAATATTGTTAAACGAGTTACTAAATTTAACAATGGCCAACAATTTTTCCTATCTGTTCGTAGTAATAGTTAATGACATACCTGCCTGTTAAGCGTTCTAAAATTGTTATTTTCAATAATTTGTAGTAAATAATAATGTAAAAATTCGGGTTTATACATAAAATTTGAAAAACAAATTGGGGAAATCGCCTTTAGAGATGGTCTTATAAGTATAATAATAATATACATAAAATATGGAAGCTTTTTTGTGGTATATGTTTCTACTTTCATGTGTAAATTTTTGCAAATATTTACTATGAAATTAGAACATCCATTCACACTTTTTACAGAGTTAGGACTGGCAAAACAAAACAATCTTGGTTCTGGGTGCCGTCAATTATTGTTTATTTAGAACTATGTACAGATGTGCTACAAATATTATATTACTCTAGTGGAATTCGTCTCTTATATCTACAATTTTATAACACCTATCTACATTTTTACATTTGTTGCGTTTAATGTATTCAGTTATACCACCTACAAACACTATAACGAAAAATATGTTTTAGATGTACAGGGATCATCAACAGTAAAATGTGCATCTACAAATGATTCTTCAAAATCACTTCCTATATCAACTTCATCATCCTCGCTATCTCCATCTTTGGCCAAATTAATAATAATATTATCTACAACAGTATCTAAAAGTGGTTCATTGTTCATAAATTCATCTTCAATCTTTTTAACACGGTCACATCTAACTTTCCAATCATTTGCAGAAAATATGTCGAAAAATTCATTACACAATTCTTTAACCGTTGTAAGATTGAAGGTAACATTTCGTTTGGCCACATATTCTTTAAGTGCTGCCCTAACACTTTCGATCGTATTTAAGTCCGGGTGATAAGGGGGTAGCCTTAAAACTTGTAATCCATGTCGAATAAACAATTAATCAATTTTATAAGTTTTATATTGCGGTTTGTACATTTTTGCAACTTTATAAAGATCCGGTTTTAACATTTGTTCACTGTAATATATATTTCTTTTAGAAAGCCAGTTTTTAAATTGTTGTTTAGTCCAAGCAGTCGTAGGTAATTTTTCATTTACAACATTGTGATATGGGGCGTTATCAATCACTACAACAGTGTTTTTCGGAAGTCTTGGAATACGTTTTGTGTACCCACGTCTCATAATTTTCGTACGCCATTTCATTATGATAATCTCCTGTTTTTGACTGATAGTTTCACATAATACCAGCATTAGGTACAAAACCATATTCACTTCCTGCATGCACAATTATGAGCCTATTACCTTTTGAAACGGGTTTTCTTAATCCTTCGTTACTCAAGTCGCTCCGTTCTTTAAGGTACGTGTGCCATGAATGAATGTATGTTTCATCCATATAAATGATAGGTTTGTTCTGTTCTCTGCACTTTTTCATGTTTCTTAAATATAGTAGGCGTAATTATTTGATTTCGTGACGTTCCAATAACAAACTTCTGTTGTTTTTTATGTTGGTCCAACGAGAACCCAAAGAATGTATTTGTTTCCGCAGAGATTCGCGACTTCCTGCGAATCCATATTAATTTGCAAAGGTTTGGTGTACATTTCTTAACGTGGGTACATTTTTCTCGGATATGTGATAATTTATTATGCTTCTTAGCACAGTTTTGTCGAATTGATCCATACGGATACTGGACGTTCTTTGTTTTTTAGTAGGCACATCAGTGTCAGCATAACTTCCTGCCAGAGCTTCTATTTTAATACGAGAAAGCGTTCTTTGGCTAACTTTCGTAGCAGCAGAAACTCGTTCAATGACCTGACAATAAAATAAGTCGGTATAAATGTTGTATTAAAAGTTTTACTCATGTGTATTTTTATACAAATAAAATGAGGAAGTAGTTAAATTTTACTATTTTGAATGAAATTCACTGTTTCTGGTTAATTCCACAATATATTGAGAAGATTTTAGAAATTCTAAGATAATTGACAATTGTTTCGATGATATTTAACATTTTTACACACAATTTTTAGAAGTTGCATTTAAAACAAAAAAATGAGTAGATTCCACGAAGTAAGGGTCGAGACAGTTAATTTCAGTAGTTAAATTTGTAGTAGTAGTAGTAGTTAGATTTTACTTCAAACATATTTTAATATGACCAAACCCCAATTGTAACTGAAATCAGAAGTTGGCTCAAAACAAATAATAAAACCGAATCGTAATAAAGATAGGTATGAAATGAGTATAATGATTATAAGCAATAAAACCTATTACCTTTACATATGTATATTACACAAAATAAACATGTGCCCTTTTATGTACTCTTGTAGACAGAAACAGATTAGTTATTTATGCATTAAGTGCACAAAGTGGTGCTTCTTTCCACGAATGGAAAAATTGACGCATAAGCCGCAGGCATGCAAAAATCAAAAAATGTCTCATTTAGGTTGCTCTAAATGGACTAAAAATAGTGTCTATTTGTTTGCAATGATGACATAACAGTGCATAAAATTGACACATGAGTGCATAAAATACTTTGTCTCACCCTAATGTAACTTTTTTAAATCGATTACCAAATAATTATTTTATGTACGAAAATCGATTTTCAAAATTTACTATCGTGTGTAAATTTGTTAAATAATTACTTTGGTTTGAAAATTTTGTTGCAATAATTAAAACTTACCTTTGTTAATGAAATTGTCGACTTGCCATTGTTGGCCTACTCGGTCATGAAATTTAAAACGTTCATAAATATTTCACGACACTGTTGACTTAACTTTTTATAAACAAATTTACTTTCTGGAGTCGCCATAACAAGTTAGTATTGCACAATCCCGGTAATCACACTTTTCTCTGCACTGTACTGTCGAAACGAAGCTTACGAATTCTGCCAGCGAAGTGAGCTCTTGCAATCCTCATACATCTTTGCTACGGCGCATCGGAAGTTGCCAAACTCCCGACCGGAAGTTGCTAAACTTCCGACTGCCAAAATTAATTTGCCAACCTGTACCTGAAAAGTCAAAGGGAAAATACAACCAAAGATATAAACATTTTATGGATTTGTGTTTATTGCATAATATTAATTGGTACAGCGAAAATGATATTTTCAACCACTCATCTACAATTGTCTATGACTCGTTCATCTCATAACATTAAACGGTACACTTAAAATATGTCCTACCATTCTTTTTGTTTGTCATTTTAGAATCTAATCATTTATGTGTAGGATAAAAACTATTGTGTGTTCCACGCCGCGAAAGTGGTTTTCCGAGCCTACAGAAGTGGAGGCTCGGAAAACCAACACTTCCGCGCCTAGGTACTGATTATAATCGTTTTTATTTATTTCTAATAACATTAGCCAAACACAAAGACATAACCTTACAATTTAAAATTTTTCTACATTCCTTGATTATTCTGACGATCAGACAACACGGTAAATGATCTGTGGCGTGCTTGTATTAAAAATTCTGTATTATCTAATCTATTATGAACAGTAATATCCTCTAGGAGAACTGATAAATCGTTAGTTAAAAATTCTGAGTAAGTACCTTGCTCCCGGTAGTGCACTCTGAAAGAAGAATAAACAGTTTTAAAGATTAAAACTATCTTTATCTACGATCGTGCAAAAAGTGACTATTTTTTTCACTATGTACTGTGCCAAAAGTTTAACTTTTTTGCACCAGTGCGAAAGTAATTAACTTATGCAATAGTGCAAAAAAACATCCAATTCTCAATCAATCAAAAAAGAGCAGTTTTAAATAAAGAATATGCATGATGAGACATCCATAGTCAAAAATAAAACTCAAGAAATCAGTGGAAATGAAGTTTGTCCGACACTAATAATTGTTAATTGCTCTAATTGCGATATCAAAATTGAAATCAATTCAAATAGTAAAATTATTAGTAATTCTTGTTGTAAAGTAATGTAATAAAATTTGATTTAAATACGTATTCATTACGATCGAAGAGAAATGTTGCGCATAACATGGGCAAAAAAATATTTGTTGCACTCATGCATCGACCAACAAATCGATGGTCTAGTACCCAAATGTTGTAATTTCGTTTTTCAGCAAGAGGGAGATAAATACGATAGTACATAACTTAATGCAATACTTTTTTGCTCACACATGTGGTAAGTGAAATATTTAAAAATGATAATGCAGTATCATCTTCCACTTGTGTTAAGTACTTCTAGACTACAGAATTCTACTCCACATGTTGTAAGTGTGCTTAACACATATGTATGTTAAATTAAATACCGTTAACTGCATTTAACACATGTGTGAGGTAAACGTTTTTTATATTTGCTATTTCTCATAGGGTAGTCCAAAACTGTGAAAATGGTTTTTATACTAGACGTGATAAGAAAATTGGGGCTCAACCATCAAATACCACTCCTTCGGAAACCATACAGTTAGTAAAGGAGCACATCGACTCGTTCCCTAGAATACAATCACATTATTATAAACGCGATTCGCAAAAGCAGTACCTGGGAATCACATGATCTCATTATACCAAAAATCTATAGATTTTCTAAGAATGATTTTTGTTTGGAAAAGAATATTCGAGCTGTATCACTGTTTGTTTACCAAAACACAGTTCACAAAGACGATCCTCGGTTGTATTTCTACAAACCTAAGAAAGATCAATGGTCTTTATGCAATTCGTACAAGACCGCGTCAAAGATAAAGTACCTTCACAAGAAGATTACAATAATCACAAGCAATGCGAACATGAAGCTATGCAAATGAATTCAGATGATAAATAAAGATCACCAGCTGTAAATGGCAAAACATTTAGGTCAATATCTTTATATCTGCACGCAGTTTTATCTGTTCCCCTCGAAGGTGATAACCAAATTTATTATAAACACAAGTTAAATGCCAATAATTTCACATTTTATGATGCATCCAATTTTGATGAGCACTGTTTTGTTTGGAATGAATCACATGGAAACAAAGGTAGTGTTGAAATCGGCAGTTATTTATTAAAATATCTGCTAAACTTGCCAGAAACTGGTAACTTTTTCTGACACATGCAGTGGGCAAAACCGCAACAAGTTTGTTGCTGCGGCTATGTTATACGCTGTTAGTAATATCAATCATTTAGAGATTATTGATCTAAAATTCTTGGAAACTGGACGCTGATTCAATGCACTCTATTATAGAGAGGACCAAACGTTATAAGAAAATTTACTCTACGCGCGAATATTGTTTTTTAATCTCAAGCGTCAGACTGACACCTAGGGTATATCACGAATATGATATTTCATAATTTTATTGTTTAGCAAAAACCATACTGATTTAATAGGTACAACACTAAATACAAATAAAGAGAAGGTCGTTTTCAGAAGAAAAATCCTAACAATGCATAATACAAGTATAACTTTTCAAAAGAACCCGTTTTTGAATTGGATATCACAGACAAACGCAAACTGGGAAGAAAAAGGAAAAGTTTCTTTAAAAAAAGTACCTACACTTCGGGTCTACCAGTTTCTCAAAAAAAAAAAGAAAAACAGCTTACTGTTTCTTTTAGAAAAGAGGAATATCTCAGACGATTATGAAAACTTTGCAAAATAAATCCCAGTAACGAATAAACCAGCTGTTATAGATGAAAGTGAATTTGAAAATAGTCCTTAAAAATACTTTTCGAAGTTATTGTCATTAAAATTTTGTTCATTTATAGAAAAGGTTAAAACAATTTACGTTGGTAGTTTTTTTGTATTGCGCCAAATGTGGTGAGTCAAGCCATTTTTTCAAACAAAAAATAGGACTGTGCCAGGTATTTCAGAAGTTTTTTTAAAAAATTTATATTCTATAATCAAATATCACAAATACGCATTTTCACGCTTAAGCTAACACCACATCTCAATTTAATAGGGCCATTTCTATTTCCAAGAACAACCATGTGAATCGTGGCGAACTTATAAATTTTAAATTTCATATATCTCAGTTCCAGTTACACTATTTGTGTACTAGACTTTTGATATATGCAATTTTGCACTAGTTTTACAAATAACTATTTCCGCATTTATACACTTCAGAGGCTATATCGTGCTAACAAACAGACATTTCTCCAAAAATGTGGTATATCTGGATTTATAGGACCTGTTGTACTGGCTCTGGTGAGCTGAAAATCAATAGGGGTCATCTGTGAAACGAACTGAATAATATCCAATAATGAAATTGATCACTTTTATACACTTCGGATGGTGTATAGAAAACCGAAATGTTTCCAAAAATGACCAAATATGTGGTATATCTGGATTTATATGACCCGTTGCACTGGCTCTGGCTAGCTGAAAATCAATAGAGTTCATCTGTGAGACGCCCTGAACAATATTCAATCATAAAATTGGTCACTCGTATACACTCCGGACTCCGGAGGATGTATCGTACTAGCAAACCGAAATTTCTCCAAAAATATAGTATATCTGCATTTATCGGACCCGTTGTACTGGCTCTGGTGAGCTGAGAATCAATAGGATTCATCTGTGAGATGTTCTGAACAATACCCAATCATAAAAATTGTAACTTGTATGCACTCCGGAGGATGTGTCGTGCTAATAGTACATGTTACAAAAAGTAGTCGAGGACGTCGACGACATACACAAAGAATATTTTTTCTGAAAACCCCTTTTTTATATTTTTCTTGCTAAAAAATAGCGGAAAAGAACCAAAAATTCCAACTTTTTTTTGGAGTAAGCAATTTCTCTCATATTACATAGGGTTGGGCGAACTCCAATATTTTGTATTAAAACATTGTTAATGTTTTTATATTATATATCATATATTATATATACATAAACAATTATTAATTATATTCAAGCGATTTCTCTTAGTTTTCTTAACCCAATATCATTGTATCTACCTACAAAATAAAATGTAATGGCTAGGACAGGTACAACTCTGCGTAGAATCGACCGCCAGCTGATAACTGAAGTGATTGTTGATTTATGACCTTCTTAGGTTTCTGGTCACACTATACCTGTATCTCTGCTTTGAGTACAGCTAGGAGGCTGAATATTTCACTGTAGTATCACCTCTGTGCCTTGAGTAAACTGACAAAATTCCATCATAATCGGTGAGCACTTTCCTATTTTTTCGGCCATTTGAAAATTGACATTTTCTATGATATTAAAATTACCCACTTTTCATAGTTTGACATTTACATGCCGTAAATAGTTTGTATTGGACTTTTTCGGTCTGGCGGTTTTTGGTGGGGTGTATTTGCGTCTCTCGGCAACTGGTATTGCCTGCGATAAGTTAAAATGTAGAAGTTCTTCAGCAGCTGGATAATCAACACCATATTAGGATACTGAAGAGTACCAAACCATATGAGATAATATAGAGTCGGGTTTTGTGTGAAAGCAGAGTATATTGTATGGACGATTGTGTTTAAACTAGATTCACCGACCACAGACACTAGAAGATCGTTGAATGGATTTCAATAGTTGATCTTAACATCAGTTTTAATATTATAACATAACATAAGCTTATATTTTCTCAACACAACTAATATTTTGCTTACATTCTTAATCATAATAGTAGTTAAGTTGGAACTTTAGGAACCGTTAGTGATATTCCACTATTTACCACCACTACTCCAACACACCTACCTAACCAACACTCACAATTATACTACCTGACGCTCATTTCGATAACCAAGTTATCATCTTCAGTATAATGGATCTAAATAAAAACACAAACTGCTGCACTTAACTTGTTCTTTTATAAGAATTCGATCTCACACTTGAGAGGGTTGACTTAATACTGTTCATCTAAAAAGGTTCCTTTTATGCAATTAGGGCCGTGTGAAAGCTCTGAGGTTGTGTTTATTGTTTACGTTAACTATGTTAGAATTTTGAGTGCTGTTTATGATTGCTGGTTTGAATATTTAAGAGGACTTTTGTCTTCAATAATTAGATACAATTACCTACTAATTTAAATTAAGTCAATGCTTATAATAATACGGGAAAACAATAATTAAATTAATTTAGGGGATTAGGTATATTACATCACAGGTAGAAGGTAAAATAACTCTAGTTTTGTTCAACATATATAGATAGATAGATAGATAGATAGATAGATAGATAGATAGATAGATAGATAGATAGATAGATAGATAGATAGATAGATAGATAGATTAGATAGATAGATAGATAGATAGATAGATAGATAGATAGATAGATAGATAGATAGATAGATAGATAGATAGATAGATAAATAGATATATAGATAGATAGATAGATAGATAGATAGATAGATAGATAGATAGATAGATAGATAGATAGATAGATAGATAGATAGATAGTTCAAAAAATCCGTTCCGTGTATTGTTAACATTAAGGTAGTGTACCAGATCATCAATATTATGAACTTTCTGAAAAAAACTATTTTTTATGAGAGGGCTGTAAATGGGACATTCAAAAAGCATATGATGTAATGACTCCGGGGAATCCATATTACAGACAGTGCAATTCTCAGTGCTGTCAATTATATTAGAACTTCCTTTGAAAGACAATTTTAAAAATGTTTTACTACAGGTTCTAGGTTGCGCTATTATTCTGGTTATATAAATGTATGCGGATGTTTGCAAATAACTGCTAATTTCACCAACTAGTAAGTGTGAGTATAGTAAAGAGTAACTAGAAGCAGCCTTCCTGTTTATGTCACTATCAAGCAGTCGTTTTCGAAATTTGTCTAGAATAAGTCTATCTAAACTGCGTACATTTGTACTTAAATAATATTCCCATAGACACTCACATTGCGCATAAATAAACCATTCTTTAAGTTGTGTCACCCAATTATACTTTGAATTATTATCAGATGGTAACTGAGCAAGTCGATTGAAACAAATTTTTGAAAGTCTTGGAGAGTTCATTCCTTTGAGTTTGTTTAACCAAAGTAAGGCATGTTTGAAAACAACCGTTGACAAATGATCAGAACTTGTTTCCAAGCGTACAATGTAATCTGGGGTATTATTTGACAGACTTAGGAGTTTTTTGAAAAAGTTTACCTGTACACGCTCTATAATATCAGTATAACGCAGACCCCATACACCAATTCCAAAAGAAAGAGAAGATAAAATAATTAAATTATATAGATTGATCCGTGATTCCCAAGTATTTATTTTTGACCGACACATTATATCCATTACTGCTCCAATGACCCGATTAGCTTTGATTTTAGAATTCTTAGCCATGGTGCAAAACAAGGCTGTGGAGGAGAAATCAACACCCAAGTAAGCAAACTGCTTTACGTTCAACATATATACTGAATTTTACACATCATAGTTTCCCCGAATGATTATCGAAAATATGTCTCCATAGTGTACGTTAACTGACACAAGCGGCACAAAATTTTACGACCCGTTTTTCGATTGTACCTACCTCCACCCTATCGCTTCAGGCCGCTAAACTCAAATAAACAATTTTTTCTGCCTACCCCTATACTCAGTAAAATAGAGGTCTTATGTTAAACCATTATTATCCAAAATTATACCTTATGTTGATTTAATATCCCATCAACATGAAATTCGTAACTCATGTTTGATATCTGATAGACAAACCGAAGGTTATTCACCGCAAAAAATGAATAATTTCCGAAGTTATTTTTTTTTCGAGTCAACTGTATCTTATCAATCTCCCGAATATACTTCCGTTATAATTAAATTAACCAGTTGCTAACGTTAAGATTGTAAAATTGTGGATTAATCGATGTTTTGATAATGATATAAACATTAAAATGAAACTTTCTAGTTTACCGATCAACACAAGTACACGTTGATAGAATCCAAATAATGTAAATTTAGACTTCTTTGAAGTGGAATTTGAAGTAATCGAATAATTTTGTGGTATTACGTACAATTAAGTTATTTGTTTTGGAATAGATTTGGTATTCCGTAATGTGGTGTTTGGAAAATATTTCTCTTTGAGAACTGGATTGGGTTTCCTTTTATTAGTAGCATTTGCGTTGATCGTGACGGTTATTAGTGTTGAGTTTATTTATCTCAATGTTTATTTCACTTGTTTATTTGGGATCTATAACACTTAGAAAACACTATTTAATTACTAATTTATTATCTACACTACTCAGTTTGAATAAGTTGTTTTAATTCAACAATCACAAAATGACATTTATGGTACTTTCAAGAACTATTAGAATATTTTGATAAAGGCCATAATTCTGTCGAAACGTCTATAAAGAATAGTTATTCGTCAAATTAGATTTAAAATGATGCAAATTTATTCATTTTTTGACGTTTTAGAGAAACTTGACATACTTAAAGTATGAAAATTTAGGATACGATGTTTTCAAGTATGCCCAATTGATCTAGAATATTTAGAGCTTCATACCAATTCCGGTTATACCAGAAGATTACTGAAACTTCTTTACTTTGATTAGAAGACCCTATATATTATTACTTATGTTCATAAAGCTACTCATAGGAGTTCTTTCAATACGGAGCTTCGCTACCTTACATCGATTGTCCTCTGCACCAAAAATTACATATCACAGGAGAATCGTCTTTGTATGTGGTAGTGCCTCTAGCTTCTCATCGAGTATTATGGTGTTAGATTAGATGTGTAGGTGTAAGAGATAGGGGGGCTGAAACGAATAAAGGTGTGGTTAAGTAACTTCGTGGAAAATGCCCCGCACTTCTCTTTTGGAAACGGAAGTACCTCCAAATTCTCTGAATTTTTTGGATATGTACTGGTATTTGATGTACTGATCAAAAGTCTCCATGGGACCAACCTTATCCTATGGCTAGATTTTGAAATACGGTGCGTTGAAGTTCAAAATTCCGACTTTTTTAAAACAGTCTCCAAAAAGTAAAATATCATTTTTTAGTAATACAACATAAATACAAAATAAAAGGAATATTGTAAACTAAATATTTTTACGCATATAAACATTCATACTTACAGGGTGATCTGACTTGAGCTTGTAAGATGACAAAATCAACATATCCAAAAGAGCCGCCAAATAATAGAAACACTTTTGCTATTACATTTTCTGCGTTTTGAATTTGAGTTATTAAGTGCATTTTGATCAAGAGTGCATACAGGGTCATTCAATACTCCATCAAGCTCCATTCCACTACCATAATGGCAGAAGGTCACATGTGACATTTGCATTATTTTCAGATAATGAGGTTAGAAAAAACTGCACAATTTATATGTTGAAAATTATTTGCATTTTTTTAAAATAATGATTCTTTTTACCATACCCCTTTATTTATTATTGCGAACAAAATAAAAACAATTATATTAATATGACTTTCTTATTAACAAAAATAAATGTACTTATGACATTATGTCACACAAATTAACCATGCTATAGCAACATATTTTTACTTGGTCTATAATAAACTGAATAAAAAAAATACAAGAGGTAAATCGGTAGGATCTAAGATTCTAAAATCTCTTCTTCCTCGTCCGACTGCATTACACAGTCATTAATAAATTCGTCAGAACTATCTTTATTGCTCTTGAGTGATTTATAAATGTCATGGTAAAGTGTGGGGATGTCACCTCGATTACAAAGCGTTATCAAACTCTTCAATTTTTTCTCATCTGTTGGTAAAGTTTCTGTCAATTTTTTTTATTGAAATGCTTCCGTCTAAATTTTTACTTCGTCTTGAAGGTTTCAGGTTAATATCTTTGAAATTTTCATCTTCATAACTAGTTTTAAAATATGTATTATCTTTCTTGACGTGCAGCCATTTTATCTTCATCCATTGGACTGATGAACCCTCAGCGTCTTTGTTCAGATTTACAGTCGGAAGCAACTTTATTTTTAAATGTTTTAAATCTAAAAAATCGTTGTACTCCAAACTCTTAAAGGGTATTTTCTGCTTACTCATCTAATAATTATTGGCCACTCAAGCAGAGAATAAACAGTAGTTCCTTTCTTGGCTCTCTCAATGAGGCTGTGAATGGAATCAATCTCCATTTGCGTGTGGCCCGTTTCCAAAAATTTTAAATTAATTTCATCAAAATATGTTGTATTTGCAACATACAGCAAAAGAACTGCTATGAACCTATTACGATTTTGACCACCGCAAGAGTCTGATGTAAGTGTTACAGTTTCTGCTATCTGTGGTAGAGAACACAATAACTTAAATAAGGCTGTCCCAATCTCACCAGAACCCCGTTTTCCGTCTGTTTCATTTCATACGTGACATATCCCTTTATTTTCTGCTTGATCATTCACAGTCAAATTATAAGTGCAAAATTTATGTGTATAATAGAAGGAAGACACATTTCAACATGAAGAATAGAGATCTGCTTGTAAATCAAAGGTAAATGCTTTGCGAGTGCTATTTTCTTTTGCTAATATTTTGTCTTTCGCTTTCTCTGCTCTAGCCAAGTCTTTGTTTTTTAAGTGCTCTTCGTAAAATTCTTCGTCTACTTGTTTTTCATCTTCTGTTAAATTTTTATGGTTTTCGCATACCCTACATGCATCTTTTTTTGGATGATGAAAGCTTAGATTATATTCTGTATTGAATATTTTGCTGTATGTACCAAATTGATTATTACACTGAATATTGTCATTATTGCATTTTTCTTTAAATAAGTCAAACATTTTAGATATACTCAAATCTGAGCTCAAATATTGTCGTTTTTTTCGTTTGCGGCAGTAGTGGGTTTCTAACCGAGGACACGATTCAATGTGAGTTTTAATACTTCGTCTATCTATTTCTGACAACTTATGGTGTGGAGGATGTCGTCCTCTTCTATCGTCATTAACAAAAGGAGAGAGTTCATCCACTTGTTTCTTTTTTGCTACAAAAACTGTTCTTTCGCCGATATCAAGCAGTCTCAAAAAGAATCGTTTACAAACTTTTTCTTTAGATCCGTTGGTAGGATTGTTAAGATGTTATATATATGTACCATTTTTTTCCTTATTATTGGCTGTACCGGCTCTTCTTCTTGTTAGTGCCACATAATCGACAGTTTGGCAAATAAAATCTCTTTGCCTGGTGTACGAACCAATAGCCCAATAATTACTGTTAATTACTTTTCTTTCGTCTTCAGTAAATTTACTATTACATTTTAATACACATTTTGAACAATCAATCTCAGTCATTTTCCTCGCTGCTACTATTTTTCCATTTACACTTTCGTATTTTTTCCCAGGTTACGCAATTTGTTCCTTCTTATCTTTTTGTATTTGTCACTGTTGCGTTTTCGTTTCATCGTACCGTTGGCGCTTTCTTTGTCTTCTGATATATTTTCTGTGATGTCATGGTCAACCATATTTTCAGGTACTGTATTACACTCAACACTGTTGTTTTCCTCTGCACGTTCAGCATTAGAGGTGTTACCTTCACTTGAATCGACGACATAATCTGGATCCCCTATATCAGAACTTACTTCTTCTCTAGAACCATTTTCATCTTGAATATTTTGTAACATTATGGTATTTTCAGCTTTACAGTAGTTTACACTTGTAGTATTTTCTACAATGTTTTTCATAGTAAAATAAACTTTTTGGCAGTCATCTTGCTGGTTACTGGTACATTCATAACCATGTGTATTTTCATTATCACTATTAGCTACAGAATGAGCGATCACATTATCACTGTTGTTTGTCAGATTGTACACACAGGTATTTGTTTCAGGAATAATAATAATATTATTATCTTCTGCACTGTTGAAGGTATTAGAGTTTACAGTGTTCACAATAATGTCTGGCTCTTTTAATTGAGTGTTTTCCACACTTTCTTCAAGAAAGATTAAGGGGCTTTGTAACGCTGTAGCTAATTCATCGTCTGGATTATGTGAGGAGAAATTATTATTGCTATTACTCTTCGTTATTGTAGCCTGCGCCAATGAAACTAAAAATTTCCCACGAGAACTCATTCTACAATAGAAAAAGACAGGTGTCAAGAAGCCTATAAGTACAGCAAAAAATACACAAGCAAAAAGAGTTTATTTACAGTCTAACTTTTGAAAAACATAGCGTCTACAAAGTGTGTTGATCTAAACATAAACTCAAAATTGCGTACATTACAAAAACCACCCGACTCAACTACAACTTAAAACTATAAAAAGAAATTTTCAGTTTGTAATGATTAATACACGTACCAACCTGTGTTTTGAAATTATCTTTCCAACTTGACTGATACTTGGGGCTGTTTTGTTCTCACTGATATAACCGAAATCTATTTCAAACTAAGTTGATTATCAACTGACATAACGTCACATATACTTAATTAATGTACATACTTAAATTCCAATTTCTACTAAATCCACTGTACACTATTTAACTAATTTATATTAACCGTTCACTATTTATGTTCACTGTTCTACTGTGTTCGCTACGAGATCAAAATGTAGACTGACTTACGGCTCGCAGATGGTCGCTTTTTATACCAAAACCCCATTCTCGAACATTCGGATTTCTGGAATTTCTAGAATGCGGCTCCCAACAAACGATCGACCTTATTAGAAATATCTCTATAAAAGCAATAAAAATATAGTCCTTTCGAGAAATCCGTGAGATCTCGCCAACATTTCCGATAACAATCGATTAGACAGGGCCGGCTTTAAAGGACTGGGTGTTTAAATCGGCAACTGGACCCATTTTTACACTTTCCGGTCGTATGGAAATAACTGCACCGTCTTCATCGGGTACCGATAACGGGGGGTATAGCTGTATAGCTGCAATTTGATATGTGGACACCGGTATCTTGAAAGTTTACCTCTATCATGTTCCTAATGACTTCGCGTATCCAACTGGTCGCTCTCTATCTTAGGAGTAGCCAATTTCTTCACGTTGAATTACACTACATGGAGCGCTTCCCACACATCCCGGCATGTGAATCGATGTTGAAATTCGTACTTGGTTACCAGGCAGAAGACGTACCGCGAATTGTGTTTGAGTCTCAGTGTCTTGCCAGAGGCTGGAATCTTATCTTCAAGTTTTTCTAATTGCCCAAACTTCTTTCAAAAGACGGTTGCCAACCCTAGTTCGTTTTTGATACTGGCGGGGATGTTGTGTGCCAATAAATAATTTTCCGGGAGCGCGAACAAATTTTGTCGTGGATCTGAGTGACTCCATATCTAGCTTTCCTGGTACCTCGATATGCGCCCATAAATTCGTCAAAGACAGATTCAGACTCTTCTCAGATATGGTTCACCCCTAACTCTTTGTTGTTTTCTTCGAATGGGGCTAGTCGGTTTTGATTGACTACTTTCGATTTTCCATTGGGGATCTTGCTTATGTGATAGATGACGTCATTGATCCTCTTCTTAATTAAGTACAGAACCTTTCAAGATTTTTGAAATTTTGGAGAAAATCGTTTCCTCCTCGTCGGGTTGCGTAACCATACATTGTCCTCTTTGAAGATTCGCTCGAATCAATTTGTGCACATCGTCCATCCTTCTTCTCAATTGGATCACGTGATATTCTGGCGCTAGATCTTCTCTAGACCGACAACCGAATTCCAGGTCACAAGGAAGCCACATTTCACGTCCAAACAGGACTTTGGCATGTGTTTCACCCATGGATTCAATAATGGCGTATCAAAAAGCCAACGCAAATACGGAGATATGGTGGTCCTAATCTTCCTGGTGGCTGAAAACTACTTTGGACAGGTATTTTCTATCGACCATTCCACCTGTCGTTGCAGCGCTGTTGTCTTGGTATTGTCACAAATTTCCTGGAATAACTGGCTCTCGAAATTTCTCCCTGAATGCTTTGTGAACTTCCAAGACTACTGTGTAATGTGAAAAATTGCCCGCTCGTTGAGAATATCATTTTGGTATACCTGCTATGAACGGGATCCGCTGTAATCTTTGGATGAGGAGGATAGTCCTATGCGAATTGCCTTAGCGAGTGAAGGTACACCGTAAAACCTACCTACCGAGGGCTATCACCACCGAAGTAGCCATTAATTATCAAGCGTCCAACTTGGAACGGAGGTTGATAATTCCCCACTCGTCAAACCGTTCAAGTAAAGGAGCTCAAAAATCTAGGGGGTTATCGTTTCCTTTCCTTCTTCTTTTTCCCCAGAATCTGGGCCACGATTGCAGGCCGTGGAGGCGTAGTAAAGCTGGGATTATTCCGGAGGTTTGATCTCCTACCCAACTGGATGAATACCAGGAGGGCTGGCGTTTTAGAATCGCCTTCATCGAGGGATTCGACTACTGTAATAATTTTTTTTATAGTCGCCTTCAACGTTCAAACTTTTTACTTCAATGAATTAACTTTCTATTTTTTCATATACATTTTGCTAATTCTTTCAATAATTTTATTCATTTCTTCACTTTTTATATACATTTGTAGGAGTTTATCATTGGATAAATAGATAAACTTAATAAATTTTTAACGTACTGGTATACCAACGGTGCCTATCTTGGCTATACGCCTTATATTTTATAGTTGTTGTATTTTATACACTTTTTTGATATACCAATATTTTTTTGCGGTGATCCTCATTCGGTTTGTATATCAGATATTAATGTATGAATTTGAAATTGTATGATCTTTGGTTCGCTTGGTTATAGACTATTTGCCTCATTATTGTAGATTTTTTTGAACATTTGTACTCGAACCTGTAACTGTCTGTTTCTTTTGAATGTTTGATTAAGGATTCTATTGTGAACTGGATTGTAAGATCCTCTAGCCTTCAGCTCATAGTTATTTGAATACTACTGGCACTTCAGCCTTCAGCAGGGTCCAGGTTTTTGATTATTATAAATTGTCACTTGTAATTTATAATTTCTTGTTAACTTGGAAAGGGGACACTAGGGCCAGTAATACATCAGTGATAGGGGATATTCGCTCCTTCAATTTCAAAATCTTACCTGACAAAAGTGTGGAAAAGTGTATTAACCGTCTGAGAGTTTGGGGTTAGTTTAAAGGAGTCTTGGGTGCATGCCTAAAATTCTCTGGCGCCCTATTTTCGAATCCGACATAAATATAGAAGAATCCACCCCTTCTTCGACTCGAAGCTAGTCGATTGGCGAGCACAGATTGGTCTATAGGGCAATCTGACATCTATACGAGCACTGAGGTAGGTATAGTGGTGAGAAAAAGTCTCGTTATTACTGCATGTCGGCTGATAAATCACCAGTTGTTGCCTATTGATTCGGGACCGCGTAAACTTCCACCCACTTTGTGAAGTAATCCATTACAACCAGAATTTATGTATTATGTATTTACCACCATTTTCTGTCGTCGGAAATGGTCCTGCGATATCTAAAACAATACTTTCGAAAGGGCTTGCAACATTATATTGTTTCATGGGTGCCTTTCTCTTGCGATGTTGTTCATTATCGTAGCACAAGTAGTACATTTTTCACACCAGTCCTTCACATAATCGGAACCGATCATTTAATAAAACCTCTCACGAACTCGTTGAAGGGTTTTCTCCACTTCCAGATGACTTCCTGATGGACTGTCGTGTGACATCCTCAGTACCTCAGCTACTCTTGTTCACGGGATAACTAGCTACCTCCTCGTCTCGGAACCATAACCGTTTGACATTTCGTGCCGTGTAGGTAACCTATTTTCTTCCTTCCATTGCCCCGATCCTGGTGGGTGACCACTCTTCGTTGACTACTGTAATTCTTGAAACCAATCTTAGGGTTTGTAATGAACTAGATTGGTGGAGCGGACTGTTGAGTTTGTCGCGGACTGTTGAGTTTGTCGTTCAATACTGCACCTAAGTAGATGTGTTGTTTGTTAGCTTCGATAAGGTTGCGGAAGGAAGGACCAGTCGTAATTTTAAATAACGTTTAATAAACACTTGAATACGACAATTTAAACACGTAAATCACTTTACAACAAAGTAGTAACAAGGTAGAGCAACAAGATCATCCACAGAGAATTAATAGTTGGTTACTGTTCTCTTAAAGATACTAAATGCTCGTGACGTAATTATGTATATTGTTTTGATAATTCTCTATCGACGTCACAGAAAATTGCAAGTTTTTATATAGCGTCGTAACGCGAGAGATATTTTAATACTTCAGGTAAATCGTAACATTTCCCGTTTTTAAGTATGAAATTGATATGATTCGTTGATCTAGATATAGTTTTAACGCGCACTGTATGTTTTCGAATACTTTTTTATGTCGACCGTTCGAGAGTGGTTTTTAGTTCTGTACTGTTTGAGATTGAGAAACTGACTCCTCTTAAATTGGTTAATTTCTGTAGATATAAGTTTTTTGGGGGTAGGACTTTCTCTTTCAGACTATAACTCTGTTAGTTGAATTGTGATATTTTTTGACATAAAATTAATTACCCACTTTACCGTGAAGCAATAAATAGTGTCCTATTATTAAATTTATGTCAATCCATAAAACATTCATTTCGAATTCTTGATTCTCTATTCATTTGTGAAGGGGTTTGAAATATTGTTCACGGTGCTAATTGAAGTTATTTGTAGTAACATTTTAAAAGTTTCAGAAAGTTCCATAATCTCTATTTTATAAAGAAACTTTTATTAAGCAGGTACTTAAAGCTAAACATCATTTAACTAATGGGCGTTTAAGACCATTAAAGTGAATAATAAGGGTTTGACGTTACAATAGACATTCAAACTTGTCCTAGAATTCACAGTAAAGTGAAATTTCTTACGATTGATTTGTCATCGTGATATATACAGCTTGTTATCTCACAACAGCCTCCCTTCCATAGATTCCGCCTCGTTGCAGTGCGAACAGTCTGAAGGGCACGGCTGTCTAGAGAGCGAGTGGGCATTTCGGTAACTCACACCAGCCCGATATTTGACCATGTCTAGTTTTCCCTTTGATTGGAGTTCTTGGATTGCAGAAGTCCAGGGGCGCTTACATAAACTGCGTACATGCACTATCTCGCCACAATTCCAGAATCTGATCTCCTTCGGCTTCTTGTTTACTACACTTTTTATCAAGTTGACGATCTGGTCCAGTCTGTCTTCGTTACCTTGTTCATGGATGATCCTAACTTTGTTGTATCCCGAAGCCTTCGAGGCTGCTTCATATTCAAGAGCAGCGGTCAATGCATCGACCATTGTTTTGGGATGGACTAAACGAAGCGTCCTCTCCATATCGTGGTCATATAAGTCGTCTATGAAGGCCTGAATGCCCATCATGTTCTCTGGTGCTGATGGATAAGCAAATTGAACTTGTCAGGCAATATCCACTTTATACTCTTGATAGGTTTCGTCACGTTTCCTCCTTCGGTTTTTAGCTGGAATTGGTACAAGTATTTTTGATGTTCATGACCATATCGTATGTCCAACCTCATATTCAGCATCCGTTTCTTCAAGAGGTATCGTCTGAAGTACATATAAGGCACCTCCCCGAAGCGCGATGATTAAGTTCACTGCCTTCTTCTTATCAGTCCAATTATTTGCTCTGACGACTGCTTCAAACTGTTTTACATAATTGGTCCATGACGTTTTTCCGTCGAATGTTGGGACCTTGAGTTGGGCAAAACTACCAATATCTTCTATTTTCAGGTGTGCTTCTAGCTTGAAGGGATCCATGTGTTCGATATGATTTTATACTGTTGGCGTTCTCATCTTATTTTCAATACTTGATTTTATTAACTCATCCATTGTTGTAATATTATTCTCGTTGTCCGATTTTAGAGACAACATTTTATTTTCAGCGGTAATGTCAATTTTCGTTAATAAGATATCGGCAGAAATCTTGTCGATGTTAGCAGAAATATCGTTCTTCGTAGTTGAAATATTTTCGTCCATATTAGCAGAAATATCGCTCTTCATAGTTAAAAAATTATTTTCCATATTAGTAGTAATATCGTCCTTCATAGCAGACATTTACGAGATTAAGGTGTATGCTTCGTCTTTGAATAAAAATGTTTCTCGATTCAAGCCTTGACTTGCCAGTGCCACTTTCATTCTTTCTACTAATTCACTTTTCTTACCGGACGTTTTCAACTCACGATTTTCCAATTCAGCTTCCAATTCCGTCACTTTCAGGTCACTTACGGCCCGCCGATTTCTAGAATGCGGCTCCCAACAAACGATTGACCTTCTTAGAAATTCGTGCGCTCGCAAAAATTTTGAACTCTCGAACATTGGATTAGATAGGGTCGGCTTCAGGGACTTCAGTGTACGATTCCGTCACAATATCATAGTTTTCAATTTACAAAATATTTTTAAATTTAAAATTATTTGATATAAAATTATTTGGTTAGGACATAACTCATTAAAATTACATAATGAATTAGTAATGGTAATAACAAAATAATAAGTGACAATTTTTTCAGAGTTTCCATTTATATAAATGTATATCAACTATGTATCACGTTTTATGTCATTTTTCATGGAGATCGAACGTCTAAATTGAAAGACAAGTCGGTATTGAATTATTATGCATATTGGAAACTGAATGTTGCAAAATTGATATTTAGCGTAAGGTCGAATGTCTGGCTTTGAAATTTAAATAGTCGTAAAAATATTGATTTTCAAGTGAATATTAAATAGTTACTGTCTACAATAAATTTCAGAGGAAATGTAAAAGGGGAAACGCTCTGCAATCAATATAGAAGTCATGTTTTTTTAATTAGCAGCAAAAGTTTGAAATTTGTTGATATACTAAAGACTGAAGATTAATGATAACTTATCCATCGATAGACTATGAGAAGTGCTTCAACGTACAATCATCTGCTATGAAGGATGCTTTCAAGAATATGAGTTGAACTCTTTGAAAACAGAAACTGTTGTGGTTTGTTTACAGATGACCAAGTGATAATACTCTAGGCTAGTCGCTCTTGTGTGGCTAGATAGTGTCGGGTTGGCTATTAGCTGTTATATTGCCAACCGACTAAAACCATTCCCTCTCATACGTGGATTCACGTGCAGAGAAGAACTACCGTTAAGTATAACTTTAGCATTCTGAGCGTTGCCTTACACTAATCTTGATCTATGCCTATTTCTATCTTTTTCTTTTGCCTCCATAATATTCTGTATCATGTCCGATACTTTGTTCCATTTTTTCTCATTCTGTAGCATATGACAGAATATTATTTGGGGTGAGCATTTCTCCTATATATTGTTCAAATTCAGTTCGCTGTCGGTTCCGTTGTGCGAATACGAAGAAAGTGTGTTCAGCGTCATCCATCTGGCTACATTACAAGCATTCCATTGTATTAGTGATTTTAAACCTGTGGAAGTAAGCTTGAAACAGCTATGCCGTGTTAACATTTGGGTAAGATAGTATTTCACGTTCTGATATCTGGAACCAGTCTTCTAGTCCATTATCTATTTACGGATTGCTCCCATTTATCTTACCACAGATTTAATGTTTCAGTCCGATCTCTATATTTTCATTATTTTCTTTGCCGTTTGTTTTATATCGTTCCTCAGCTTGTAGTTCTATAGGTATCATATCTGAAACCACTAACAGCGCGTTTGTGGAGACTATGCGGAAAGCTCTACAGATCCTAATGGCTAACTTCCTTCCCACTTTTTGGCAAATATCTCTGTATTTGGCATATTTCAGGGTTTCGTACCACACGGGAGCCGCATATATCAGGACCGAGTGAGTCACTGCAGGTAACATTTTATGTTTGCTAGCTGTAGGTCTAGTATTTTTCGGCATTATTCTACTTAGAGACAAAACAGATGCCTCTGCTTTCTTGTATACGTTTTCAATATGTTTTTTCACTGTTGCACCTATGTCCAGAGTTACACCCAAATATTTAATATCTGGCTTCGTAGTGACTTCGTTATTTAAGACTTTGATGCTTAGTCTTCTTGCTTCCTCTCGATCACTCAAGAGTACCGATTCTGTTTTCTAGGACGCGAGATCAAGTTTTTTCAAATGCATCCATTTATCTATTCTTTGGATAGTAATGTCGGCTTCTACTATTACCTGTGCCTTTGTCTTTCTTGTTACTACCACCGCAAGATCATCAGCACTGGCCACCAGTTTCACACTACTTGGCATATCCAGTTGTTGCAAGTCGTCATAATATAGGTTCCAGAGAAGAGGACCAAGTACCGAGCCCTGTGGGACACCGCAGCTTACTTCCATATTAGCATTGCCTACAAGCAATTTCCGGTCTGTTAGATAAATTGTGATCACGCACCTTAGATACGGCGATATGTTTCTCTTTTCCAAGCTTTGTACTATTATTCCTCTCCATGAAATGGAGTTTAAAGCATTTTTAACATCCAGAGTCACAAGTAGGCATATCCTACGATTTTCCCATGCCACATTCTTTGCCTCTTTTACAATTTACTGAATTCTAGATAACGAATCTACAGTAGAATGGCCTTTTAGAAAACCAAACTGAGAGTTGGTAAAGCCTCCTCTCGCTTCTATTTCTACAAGTAATCTATTTTTGATTTCCTCATCCAGTCTAGTAAACATAGAGGCCTGTACGATATTTTTAAACCGCTCGTTCTTCTAGGCTTTTATATTAGCATTAGTTTAGCGACTTTCCATATTTTGGGAAATTCCCCCTCATCCCGTTGTCTATTCATCACATCCAGGCACTTTTCTGGCAGGTATTTTACTACACACTGAATTATATCTGGTGATAGCTTGTCTGGTCCAGCTTCTGTTTTAGGCCTTAGTAGAAATATTCTTGTTACTATTTAGTACCCTATTCCCGACACATCCTCAATAACAGTTTTCCAGAAAAGTTTTTTCGCGTTTTTCATGATTTTTTTAAGTACTGTTTTAAATGAAACTTATTGTTGTTTCTAGTTAATTCCACAATATATTGAAAAGATTTAAAAAATTCTAAGATAATTGACAATTGTTTCGATATTAAATATCATCGTCAGAATGACAGAAGTTACATTTCATTCTGACGATGATATTTAATATCGAAACAATTGTCAATTATCTTAGAATTTTTAAGATATTTTCAATATATTGTGGAATTAACTAGAAACAGTGCGTTTCATTTAAAACAGTAAAATAAGTAGATTCCACGAAGTAGGGGTCAAGACAGTTAATTTTTTCAAGTAGTTTCTTTTTTCCTTATACTCGGCTCTTGCTTTCTCCTTGTCTACGGCTGTGCATTCGGAAAATTTCATATTTCATAAACCATCACATACATATATTACAGTTCATAATAGTTCGGTCCACCCATTCAGTCAAAAACTAGCAGCTTTCAATAGTATGATACACAGATTTTAGCTAGCTTCATCGGTACAAATAGACAATTAGAGAGCTTCATTACTTACATAAACTCGATTCACAATAATATCAAATTTACCGTAGAACTTGAACAAAATAAGTCTATAAACTTTCTAGACCTTACAATTTCAAATATAAATAATAAACATGATTTTTCCATATTTCATAAACCATCACATACAGATATTACAATTCATAATAGTTCGGTCCACCCATTCAGTCATAAACTAGCAGCTTTCAATAGTATGATACACAGACTCTTAACAGTCCCATTAAATAATAATAATTATAATGAAGAATTGAATATCATAAAACAAATAGCAGTTAATAGTAATTACGATCCAAATTTAATTGACAATATCATAAATAAAAAGATAAAAAAAATAGACTTTAGAACAAATATTCCCTTCTGATGAAAATTATAATAAACAATTTAAAGGCTTAACATACTTTATATCATTTTTAAAAACATTAGACATGAATATTTCCTTTAAAACTGTTTACATTTTATCCAAACTCAATCAAAATAATAAATCTAAATCTTCAAAATTAAACAAATCAAGAGTTTTTAAATTAAAATGTGGTAATGACAACTGTTATAAAATTTATATCGGTAGAGCTTTTAGAAATTTCAAAACTAGAATTTCGGAACACAATCGTAGCTATGACAACAAAAAATTAGATTCTAACTATTCAAATCATTTATTAGAAAACCAACACCTTTTCGACCCAAATTTTGAAATTGTACCTAGAAGATAGCTTAGGAATGTTTGTAATGAAATAATTTCCAGGTAATTTATTTCAATAATTTTGTTAACATTAGTAAATAGAATTCTGTATTTATGCACTGTATATATTAAAACATTTGTATATTACCTTCATTCGTTTTGAGAAAGCTACTGTGTTAGTGAAACGCGTCAACCAGTTTAAATTGAACATTAGTTCAAATAAATGAAGTTTTAAACAAAATATATTGTTTTATTTCATCGTTCAGTATGGATCTTCATCGAGCAAAAGCCTCGTCTATTCAACATATTAACTTTCTAATTCTCTGTATAATGAAACAGACTTGCCATTTTGAACATAAAAAATTACCATTGTAAATATAAGACTGACAAAAGAAATTAATTGTTAATTGACAACCAAACAAAAGACGATCACAAGTCAGTATCATGGTTTCCATTGATTTTTATCGAAATTTAATATTTATATAGTTATTTAGAATATTACGAAAGAAATATTTGGAAAAATGTCACATCGTGAGATATTAGCTGCTTAGAAGTTTTTCTGTGGGTCTATTCCATAAGAAAAGTAGAATGTAGATGATATAAATGTGGGAAATGTTCAAATAAAATTAATAACAGTCCTGAATAGGATGGTGGCCACTTTGAACACTTAATTAATTATAGGGTAGATTAAAAATTGTTTGTTTGTTAGTCTTTTAGTATATTTTTTGATTTATTATTTATTTCTAATATTAGGTTACAAATATGTTCCAGTGCTGAAATAGAGTCGGCTTCAGGAGCAGTAAAAAATTATAAATTACTACTTTAGAACTAAAGGATATGAATATGTATATCATTTGATTGGTATTTTCAAGAGAAATTTATTATACAAGGTGGCCCCTGTATGTTTTCGTTGGGAAAAGTGAGTTTCGGTGAAAAAACTGTAATTTCTAAATTCAATCGTTAACAAACTTCAGGAAAATGAATTCTTAGGAAAAATGATATTATGTGGGTAATTATAAGTCGGTTGCCTATAATTTAGAGATAGAAAATTAAAAAAGTATTTGAAAAAATAAAACGAAAATTGACATTGTGTGTATTTGGGGTGGTAGAATGCAAAAATGTTAAAATATACATATATACATTTAAATTTTTAGTTTTTGGATCATTTCCGGTGAAACCAGAAGTGGGCCATTTTGTTTTTTTACGTAAAAGAATCTCAATTTCGTTGTCATATAACTCATCAAAATTCGAATAAAATCTAATGACCCATTTAAAAGTTACAGGGTGGCATTTATTTCGTTTACACCCGGTATTCTATATCAAGGGTGGAATATACAGGGTGGCATTTATTTCGTTTACACCCGGTATTCTATATCAAGGGTGGAATAAGCAAAATTCTACACGAGTAGAAAGATTTGTTTCTCGAGCCGTAGGCGAGGGAAACGGTTCTACGAGTGTAGAAATTTGAATTCCACCCGTGTTTTAGACTATAATTTTTCTACGACTATCAAATAAAAAGAAAACAACATATATTGGAACGCAAACTCCTTAATTTCTGGAAGAGCTGTGGTGAAATCATCACTGCTGTTAGTTGCAAACACTAAAAAGGAATGAAGCCATGTGATAGTTATTATTTAAATGAAATTATATTAATTTACTTACTTTTTGTGGTGAATTAATAAATTTTTATCTGAAATTGAAAAAAAAAGATAATAATTAAACAATTTTGACAATAGGTACTTTTAGCTTGTCTTAAATTGCCCACGTATCCCTATCCGTAACAAACTGCGCATGTGTAGACCCGTTACGGATCAACCGATACGATGCGTTGAACGGATTGTTACGTCCTCTACTCCGTATACGTAAACGTCTCCGTATCCCGACCAAAATAAGTATTCTGTGCTATTAGTGCTATTTTACAGGTCTTCTTTGATATTTGTTTGGTTTGATAACAGCCACAAAGTTCATTTTTTGTTTTATTTTTCATTTTTTTACTTTTACCGAGACAAACCAGTAACAACCTAAAAGAGTTTTGAGGTTATTTAATTAAAAACAGAACGAAACGATACGTTATCCGCTAAAACGGTTTTCTTGACAACTTCTTTACGTCAACGTAATTCCTATACGGATACGGATACGTGTAAAAACTAATGATAAGCTAAAAGTGTCTAATCCACATTTTTGACAGTTGACAATTGTTGTTCTTTATTTTTTTCTTAAAAACTGCAAAAAATACACGTATGCTGCACTTCTGGCTCAAACTGTTAATACTCAACGGTCATATTAGTCATTTTACGTTCACTTTAGACGATTTTTTATGTAATTTGATATTTCTGCACTACTTCTACTCTGCGTAGTGCAGCTGGTGTTGAAAACGGAACACGCCTATTTTTCCTTTTTGTCAATTGAACCGTCACATTTAGAGGGCGCCGCAAGTATTCATTCCATACCAAGGGCGAGAATAAATATTCTTACCCTAGGGCTGGAATGAACCTATTCCATGATCAAAAACTACGTCGGAATATAAAAATTCTATAATAGTAGAAAAAGTTCATTTTGTTGTGATATTGTATTAATCGTGAAAAGGGTGGTGATTTTTGAAATGGCTGCTGCCTGATGCTTACAGTGTTTGCCATTGAAACCGACACGGCCGCTCAGTAACTTAACGTCAGATTTTAAATTTGAATTTAAGTGATTGATCTCGTAGTTTTGTAGAGGGCATAAAGTAGCTGTGATGATGTCATATTTGTTTTAAAATACATTTTTAAATAAAACCAGGGACATATTTTAACCATTTAACAAAAATTAGGAGGATTTTTTTGGATAATTCCTGAAATGCCTTAAATTTTTGAAATTTTACGACAGGACATTATTATCTGTTAGCTTTTTATTTTGCACAGTCAGGAAATTCCATTGTAAAACTGTATTGTAATTATTGATACTCATGAAAATCAAGACGTAAAAAAATGTGACCTTCTGAGTTACGAGACCATTAATTTAAACAATAATATAGCAGACAGTTGCATCTGGATCGTTGGATTCCTAATACTATGTCAATCGGTTCCACTCAGATGTTGGGAATAGATGAATTGTCGATTACTTATAATAATGCTTCCTAGACTCCAATGCTTGTTGGCCTAGTCCAATTTATATTGCTGTCCGGAAATGTACTGCTTTTACTACTAGATAAGTGATAAGCAATCACATATTTCCAAGTAAGTCTTTAACTGAGTTTGCAAGTCCGTCGAAATTGCATGTATTCTTCTTGTGACCGTGTCATTTGAACACTGTGTCTTGTATTGCTGACATAATCTCATGATTGTTAGAAAATCTCTTAAACAAACAATCAGCACAAGTTAGAAATACTTTCAACACCATCCTTGAAAGTATTTTTCTTTGCGAGCATGTGAGAAATGTTGAAAGGAGCAATGGCGACCTTTTTATATTTTTCCACATTTCTAGTGAAAACATTCAGTTGGGCAGTTAGATTTGATTTAAGTTGATTTATTCTCAATAATAATAATAATAAACTTTATTGCTTATAGAATATACATTTATAGCAAGGGTTCGGTTGACAGTGCATGAACAATTAAATATTTATAGTTACATCTTTGGTCTACATAATATAGAGCAAATATACATAAAGAAAAAATAACAAAAATAAAATCAAGATTTACATTCAAAGTATTGAAAAATAATAAAAAATAGCACATATAATGGACGCATGGAACTAACAAAGTATTTTTTTTGTTTATTGGACTAATCCAAAACTAACTAAAGAGCTCAAAAATCATCATTCGTTAATCACGAATGCTCGAAGCTTTAATATATTCCATATGGAAGTAGCAATACATTTTGCATCATTAACATTGATGTTATTTAGAGTTCCTATGAGAGATTCAATATTTCTGAGAGGGTCATAATTCGGTGGTCTCATAGAGGTGTATATCGGACACTCAAAAAGCATACGGAAGATAGTTCCAGTTCTTCCAAGTTACACAAAGTGCAGCGTTCTGATGGGTCAATTATACACGAGCAGCCATTCAAGGTGAATTTTATACACAGCTGGTTGGTGAAACGTAACTGGGAAATAGTGCGGGTAACCTGCATAGGCATTTTCTGGATTAAATAAGAACTGGGTAACGAAGAGCTAGAAAGTGATTTATATAATGTAAGGAATGAGCTGTTTTATTTTCGTGTCATCATCATCATCATAATATGCAGCTTATTCAACCATTTTGTTATGGTGTAGCCTCCCTTTACATATTTATATATTCCACTTCCATGTGGGCCCATTGTTGTCTATTGCTAGCTATGCGGCCCCAAGTTGATCCTGCGAGTTTCTTTATGTCGTAGTCCCATCTTAAGTTGGGGCGTCTTCTTGGTCTCTTCACGCCTCGGGGATACCATTGCGTTATGTTTGTGGTCCATCTATCGTCTGTCCTTCTAGCGAGATGCCCCGCCCATTGCCACTTTAGGGATCTGATTCTATTTATGACATCTATCACTTGGGTCTTTTGTCTGATCCAATCAAGCCTTTTTCTATCTCACCTTGTTATTCCAAGCATGCATCGTTCCATAGACCTCTGCGTTACCTGGAGTTTTCTAATGATATCAGTTTTCAGGGTCCAGGTTTCACAGCCGTATGTTAATACTGGTAGTACGCACTGATCAAACGCTTTCTTTTTCAAACGGAGTGACATTCTAGACTTGAAGATGATAGAGTTCTGTCCAAATGTTCCCCATGCTAATTTGATTCTTCTGTTTATTTCTGGAAGTAGAGAGCCTGATATGTGTATTAGTTGACCCAGGTATATGTATTCCTCTACTATTTCCAGGGCAGTGTCATCAATTGTTATTTCTTGTGCGTTTATCAGTTCGTTATACATTATCTTGGTCTTACTCAGATTTATTTTAAGGCCTACTTCGTTGCTTGCTGCATTCAATTCATTTATTTGTTGTTGCATTTCGCCAGGGTTACTCGCTATCAGGATGATGTCATCAGCGAATCTTAGATGGTTCAAGTATTCTCCATCTATATTCAGACCTGTGTTGTTCCAGCCCAGTTTTCTGAAGATGCTTTCTAGTGTTGCTGTAAATAACTTTGGTGATATTGCGTCTCCTTGTCTAACTCCTCTGCTGGTGGGGAATTCTGGTGTGCCCTCATATATCCTAACTCTCGCTTTGGCTTCCCTATATATATTTGCTAGGGTCTCAATATATGGCTTGTCGACCCCTTGTTCTGTTAGGGCATTTATTACTGCTCTGGGATATATAGAGTCGAATGCTTTCTCAAAGTCGATGAAGGCTAGTGCTAGTGGTTGGTTGTATTCTTTGGTTCGACTGATAACCTCTTTGAGGGTATGGATGTGATCTATTGTACTGAAGCCTTTGCGGAATCCAGCCTGTTCTCGTGGTTGGGCCGAGTCTAGTGTATTTTGTATTCTGTTGTGAATGATCTTTGTGAATACCTTGTACGTCACTGGTAGTAGACTTATTGATCTGTAGTTCTAAATGTCTTCTTTGCTGCCTTTCTTGTGGATCAACACTACAAGGGCGCTGTTCCACTCTTTAGGTATGCTCCTGGACATCAGACAGTTCGTGTATAGTTTGGCAAGGTACTTCCATGTTTTAGCTCCTGCATATTTGAGTATTTCGGTCGTGATGCCGTCATTTCCCGCTGCTTTGCCATTTTTCATGCTTTTCAGTGCCATTTCTACTTCCTCCACCAAAACTTCTGGTATGGTATCTTCTGAGTGTTCTATTATTTCTTCCAAATTTTCAGGGGCCTTGTATAGGTCTCCATAGAATTTGGCTACTAGGTCTATTATTTCATTCCTGTCTGTGGTTCTTGTGTTTCCATCAGTTAATGCAACTATCTGTCTTTTCCCTATTATTAGAGCCCTTTTTGCATTTTTGTAGCTTTTACGGTTTTCTATTGTTGTTTGTACCAGTTTCTCGTTGTAATTCCTGATATCTTCTGCGATTTTCTTTCGTATCGTCTTGCACAGTTCGGTGTACTCAATTCTTTGAATGTTTGTTGTCTTTTTCATTTCTCTTCGTTTTTGTAATAGTGCTTTTGTTTCCGGAGTTAGTTTTTTGTGTTCACATCGTTGTTGCAGACCTCCCACTTCTACGGCGCAGTTTCGAATTGTGTCCATCAGTTCAGGGTTGTTATATTCCACTTTTTGTAGTCTTTCTTCTAGTAGTGCTTCATATTGGTGAGAGTTCTCTCTCAGCCTTTCGTTGTTTATGTTTTTCGTTGTGTTGGTTTTGATTAGTCTTGACCTTTCTAGTTTTATATCTAAGACCAGTCGAGCTCTAATTAGTCGATGGTCGCTTCCTGTAGTGAACTTGTTGAGCATGCTTAGATCTTTTACTGTGTTAATTTTATTGGTGAGGATGAAGTCTATTTCGTTTCTGATAGTTGCACCGGGGCCTTCCCACGTCCATTTCCTGTTAGGGTTCTTCTTGAAGAAGGAGTTTGCCAGATACATGTTCTGAAAGTGTGCGAACTGTATAAATCTCTCTCCTCTTTCATTCCTTTCTCCAAATCCATATTTCCCCATTCCTTTTTCTTGGTCTTTCCTGTGTCCTACTTTGGCATTAAAGTCTCCCATTATGTATTTGAAGTGACTATTGTCGTTGCTGAGCGCTTGGTTTATTTCATTATAGAATTCTTCTATTTCGTCGTCACTATGGCTGATTGTTGGGGGTATACCTGAATAATCTGGATAGTATATCTTTTGGAGAGTCTTAGTGTTATGCCGGCTTCTCTGTCTGAGGTGCTTGTTATCCTTATGATTCTATTTTTCCAGGTTTCCTTAATTAGGAATCCTACTCCGCTTGTTCTTCCTGTTGGTGCTCCTTGGTGGTATAGAAGATTCCCTGATTCAAGTTCTATGAGTTCTTCATTTTTTCGTCTTACTTCGCTAATGCCCATGATATTCCACTTTATTTTTGCTGCCTCTGTTTCCAGTTTCATAATCCTAGCTTGATTGGAGAGTGTACGGCAGTTATAAGTTGCTAGGTGTAATGTAGTCAATGGGTAGTGGTTTAGATTCCGCAGATTCTTAGCACCCTCTGCCCTCGTGGCTGGTTCCCAGGATCTACCACTCCTAGGGCCCTTCGGGCTTACGAAGAATGAGGGCCGTAACTTGTCCTTGTCTGTCATGCTGGGGTTGTGAGGCGTACCTTACCACGCTGCCTCAATGCGGGTTGGCAAGGGGCGAGGGATGTCGTCCGCCAGTTTTCGCCATTTACTGACGGACCCTGTACCCCCAGATTTTTAGTGGAACTTTTTATTTATGAAAAAGCCCTTACTAGAGTGAGATTCGAACCCCCGTCCTTCAGGTCAAGAAAACCCAATTTCCGGCGCTCTAACGCACTCCGCCATCTGGGGGTAATTTATTTATTTATTTATTTATTTTCGTGTAACGTCTAATAAATGTAGCTTTTGATAATACCGTGAGAGCAACGACTTTCTATTATTTTTTAGTTTAACATCGCTAATATTATCCCAAATATCAGATGCGTCAATAAAATCAAAATACGACTTTACTTGCTTTACCCAATTAAACTTCTCATCACATACAGGCAATAATTTCAACTGCCGTTTGAAACATAACTTAGGGTATCTGCAATCATCCATTAGAAGTATCTTAATAATCTAATTTAATGTTATCTTGAACAAATTATACGACAATTTTACCCGACCTACATCAAGTCGTAGAGCATAGTCAGGAGTATTTAAGGGCACCATCAAAACTCTTTTTAGAAAAGATACCTGAACAAGCTCTATAATATCTGGATACCTTAATCCCCAAATAGGCAATGCATTGTACATAATACTAGCAATAAGAGATTCAAATAGTTCTATCCGCGGGGACATATTATCTATTTTCATTTTTGCCATTAAAGATAACACTGGGCCTACAGTTTGCTTTGCCTTATTTGCTATTGTTTTTGACATCCCGCAAAATACGCCGGATGATGTAAATAGTACCCCTAGATAATTTTAACATAGAGATTAAACATTCGTTAAAATAAAATTTATAAGACTTTTGTTGAAACCCACCTCTAGAAAAAGACCATGATCTTAGTTTTTGTAGTGTTGACCGTTAAATTATTTTTAGCTCAGTATTTTTCAAGAATTTGTAATTTTTTTCCTACATCAACTTCAGAAAATGCCAGTATTACAATATCGTCTGCATACAAAAGAGTTAATATTTCATTCCCATCATCAATATTTATACCCCGAGCCCCATTCTTACTGAAAAAATCTGGCAATAAAGAATGGAAATAGTAGTGGACTCAAAGATTCGCCTTGTAATATTCCTGTAGTTACGTCGAATGCTCTGGTAAATCCATCAGCGGCTTTTATTTTAATAGTGGCATTATCATATAAGTGTTTTATGACACGCAACTTTTCTGATGATGAACCTAGCTGAAAAAGTTTTGCCCATAGAATTTGCTGGTCAATGGAATCAAAAGCTCGTTTAAAGTCTACGAAAATAGCAAATATTTTTCGCTTTTTAAGCCTGATATGTAAGTTGACAATGGAATTCAAAGTGTAAACATTATCTATACACCCTCATCCAGAACGGAAACCCGCCTTAGCTTCAGGCAAAATGTGACACTCCTCAGACCATTGTGTGAGACTGTTGTAAAGTATACTGGTGAAGACTTTACTAGTGCAGTTAGCTAATGCTCACTCTCTATAGTTCGATAGCTCACACGCCTGTCCACCCTTATGTACCATTGTAAGTAGTATTTCAGTCCATTGCAAAGGCATCAAAGCTATTTGAAAAATATTGTTAAACAAAACATTTAGGTAATGTATCCAATTGTGAGGAACATTTTTGAAGAACTCATAGGAAATTAAATTATTTCCCGGTGCGTGCTCTCCTAGATTTGCACTTGATAAGAATGTGGTATATCTCTTCGGATGTTATTACGGAATCAAGGAAAGGATGATTCACGTCTGTGAATTGGACGTCAGCATAAACTGTCTACGAATAAATACCATCATAAAAGTTTTCCAAAATTTTCGCGGATAGTAGATTTCGATTTGAGTGATTTTGGAATTTTTTAATGGTTGACCAAAAGTCTTTAGGATTACGTGAGTTTGTTAAACGGGGTATAAAGGCATCTTTATATGCTTTTTCCTTTGTCCTTGTTAGTTTTCTATAATTGTGATTATCTGCGTGTAGTTCAGCTTTTTAGAAACATCAGAGGGATATTTTTTAAATAATTTCAATGAAGCGTTTAAGAGCTTTTTTGCATCCACACACTCATTATCAAACTAATGTTTACTTTTAACATAGTAATTAGATTTCACACTGGTGTCTCTGAATTTGAACATATTGAGTCTTTCCCCGCATTTAAAAATAGTAGAACAAAAATTATTATATGACAACTGCACATCAGGAATAAAATAAGCTTGGTTCGATAGGCGCATGGAAAGTTTATAATTTTCTCTTTGTTGCTCATTCTAAACAAGAAATTTACTGAAAGACCTATTATGTTTTTCAGTGTTTTCACTAAAGCGTTAATGAGTAAGAGTTACTTGGATTGGGAAATGATCACACAAATAATCGTTAAACCGTACACAAAATTGTTGTATGTCAGATAGATGTATATTACTTACCCACAACAAGTCCACCACACTACTTCCCATTTTACTTATATATGTGAACATAGCTGGTCTGTCTTCCACAGTTCTTCCTTTCAGAAGTGTAAATGAATCATTATACATAAAATCAGTAAGTTTTCGACCTCTAGTATTGAATTCTGAATCATAACTCAACCTCTCCTCATATAAGGTCGTATTTTCCAAGATTTCAGATGGTGTGATGTCAACATTTGAAACGCGGCAATTAAAATCACCTCCAATAATGATCATTACATTGTTATGACTATTGCTGATGTCATCGAGGACGTCCTGGAAGATATCAATAATGTGCTGAAGTTCCAAGGAGGATTTATTTTTTCTTTCTTTTGTCGCGGCCAAATAGTGGCGGGCGCAAACAAACCGATTCCCGGGCGCCACGGCGCCCGCGTGCTCTTGGTTGGAATCCATGTCCAAGTATCACTAGGTGCCTTCTTCATCTGCTTCTCTATATTGTTCGATATGTTCCTACTCCTTTAAAAATTTTGTTATTTCTGTGAGCGTTGAAATATGCAACTTTTACTATCATTTTGATTAGCAGTCCATTACTTCAAGTTAAATTTTTTCATAATTGTTGATTTAGCTGTTAAATGATACAGGATTTTTCAATACTTATTCGACAGTAAGTTTTTCTAAAATCAAGGAAGCTCTGAAGCGTTTTTATCAATTTCCTCTCAACGCCCTTAATACTTTCAGTTTATTTAAAAAATGAATTTATAATAAATTCATTTGACTCATCCACAAAACTTTCAACATAATGTGAACTAAATTTTGTACTTGCATGGACTTTCATACCCAACATTTAGGTGCATTTACACATATTTTAACGACTATTTCAAACCCCATGTCCTCTTAAAACCCCTACTATTCGGTCGATAATCTATAAAAACTATGGTGAACGTTCGTGACTGAATGTACCGAAATAAACAGCAGAACTGGTTTGTACGGGTTCTAATTGTTTGAATAATAGATCGGCAAACATAGCATCATTTCATCAGAAACCGTGAAAATTAATGAAATAAGCAATAAATTGAATGTGTTTACGAAGAATGTGCATCATATTTCTTGTCAATTGAAAACATCATCTAATTACACAAATAAAGCAATATGTCTAATTTACCGTCTTTCATATTTTTTTGAATGTATCAATAATTCATAGAAAAAATATGCTTAGGTTTGTTTTTAAATGAAACTCACGGTCTCTAGTTAATTCCACAATATAATAAAAGTTATTAAAAATTCTAAAAAATTGACAATTGTTTCGATAAATCAATATCATCGTCAGAATGACAGAAGTTACATTTCATTTTATGCCTACCTAACTTGTGATTGGCTTAATATATGTTTATAGAAAAAAGAAGAAGATGTGATATTACAAATATTGAAGCTTATATATTATTGGCCCTATGGTGATATCCTGGATATCATTTTTCCAATTAAGATCAGTATAACTGTGCAATGATATAGAAAACCAGGAAAACTATATCTGCGGATCTTTACAATTATCACTTAAGAAGACAGTTTATTAGTGGAGAACTCCCTAGATTCAACTGTTCATTGACAACTTCATACTGCGGGTTTCTTAAATGTCTTCTAATTACCAGTTCTTCAAGGGAATCCAGTTCTTGTTTCTTTTCACAAATATGCAGCACTTCCAGTTCTGTGTTAGGTGTCAATGAATGATTGGTGTCAAGTAGATGTTTTGCGTAGTGGGATTTATCTGGTTGTTTTAATCTGTATGCCCGTAAGTGCTCACTGTATCGTATTTCAAAATTCCTAAGGGTCTGACCCAAATAGACAGCATTACATTCTGGACATTTGAGTTTATATATACCTGACTTCTTTAATAGTGTTTTTTTTGTTTTTACATTTAACAATTTTGTACTAACGTTACTTACTGTTTTAAAAGAAATTGTTGTATTCGTTGCTGAAGATATTATCTTTGAAATATTATTAGAAATATTTCCTGCATATGTGATGGTTTTATAAGTTTTAATTTCATCAGCTTGTTAAGGATATATTAGTTGTAATGCCACTTTTTCTTCTTTTTTACTAATTAGCTTATTTATCATATCTAATGGATAACCGTTAGATGTTGCTATTTGTCTAATTGTATTAATCTCTCTATCAAAATTACATTTGTTCATAGGAACTGGAAAAGCTCTATGTATCATTGAATTATATGCTGCTAGTCTGTGTGACATAGGGTGGTAAGAATTGAATGGAATTGTCACATCAGTCTGTGTTGGTTTTCGGTAAATTGAATAATCAAGTACATTATTAACTCTTTGAATTTTTTAATCAAGAAAATTGATTTAGCTATTTTCTTCAATTTCTAATGTAAATTTAATTTTCGGGTGTAAATTATTGATGTTGTTGAAAAATACATCTAACTGTCGTTCACTACCCATAAAACAAGCTAATATGTCATCTACATATCTATACCAAAATAAAATATTTTTCGAAATATTACATTCAAAGATCTTTCTTTCTAAATTGTCCATAAAAATGTTTGCTAAAATAGGTGATACAGGGCTTCCCATTGGTAAACCTTCATTTTGAATATTTATCTTATTGTCAATAGTGAAATAATTCTGATTAATGCATACATCAAATAAATTAAGTATAAACATCGAACGAAATGAGTTTATAGTTATCTTGCAAGTGGATTGCTTTCAACTTTTTGATTAGTTCTATTGAATTTCTATTTGAGTACTGAGATTCATATCCGTAAGTATTGAGTATATTGTTGAGCTTCTTTGCCAGTATATTATTAGGAGCATTAACATTAGACCTGTAGTATCTTATGTTAATGCTCCTAATAATATATTGGCAAAGAATCTCAACAATATACTCAATACTTACGGATATGAATCTCAGTACTCAATTAGGAATTCAAAAGAACGAATCAAAAAGTTGAAAGCAATCCACTTGCAAGATAACTATGAACTCATTTCGTTCGATGTAACTAATATGTTTACTAAAATTCCTCCTAAAGAATGTCTAATACTTGTAAGAAAATTACTAGAAGATAAAAATATTAATCCAGGAATAATATCAGATATACTTAATTTATTTGATGCATGCATTAATCAGAATTATTTCACTTTTGACAATAAGATATATATTCAAAATGAAGGTTTACCAATGGGAAGCCCTATATCACCTATTTTAGCAAACATTTTTATGGACAATTTAGAAAGAAAGATCTTTGAAAGTAATATTTCGAAAAATATTTTATTTTGGTATAGATATGTAGATGACATATTAGCTTGTTTTATGGGTAGTGAACGACAATTAGATGTATTTTTGATAGAGAGATTAATACAATTAGACAAATAGCAACATCTAACGGTTATCCATTAGATATGATAAATAAGCTAATTAGTAAAAAAGAAGAAAAAGTGGCATTACAACTAATATATCCTAAACAAGCTGATGAAATTAAAACTTATAAAACCATCACATATGCAGGAAATATTTCTAATAATATTTCAAATATAATATCTTCAGCAACGAATACAACAATTTCTTTTAAAACAGAAAGTAATGTTAGTACAAAATTGTTAAATGTAAAAACAAAAATACCACTATTAAAGAAGTCAGGTATATATAAACTCAAATGTCCAGAATGTAATGCTGTCTATTTGGGTCAGACCCTTAGGAATTTTGAAATACGATACAGTGAGCACTTACGAGCATACAGATTAAAACAACCAGATAAATCCCACTACGCAAAACATCTACTTGACACCAATCATTCATTGACACCTAACACAGAACTAGAAGTGCTGCATATTTGTGAAAAGAAACAAGAACTGGATTTCCTCGAAGAACTGGAAATTAGAAGATATTTAAGAAACCCACAATATGAAGTTGTCAATGAACAGTTAAATCTAGGGAGTTCTCCACTAATAAACTGTCTTCTTAAGTGATAATTGTAAAGATCAGCAGATATAGTGT
The DNA here is from genome assembly GCA_963921935.1 of Galeruca laticollis. NCBI lineage: Eukaryota > Metazoa > Arthropoda > Insecta > Coleoptera > Chrysomelidae > Galeruca > Galeruca laticollis. The sequence continues at coordinate 18,639,807 of OY998181.1, read as the reverse complement.
TCCTGGTTTTCTATATCATTGCACAGTTATACTGATCTTAATTGGAAAAATGATATCCAGGATATCACCATAGGGCTAATAATATCTAAGCTTCAATATTTGTAATATCACATCTTCTTCTTTTTTCTATAAACATATACCGTGAGTTTAATTTAAAAACACTAATATGAGCATATTCCACGAAGCAAGGGTCGAGACAGTTAATTTCATGCTTAGGTTTATTGAGCTAAAAAAGGTGTAACTAGAGCACTTTACTATACTAGTAATTCAATAGGACAGTAACTCATTCAAAAAGTATAGAGAAATACGTTTTTATTTATTTATTGCTTTCCCTCCTAACCTATCTAATATACGAGAAAAGTATTGGTGTATCCCAAAAAAAGGTGGAATTTTGGAAAAAATGTTGAGTTTTTTTTACGATGTTCATCAAGGACAACACGAAAAAATGGTTTTTACAAAAAAAAATCCTGTGTGTACGTGGTCGTCGTCGGCCACTTTTCGTTATATGTTTTGTGAGCACACTCCGGAGTGCAAAAAGTCACCAATTTTATGATCGAATATTGTTCAGGACATGTCACTGATGAACCCCATTAATTTTCAGCTCACCAGAGCCAGTACAACGGGTATGGTACTTGAAGTACGACATTTTTATCAGTTTTTTGAGAAATTTCAGTTTGTTGGCATGATACAACCTTCGGAGTGCAATAAGTCACCAATTTATGATTGAATATTGTTCAGGACATCTCACAGATGAACTCTATTGATTTTGCGCTCACCAGAGCAGTACAACAGGTTTAATAGTACTTTAAGTACGACATTTCTATCATTTTTGGAAAAATGTCAGTTTGTTACCATTATACAGCCTCCGGAGTATACAAGTGACTAATTTTATGATTTGATATTATTCAGAGCGTTTCAATGATGAACCCTATTGATATTCAGCTCACCAAATTTTTGTCATTTTTGGAGAATTTTCAGTTTGTTAGCACGATACAACCTCCAGAGTGTATAGAAGTGTCCAATTTTATGATTAAATTTTGTTCAGGGCGTCTTATAGATAAACCTTATTAATTTTTAGCTCACCAGATCTAGTACAACGGGTGCTATGGTATCTGAAGAGCCACATTTTTGGTCACTGTTGGAGAAATTTCGGGTTGTTAGCACGATACAGCCTCCGGAGTGTATACAAGTTACCAATTTTATAATTGGATATTTTTCAAGGTGTTTCGCAGATGTACCCTATTGATTAGAGCGAGTACAGTATGTGATTACAAAAAACTACTTGTTGAAAAAAGTGGTATAATAAACGTGTTCTTTAGACATATTTGATGGGTTTATATCATTAGGAAATAGTAAAATTCTAATAATTTAGTATTCTTCACCTATCATGGTTTTAATCCCAAAGGGGGTCTTCAACTATAGATAAACAATGTAATTTTTTGTTTGCTGTGTAATAGCAGGGTGGTCACTTTCCTCAAATTTATGATACAGCACCACGTGCTATAACTCTGTCTCCATACTTGTTATTAAATATTTCACATACTTACCCTGTGTTCGTGTACTACAAAATGTTGCAAATAAAACGCAAATTTCAGAATATTTGGTGTTACCTGTCACTTCATCCTTTTATTATCAAATTTTCAATTCTTTGACGCTCTGCTAAATGAACCATTTTATTATACTCTGATTTTTATTGCTTGTAAATCTGTTTTCAAACACCTACATGATTGAACTAAATTAAACCGATATTCATATTATGTTTAGAATTACAAAAACAGCAAAGACTTTCCAAGTGGCCCATTTTTATCTGTTAATATCAATGCTGGCAATAAGAAAAATGTTCCTAAAGTCTTCACAATAATGGTCAATATTGGCCATTAAGAATTTGTAAGCTGCGTCGACAGTAAAAAACTGTAACAGAAAATTGTACCCTACGAGGGTTGGCCCATCTGAATTTGGCAACTTCGAGAATATAAAATCGCTGGTTCAATTAATATATGTTATAAACTTCTTAGGCATTTTATAAAAAGCCGGCAAAACGCGAGCATATAATGCATTTTTCGTTATGACTACACCAATCCAAGCAAATGGATAAAATGCCGGCAAAACGAGAACACAAAAATGTATATCACGTTGTGACTGATTATTTTTAGACATTTCAGAATTTGTCAAATAAGGTGCCGTCAAAACGTGAAAATAAAATACTATTAAGTGTTAAGTATTCTGTTTTGTTATATAATAAATAATATAGTTACAGTTAACATTATAAATCTTTTTATTAAGAAAACATATATTAACAAGTAACAACTTCATGATATAAAAATATAGCTATTAACTTTAGTAGGTATCACAAATATGAGCTACATATAAAATTTAACACAAATTCTTTGAAAATTATATATTTTCATTCATAATCTACGTAGAGCTTGGATAATTTCCTTAAATTTTTTCGAGGTGCGAATTTTTATAACAAATTTCGCAACAAAGGAAAAATTTACGGAGAATCATTCAAGCTCCCAGGAGATTTGATACGAAAATTTTATACCGACATTGTATTTTAAATAATTTTAATTTTTTTTAGTTTCCCTTTGCTCTAGTAAAAGAAGTTGGAATCATAGTCTTCAATAAATATATTATTTCATACTATAAATAATGTTTTCTTCATGCGTATAATAATATCTATATTCTTTTCGGCAACACGGATGGTAGAAATAACCTATTCTTTTACTAGTAACATAATGAACGCTCATTATTGTACTAGTAACAACAGTGGCGTAACTACGAGGGGGATGAGGGGGATAGAACCCCCCCCCAGAACACGATAAATAAAAAAATCCTATACATAATCACAGAAAACCTATATGTTATTGAAATGTACTAAAAGCTAAGAACTGTAGACAATAATTTTATAAGAAAAACAAAGCTAAAATACAAATAGCGAATACTATTACTCTCTCACAGCCGTAAGCGGGAGAAGCGTGCTCCCATTTCGGCATTCTCGTTCAAAATAGCTCAACAAAGATGTTATCATATCGTGACATTTTCTGTTCAGCTGCTTCAGCATTTTATTAACCACACACTGCAGATTTGTTTAAATAATTAGTCATGAAAATAACTGTTTTTTTAATCTTAAAGAAGCAATGAATTTAAAAGCACCAAAAGAGCTAGTAAATATTAGACGATGATCGAATGTCAATAAACGTCAAAATAAACAGGAGCATTTTACCAGTTGATTTGACAACGTCTTGAAGTTTTGCCAACGCGTTGGCTGTAAATTGCCCTGGCTGTTGAGGATAAATTGTATTCACGATTGGTAAATTAATATTTATTCTGATAAGCAGGGAATTAACTAGAAATGACATCTTCTTTTTATCGTAAATAAACTATAGTCGTACAGCTACATTTTTGAAAGCGATCTCCGTATCGTGAATGATATGTAAATGCCTCTCTGACAGTAATTAGTCAGGAACTTCATCTTCAAAACCTACCAATGATTCTTGAATATAATTTCTAGAAAATAAAATTTTAAGAGTTCCTTTGGAGATACCTAGATTGTAAAAAGTCGACTCGCTTAATATTCATGTTTTGAAGGCACCGTAATAGGCAAATTGTAAAATGCCTAAAACTAATCAGTCACAACGTGATATACCTTTTGTTCTTATTTTGCAGGAATTTTATCAATCTACCTAAATTGTAGGCATAATGAAAAATACGTTGTATGATTGCGTTAAGCCGGCTTTTTGTAGAGTGCCTAGGAAGTTTATAAAAAGCCTAAATTGGCATTATGCCTACGACATATACATAACTAAACTTTTGTTACTGTGACTGAGATATCTTAATGTTTCCATACTTTACGCGCGCACTGTATAATAATAAGTTTTTCCGTCTAGTAAATTCAGTATATTACTGTCATATATTTTTTTTTACATATTTTTTTCAAACTCTTGTCAATTTGATGCATTCCAGTATTCTATAGCGCGAACATCTGACTCGCCCGGATTCAGGAGACTCCTCCATTCAAAGTTCATCATCACTTAACATGACGTAACACACGACATACTCTCGATTCGACGTCGATTCTTCTCCGATAAATATCCGACGATGTCCGCTAGTCTGGATGGCGTCCGCCGAGATATTCTCTTCGTCGTCTCTCTAGTCACTTGGGCGCCCAACAAACACTCCAGAACCGGCGCACACTAAATTGCTACTTATGTAATCTTAGTGAACATGGTTCTGTTAATTTAACAAATCGAGTTTAAAATAGAAAAACGGGTGCGTCTTATTAAAGTACCATATAAGTTATAGACATGTCAGAAATTATATAAAGATCATTTATCATAGAAATTGATGAAATGACGTATTCGTTCTCAAACTCGATACCAATCACACGTTTATTTTGTATAATCTCAAACAGATCGGATCAGTTTGTACTGTATTATTTCAGTCAAAGTTTTGTTAAATATTACAATTTTTAGATTGTTTTTGGACAATATACAAACATCATAGTGATTATACATAAATGCTTCTTTAAATAGTATAGACGTACATAACAGTTCATGTTTTATTATGTATTAATACCTCAGTTTTTTAGATTAACGATCTATGACCGTCAGCTGGCAGTTGACAGGTTTTATTTTGTATACTTTCTCACATTCGTGTTGTTTGTTGTTCCGACTCTCCCCTCAATTTTGCATATAATATTGCTGTTCTTTTAAGGAAATAACTCGTTGCTAATATTCACAATAATTGTGTAAGAAATGTGCCTTTCTCTTGAAGTGATATTATCAAATTTGTATCGCAATATCTTAAAATACAGACATAATCACTCATTTGGTAGCTATTTATGGATACTAAATAAAATATGTGAATAAAATCAAGCTTCATAAGCATGTTATTTATTGATAACTAGAAAAAATTCCAATTGAAAGCTTAACAACACTTTCTGTTGTTCACTAAATTTTCTTCTTCTTTTAATTTGAGTTCTTCGGCTTCTGTTAATTATTCAACTTGCACTATATTTTGGTGTATACATTTTTCATGCCACCCTGTCAACGTAGTTTTAGAATGACCAACATTTCCTAGGTTACCCGAGTATCTACATTTCATATCATTATCCATTCATTATCCGTTCCGAATAACAATAACTTCAATCTTATTGTTTTTGATAAATTCACATTTATCTTTATCAGTCATCATATCTATATGGAGGGCAGAGACCTACCATAATCATAACATAATCTTTGTCTGTAGCACATCTGACTGTAAACAAGTTGATGATCATAGATACTGGGCACAAACAAAATATTTTCTAGTGTTGTTACAGTCCACGAATATCCGTCAGAAGCTTCTAGCTTTATTCTTCCGATATCTACGGTATTGTGCCTTGTTCCATTTCCAATGATAGCAACCTTTTCTTCAACTATATTTTGATGGTTGTTAAATAATTGTTTCATATAACAAATATGCCAGTAGCGTCATTATCAACAAACCATTTATCGTTCGACGTTCCTCCAAAAAATACCGTAGCTGTCACAATAAAAGCATCGCTTTTATTTCTGTAATCATTAATTGTGTGCCCACTTTTCTTATAATAAAAGAATATGATTTATTTATTCTCTTTATAGTATTTTCTAATTTTGTTTACTCGCCTAAGCAACAGTATCTTCATTTTGCATCATTTTTTCTTCTTCTGATAAAGGTCTTGCAATTAAACTATTTTTTTTGTTCTCTTCGTCAACTGATTTTCACGCTGGAATAAAATACTTAAATATTTATATTATTCTGACAAAGACATCACTATTTTGGTTATTATAATCTTTTCAGAAATTATTTCACCCAAATCTTTTATCTCTCCAAGACCAAATATCTTCTTATTATCCGCCGACACGCAAAACATTATGTTGGTATCAAAAATTGACTTACATATGTTTTAGTACCATAGAAAGGATACGAAAATGTCATTTCATAAGTTTCGATTGTCAGTACTTGAAAATTTGTTAGCAGAAATCGGTCAAAAAGCAGAAGCTCCTATTGATGTAAACCACACACCTTCAGAAATTCAGTTACGTAATTAGCATGACAAAACTCTTACAGTATTTTCAAACGAAATTCTTTGGAAACTGCGTAGAGCGCAAAAATTTAGTACATACATTATTAGAGTCGCTTTTAATACATGTATAAAAAACAATAGTTAAACAAGAAAAGGTTCGGTCCTGGAAAATTGAGCACCGGTTGTGTTTAATATCAGCTCCGATAATTCATAAAATTAGTTAAATTCAGTGCGAAATAATTTAGTTACAGTGTCTAGTATTCAAGATCTAAGCATCTTGTGTATTAGTACGGAATCTGTGAGTTTTTAATTAATTCTCTATATTATAATTGTCATAGACATACTTTTAACAACGAGTTATATCAACATTCACAATCTAGTATAATCAAAAACTCATTAGTAGTTTATACTTCTAAACATTAGACAGAGCCGTAGTTAGAACACCAATGAAACACATCTACCAAAATGGATGAATCGGTGAATGAGAGCGTCCCTTATAGAGGGGGCACTCAACCTCAAGTTAAATCTTACGCAACAGTAACAAACTCACCAAAATTTCCAAGCAAAAAACAAGCAATAGTTTTCCCTTCACTTGATAACATAAAATTGGAGGAATACCTCATTTTTTTAGGGAATATCATGGAACCAACAAATATAATCTTCTCTTCCAGAATCTCCAATAACCGCTTTTGCATTTATTTGGCAAATGAAAATTTGGTTGATTCATTTATGAATAGCAATGATGGCTCAATAAATCTTGGACAAACTACGATTAAAGCTCGGCGATTATTAACACCTGCGGAAAGATTACTACTGTCAAATGTATGTCCATCTATACCAAATATACTATTAGAAAATGAATTAACACGAATTGGCATTAAAATAATGTCGCAGATTACGTTTCTTCGCATCGGTACTTCACACCCAGAATTCAAGCACATTCTAAGTTTTCGTAGGCAAACCTATATTTCACCTGTAGACCAGAACCAGATTCAAATCCCAGATTTCATTACTGTGAATCACGAAGGAACCTCTTATCGAATATTTCTCTCCCTCGACGACTATACATGTTATAACTGTAAGCAGAAAGGGCATGTTGCAACAGAATGTACGCTCCCTAATACACAGTCACAAGTACTACCAACAAACCTAACAGCAACCACATCAACAGATTTACCACCTGCTCATGTAACCGCACCAACACCACAACAATCAACGGTTGCAGAAACACATATACCAGCAGCAACTGTCTATCCCATTTCTTCTACACCAACATCAATACTGCATTCCGAAAACCTGACATCCGATTCATCTCTAGAAGGAACCAATAAAAACTCAATTATTTCTGACACCACTTCTAAAACTGAACCACAAAGTTCACATTCTATTAAAATAAACACAGCCACATCCTTATCCTATAACAAAACCAAACGATCCCTATCTGAAATTCCTTCTCCTGTTGAACAAACCATCGACATGAGTTTCACGGAGCCCAGAATAACAAAACTCCAAAAAAAAGCAAAAATTAAGGTTCAAACACTAACTACAGTAAATATCGGAAAACAAATGGAATCAACAAAGACATTTTTTGAAACGACAGACAAACATGTGCTTACCTACCAACAATTTTGTGATTTTTTCGAAAATGTACATGGTTCACCGGACCCACTAAGCGTAGCCAAGTTATATACAGAAGATATTAATGGCCTCATTGATCAATTACACACTATGTATCCCTACTTCACAGATAAAAAAATGAAAAGTAAATATACCAGGATTTCTAAAAAAATTATGTCTCAATTAAGTCAAGAATCTAGTAATCAAGAGGATAGCGATTCGTCTGTATCATCAATACCTTTGTGCTCGACCTCAAGGATTTTAAATACCTATTAAATTCACAACTATCTCGTATTACAATGGAATCTAAACAGGTTATACGCCCATTTAGAAATGTTAAAAATTTTACAGTCCCCCTCAATAATATGTCTTCAGGAGATACGTTTCTCTAATAAGATCTACCACATGAATAATTATTCTTGCTTTTATAAAAATAGAGCAAACCAGTCTATTGCAAGCGGAGGCGTGGCTATTTACGTGAAAAATTCTATAGACGCAGTACCCATACAATTAAAAACGAACCTCGAGGCTGTCGCTGTCTGCATCGATGGACCAACGAAATTATCTTTATGTAATATTTATTGCCCTCCAAAGTCTTCACCCAGTTTGCAAGAGATTGAAGATTTATCAACTCAACTCCCACTTCCAAGACTTATAGTTGGCGACTTCAACGCCCATAATAATATTTGGGGATCAAAAAGCAACTCCCAATTTGGAAATACACTGGAACAAATAATTAACCAAAAAAATATAAATCTTATGAATGATGGTCGACCAACCAGATTTAATACGGCCACTGGCGCAGAATCGGCGATAGATCTCTCCCTTTGTGATCCTACTTTATCATTGATATTCAACTGGGACGTCCTGCAAGATCTTTACGATAGCGATCATTACCCTATCATTATTTATGGCAGCTCAGCAAATGAAGTCCCACCTCCGGAAAAATGGAACTTTAACTTGGGGACTACTTCAATAATCTAATACTGAACAAACTCGGCAACAATTGTATCACTGATATTCTGAGCTCAGATGTAGATGAGATGGTAGAAAAGCTTTCCGACATTATCATAACTGCTGCAGAACTTGCTATCGGAAGAACTAGAATTATCAAAAAACATCCAGCTGTTCCTTGGTGGAATAATCAATGTGCAGAAGCAACAAAGAACTACAAAAAGGCATTTAACAAATACAAGAAAACTAAGTCTCAGGAAAATTTAATTCAATTTAAACGATTGAGAGCCCAAGCTCGATTAACGATAAAAAAGAGCAAACGGGATTCTTGGAAACACTTTATATCCAGTATTAACAATTCTACCCCATCCAAAATAGTGTGGAACAATATTAAAAAGATTTCTGGGGTGAACTAACAGTCCCACATAAATGTCCTAAAATATCAAAATAACACCGTTACTACTCCTGAACAAATCTGTGAAACCCTCGCAAGATCATTTGAAAAACATTCTAGCGATAGCAACTACACAAACAAATTTTTAAACTTCAAACGTATACAGGAACAAACCTTCGTAGAGCTAGAAGAAAATTCTCATGAACCAGTCAACGAACCAATAACAATGCAGGAATTAAATCACGCAATACACTCATCAAAAGAAACAACAGCTGGACCAGATAATATTCCAATAACATTACTCAAAAGACTCCCAAGTCTAGCCAAGGAACTGCTACTACATATTTACAATAGGATATGGACTAACAATATCTTTCCTCAGATTTGGCTTAAATCTATTGTTATTCCAATGCATAAACATGGTAAACCCAAAACACTCACTAGCTCTTACAGACCAATCGCGCTCACATGTGCAATGGGTAAGATTTCAGACAAAATCATCAATGACAGATTAATGTGGACTTTGGAAAGTCGAAATCTTCTTATTCCTGAACAAAGCGGCTTCAGAAAACGAAAATCAGCAATTGATAACTTAGTGGATCTAGAATCAGAAATACATGAAGCCTTTGCTAATAAACAATATGTGTTAGCAATTTTCCTTGATATATCGAAAGCCTATGATACCGTTTGGCGTCACAAGATTATAAAAACATTAGAAAGCTGGTCCATAAGAGGAAATATGATAAAATTTGTTTGCAACTTTCTGAAAAATCGCGTTTTTACGGTCAGAGCTAATGGCTCATATTCGCCTTTAAAAACCCAAACTAATGGGATACCACAGGGATGCTCCTTAAGTGTAACTCTATTTTTAATTGCTATAAATGATATCATCCAAAACTGTAATACGAATATTAAAGCTAGGCTATATGCAGATGACTTAGTAATATACTCGAGAGGACGGAACATAGCTTCATTGTATAACCAACTACAATATTTTCTAACTCAGTTAGAAAATTGGTCAGAAACTTCAGGACTACAATTTTCGGCACAGAAAACCAAAAGTTTGTTATTCACTAAACGCATCCCGGATATAGTACTTCCAAATCTTAAATTGTTTGAGAAATCTATTTCATATGTGGATGGAATTGAGTTCCTAGGAATGTTTTTCGATCAAAGTCTCAGCTGGAAGAAACACATTCAAAATTTGAAACTTAAATGCCAAAGAGACCTAATTCTCATGCGAACAATATCCTCAAAAATGTGGGGAGCAGATAGCACAACGCTAACCAAGATATACAGATCCATCATCAGATCAAAATTAGATTATGGTGCCATCATCTATAATTCCGCTAAAAGGCACATAATAAAACAATTGGACACTATTCAAAACAATGCCGTTAGAATTGCCTTGGGAGCATTTTGCACAAGCCCGGTTGACAGTATTCTATGCGAACTAGGTGAACCAGATTTATACCGAAGACGAATGTATCTAACTCTCAGCTATGCGGCATCTGTCGCAGCGATCCCGGAAAAACCCGTCCATCGAAACGTATTTGCAAATCGTTTCAGAAACATGTTTCAACTGCATCCGAGACTTGATCCCCCATACCATGAAAGACTATACTCTTACCAAAGCAAACTAAACATATCCTTACCTCTCCCTTACAACCTCTGCTACAAACCATCCTTCCCTCCCTGGTGTTTCATCCCCCCAAGTTGTGACTCTAGTATGACTGAGTTCAGTAAATCTACATTGAACCACTCAACGATTAGGAAATTCTTCCAAAGTAAAATAAGCAATTACCATAGCTATAAACATATATATACCGACGGTTCAAAAACTGAAGAGGGTGTGGGTGCATCCATGGTTCTGGAGAATATACAACACTCATTCACACTAGCGCCGACTAATTCCGTGTTTTCTGCCGAATTATATGCTATTTGGAAAGCAGTAGAATATGCGAATACGGAAAAAATAAACAAAACCTTAATATTAACCGACTCATTGAGCTCTCTCTCAGCCATACAACAGTTCCAACATTTACATCCAATTGTCTCGTATATAAAAAATGAACTTTTCACGGCTAATAACGCCAAAAGGACAATTGAATTTATGTGGATCCCAGCACATGTGGGCATCGCACAAAACGAAAAAGCAGATGACCTAGCTAAAAGCGCTACTTCCCAAAATGCCCAAGCAATTTTACAAAAACATTATTACCTCCGACTGGCAAATATACTGGAATAACTCATCATCCAAACTCTCTGAAGTAAAAACATCAGTGAAAAAATGGAATAATAACCCAGCGAGCCGACGGCATCAAGTGATCTTAACCAGATTAAGAATTGGACATACATTCGCCACTCATTCACACATCATCACAAGAACAAACCAACCTGTATGTGAATCGTGTCAAAAGAACCTATCGGTAAAACATTTTCTTGTGGAGTGTTCGTCACTCAAGCCCGCGAGAACACAGTGGTCAATAGAATCTAACCTAAAGGTGGTGTTAGGGGAACAATGTAACGTTGAAAACTTGTGCGCATTCCTTAAAACGATTAACTTACTTGACAAAATTTAAGAAATAATTAGGAATGTAAATTGTACATAACTGTATTGTGTATGTATCTATATATTTGTATATGTAATGTATATGTATTGAATCGTTGAATAAATACAGCAGTCGCTAATAACCCTCTGGGTGGATGCGACTTTAAACATTAAAAAAAAAAACTATTGCCGCAATGTAGTGCTGGCTAATTATTATTTTTTGAGAAAAAAATTAGTAAGGCAATTATTGCACTGGTTTCATACAGGAATTAGGCTTAGTATTAAGGGAAAAATACTCCGGCTCACTGAAATCAAAGGTAATGTAGTACGGCGGAGGTTGAAAGGGGTGAAAAATAAATTTTTTTCAATTTGCGGCAAAAGTATTGATTTTAGCTAAAAAAGTTGAAAATAAAACTTGAAGACAATAAAAAAATAAACGAATTTGTTCTGAAGATATTTTGCAAATAACCTCAAATTTACCGAGAAAAACATAAAAAATACTAATTACTAAATATTTGCGTTCTACGCAGTTTTCAAAGAATTTCGTTTAAAAATACGGAGGACGCATTTGTGTGCCCTAGTACAAATTCTTGTATTAAGTACATCAAATACAACGTTTTTGACAGAAATTGAAATTTTATTGATCAAAATAGGAATATAAAATAAAAGTATGCAAAATATTACCTTTTTTGGTAATTTCTCTGCATCTTTCTGCGTGTCTTGTCTTTTTTGACATCAACATCTTGCTAATATATTCATCTGAGTTAATTTAGTAGTCAGGGGAAACAACCTCTAACGGAAGTCCCCAAACAGCTCAGATAATTCAGCTAACAATGATAACAATAACAATTTTATCTTCACGATATTTTTTTAATTAAAGTATATGTTTACCTCAGTTTTCACTGCAGAGCTATAAGCCATATCTTATGCACTAAATCCGGTTTATGCAGTAAAATCCCATATCAAAACTTTCTCATCCTTTCCGATTCCTCGTCAACTTTAGCGGTCATTAGAAACTCTGCAAGAAGTATATATTACAATAGTATAATCAGTAGTAATACCACAAGTGATTGAATTTTCGCGATAAGTCTGTCGATTCATTTTTGAACGGAACTGAATTGTTTCGAGAAAACACCACGAGTCCGCAGGACGAGTGGTCTTTTCTCGAATCAATTCAGTTGAGATCATAAATGAAAGACAGACTTATGAGATAAATTCAATCACGAGTGGAATTTTATTAGACTATTTCACAAACAGAGTGAAAGATGAAAAATCTGAAATTCGGCAGGATTAGAGGAAATTGGCAAAAAAGTTGACCTGAGAAATCGGTACATTTTCATCGATTTTTTCGTTGATTGATTCGATAGAATTCATCCCAAATCTACTCATTTTTGAATGCGTGCACAGCGTAATCACTTATATTTGACGTTTAACTGTCACATGCACTGTAAACAAATCTGAAAACACCGAACTTGATAGGCCAATCAGAGTCAAGAGTCAAGTTTGGTATTATCGGTAAGCCGAACTTGACTTGAGCTTCTGATTGGTTCATTTCGTAGGTGAGTGAAATAGTCAATAGTAATACCACTAGTGATTAAATTTTCGCGATAAATCTGTCGACTGCTTTCATAACGAAATTCGGTTGAGTTATGAAATAAAAGATTTACTTATGCGAAAAATTCAATAATGAGTGTTATTTTATTAAACTATTTCACGAACAAAGTGAAATGTTTAAAACTTTATATTCGAGAGAATCAGTGGAAGACGTTTAACCCCAAATCTGTTTGTTTACTATACTTAATTTATTATACTTGAAAACACCAACGTTGTTAGACCAATCATACTTTAAAGCCAGCTGGTGTTTTTTCTCGGTATAACCAGCTGACTAATGTTTGTGATTGGTCAGATAATGTGAAAATTTAGATATGAGTGGAATAGTCGTACAAATATTATGCTATGGATATTAGTTGAATTGGGATAACTTTATAAGTATGTAACGTATATTTGTGTCCAAGGCAACTTTCAAATCTCTGGAATCGAAAAAGTAGATCAATTAGTTAAAGCCGCAATTGTTTCCAAATCGGAGGATTGTTGTTTACCATGGCGTAACGTCATTTGCTCAAGAGAGGAGGGTGTGAGACATAAATGAGCAATAGAATAGTCGCAATTCTGCAACAGTAGTAATAACTTGTACTGGAAAATACACCCCAATCTTTCATTTACAAAGCTTGAGAAACATATAGTCGTACTATCAAAAAGATTAACGCTATTTACATTAGATATCTCGTAAGTCATGCAACAGTGCGCGCATATCTTTATTAAATTAAAATGAGAGATTCTAGGTGATTGTAATACATTTTTTGATGATATTAATTATTGGCTGTTTAACTGTCAACAGAATAATTAAGCTATAAGATATTTTACTGTTTTAAATGAAACTTACTGTTTCTAGTTAATTCCACAATATATTGTGGAATTAAGTTTCATTTAAAACAGTAAAATGAGTAGATTTCACGAAGTAAGGTTCGAGACAGTTAATATCATTAAGCTACAAGATATTGGATGGAAGCTAAAGAAAATATCTTTTTCCCACAAAGTAGAGTTTCTTTGTTATTTCCCAGTCGGCAAAATATTACTGTACGTACATTATCGGAATTTCTGAGACGTACCAAAAGAAAAATTGAGAAATCAGTATATTCATTAAACCGAATAATGTAGCTGAACTTTAGATGTAGAGTGAAAGAGTTTAGTTCTAGGTATACCTACTATCTTTCCTTTGTAACACGCTCACCGTTGCCTGTATTGTATGAATACTGAATACTGAATAAATACAATGTGAAATTTTAATAATAATATTTGAACATTTGAGCAATATATATATATATATATATATATATATATAAAACAAAATTGAAAATATCACGGGGATTGCAGCCTAAATAATATTTATATTCTTGTTATACAAAACCGAGCGCTTTCGAAAGACTATTTCTTTCTTTTTCAAGGTTGCATGTTAGAATTATAAGAAATCAAAGAAAACAGGATACATAGTAATCACATCCGACTTAAGTTAGAGCTAAAATCAATGCCTCAACATTGAATTAAAATGCAATAGGAAACCAAAAAATTGAAAAAGTGAACAAGTAAAAAATTGAAAAAATTGAAACATTGAAAAATTGCAAAATTGAGTTTAAATTAACAACATAAAATTAATACTTAGCTAAAATCCCTCCTGAAGGAAACACATTTTGGTTTTTTTTTAACTTCACCACTACTACATTTTGACAGAGAATATTTTAAACTGATTCGGTTGTTTCAAGTGTATCTAGTTTTTGGATAGACAGTATTGTTTTTTACTTTACCATACCTGCTTTCAGTCGTATTCTCTTCAAACGAGTTTGTTTTATTATATGTCAAACATACCAGGGTAGTTAGAAAATTGCAAAGTGGGATACCAAATGTTGCACCAAAACTAGCAATGAGATTAATATTTAAAATTTTGGATCTTGATGTCCAATTACTGTTAAAAATGTTTTCTTCTTGCAAAAAAATTCTTTTTCTTTCATATAACAGTTGCCTGCTGTTATCATTTGGTAGGTTATTTATAACAAGGAGTTGAATATGCTCAGAGCCACCAAACAGCATGAACTCTCACTTCATCCGTCCCGCGGCCGTGAACACATCCAGGCAGTTATCGCGTGTAAAAAAAGCACAGGCTAAAAGAGGACAACACCAATAGGTGGTAAGTTTTATTATCACAAGAGGTTTCCTTACAGAAAAGAAAAAATTAATCAAAGTCCAGTCTCTCACCCTGGAATTTAAGATTCTGAAATTGCCAATTGAGAGTACTTACTTAAACCAACAGCATTTCGGGGAGGTTGTGGTGAGTTCCTACCTCTGTCGGGACTGACAAACTTGACAGGGTGTGGGGCTTGCCATTTCCCTCTTTGAAGTTTGTTGTATAATTAAGTTAAAAAATTTAAAATATAAAAAAACTCTTGCTACTCAGAGGGTGACAGCCTCTGAAGTTGGCAATTTCAGAATCTTAAATTCCAGGGTGAGAGACTGGACTTTGATTAATTTTTTCTTTTCTGTAAGGAAACCTCTTGTGATAATAAAACTTACCACCTATTGGTGTTGTCCTCTTTTAGCCTGTGCTTTTTTACACGCGCTAACTGCCTGGATGCGTTCACGGCCGCGGGACGGATGAAGTGAGAGTTCATGTTGTTTGGTGGCTCTGAGCATATTCAACTCCTTGTTATAAATAACCTACCAAATGATAACAGCAGGCAACTGTTATATGAAAGAAAAAGAATTTTTTTGCAAGAAGAAAAAATTTTTAACAGTAATTGGACATCAAGATCCAAAATTTTAAATATTAATCTCATTGCTAGTTTTGGAGCAACATTTGGTATCCCACTTTGCAATTTTCTAACTACCCTGGTATGTTTGACATATAATAAAACAAACTCGTTTGAAGAGAATACGACTGAAAGCAGGTATGGTAAAGTAAAAAACATTACTGTCTATCCAAAAACTAGATACACTTGAAACAACCGAATCAGTTTTAAATATTCTCTGTCAAAATGTAGTAGTGGTGATGTTAGAAAAAACCAAAATGTGTTTCCTTCAGGAGGGATTTTAGCTAAGTATTAATTTTATGTTGTTAATTTAAACTCAATTTTGCAATTTGTCAATTTCTCAATGTTTCAATTTTTTCAATTTTTTACTTGTTCACTTTTTCAATTTTTTGGTTTCCTATTGCATTTTAATTCAATGTTGAGGCATTGATTTTAGCTCTAACTTAAGTCGGATGTGATTACTATGTATCCTGTTTTCTTTGATTTCTTATAATTCTAACATGCAACCTTGAAAAAGAAAGAAATAGTCTTTCGAAAGCGCTCGGTTTTGTATAACAAGAATATAAATATTATTTAGGCTGCAATCCCCGTGAAATTTTGAATTTTGTTTGTTAATAGTTCAGCCGTATATATATATATATATATATATATATATATATATATATATATATATATATATATATATATATTAGGTGATTGGTAGCGGTAAGGATTACCTTTGAATAGGATATATTTGATATTTGGTAAGTTTTATGATCAATTTTTAATCATTAGTCATTCGTAAGTATCCATCTAAGCATGGTAAGAGACATAACTAGAGCTAAGAAAAAACCCAGAACAGTAAGAGTATGAAAATTTCCAATTCCGGTTCTGTTTAATCCATTTGTTTTTATTTAACTATATTTATGACTTCGCCCATGTTTGTTTCAATTCAATGTCAGAATTTTTATTTGGTAAACTCGATTCGCCTCATATTTTTTATATGGCACCATGATGAACTTCCACGTCAGAGTTCAAGACTATTTAGAGAGATTGCGTGTAGAATATTTGATTATTGGATTGCGCCCCACTTTCGATAAGCCTACCTCATTTGTTACAATGTGAATTATATTGGGCGATATTTGTATGCTTTTAACAGTTTCATCATTTCGATATCTAGAATATGAAATTATGATTCAGTGGGAGAATATTAGATTTTTTTTATAAACAAAAGATAATATTGTTTATTACCCTATTTCTATTCAAATAATCACTTTTTCTTACATTACATAGCTTTCTTCGGTTTCATCATTAACACGTAAACGTTTTCAGCTTGCATCTCTGGTATTACGACCTATATTTGACTGGCTTCTTTATGGCATAATTGAATGGTAAAAGTATGTTAAGTTCCTACAGAAAAACAATTCAAAGTGAAAATCTAAACAAAATAATGAAAAAGTAGGTATTCTGTTTAATAATAGTATATTGTTTTATTAGGATTAAAAATGACACTTTTTTTACAAGCAAATTTTGCATTTGCGAGGCGTAGTGTAACCGAGCCGAGCGAATGCAAAATTGCGAGTCAATAAACAAAGTCATTTTTAATCCGAATGAGACATGCTATTTTTTCTCCCACCGCAATCACGCATTTTACATTTAATTATATATTAATTTGTGCTTTGAAATTATTCAAACCACATTGAGATGATAAAACAAAGTAGGTAAGTGGGATATATCGACGTAGTCATGGATACTTTATCAAACATTAGTAGCCATATTGTTAATTGTGTTCATTTGTGATTGTTTGTGTTCCAATTTGTTAAAAACTCTGTAAAAATGGAATCTAAAGAAGATTGTGGTGTACCTAAAGAGATACAGGAGGATGCGAAAAAAATTGCTTTAAATCTTCTCCCACGAAAATCTCGAGAAATTTATGAATATGCTTACCAACGTTTTATGGATTAGAATAAAAAAAAAATATTGAGCTTTATTCAGAAGATGTACTGATGGTGTATTTCTAAATTGTCGTCGGCGTTTTGGTCACAATATTCAATGTTACGGTCAACGTTGGATATAATGAACGGGACTGATATGAGTAAATATTCAAAGTTACGTGCTTTTCTCAAGGGACAAAGTGACTGTAACAGGATAGCGATATAAGATTGCTGATTACTGATGTAGCGTATATCTAAATAGATAATTTAGACTTATTTATGGAATTCACTATGGAATCAAGTACAGACTTCTCAGTATTTGCCAAAAGAATGGTTATATTTGTGGGAAGAGGAACGTTGAAATTAATCAGAAGATTGTGAAGCTCAGTAGTTGCTATTTTGTTTTCAATGCATTCAAAGAAAATATGATTCAGATCTCCTACTAATGTCTTATTACAGGAGCAAGCTGGAGAATTGACAATACCTATTTTAAAAAGATGAGCAGGGAAACGACCATGATTCATTCTTAAACGTGATATGATGGAGGTATATTGTTTTCTATAATCAAAATTAGAAATATGAGGAATCTTAGTTGGTAAAGTAGGATGTGAAAGGAAATATTGACTATTAGATGTTTTAGCGAAGTCGGCGAAGACCGCTCCCAATTAGTTCTAATGTGTTTCTTATAATAATTTAAAAGGTCTGAGAAAACATAGTTTGGTATAAGTAGTATAAGTAGTATAAGTAGTATAAGTAGTCTTGGCTTCCAAGTCCACGTACTGATTTCCTTCTAAACCGGAGTGCCCTTTCACCCAAATAAATACAATACTTCTGTTCGAGGTTTTTAATTCGCTCAATAATATTCTTATTTCTAAAATTATATTTTGTCTGCAACACTTGAATGAATGGAGAACCTTCTATAGCCTGTAATACTGACTTGGAATCACACATAATAACAGCTCTTTGAATAGGATTTGAAGTACACCGAGTTAACGCTTTCGATATGGCTAAATCTTCTGCAGAAAAAGCAGAACAATAGTTGGGAATTCTGAATCTTTCCACATAATTAGTATTTGAACATATAATAGCTTTAATATTTGTAACATCATATCTTCTTTTTACTAACAACTTCTATTAAGTCAATCACAAGGTCTTGGTCTAGCCAAAACTAATTATTAAACATCAGGTATAGGCATCAAATGAAATGTAACTTCTGTTGTTCTGACGATGATATTTAATATCGAAACAATTGTCAAATTTCTTAGAATTTTTAACATTTTTTCAATGTATTGTGGAATTATCTAGAAACAGTTAGTTTCATTTAAAGTAGTAATATGAGTAAATTCCACGAAGTAAGTGTTGAGACAATTAATTTCTTGTCCTATATGTTACTAATCGAAGGAAACAGTCCTGTACACGGGTGGTAACCCTTGGATGTCCTGGGACTGGTCTTCACGTATGCTGCCTTTTTTCCTTGAATCTACTC
Organism: Galeruca laticollis; assembly: GCA_963921935.1. Taxonomy (NCBI): domain Eukaryota; kingdom Metazoa; phylum Arthropoda; class Insecta; order Coleoptera; family Chrysomelidae; genus Galeruca; species Galeruca laticollis. The sequence goes on along the minus strand of OY998181.1, from coordinate 18,620,482 downwards.
AAAGCCCTACTAATGGAAGACCGATTCACATTGAGTTGTTAAGCAATTTAATTCTGATTTCTCCCTTCACCAGTAAACCTATACGTTTTGAGTATATACTATGTAAACCAATCCGTTTACCAAATTATTGGCGGTTGAGGCCACGCGAGACAACTAACTAATAAAAATTATAACGAGAAAACCTACCAACCCTCTCAGTGCTCGTTATAGATATGCGGGTTGTCTCACGTGGTATAACCCGTGTTCGCCAGTCGACTAGCTTCGAGTCGAAAAAGGGGTGGATTCTTCAAAAAAATTATTAAGTTTTTAAAAAGGGCGCCAGAGAAGTTTTGGCAAGCACCCAAGACTTCTTTAATTATTATATTATCAGTTACAACGAAGTCGCAGCTTAAATAAATAACTGACAAGCAGGTTCTATAATCTCTGAGCAGAGCTGAATGCTTCAAACTCAGGGTGTAGAAGAGCTGAGGGCCCTGAACTACACCGATGACTCAATTCTATAACTATAGAGAAACGACCAAATGGTTCATGCACAATAACTCAAAGTACAATGATAATATATACCAGAAATTAACAATGTACAGTTACATGGGTTCACACTTCCGCAAATTATACCAATATGAATATTAATATAAATAAATGCATAAGCATTAAATTTTAAATAGCAAACGAACTCAGCGTTGCTAAAAGAAAATATAAGTCGAAATTATGTACGGCGCAAAATTATTTACATAAAATCGTCAGAGTTTTAAGAAAATCCACTAAATAACGCAGTACCCAGGTACGTACCGTAGTATCCTAGCGTTCAGAGCCAACAACCCAATATTTTAAACTATAAGCAAAAGATTACAATTTTCAAATACCAAGTGTAAAGCGAAATTATAGTAATTGCCGCAAAAAGAGAAATAAAACTTTACATAAAAAAGTGTAAAATGTGACGCATAAAGGTGAATGTACAAATGAATGAAGAATAAAAAGGAAAACTGTTCACTTATCCTTTCCCGGACCCAGAACAGCAACTGAACTCGCTCCAGAATATTCCAACACTCCTGGAACTGGTCTCACTGACTCATTAAGCTCCAATCAGTGAACTAATATCCACATAAAAAAACCTCTTGATAATGAATCCAACGCCGTCTACGGAAATTCACCATGAATTACGCAATTCCACCAAATTCTACTGGTATCCTTAGTCATCGGCCTTTTCTGGACCAGTAGCTTAACGGGTCAGAGCTGCCAGCTGTTGGTTTAAGCCGTATTTTCCTCCCCTACGTAAGGATTGTCAGGTTTTTCGCAAAATACTTTATGGCTCCCAGAGCACATGCAAAATTTTTATGTTGGAAGTGTGTGTTTACACATTGACGGCAAATGAAGGACTGAATTTTTAACTTCGCACACTCAGCGCTCTCTCCGTCAACAAGCTTGCCAATCGTTAAACCTCCGACAACTCGGCGAATTTTTCGCGTTACAAAATCAAGATCTTTCATAGAGTCACTGTACTTATACGAACCAAAAAACAGTCGTGGTTGTGTCTCTAAATGAGAAAACACCCCTCTGTGCTGACGAGACCCATAGATCGAAAAAAAGGTCCACACTTTATTTCTTCATAGTGTCTGTTATCTTATTTTCTTATTTAGTATCATTGGTTTGTTTTTATATATATGCACGTCTATTCTCGTGTTCTCTATTCCTCTTGTCCAATTATTTATTAATTATTGCATTTTACTTGTCGAATGTATCTGTATATAGCAAGCTGCTCATTTTAATTGGTTCTAAGTTCCCGAACTCTATTATTGAATTTAGTTGTTCATACTGTATTTTCATTCGTTTGGCGATCTTATCCATCTATAAAAAAATAATAATGGGCTCAGGCTATCTCTTTGTTTATATTTCTATATTGATCCGAAATCAGGCGATCTTTGACCTGCGATTTGCATTTTGACACTTACTGTTTCAAATGTGCTTCTAATAGTATTTTTCAGCCCAGTGGGTAATTCAACTAGTATTTGTCATATTTAACTTATATTTATCGTACCGATTGCTGTCCTTTAGCCGATAAACAATTCTTCTCCTTCCTCTATCCTTCTTCCTATTATATTTCTTTGTATATAATTATCGTTTGTTTGCCTATCTGGTCTAAATCCTGCTTGTTCCTCCTTTAGTTTAAGTTCCACATATTCCCTTGATCGTTTTTCCAATATTTTTGTCTATAATTTATAATCGGTTTGTACTATAGTAATAAGGCAATAGAAGAACTACCACTCATAACTCTAAAGTGCGTTTTGTATAGAGTCCCGCTGAAAATTGTGAACTTAACTAGTTTTTGATTTTAATTTGAGTACATACCATATAGAACACTGCATCTAATAAGAAATTTTTATTCACCTGCAAGAAAAAGCTGGCAACAACGCGGTGAAATTGTTGAGATTGTTTGCATGAATGTACGAAGGTAACCCAACATTATAAAAAAATTTCAGTTCACTCAAAAAACGAAGAACGAATAAGAGTAGTGGTTACACTATAGCTGAATTAAAATTATTTGTACTAATGGAAATCTTTGCTAAAAAATTATCGAAATGATGGTGAAAACCGCATCAAATCCGATGGGTGCTTTAGGAAGAGTTAGCGGATAAACAAACAGACGAGACGCGGAAATTCACTTTGTTTATGCAAATGCAAGTACATTTAGTCACAAACATTTGCAACATGAAACTGTGAGATTGAAAAGTGAAGAGTAATAATTAAACATTATAAGCAAATCAGTGCAGTGCACTTTTGGGACATTACCGAGTATAAAAGTTGAATCAATTATAAAATTAGGAAGTCATCATTAATATATAAATATTCATAAAGAAGTAGTGAACTAATTTGAAAATAACATATTAGTGTTTTAAACGAAACTCACTGTTTCTAGCTAATTCCACAATATAATGAAAAATGTTGAAAATTCTAAAAAATTGACAATGACAATGACAGAAGTTACATTTCATTTGATGCCTACCTGATGTTTAGTTGTTATTTTTGGCTAGACCAAGAAGTGACCTAACTTGTGATTGACTTAATATATGTTAATAGAAAAAAGAAGAAGATGTGATATTACAAATATTGAAGCTTCGATATTATTAGCCCTATGGTGATATCCTGGATATCATTTTTCCAATTAAGATCAGTATAACTGTGCAATGATATTATCAATTTTTTAGAATTTTCAACATTTTTCATTATATTGTGGAATTAGCTAGAAACAGTGAGTTTCATTTAAAACACTAATATGAGTAGATTCCACGAAGTATGGGTCGAGACAGTTGATATCATTAGAAAATAAAATAAGTAAAAAAAACTTTTAAGTTAGACAATTTGATTGAGAAGAGAGATAATTATGATGTAGATAATGTACTATAAGCTAGAAAATAATTATTATTTAGTATTTATGATATACTTCGTATTTCTCATCTATTTAACTCATTCAGTGCCTCATTATTATACGGTTTTTACCTGATTATTTGCTACAGTCCAACTATTCAATACATAAATCTTCCTGTGACTTAAATTTACTGAGTTGGACAGAACATTCAATAACTAGACACATTTTCAGTTCTTGGACCCTGCCAAAGAATGATTAAAAGCAAATAAAAAATAGAAATCAGTGTTCAAAAACTTTCATTAACTCAAAACTGTAATCATTTAAGTTTTCATTTAGGTACAAATTAAATATTTCTTCGACGTCCTCATTCGCATTATTTTCTAAAACCTGGCCCACTTTTATTCCGTAGCCTTAGAAATCTTATTTACTTCCCGTTTTTGGTTCCTCGCACATTTTGCTGTCAGTTTTCATTTGACCATCTGTTTCAATTCCTTATTCACTTTCTATTTCTACCGGCGGGCTTCTACAAATTTTGCTGTTGGTTTCATCTTGCTCATCTACTTCATTACATTCACTACTTTCTACTTTTTTCGGTTCGTCGCACAAATTGCTGTTATTTTTTTCGGTGCGCTTATTTCATTACCTTTCTTATGTTTAATTTTCTTTGGTTATCTTCATAGCTTTCTATTTCTTTTGGCTCATCATATATATGTTGACTAGGCGAACTACCGAATACAGAATTCTTGTTTTCAGTTGAAATAATTGGGATGTCCAATAGCTCGCAGGTGTCCAACAACTGGTAGGTTTACCCTATTTTTGTCTATTACACCTAGATATTTTTCATTATAGTATCCAGTACTCTAAGGAAATCATTATAGTATGTCTAATAAAGTATCTCATTGTGACTCTAAAAATGAAATCCATAAGAATGTCACTATGATACGTTGGAATATAACATTTTTGATATTCAGTGAAAAAATAACTGAAAATTATTAAATCCAATATGAAAAAATATTTGTTATCATAGAGAGGTTCTTGTTTGAATAGTAACTTACCCTTTTATCATTTAATTTGGTTCATTCTATTAAAAGGTCGGTGATAATCTTGTTGATTTTCATTAATGAACTATTTTTAATCTCCATCAACTTACTTATCGGTATGAAAACGCAGTACTCAACATTTTCACTGTTATAGTTTCTATCGATTTTCCCGATGTGTTACGAATGACCTTTCATATATCTAAAAACTCTGTAATACGATCTAATAATAAGAATCCTATATTAAGTAGAACACATTTTGAAATAATGTAGGTATATGAGATGTGTTTTTTATCTACAATATTATTCCACAAATCGGAAGATAATTTCAAAGAAGAATTATTGAGCACATATCGAAATTTTTTTTCAATTATATCAAGATTGAAAACCACATTTGTGACGAAAATTGAAGATCATTCTCTAAAATCTTCGCCATTGTCTTGATAAGCCGACAATATTTTGAAGAGATTGTGTAAACTGTTTTTGTCGCTAATTTGGCACACCTTTTAGCATACTCAAACAGAGCTTGGGCATCATTTGGCATTTAGTTCGTTTATAGTGCTCAATCTTATCCAACAATCACTTAATAATTATCTTATCACTTCGAAGCCATCGTTTTTAGTCGATTGAAGACATAAAAGAGTATTCACGGCTAGTCGATTGCTAAAAATGTCTTTAAACATGTTTTGGTGTATGAATTATTCGTTGACGTGAGTGTATTATTTCAGAAGAGACCTACTACGAAGTACATGAAATAAATTGGGATGTATAATAAATATTTATTTCTCTGTTTTATTCACTGATTCCCACTACTTTCTTGATATAGTGTTACATTTGAACTTCCAGTTAACAGGCCAAAGTTCTGTATTCTATTTTGAACCAATTTATTCGGATATTGGCTACACCAACTATAATATTTCACTGATTTATTGAAAGCTAGTAACCAATATGTACTGTTCTCCTAGATTGGAAATAAATGCATGTGATGCAAACGTCAATCATCACTTCAATTATTATATCATGTCAGATGACATGTGCTAAGTTAAACGTCAAGTGTCTCGTCAAATAAGTGACACATATCACGTTGAAGATCACACGTTTCGTTAAGTTAAACGTCACGAGTTGCGTCAAATATAGCTTGACACTTGACGTGATATTTGATGTGACATTTTATTTCTTGCTTAAACTACCAACTCACAGTCAATTACTGAATTAATAAGTTTTATTCTACTTCCCAATAAGCCATCTGGTGAATGTTTTAACTAAAATAACTGTTTTTATTCTATTGAGATGCCAAAAACAAGCATAAATAAATTTTCATATATTTCCCATTTTTAATTGAAATGGAAAATCAACAGTGACATAAAGCTAAACAGTGGTTGTTAGTCTTTCATTCAAAAATATATCGCTTCCTTAACTGTTTGCGTAGTTTACAGAAACAACAAAATAAAGTAAATTTGAATATTAATGCTAGCGATTCAATTATGTTTTCATAACGTGTAGAGCCAACAAGGCTGTATGTACACAATTATATGCTAGATTCAAAAAAAATCAATTCAATTCAGGAATTAATAGAAATGCATAAAATAACAGTATTACAAATGGTTGGTTATGTGGATATAATGATTACCTTACGAACCTAGGTTATTGTTAAGCAAAAAGGACTTTACATATATATGATATGAGTTCATACTAATGGCATTTGAATATTATCGATAATAAAACAATATTGAATCGAGAAAAATAGAGTGATTTCACTACATTTTCCCCCTGTATAATTTCGAGGCACAATACTTCAAGTATCTGAGTATACGACGAATTCTACCAAGCCTCATTTCCGTTGAATCTCATTTTTCGGCCAAATCTCCAGTCATTTGATTATCATTAATAGATCCTTGAGTTGAGATTGATTCATCACACTCGGGAACATTTTGACGTTACTGGATGGTGTACCAGTTCAAGGAAATGCTTAAGGAAATCTTGAAAATTTGAAAATCGTTTGAGTTCTTTAGACATAAAGCAAGATCCTTGAGCTGTATGAATGTATGAGAGCTTTCCAAATATTGAGAATAATTGGTTCAAACAGGCCTTACTGGATGGTGTATCAGTTCAAGGAAATGCTTAAGGAAATCTTGAAAATTCATCAACTATTGTCAAAAGATACATAATTCTGGTGCAGTACCGTGTTTACAAATTTAGTATTAGTGTTTTTCCTTATTTTGGTCCCCATGGGGAACAAAACCCAACCAGAGACGTCTTATGTGACGCCTAAGTGATAATGGTGATAATCCAATAAGAGAGAATATGGACACGAACGAAAAGCAAAACGATTCAATTTATTATCTGATAAGTACAACTTAAATAACATATGGGTATATATTGAAAAAATAGGTGATGGAAATCCAATGATTGTTGGTCACATCCTTTTTAAAAACTGAAACTAACCAATATTGATGAAATTAAAAGTATCGGAAAAAACAGAATTAAAGTGTTATTAAATTCACTTCTAGAATCAAACAATCTAATTAATGTTGATTCTTTGAAATTAGAAAACCTAAAAGTATATATCCCTAATCCCTAACTAAAGTTGTTTTCTCATTTGTCTTGTTTACTCTATATACTTTCTATCTAAAACGAGATTTGTATTCTTTTATTATAACAAAATGTCTACAGGGAAATCTGCTCTTAATTTGGAATATTTCATGACATGACTTGTCTATTATTCAATATACTCTGTGCAAATGTCATCTGAAACTAAATCATGCCAAATTTGACATATACTGGGTGAATACAAAATTTTTAAAATTGTATACAATAATGGGTATACCAAAAGTGTTGCAACGTGAATAAATGAATCATTTTTTTAAATTTTTAATAAAAGAACAGTATTAAATGCCCATAATAAAAGATTTACAAATCGAGTTTTCTCATACTCTTATGAATTCATCTTTTAACATTAACCCAATTATACTCTATTATATTCATAATGTATCCCATTATTTTCCAAATAATTACTAATCTATTTATACTATAGAATCTGGACTAATATTGATCAATTACATTGAATCCCCATATAACACTGTTAATTCTACAATATCTATTTCTAAAATTTCACATTATCATTCTTCATTTCTGTGATTTCTATTTTCATTTTCATAATTCCTATTTACATGTCTATGATTTATTCCATTGTAAAAGCCTTGTTTCTATAATTTCTATTTTTATATGATTTTTATATCATTTGTTAATAATAAAATTTTTATTTATACTCCATTTCTATATCCTTCCCTTACCATGCATTTCCTTTTTCGTTTTCTAGATTTCGTTCCTATACTCCTGTCTTATTTTACAATTTTCTTTTCTTTTCCTAAACTTATTTTTATTTTCTTCTCTTACTGTTTGATTTTCTATTCGTTTCCTAAATTTCTTTCTATTTTCCACTATGTCCTTTTCAAAATCTTTATCCCATATCTTACTATTTTCATAATATTATTTAGTTTCAAAATTCTCCATATCATCAGTTCCTTTCAATTCATTTTTAATTATTTTATTGAAAACTCTTGGATCAATTATATTCATATTTCTAGTTTCACTCCTATTTCTACATTTTTAGTATACATTATTCCTCGTCTATTTTGTCTTAGGTTATCTTCAATTTCTTCCATAGTTTCTTGTAATCTTCTATTCATTTCTTCCAATTCCCAATTAAATTGTTAGCCCCCATTATTACTTCTTTTATCATATGGCATTGCTTGTCTTGGTATACTACCATCTAAGTCTTTTATTTTCCAACAAATATTTTCTTTATAAATTTGCATAACTCCCTCGCTTCCTAGTTCCTTTAAACTCGTATCTACCACTTCCCCATTTGTTTGTCCTTGTATTTTTAGAAATTGTATTTCTTGAGTTATATTCTCATTTTTTTATTTACTTTTGTTTTAATTGCCCCAGATGAATTTTCCTCGAGACATATTTCTAATTCATGAACTTCTTCTACTACCTGTTTTTCAAATTCTTTTCTTATTTTAATTCCATTTTCTTGGATTTCTATTTTCAAATTCTTATTTTCTTCTTCCATATCTACTTTCACGTCGGCGTTTACGACGTTTACTAAATTGCTCGTTTTCATTCCTAATTTTCATGGTTTCATTTAAGCTTTCCATTTTTACTTCTTCTATTTTCTTTTCTAATCTGTTCATGTTTCACATTATATCATTCATGTTTCCATTCATCTTATCCATTTTTCCATTTAAATCTCCACTCATACTATTCATATCTCTCCTCATATTCTTTTCCATACTATTCATACTTTCTTGCATGCTGTTTATTTTTCCATTTAAATTTCCAATCATGTTGTCCATTTTTCCATTCAAATTAATCAAAAATTGCATTAATTGATCATCTCTGTTTGTTTTTTCTTGTATCTTTTGTATCCTATCTTATTGTTGCTCTTCATCTTCTTCTCCTGTCACATTTCCTTCTGATCTCTGTCCTCCATCCATGACTTCCATAACACTCCTTTCTTCCGTTTATTCATCAGATCCACTTCCTATTCCTACTTGCTTTCTATCCCTTAATGTCATTCTTCTCTTCACTTCAATTTTATTTTAAATATTACTAAAGTTTCCAAATTGTTATAAGCCTTTTTATAATTCGTGCCCCACATTGGACGCCAATATTGTACATGCGGCTTAACCACCGTATGTTATATTATTTACAACTGACAGTTACTGTCAAAATATTTTTCCGCTAGTAATAATCTCTTTATTTAAATATGAATTAATTTAATTATACTCTTTTCTCAGGCCGAGTTCAGTTATTTCTCAAAATAATTTATATATTTTTTAAGTATTGTTCAAAATTAAATGTTAATTTTTTTTAGATTATTTAGCCAGTTGTATCATGTAACTGTATACAATCAATTATTCAGGCTATTTAATTACGTTCTGACATTTATTATATGTAATAATATATCTGTCACCACTAATCAAAAAAATGTCACTGTTAAATTAAGATTTCTAGTTATGTTTAAATTATTATTGGTTTCTTGATGTCCATCTTTTCATCAAATTTTTTTTTGTTTCAGGTAAGCACAGCCTCTTATCTACATCCACTACTGGCAAACAGCGGTGAGAGTATCATTACATTTTCAAATATCTTTATATTTTATTGTCACATTTGTCTCATGCAACGCAATCTCTGATTAACAAATAAAATAGATATGTTTGTTTTGATCTATTCTTGCCCCAAACAATGAGTCACATTCTAAGATCACTTGCGGACACTTCCACTGATATGCCATATTTACAAAGTCTCTGTAGCTGCAGGAAAAATGAAATTAGAAGTTTAATTGAAAATGTGTTTAAAAAGTTATGCAAATAAAAAAAAGTCATACTAATTTATGCATTTAAGTTGCTATTTTTAAAATTAATTAATAATACTTGAATTTTATTTAATAAAATCATATTCTTATATAAATTTTAAACAAGTATTTGTTGTATCCTTAGATACCTTTATGGTTATAACTAAAAGTGACAACATTGCTCAAAATTTCAGTACCTGTTTAATGTGGCAATAGTAACCTATTTAGTAGTTTTGTCCTTGTTTAATTACCATATAAAGAGAGATGCAAATATCGTCAGACTGTGATCGACGGTCATTTCAATTACGTCGTAGTATTGTAGTAAATAATGGCAAACGTGGTTTGTTTATATGAGCGACATTACGACTATAGAGTAACCATTTAGTTCTTTCGTTTTAATGTGTTTTTCAAAACTTTTAGTGACAAAATAAACTTTTAAGTTAATTAATTTAATGTTTTTGGATTATCATGGTTCGTCGGTTGCCAAGTTTGTCAGAAAAACATCCGAAATTACCGAGGCCATATAGCTTCAATACCATCCCCACTTTTTGTAATTCATTCATTATTTCACTACTGGCGTTTAGAATTGTTGGCCACAATAAACGTGCTTATGACTGAATATCCCTGTCTATGTTTATTATTACTCCAAGAACGCAATATATCCAATTGGTTTTTGAATAGTGTTTGATGATTTTATCCCTTGCTGTTTGAAGATCTTCTATAATTTTGCCGCCAGTTGTATCCCTATTTGGGCGATTGTCTAGCTCAAAACCCCAGGTTTCCAATTTGTCTAAAAGTATATTAATTCCTAAGACAACAATACCTAGTACAGTATTTTTCTCCTTGAAATGAATCCGATAATGTTTTAAAAACTTATAAATAATTAAAAATTCGGCTTACTAGCTCCCACTCTTGAGACAAAATAAGATAATCCTTTAAGTCGTCATTATTGTTACACAAATTATTTGAGGCTTTTTTCATTCTTAGGGCCCTGTTTATCATATTTAATGTTGAATTCCATCTGGTTTTAACGTCAATTACTGACATCAACATCGTTAAATCTACAGACTTACAAGATTCTATAAATTTAACTTCAATCTGCTCTGATCTATTAATTTTAACAGCATTGTATTATTATTTACCGACGATCCTCCTATTGAGTTGAAATAATTTGCGTAATGTCATCGAAATAAAATTTTCAATAGACGAATGTTTCGAGCAAAAAAGTTCAACCTATTGCAAGTAGGTGCGTTTTTCACGAACGGAGAAATAACTTTAAACTTTCGTAACTAGGTAAATTTCAAATGCATGGATAAAGGATAAAATTCAAAGATAAAGGATTCGTTCAATTTTCTCATTTTGGAAGAATATTTTTTTATTTTTGGGCGGATTTTTGTTACACGCGATACGCAGTTTACTTTGCATATAGCGTTGTATTTTGGTGCACTGCAGACTTCTTTTATATATACTCGTACATATGTATAATAGCTTTTAATAACATTTAGTTTTTGTTTTCGAGAAATTCTCTTCAAGAAAAACCTCGAGACGAGAGTTTCATAATTTCTCGTCTCGATGATCGAGACGAAACGAGAAATTTCCTTCGAGACGAGATCACTCGTCTCGTGAAACCCTAAACATAACATCTGTGGTGCAAATATTTAACTAAACGAATTTACGTTCATATGTTTTTAGGTTTATAGACCACCTAAGGTTAACACGAATGTAAACGAATGGGAAAACCTCTTTAAAAAAACCTAGTTACCGGTAATCATTGGAGGTGATTATAATGCTCATCACTCTCTCTGGGGCTCCAAGAACAACGATTCAGTAGGTCTTCAACTAGTCAATACCTTACATGCCTTTAACTTGGTTTGCTTGAATAAAGGTTATATAACCTATCTAAATCGATTTGGGACTGAAAACTGATCTCTAATTTTGTTCTCATGAACTAACAAAAAAATCGAATAATGTACACATCCAGACACATTAGGTTCCAATCACTTTGTAATTTTAATGATACTTAACCAACATAGTGAAAACCAAAATATTATCTATCCAAAAATCGAGTGGAATACTAAAAGGGCGGACTGAAATTTATATAAAAACACCATTCACACCTTTTTCAATAATTATCCAATTAATCTTAATACGCAAAAAAATATGAATTCTTTATTAATACAGTTAATACAGCAGCAGAAATTGCCATACCAACCTATAAACCTTTTAAAACTAAGTGGGGTGAGGCTTGATTAAACAACACCAATAATCCCTAAAAAATATAAACAAGTATCCAATATTTATAATTATCTGAATAACCAAGAAACCGTAGCTAGTACAAAAAGGTCATTAAAACAGCTGGTCAAAATTCATATCTTCTCTCAACAAGAACACATCCTCGACAATACTTTGGCGTCGTACCAGATCAATGCAAAGAAATCAACCTCCTAAGCCCCTTTCCATAAAAGAAGAACTAGATAACTTTTTTAATAAAGCTGCGCTCACCCCTTCCTTACCGCTAATATACCTATTCATTTTGCTCATTCTGAATGTATTAAAAATAATTTCCTTCTAAAACCTTTCTTAATATCAGAATTTAATTTTGCATTATACATTAGAAACAATACAAGCCCTAGTTTTGATTAAATGAAATATCCAATGTTATCTAATTTACCTCTTGTAGCAAAAAAACATTTACTGGGAATCTTCAATGATTACTTACATTATGATACAAATAAGAATTCTTTCATGAACGTTATTGTGATTCCTATATTGAAAACAAAAAAATAATCTAATTCCGCTCAATATTACCTACCAATATCTCTTATTTCTTGTATATTGGAAACTTTTGAACGTCTTCTAAAAGCAAGGTTAGAATGGCGGTTAAACTCATTAAATCTGTTACCCAGAAACCAATTTGCATTTAGAAGAGGATTCGGTATTATGGATGCCCTGACCACAATAACAGTAGATATTCTAAACAACTTCTCCAGAAATAATTACTTGCCGACTCTCTATTTAGATATAGAGAGTGCGTATGATAACGTGGATTTGTCCATTCTCCTATCAAAAATGATAAATAACTTTAATATTCCGGTGCAAGTTGCTAACGTTATAATAGGTCTATACATAAATAGAGATATATACATAAGAGATCATAAGCATTGCCTTATTGGCCCTCACCACAATAGTTGTGGTTTACGGCAAGGTTCAATGTTGAGCCCTCTCTTGTTCAACCTATACACTCCGGATATCCATGAGATAACTATGAAGAACATAACTTCTATAATCGTTCAATATGCAGATGTTATGTGCGTCTATTCAGAGCATAAAAAATCCGAGACAGCTTTGTACATTTAGGGGCAATATACAAAATCTTATATGATGGGTGTATTACCAATTTACAGCTATGCTATTTACGGTCCATACATTGTTCCCCACTGGGTGAAGTTAACAACGGTCGAAGATAATAAACACGGTATTTCAAATTCGCAACTATACATGCTGCTAAAGTTCCTCACCTTCCACCAAGGTATCGAAGTATAGAGTTGGGAGAAAGTGATTAAAAGCAAACACCGGTTATAAAAAAATAATTAGCTTCATTTACTACTAATAACGCTACAAAAAAAATCAAATCATCAATATCGTTAATAGGTGAAAGCAAATACGGAGTAGCAAAAACTTAATCAAGCAAAAGCGGGGTACAGCGTACTCTATAGGATAGCTACGCAAGCGGGGTGCAAACGGCAAACAAGCATGTAAAAAGCGGAACTAGTACGGAATGCAAGCGAATCTCTCCGTCGGTCAAAGCTCTATTTTAGGGGTATCTGCATGGAAAATAAATGTTGGTATAAAACGTTTCTATAATAAGAACTACCTGTGAAAAAGATATGAGACACGAATCAGATTGAAGATATTTTAAAATTGAAAATGTGCCTGCAGGACAATACAAATTTTAATAATTTTGAAAATTCATATTTCGAAAAGTAGTTGTGTAAAAAATATGAAATTCGAACTCGATTGGTGGCATTCCAAAGTTAAGCCCATTTTTCAATTCCATCATCATCAGTGCCTCAAAGGTCCTCCAAACTTCGTTAGTTCCCCAAACTCCGGATAGATAGAGAAGTCCTAAGAACGCTCTGAGGTCTACAGGTCTGGCGCCCTGTTCAGGGGCATAGGATGAATGTATAGTTTCAATATATTTGTTTGTATAGATCAAAATTATTTCCAAAATTTCAACAGTCATAAGATTACTCCAACATTCTAAAGGTATACGTGCATTTCTGGCTTATCTTATAACACCTGGTAATTTTTTCAAAATATATTGGGCCTTAGCACTAACACGAATTTTTTTGCACCATTTTGTCTGTTTGTCTTTTCCTATAAAATAGTTTTCGCTCACCTCGTGATCCTCCACGTCGCTGGTTTCTGGTTGTTCCGTTTCTGATTACTCTGTGCGGGTTTCTATAATATCTTCTATATCCCTAGGATCTTTCTGATTGAATGTTTCTTTCAAATTGCCCACGACTGGGTTCCAAATATTCTAAAAATCACAGAAGAAAATCATGTTCGGGCGCAATATATTAAACTGAACACAAACTTGTAACGACACTGTCGTCTAAAATATAAGTTAACACCCTCCATATATAAATAAAAACAAAACATCGGGGACTGGGATGCAGAACACTACCAAACCAAATTATCACAGTAGACGAAGTTGGGCACCCAGTACCTAGAGGGCAACACTTTCGCCATTTCCCTAACAGCTCGACCGATAATATTAACACCGAAATATCTCAAAACACATAGAAGCTCAGTTCTTACGCCTAGAAGTGATAGGAAAGTTTCATCGGTGAATAACCGAGTTAATTTACTATATCCTGGAACGCGTTCAGTCTAGGATCGTAATCAAAATCCGGCTTGTCGTCGACCAATGGAGCGTGAGCCCAAGGTTAGACACAAGCAAACCCCGTCTTACGGCCCAAACTCTAGAGCGTACTGAGCCTAGAATGGAAGCCAACCGTCATAGCCAAGTCCTTGAGCGCGTTGAGCGCAGGACAGAAGCCTTCCCGTCTAGCTGAAAACCCGGAGCGTGATGCGCCCGAGACGGATGCGAATTCCCACTTTACTGAGATGACGCTGTGTGTTGAACGCGGGATCTGGTATCAAACGGAGTGTTTATTTTAGGCAACGAGGGAGTAAAACGAGTATCCCAGGTCGACAGAATTTAGTAAGTTTATATATTAGTACTGATTCATCAATAAATCTTTGCCATAAAGCCGAAGGGGCGAAGTACGACCGATCCAGACCATCTACTACGAGAAGCCGTATTATAAGAGGACATCTGTAGACAACCCGACCAGGCGACTACCCCTAGGGACAGAATCAAGGACCAACAATTGTACATATAATAACTGTATAGTGCTATTCCAAAGTCTCCTCCCCCCCTCGTATCTTTTGAACGGCTACACTTACATTAATAAAATTTGGAGGGTGAAAATAAAGTGTTGTGAACTCCTCTACGAATGGTAACAGGTGACGTAATAGTGATATATGACGTCACAGTGCCACTCTGGCCAGTAATTTTAAATAAGACATTATGGCAAGTGATATCTCGTTTGAAAGGCATTGACATTGGCTACATAGCCATATCAATTTTGTTTGGGTTTAAATTAATTTTGACGGATAAATTAAATAAATACCAAAATTATTGAAATTATTTTCTTAAATTTAATTAATCAAATATCAACAATGGATTCTTAAAGCAAGTGTTCCAAAAGTGCTCCGTCTACCTCCTATTAGTAAACTGTTGCCGTTCTCGTTCGAATGTGTCAGCTGAAATAGCATTGCATTCTTCAGTAATTCTTTCTTTCAAAACGCCAATGCTAGCTGGTGCCGTAGTATAAACCTTGGATTTCAAATACCCCCATAGAAAAAGTCTAATGGTGTCAGATCTGGAAGATAATCAAGATGAATTCGGCCATCTGGAAATGAATTTTCAACAAGATGGTGCTCCTGCACATTATTATGGTGCAGTAAGACGTTACCTGGATGAAGAATATCGAGGTAGATGGATCGGCCGGCGAGGTCCTATAGAATTGCCACCTCGGTCACCAGATCTGACACCATTAGATTTTTTCTATGGGGGTACTTGAAATCCAAGGTTTATACTACGGCACCAGATGGCATTGGCGTTTTGAGAGAAAGAATTACTGAAGAATGCAATGATATTTCAGCTGACACATTCGAACGAGTGCGACAAGAGTTTACTAATAGGATGTATTACTGTTAGGAAGTAGACGGAGCACATTTCGAACACTTGCCATAAGAATCCATTGTTGATATTTGATTAATTAAATTTGAGAAAATAATTTCAATAATTTTGGTATTTATTTAATTTATCCGTCAAAATTAATGTAAACCCAAACAAAATTAATATGGCTATGTAGCCGATGTCAATGCCTTTCAAACGAGATATCACTTGTCATAAGGTCCTATTGAAAATTATTGGCTAGAGTGGCACTGTGACGTCATCTATTACTATTACGTCACCTGTTACCATCCGTAGAGAAGTTTACAACACTTTATTTTCACCCTCCAAATTTTATTAATTTAAGTGTAGCCGATCAAAAGATACGAGGGGGGGAGGGGACTTTTGAATAGCACTGTATAGAATTAGTTTTAAGTTGTAAAGGTTATATTGAATTTTTCGTTTAACATGTAAACGTGTTACTATTGAATAAACACATCTAACCATCATGCCCTTTTTATGTTCTACCCCCTGACTACCCACGGCAATTAAAAACTAAAAGATGACTTACTTTGCTTATAATTATAAAAAAGTGAATATCAATAGAACCCTTAATATTAAAACAACTGAAATTATCAACCAAATTTGGCTTTTATAAAATTACTTTGCTGGGCGCAATATATCAAAATTATACAATCAAATAGATCCCAACAGCGTAAATACTTCTCAGGCACTAATTGTGACGGTGGTTTGTGATATGAATCTCAGAGGCGCGAAGCTATCACAGATTAATATATGAGACATGTGTCAATTTGATCAGTTGCGCCCACTGAAGTTACATTCTTGTACAATGCAACATAGCAAGATATATGATACTTTTATTAAACCTATAAATTGTAGAAAACCATATTTTTGTAGGCAGTTCTTTAGTTGCGCTTCAATAAGAAAATCAAATTTTTAAAAACAAGTATATCGATTTCGAACTTTCAATTCTGAAATTAATAACCTAAACTGGAACAACTGCGATACCTTCTAAAAATGAAGTCATTTTAGTAAGATAAGAACAACTGCTGAGGGAGGGAAGGCTATCTTTGTTCCACTCGTGCAGTTAAATATATAGCAGAAATGTGATAATTATTTTTAAATTTAAAAGAAAAAAATGTAATGATGTAAGTACATTAAAATCCCTTTTTATAAGGTAGGTATATGTACGAAAGTATTAGACAAGGTAACTAGCAATTTTTTAAAACATTCAATACACTTTGTTTTATACATTTTTTCTCTATTATTTATTTCTTTTCATTCAGTGTAATTATTTTAATCGATTTAGAGCTGTTAAATAATATTTTGTACCATAAGAAAGTTTCCAAAATTGTGCAATAAATAAATTTGAATAAACTTATTAATTGAAATTATTTAAAATAGTTAGACTGTCAGGAAGGAATTATTGTCACCATGTATATTTGTAATCAACAATAAACCAAATAAACAAAACTTAAGAAGAATAATTTCTCAAACCGCAATTAATCAAGACACATTAGAAACAGAAAATATTCCCTCCCACAGCATCTGTCCTTGTCTACGTATGGTTTTAAATTTGAAAGGCATTCGACCTTTTTGTGCTCCTTCCAGTAAGTTTATTCAGTTCAGTGGTTGTGCCTGACGGAAGGGTAATAAAAGAATAAGATGGTGATATCGCTTTCACCTAAATTTAGTAACTTTGTTACAATAACGACTTGGGAATAACATTAATTCCAGGAAGCATAATTACATTGGGAAATCATCGTATTCGGCATCTTTTGAACTATAAAACCAACAAGAGACTAAAGCGATGTTATCCAATTAACCTTAACTGAAGAATATTAAGAGATATCTCACTGAAGATTAGATAATCCAACTTCTATCAGGTTCAATGTTAGCACAATATTTTGTTCTGATAGTTATTATATGGATTATAAAAAATATATCCATATTACCAGAAGAGATTAAAATCCTTAAAAAAGAGAAATTGTGTACCTGTACCTGTACATCGAAAACTAATGAGGCTAGAGAAAAACTATATTTAGGTATTTTAAACATTTCTTAAATATCTATTATTTCTCTTATTCACGATACTTATGGACTGTGTAGACTTTCGGTACGCAATGAGGACTACGGTTAGTAATTCATTGGTTAACACTAACCACTCACTTAAGCACTTTCAACTCTTCATCGAATAGCTTCAGGTTATTAATAATAAGTTTCTATTTTGAAAATGTTCGTTAAGCATATTCCTGTATACTCCTCATTTTCTACGTAGGTACGTAAATCTACGACTCCCTGCCGACGTATCGATGTGTTAACTGCTTTAATAAATATCGTAAATCTATTTAATAGTTATAACGAATATAAAATAATGTTTCGACGTTCTAATACATGGCCTAATTTTACAGTTTACTGAATACACAAGTTGTCGGAAACAGGACCGCAACGAAACTCCATAACAACTATAATTACGACAATCTAATATTTTTAGGCATGTGTTGTTGATGACATTAAATAGTAGCTAACGTCTCCTTCACAATAGGCCAGTCACTGAATTCTAACGATTTTATGTATCAGTAATCAATTCACTGGGTTTCAATGACTGTTTCTCAGTAGCCCGTTCCATGTGACAATATATTCTCACCCTTGGAAAACTATTTTAAGGGATAACAGACAGTTAGCCTTTAAATTCGCCGAAGCCCATAACATAGAACACAACTTTAATAAAGATACTCGGTTAGCTGGTAAATATAGGCTGTACGATTTTCTAAATAGAAATTTTAAATTACGATTAAGACGACTTGAAGGTACTAGCCTAAACAGAATTGCAGCATTCAATTCTGAAGAAATTAATATTTTCTTTTCAAACCTAGCAACAATTTTAAAAAATAAAACGTTTGAAGCTAACCGATTCTTTAATATGGACGAGACAGGCATAACTACCGTCCAGAAGAAATGCCTAAAAGTTTACAGTGCTTCGGGGAACTACATTCCACCCATACTAAGATATACCACAAAAGGGATGACTGCTGCATTACAAAAGAATGGTCCAGTCGGTGCCATCTACAGATGTTCAAAAATGGGTGGATAAACGGAGAACTTTACTATGATTGGTTGTGGTCTTCCACTTCTAAGGCTTTCCCTCACGTTTCCAGTTGTTCGTGAAATGAAACTTTCACTGACTTGGAGCACGTCCGCAACTACCAGTCTCAATCATACAAATAGCCCTATTAGCTACATCCGCAGTAAGCTTACGTCTAGGTATTATTCAAAACAAAAATCTAAATTTTAAATCACATTTGACTGAATAAATTGGAAACAATAACTAATGTCAAATTCTTGAAAATACAAAAGAAAACAACTTACCTTAAACTTTTGTGGAACAGATTATATAACGTTAATAAATGTAAATATTGAGAGAAAGAAAAGTTATTATTTAGAGAATATTTTTTGATTTGCATCCTCAAAACCCAGTTCGCATAGCCGTAATTTTCGTAGACGTCTCGAAGTTTCAGAAACTAACTACTGGGAAAAGTTCATTGGAAAAATAGGTTAGGTACGTAATATTTTTTAGATGGTTCACGTTGCAGTTTCGAATACAAGAGAAAAAGTAATAAAAGAAATGCGATATATCACATTGAATAACGAGTCTCCGAATTTAAATTTTATAGACAAAACAATGGATTTTAGTATTGGATTAAATGAATGACTTGAAAAACAATCCAAATTAAATATTTCATACAACATCTCCGTCTGCACATTTTCCTTTTCACCCTAAGGACACCATCCGTGGTCAAGACGAAACATATATCAGAGTTGACTATTTTTTAAAACATATGTACCAATCTCACGACAAAGTTCGGTATATGGGTTATTTTAAGAGATATCAAAAAATGTAATTTGGAAATTGTCTCGAACTATACAGAGTGCTGCGTAACTCCGTTACAAAACAAATATATGCTTTTATAAATGAGAACCCCGAAACATGTCATATTATAAATTCACATCCTTCAAATGTGATTCCTACCTTCAACTCTATTCGAAGTACAGATACAACCTCCAATTTTTTAATTAGGAAGTATGGGCTCGTAATATATTATTTTAAAGGTTTTTTAATTCTCTACTCAAAAATGTTATTGTAAAAATTAATATGAAAAAAAATTAAATCATTTGATTACCAAAATTCGCTTTAATATTCACAAAATTTATTACAATATAATCAAAACTTATTTCCCGCTTAGATCTTGATAATAGGAAAGTAAGAAAGAACCAGAACAGTTCTTCCAGATGGTATCCATTAGAAATAAATTATACAGTTTCTATGGCAATGTTAGTTTGTTTCAATCGCGTTAGCAAATTATTTTGTAATTATAAGTTGTCAGTGTTATAATTTTCATTGTAATTCCGTTCAATTCAATCCAGAAAAATAGGTAGATTAACAGAAATGTTTAACATAACAGTTTTACACAGCAGGAAGTAGATCGCTTATTTCCAGGGCCCTCTTTTCCACTGGGCATTTAGAGCACGTGACTAGGATTCCGCGATCGGAAGGGCCCTGAAATTCTTGTCGAATCAATAAACAATAACCGATATTTGTCACCCAAAACCTCAACACCATATTTATCATTGGTCATAGTGATTCCTTTATCCTACTGTGACCAAGACCCCAATAGGTTCAAGACGGCTCTGCCTATTTCATGAGAAATTTCCGGATTAGTCGCCTATATACAATTAGTAAAATAGGTACCCAGTTTCTCGAGTTTGGATATGTAATGTAGGTAATTCAAGCGGTGACTGTCGTGAAAGGGCGGTGAACCAAAATAAGTACAAAAATGGGACTAATTACTTTTTGGATCTTAGACAAATAACCAACCAACGTTCTGGCGATCTGTAGCTTATCCTATTGTAGTTTTATAAAAACGTTTCCTAATTTTTTGTAAAATTGATATTCAAGACATAAGTACGATGTTGTACTATTCGAAGGAGTTTTTAGCAGTAGAATGTATTTAGGTCTGGCACCCTTATTCTTGCCACAATTTGCCAGATCATCCTCAAAATATGTATTGCAATGATAAATTTTCTATACTAGGTATAAGGAAAAATTAAACGTCAGTATTTTTGTTTTGCACCGCTCTTTTGAATTGAGTTGGTCTGCCACATTAATAGTTGACCAAAACTCTACCAGATCACGATTAAGAAAGTCCTTTGTTGTTACTTGTTAAGCGCGATTTTTTATTTTATTCTAGTATCTGTCGAAATTGCTTGTGTGGTGATATATTTTTCATCGACCTCGTAACTGAATAAAAATGAGAAAGAGCATGAGACTTATATTTAATGTAATTGAAAATACAACAGGGTGAATAAAAAATATTAAATTGAAATTAGTTAAATACATTTGTTGCCCAATTTATCAAAATATTGTCATTGATAATAATAGTCACTTATATATTTTAAATCATCACTTTCGTCTTCAAAATCTGTTGTTTAAGCCAATCAGATGCATTGATTTTGACAGGTTGCTATGACGACAACCTAAATTTTCCTAAACATTTTTCGGTCACGTGATCTAGCTGCAAAATTAATAAGTAATAATTTTCCTCGCTTGACAGCTGTCACGTACAATAACAGAATTGTAGATTCTTTTTGACAAATATTTTTTTTCAGTAGTAATATCACAAGAGAGTGAGAATAAATTGAAAATAATTCGACAGATTTTAGAAAACTTTCCAAGCAATAGACACGAGAGCCCGAAGGGCTCGAGTGGCTAATGCCCAATGGCAACAAATTTGAGAAAATGCCTGGAGATTATTTTTTGACGTTACAATCAAAATCATTTTTAAGATTTTATATTTTTATTTCAACAAATTTATATCACTCGACTCAATATAAACAGAATGAGTTATTTAAATTAGGATGCATCGAAGTTTTGTGATATTACTACTGATTATACTATTTATATCATCGACTGATGATTCACTAAAACGTTTGGGATTCATTTTACGAATTTCTTGAAAATTTATGACAGACGCGTCAAGTCAATAAGATCCGCTGTCATGTGGTTGTCATTCAATAAAAACAATGTACATTGAATTATTCTCGCTGGAATAATGTAAGTAGATTATTCCCACTATAATAATGTTTTAATTGGCTAGAACGTTTATGAATTACTGAAATTGAAAATTTCTATTGTTTTCGAGAAACGTGAAAAAATAATCAATTTAAAAATAAGTGCACGTTATTCATTCTTGACAATATCCATTATTAATAATTGCAAGTGTTTTTGAAGTTCCCTTACCACTTTATTTTTCGTCAATGGGCTGTGGGTTTTCTTCACTAAACGTCTATGTTTCATGAAATAAAAGTAATACTTCGATATGATTTTGTTCTTCTCAACACTGGATTTTTAGGTGGAATATGAGTATGGTAATTTCACGAAGCATATTGCTCATATATTTGAATAAATCTTCTTGTTCGGGTTTAAGTCAGAATTGTTCACCAAACACGCTAAATATTCTATATTTTTATGGTAAATTTGAATATTACTCAGATTACGTACAAAAGGAGAAAACATTGCACGATTTTTAATTCATTTTATGTTATCTTTGCGACTCTAATTCTAATATGGCGAATAATGTGAAACGTCATTCTACCAAAGCGCTCCACTTACAGTCAACTTCACAGATTTTTTTCCGCGTAAGATTGTCATTCATTTTGCACAGGCCATTATTAATTATCCCTTCTTTCTAGTAGTATAACATTATTTATAGTATGAAGAAATGTATTAATTTAAGACTGATTTATTCTCCGAAAATTTTCTTTCGGTTGCAAATTTTTTTAAGAAAATTTGCACCTCGAAAATTTTTTCGGAAATTATTCAAGTTCTTGGGAGATTATAAGTGACAATTTATATTACTGTTTCAAAACTAACTGTTTCTAGATAATTCCACAATATATTGATAACATGTTAAAAATCTAAGAAATTTGACAATTGTTTCGATACTAAATATCATCTAAATATATATCTGACGGGGAGACCGGTCCTGGCAGTGGGGGATACATATATGTTAATTTCTATCCGCAATAATCAAAGTACAGCTGAGAAATAATATAGTGATAATAGTGAAAAGTATAATACAGTCTTTGTTAAGGGATTCCTGGTAACGTGAATAAAAGCTGGATTCAAAAAGCAAATCAGAGAAACGAATTGAATGGTATATAATTATTTTAACTGAATTCTATTCCCAAAATAACGAAATACCGATCTAATAAATTATATAGCAAAAACAAGTAGAGATAAATGGACACATGATTAGCACTTACTGCAATATTAGTGTTTTAAATGAAACTACTCACTGTTTCTATCTAATTCCACAATATAATAAAAATTGTTGAAAATTCTAAAAAAGTGACAATTGTTTCGATAAATCAATATATGACGATGATATTGATTTATCGAAACAATTGTCATTTTTTTAGAATTTTCGACAATTTTGATTATATTGTGGAATTAGCTAGAAACAGTGAGTTTCATTTAAAACACTAATATGAGTAGATTCCACGAAGTAATGGTCGAGACAGTTAATTACTTACTGGAATAAATAGAGCGTGGACTCTAACAGCTATTACAAAATCAATTATTAAAAATTATATTATAATACAGACTTTATAATCCTGGATAGAGGTGTAGAACAGAGTTGAGTAGGTTTTAGGCATTGCTCCTGCACAAAGCCATGGAGGAGATACTTAAAAAATCCAAGAACAAATCAAAAATATGGATTTAAAGATAGATGACAAACTAAACGCTATACATGAAAATTTAAAAACATAAAACTTGAAAATTCGAAAATAAAAAAAAACTGGAACTGAAAGAGGAACAAATGAGACAACAAACAAAAATGGAAGAATTAGAAAGAGAAATCAGAAAGAAAAATCTTATAATATATGGAATAAAAGAAAACAGAGACAACCCCAATGAGTACTAAGGAAGATAGTCAAAGATATAGCGAATAAATTACAAATAGTAATAAATGAAGGAGATGACATTATCGATGTGGAAAGAATGAGAGTCTATAGATATCAAAAAAAGGCCAATAATGGTAGAATTGAAGAGAGCGACACTGAGAGATAATATGTTGTGAGATACGAAGAAGCTTAAAGGTACGGAAATATTTCTTATGTGAAGATTTCTCAAAGCATATCTAAGAACAAAGAAAGTCACTAAAAGAAGATATGAAACAAGTAAGACAAAAGGGTCACAAAGCAAATATTAATTTCAATAGACTATACGTAAATGGAAATCCATATACTGTGAAAACACTAAACTTAAAAAAATACTCCACTTTACCTAAAGACCCTACACTAGAAATTAACTACAAATTAAGAAAATTCAGCGGAAGAACACCAAAACATCCTGTGAGGGAAGAGTCAAGAAAGGTATGTAGAACAGATTTATTATTCGAAACATCATCGAAAAACTAGCTCAGATAATTAAGACAAAAAGGACTGATACGGTAACGAAATAAACCGAATATGAAGAAAATAATGAAAATCAACAAATAGCAATAACAAAACAAGATAATATTCTAAGTAACAAAAAGTTAGCTATGGAGAAGAAAAACTCAACTAAACATGATGAAAAATGTATAGAATCCAGAAAAGAAAAACTCACTGAGAAGTTTACCCACATTAACATACTGGAACTGCCAGGGAATAAGTACTATATATAAACTTAGAAATGAGCTTCAATATTTTTGCAGTTTTCACATTATCGACCTGGATTACGTCTGCTGAACCCACTCTGTCACAACAATTATCAAATTACAACGTCTACCATAGTTAAGCGATAAAAGAGGTAGTGGCAGTATTTTACTTCTTGTACCAAAAAATATCCTAATGCATATATAATTGAAATACATATGTTATATGTTGATTTTTTAAGACTTTTTATTAATAACAAATTTATTATTTTAAGAATTATATACTTGAAACCCGGGTTGGATGATCACGTTTGTATAGAATTACTTGAAGAAACTATTGTAGACGTTATTGTTGAATATTCCAATGATCAAATAGTAATTTTTGGTGATTTTAATGCGAGGATAGGTTGTCTCAATGGATTTGACGATCGACAGTTTCAGAATTGGGACTTTCCTTCAGAACCCCGTCCCTCAA
The DNA here is from genome assembly GCA_963921935.1 of Galeruca laticollis. Taxonomy (NCBI): domain Eukaryota; kingdom Metazoa; phylum Arthropoda; class Insecta; order Coleoptera; family Chrysomelidae; genus Galeruca; species Galeruca laticollis. Next base: position 18,595,277 of record OY998181.1, on the reverse strand, counting down.
TGGATGAAATAACAAACCTACGAGGAATATTACTTGTCGTAGCCTTGGAAAATCTGAGTTTTTATGTACTAAACGGTAGACATGATAACTACAAAGGTAGTTTATACATACATTGTGCCGACTGGCAGCAGCGTGATCAACTTAATATGGACAAACTTTAACAACACCAACCTTGTTTCAAACTTCTTCGTAACTAAAAATTTAAATTATGTTATATATCCATCCTTTTCTGACACCATTCGATAGAGAAAATATGCATTTCAATTAATTACCTTATTTGAATTCTTCTATTTTATATTTGTGGACCAATAAACGGGATTAAATCTGGAGTAGAAATGAAAAGTCTGAAATTGGTGAAAATTGAAATGGGAGTGTTCATACTATTATAAAAAATACAGCAACTCCCATCGATACTGCAAACCAAGGTATTAAATATAGGGGGGTTTTTGATACGAGGATTTCAATAAATTTGTCAGTTGTTCGTAAAAAAATTATTTCGGGTGGAAAATTGAGAAAAATTTATAAAAAAGGGATTTTCGGGAAAACTGCGCATCAGATTTTGCTCATTTACGAGATTATCTTCAGTTTTTACGTTCTGAACCTACATATGAAATTTCATTAAAAAACTCGGTCGCATTTTTGAGTTATCGTGTCGACAGACCGACAGACCACCCGACCGACTGACATTTTTGGAAAATAGGTTTCTTGGACTCCTAAATATATGAAACGATCCACCCGAATTTCGAAACGTCAAAATCACTCCATTAGAATATTTCTCTTATATGTCTACATATATTACATAGGGGAGACCGGGGCGGGTTGTAACAAAAAATATTTGACTTCTTTTTTTTTCGTTCAATTGTTTTAAATAACCAGAATTTTTTGCTCGAATTTCTACTACCATATGTCGTGTACAAATTCATTAAATATATATGAGAAAATCTTAATACATTAAACGGCGGGATTTAAAGAAAAATTGAACATTCGTTACAATGTGCCCCGCCTCGGGGTAAAATGTAACAATATGCGGGGTAAGTTGTAACGCATACTTTTCAATGGTTTATTCCTTTAAATACAAACGTAAACCATACAAACAAATCAAAAAATATATCATTGAATATTATCCAACATTTAGTAATTCAAATTTTAATACTACTGAGGTCTGAATATTAGTTTTAAACTATCTATTCAGGATCAGAATCGCAATTATGGAAGATATATGGAAAATTTCCATCTGTACATGCTTCATATCACCACAGTTTGCATTCCTGGCAGCTAATCCACTTTTCTTTGGGTTTACTGTTTCCAAATGATTCAGTGCAAACTAAGCAAAAATATTCTTCTCCAGAGGAATCGTCTGATTCAACTAAAACTTTTTTCTTCACTTTATTCACTTTTGACTTAATAATTTTTTTGTGATTTTTGGTCTTTCGACTATTTTGTTCGTCTTCCAGTGCATCCTTTTCTGGCGTATCAGTTAGTACCCCAGATTTCCTTTTTCTTCGACCCCTTAGGGTTGTCTTTCGTTGCTCAGCTTTAGGAATTGGGCGAACAAACTCTGGAGAAAACGTCTTCTTACCTTTACAAGTTACTTGGGAAATAATTTCTTTGGATCCTGACGTTGAAGCAACTGGCTCTAGTTCAGCTATTTTAGAAGAGGACACCACATCAGCTGGTAAGTTAGATATGGGCATAACAGGAGTTTCTTTGAGTAGATCAACTGATGTCCTAGCAACAGGTTCTATCTCAACAGTTTGAGACAATGTGGGAGGTAGTGGTGATGGCGGAGGCGGTTGATCCGTTACACTCCACATCGTCGCCGAAAATTTCTCTATTAAAAGGTTCTATACCAGAAACTTGAAAACATTTCATTATGTTTGTTGGGGTGGTTACCAACGGTAGCGCATCGCTAACTAAAGACGGAATGCCATATAGGGTCATAGACTTTCCAGGGTTGTTTCTAAGCCAACTATCTTGAGCAGAAGATAAATATTTTTTGAACGACCCATATACAGTCATATCCAATGGCTGGAGGCGGTGTGAACAATGGGGTGGAAATGACAACATTACGACTCCATTATCTTTTGCGTAGTTAATAGTTTTTATTGCTAAATGAGACTCATGATTGTCTAATAACAAAAGAACTGGGTTTTCTTTCGATAGCTTCACACGAGCAACAAAGTGTTCCATAAATTTATAAAGTTCTTCTACCGTCATCCAACCTGAACCATTTGCTGAACCAATGGAGCCTGGAGGGCAGTCCCTAAGAAAGTGGTCATGGAATTTTATATGGAAAACTAACATAGGAGGCGTACACTTTCCTATTGCACTAGCGGCAACGCATAGAGTGACCAGGACCCCTCATTCACTAGAAGTTATTCCACCCACCTGCTTCGTTCCTTTTTCGACAATAACTTTGCCAACTCTTTGCAAGGTGGTTACTCCTGTCTTGTCTACATTCCAAATTTGTGCAGCTGTGAAACTGTATCGATCTCTTAGGTTAGCTAGTTTATCAAAAAAAAGGGAGACATTGGTTCTATTGAAATTTGTTGCTCTCTGTAAACTTGTAAGTTCGGGAGTTCTAATAGACAGATCTATATTATGTTTAAGAAATATCGTTAGCCAATCTTCCCCGGTCATTTTGTTTTGTTTCCAGAAATCAGGGAATTTAATGTCATATTTTAACGCACAGTCATAACCTAATTTACGTATTTCCTTAGGAGTCAAACCAAAGTAAATTTTTAAAGCGCGTTTCAAGTATTCCACTAGGCTATCTGTCTGCTCATCATTAAAAACTGAACTGAACGATGTTAGACAGATGGGTCTAAAGGATCGGGGATCAGTCCCATCTCTTTTCTCTATTTTTGGTATGAAGGTTACCCTTGCCCTTCTCCATTTTCTAGGTATTAGACCCACTGCTAGACTGCTTCTTCTAATTTTCAGCAGGTGAGGAAGAATCTCCTCTATATCTTGCTGCAGGAGTGCTGGAAATATTCCATCGACTCCTGGTGATTTATATGGTTGGAAGGTACTTATTGCCCATTCCAACCCTTTTCTGGTAAATATTTTCTTAGCAATGTCCCAGTCTTCCTTCCGGGATTTTTTGGTGTAATTAGTTGCTATTTTAGTGTTTGTTGCTGGTTCACTAAGTGGAAAGTGGGTTCTAAGAAGAAGAATATATCGTTCCTCTTCATCTTCCGTGTATGATCCGTCTGGTTTTTTCAGCGACATTGTGGGGTTAATTCCCCCATTTGCCATGACCTTTTGTAGTCTAGCCGCTGTGTGGGTGGAAGTGATTTTTTCGCAAAAGGCTTGAAAATTAAGCCTTTTGGCCTTCCAAATCTCTTTATTGTACTGAGTAAGCTTCTCAGTGTACCTCTGCCAATTACCGTCTCGTTTGGCTCTATTGAAGAACCGACGGGCCTCTTTTCTGAGGTTTGACAGGTATTCATTCCAGCAAGGAGCGTTCTTTTCTGAACGAGCTTTTGACAGTGAGCAACTGGAATGAAAAACTTCCTCACTGATCTGTTCGACTCTTTGTTCCAGGTCGTAGTGCAGGTGATTTACCCCATTCACTTCGACTTATTCCAAATTGTCCTTCAGATTGGTCTTGTAAAGAGACCAATCAGTATTTGTAGGATTTCGGATTGTAGGAATCAAGGTGGTATTTCCCTCTATCCTAAGTTCGATGATCAAATGGTCGGAAAGTGATGGCTCGCTCATCACCCTCCAATTTTTAACATTTTTCCTAGAAGCAACATTAATAATTGTTACGTCCAGGACATCTTCTCTTGCTCTCGTGACAAAGGTTGGGGTTATCCCCACATTTAAGGTCTCAAGGTTATTTGCTAAGAGATATTCTAATAAACACTCACCTTTTGCGTTGTTATTAGTGCTTCCCCACACGGTATTGTGTGCGTTGGCATCACAACCAATCATAATTGGCAGCTGTCTGCTATTGCAGTGTCTCACTATTTCTTGTACTTCTTCTGGCGGTGACATCGGCCCGTCTCCAGCGAAGTGGGCAGAGGCAATGACAATGTCTCGGTCAATACCCCCAATGTCGAGGTGAACCATGATTGGAACAAGGTTCCGTGACTCGTATTCTGAAACACAAATATATTTTATGTTATTTCTTATGGTTACACATGCACGGGGAGATACTTGCCTTTGATCATAAATCATTTTGGAATCCTTGCATTCTAAATCTTTGATTTGGCCTTCTTTGTTGATCCATGGTTCTTGGATCAGTACAATATCCAGTTGTAGTCTAGTGATCAACCTTGCAACCATGGCTGAAGCTCCCTTCGCGTGATGCCGGCCAATCTGAGCTACATTCGTGAACGTGAATTATTACGGATGAAAGGTGCCGAGTTACTCAGCCTCTATTCATCCCCCTCCTTTGTCTCTCCCTGACCCTCCTCCACCACTATGGCAATATCCTCATCGGAGTTCGAGCAGTTTTCTTGCTATCAAGTCAGACTCTCGACTTCCAGGCTGCTCCGCCCAGTTTCCCGGGCTGCAGGGGCGATCTCCGCATCCCCAGTCACCCCAGTAGAGCCGGAGGAGATCTCGAGCTGACCCAAGGTCAAGCTTTCGCCTTTTTCCCCTTTTCCAGAGGTACCGGATGTGGAGGGTATCTCCATGTCCTTTTGATTCTCCGCGGGGTTCTTTTTCTTTCCCAGCCCCGAGACAGGGATACGCCCAAAACGGAAGTTTAGCGCGTAACCTTCTGCCTTCATAGCCTCCCCAGATTGGTGATCGATCCCAATCGTGAGTATAGTTCCCTGTCCCTCTTTTCTAGAGTTTAGAATCTTCCAAGCCGCAGTACTGAGGTTGGAGTTCTGAACCTCGAAAAGTTGGAGGATCTTCTCCAATTTCATGTCGTGGCTTCTTGGGAAGAACACCGTTATGGTGACCAGCTTTGGGATGTCGTGTCCACTTCGAGCCACCAATTCAGGTCCATCCCAAGAATTCAATTTCGGCGCTGACCTCATGTGCCAGTCTGCCGATTCTTGTAGCCCACAGTTCACCAGTATCATTCTACAACGGAAATGGATACCTGAGAAGTGGATTCCGTTCTCTTTGCTCTGGCACAGCTCTTCCGCCAGAGTGTATTCCAGTGTGGAGAGCTGCTCTGCATTCAGGATGACCCCAGGGGTATTATTTTCACCCTAAAAGCCTTCTCTGTTTTGACAGCTGCTGCATAACCAGTGGCTTGCCCGGTTACCATTGCAGCTGTTTTTGGTTTCTTGCTTAGAGGTCGTTGCGGAGGAGTAATATTCTCCGGCCCTCTTTTATTCTTTGTCTTCTCCGTTGGTGGTTCCTTCGGGGCGCTAAATAACTTGAATAACCTGCTTCCTGGCCAAGGTTCAGGGGATATTCCCTGATTGAGGAATCGCAGGTATTTTCGTACCCCTGCTCCACTAAGGCCTTTTTTTAGTGGGCCGTCTATGCCGCCCGGATCTCCCAATGTTGGGAGGTCGAACGGCATACGCCCTTTGTGCCGTTTGGCCTTTTTTCCCTCTGTGAGGTGCCTGGGTTAAGATGTGGAGGTCTTCTCCACAACTTTTCCGGTGGAAGTTTTACATTCTCTGTCCATAAATGGTCCCACGAGAAGCTAGGATCATTACGGTCCACCGCTGCAGAGCCCCGCATGCAGAGGTAAGGGGTTCAATACAATGGAGTTCCCCCCGGTGCTCCAAGGTCGAAACCAGTAGGGACTATTCTTCTATATAGCCACGCATTCTTCGGCCTGGTTTCCCACCTTGACTTTAGGTTTTTAATGAGGTAGTCTCCTCTTGGTCCGGGCATTAAAGCCAAGACCCCCCCCCCCTCCATCCCACGGCCAGCGAGACTTGACCACAGACAGCCAGGAGACATTGGTATAACAGGTGATTTCGAGGTAAGCTCGAAATTTCGCCCGGCATCGTAACCCTGTGTGCAATCCCTTAGCCACGATACTACAGCTGGGACAGGTAAAGTTAGTTCACGGCAGGGTAATCGAGGGCTGCCAGTTGAATTTTTTAAACACAACGAGCCCCCAGGTATTTCCCCGCAGACCTCCTTCTCATATAAAATCATCTCAGAGGCTCTTCTCCTATCCGCCACCTGGAGACGCGCCGGGTTGGTGCTTCACCCCCTCCACATCAATAAATATCGCGACGAGCAGAGATGAACTACGTACATATCTACTGATGTAGACCCGGTGGAGAATGGATAAAGAAGAGCAAATAATACTAGCCACCTGGAAAAAAATTAGAATTAATAAGTGACATATAATATGAGAAATATGTCAAAGGCGAAGCAATGAAGAATTTAGAGAATTATTCCATCAACTCGATGTAATAGGCACCGTAAAGGGATACATATTAAGATGGATAGGTCATATTGAACGAATGAGTAATGAAAGAAAGAAAGAAGAAGAAAAACGGGTAGACCCAAAGTGAGATGTATGGACGAGGTGATAGAAGGTATATTGTGTAAAAAACGAAACCCATTTTGGTATAGGTGACTCTAAAGAATGAATAACGCTTTTGATTGGGTTTATCATGCCTGATATGTTAAATAATGACTTTTTTATTTAAGATTGTAATGTTGCCAAGAAGTTCACATTTTGAATGTCTACTATCATTATATTTTTTTTGTTTTTTGCATTATGAATAGCTAAGTACTACATTTTAGTTTTTGTGTGTATTGTATAGCGAATTTCTGCAATCACATGCTTTTATTATTATCAACGGAGTTCGGTCTTGGCAAGATAGTAAAAGACATGTTCTATTTTCGTCCGTATGTAAATGATTGATTTTCATTGTTTATCCACCGCATAATATAATGAAAAGTTAGTGTTATTATAGCATAACAGTAAGAAGAGGTATGTAAAATAAGATCTCTTCGAAAACCCAAAAATTACCTAGTTTTCAATGAAATAGTGAAATAATTGTCCTCCAAGATATTAAAGAATATAATTTAGTCATTCAATTTTCACAAAAACTTGTATTCATCAACTGATAACAATCATTTACAACTTAGTATAACAGTGCTGTATTTGGAAACATAAATAATTATTAAAATCGATAAAATTTTGGAGTAACTAAACACCATGGATGAAAGGAACATTAGAATGGAAGAGAAAATAGATGGATTACAAAAAGAACTAACCGCCCTAATGAAAGAAAACTTCGAAAGAAAACAAGAGAATAAAGATCTTGATAAACAGCTAGACAAAGAAAAGGTGAAATTCAACTAGACCAATATTGTTAGAAATGGCACATAAAAGTAAGAAATTTGAAATGTTAAAATTGGCACGGAATTTAAAAAATGGAGTGGAGTATTAGCGAAAATTTTCCAAAAGAAATTCTATATCAGAGAACACAACTTTTGGAACAAATGAAAATAGCTAGGAGTCTAGGCTGCAAAGCTTCTGTTAAATACAATAAACTGGAATGGAATGGAAAAGAATATGAACTTAAGGATATGGGATGTTGGGAGCAGCAGATAAGTACAGAATTTAGAAAATCAGGGGGAAGAACAGTAGGTGATAGATCACCAACACAAGAAGAGCATTCTTCAAAAAACCTGAAACTTTTATAAAAGAAAATAATTTGGAAGTAACCACAATTAAAAAGGAATCACTCGCTAAGAACGAAAACAAAATTAAACTAAATGAAGCAAAAACACTAAATACAAATGGTAGAAACATAAAAATAAATTCAAATGATGGAGAAAAAGCAACAGGCACTTCAGACCCTTAATAAGGAATGAGCCTAATAGTGCATTTTCATCCTCATTCACTAGCCTGAAATGGGACAATACTAAAACCACAGATTTTGTATTTATGTTCTTGAAGGTTTGTGAAGGACCAGGGATATTGTTTCCCAAACTAGTATTAATTTTATGGACTATGCGGAGAGATCGTAAACGTCTGATCTGTACAAAGGTTATATTTAAAAGAGAAAGAATACAATACAAGTAAAGCGCTCATGCCCTCAAGCGAACAGAATTAAAACTAAAATAATATGGCGCCGTTATTCAAAACTGGACATAGCCGGCCACCTTAAAAGTTCCTAACTTTTAACAAAAAAAACATATTCACGTTCTTTACTATTATTATTCGTAGTCTATAGGAATTAGGCACACTTTTGCTATGGAGCGTTTATAAATTGCACCGCTTGGCACCTTCACTGACACAACACGGGTGACATTGTCCTTTCCAGGAAACAGTTCAACGATGCGACCCATACACCATCTTGATGGTGGCATGTTGTCTTCTTTCAGGATAACCAAGGCACCAATCTTGAGCGTGGTTGGCTGCAAATGTTGCCATTTCGATCGAATTTGTAGTTGGGTCAAATATTCCCTTGACCATCGATTCCAGAAGTGTTGTTGGATTTGCTGAAGTCGTTTGTAACGGTTCAATCGGGTTTGCGGGATCTCCAGTACGCTGACCTCAGGTAATGCAGCGAGAGAGTCGCCAATAAGGAAATGAGCGGGGGTCAGGGGAGAGAAATCTGCCGGATCATTGGAAAGTTGGGTTAAAGGACGAGAGTTAAGACATGCCTCGACCTGAACCAGAAGTGTATACATATCGTCAAATGTCAAAGTATCATTGAAGATCACACGCCGTAAATGATATTTAACTGATTTTACCGTAGCTTCCCATAGTCCTCCCATGTGCGGGGATTTAGCAGGATTAAAATGCCATTTAATGTTATCGGTTAGTAAAAAATTTTGAATCTCTGTGCTATTCTGTTTGCTTGATAAAAAATTATTTAGTTCCCTTAATTCATTGTTGCACCCCACGAAATTGGTTCCATTGTCCGAATGGATATCGGAAGGTTTTCCACGTCGCGAAATGAATCTTTTTAGGGCATTTAAGAATGAACCTGTGGACAAATCAATGACTAGTTCTAAATGAGTGGCTTTCGTTGACAAACAGACGAAAACACATACATATGATTTAATCAATTTTGTATTTCTTAAAAAGCTATTTTTGATTAAAAAGGGTCCTGGGTAGTCAACAGCTATTTTGAAAAATGGTCTAAAGGTTGAGAATCGATTAGCAGGTAAGTTTCCCATTAATTGGGATAAGCAACTTGGTTTGGTTCGAAAGCATCGAACACATTTTCTCAGAATGCGTTTCACAGCATTTTTTCCGGATAACGGCCAAAAGCGCAAACGAATTATGCAAAGTAATAATTGAGTACTTGCATGTAAATTTGTCAGATGTTCCTTCATAATTAGCAATTCAGTGAATAAATGTTTTTGAGGTAAAATAATGGGATGTTTTTGATCAAATTTGACAGATGATTGTTGAATTCTGCCTCCTACTCTTAATACGTTATCGTTGTCTAAAAATGGGTGAAGATTGAGTAGTTTCGATGATTTGGGTAACAACTGATTTTTTGAAAGAGCTGATAGTTCCAAGGCAAACTCTCGAGCTTGCACACATTTGATTAATGAGCTAAGTGCTACATTCAATTCTTCACGTGACAATGACTCGGTTTGTTTAACGGTTTTTGCTTTTAAGCAATTATTTTTAAAACTTAAAATGTAAGCTGTTACTCTTAAGAGCTTACTAAAAGAAGAGAATTTGCTGAATATCTCAAATTCTGGTGCCGTTTGACTGATTAACAATGTGGAACTTATTTTCATATCAGGGATTTGAACACCAGTTAAGATTGGATTGATGTTTGAAGACAATGATTGGGTGTTAGTGTTCTTGAGCAATTGAGGACCATTCCACCAGAGATCACAAGACATTAACTGTTCAGGATTTATGCCTCGAGATATAATATCTGCTGGGTTATTATTTGATTTTACGTGATACCAATCAGAGATTGAAGTAATTCCTGTTATTTCAGCTACTCGATTAGCTACAAATGTTTGTAAGTAACAGGGTTGAGTGGAGATCCAAGCGAGAACAATTTGTGAATCCGTATATAGAAACACTTGATCAATTCTCTTGGAAAGTGCTGTTTGAATGACCTTTAATAATCGAGCAAGGGTTACTGCACCACAGAGTTCTAATCGAGGTAAAGTGGTTTTCTTGAGGGGAGCTACTCTGCTCTTTGCACAAAGAAGTCGAACAGTACATTCACTGGAATGAAATGAACGCAGATATATGCAACAACCGTATGCTAGCTCCAAGGAATCACAGAAACCATGAATTTCAACGCGATCATGAAATGTGCATAAAACATGCCGTGGAATTTTCAGATTGTTGATTGAATGTATTTGATCGATAAAGTTTTTCCAAATTTCGAGAAGATGAGAAGGTACAGGGTCATCCCAGCTGGACTGACACTGCCAAATTCTTTGCATAAGGATTTTTGCCTTGATAGTAGTAGGACCTACCAGACCTAACGGATCGAAAATCTTTGAAATTGTAGACAGAATTTGTCTTTTGGTAACATGAACATTCTTAAAGGGTTTGAAATTAACTGAATATTGAAGAATGTCATCATCGGGATTCCAAATGAGCCCTAACGTTTTGAGTTCCGTTTTTTCATAAAATGTTTGACACTTAGAAGATTGATTCGAAATGATATCATTATGATTAGACGACCATTTCCTCAATGCAAATCCACCGGAGTATAGAATTAAAGAAATTTCATGTTTAAGCTGCAAGGCCTCTTGTATGGAGTCGGCACCTGTGATCAGATCGTCAACGAAAAAATCTCTTAATATGATGTTGCATGATTTTGGATACTGAGCCATATGCTGAATGGCTAATTCTTGTAAACATCGCGTAGCCAGATATGGAGCGCAGGACAGTCCATATGCTAGTCTTGACATTTCAAAAACTTGAATGGGTTGGTCCTTGTCTTCCCGCCAAAACATTCTTTGAAACTTGCGATGATCTGGATGAACAACGACCATCCTGTACATTTTCTCAATGTCAGCAGTTAGAATGTATGAATGAGTCCGAAACCGAATAATAATGTTGAAGAGATCATCTTGAATTTGAGGACCGACACCTAAACATTGATTTAATGATATTCCAGTGTCCGTCACAGCGCTGCCATCGTAGACAACCCGCAGTTTCGTGGTGCTAGAACTCTCCCTTTTAACTCCATGATGTGGTAGATAAAATGTAGGTTCATCATCAACATTGGAGGTTACCAATGACATGTGATTAAGAGTTAAATATTCGTTAATAAACTTGACATATAATTCCTTGTATTCATGGTCATGTTGAAACCGTTTTTCAATGCTATCTAACCGTTTTAAGGCAATGGGTTTCGAATTACCCAACTGATCAATGAGTTTTGTTATAGGAAATTTAACGATAAATCTACCCTGTGAATCGCGCGTGGTAGTTTCCTTGAATAGTGTTTCACAAAAATGTTCCTCAAGTGATAGATGCTTTTTTGGTGGAGATTCTTCAAGTTCCCAGAATTTTGTTAATTTAATGACAATGCGCAAAGAGTTTTCTGAGGCTTGGGCTGTAATGAAAAATTGATAGCACCTGTAAGAATCCAACCTAATTTTGATGATTGTAAGACTGGGTTACCGTTCCCTAGAAAAATGCGATTGGAATCGAGTAAATCATAAAAATGAGATGCCCCAAGTAAAATGTCAATATCACCTGGTTTATTTACCGAAGGATCAGCTGAAGAAATGCCCTTTGGAATGTGAATATGACTCAAACTGAACTCACTATTAGGTATAGTGTCAGTAATCCTGGGTAGTACCAAAAATGGTAAATCAATTTGAAAGTTTGAATGCATTGATTTAATTGTTGATGTAACTCGCTTGAATACCATAATAGAATTATGGCCTACACCAGAAACCGATATATTGACATCAGTTGTAGGTAGGTTTAATTTTTGGAGGAATGAATTTTTGATATAATTGCTTTGACTGCCAGCATCAAGAAGTGCTCGCGCGGAATGAAAATTGCCATAAACGTCTTTAATGTAAAGGATGGCAGTTGATAAAAGTACTAAACTATTTTCTGTTGAATGAGTGAAAATAGAAGTTAATGTTGAATTGGTTGCAACGATTTGTGAATGTTCTGATTTTTGTTGAATGTCACTAGCTGTGGAATCAGTATTATTCAAATTGTTTTGGGTGATAGAAGATAGTTGAGACTGTGTACCTAATGGAATATCAGGATGAAGAATTGAATTATGTTTTGCTTGACAAATTCGACAACCTCGAGAGGTACATTGAAACTTCAAATGTCCTTTCCGTAAACAATTTGGGCATAAACCAATTTTCTTTATTTGTTTATATTTCTCACTTAACGACAGAGCTAAAAACGTTTTGCAATTGTAGATTGCATGATCTTGATTGCAATGGAAACAACTAATTGTTTTAATTGTGGATGAAAATGAATGACTATTTTTTGAGTTTAATGTAGGCTTTGCTTGATTGTGTTTAGTATAATGTAATGCTTTGTCTTTGTTTAAACTTTCAAGATATTCACATCGGCATACCAGAAAGTCTAAGAATTGTGACAACGTTGGAGGAGATTTGTTTACTTCATTGTGTACTTTTTCTTGCCACCGATCTCTAGTATTTTTGTCAAGTTTCATTTTTATCAATTGTATTAAAGGTCTATCCCAGGTATCAGTAGGTTCCCCTAATGATTTTAGTGAACGCACATGTTGTTTGAAAGAATCAATTAGTTTTCGCAAATGAATAGGTGACTCATTGTTTACTATAGGTAAGTCAAATAAATCATCAATATGTTTATCTATCATTACATTTTTATTCCCATACCTATCAGTTAATAATTTAAATGCAAGAGAATAATTATCCTCAGTGAGTTCAATATCTTGTATGATACCGGCCGCTTCTCCCTGAAGCCTACCCTGTAGGTAATAAAGCTTTTCAATGTTCGATAATTGTTTATTTTGATCAACCAAATCTGAAAACCTCTTAAAGAAAAATGACCATTTTTTATAATCACCATCAAAATTGGGTAAATCAATTGGAGGTAAAGAAACCCTACTAAAATTGTTTTGCATTGAAGTTGATTGTACCAGGATTATATTATTCACTGAATGCATAGTACGTTGGTTTATGTTTGTGTGAAACTCCACAATTTTGCCTCTCGCAGTTGCTACACTTTTATAATAACTGTTTTCAAACATTTCCCTATCTGTTAATGTTAATTGGGAACTATCTATTGTTTCAATGTGTCCTTGAATTGTATCAAATTGTTTGAAAATGTCTACTACATGCTCTAATCGTGTCTCTAATTCAACCAACGTATCCTCAGTTACGATTTTAACAAATTCTACAAATCGTGTTAATTTGCTTACTACGATTTCTCTTTCATTGAATAATTGTTCGATTGCGGCACTTGTCGATTGAGTGTCCACAGACTTTTCTTGCTTATTATCAGTCATTATGATAAATATAAATGTTAATATATCTTAAAAATGTTACCGATAACTGATAGAAATATGTATACGTGTATAATTTGTTGTATTAAATGCTAAACGAAGTTAAATCGAGCACTCTGTTTCTAAAAGTATATGAAATAAATGTGAATAAATGTATTCACGTATTTATCTTGAAAATGCCGAGATTACAGATTTCATGTAAATAATATTCTTGATAATTAACGAAATGTACAAACCAAAATACAGATCCAGGCATGCAAAAACACTTGGAATGTGAAATGATTGATAAAAAAGGAAATACTCACCGCTTTTTATTCCACAAAGACGGCACCAACAACACGTGTCTGCTGTGAACAAATTGTATTTTCCATCGCTTTATTAATTCAATCCATGTCCGGTCGAAGTGACCAAAAACTATGTATTTATGTTCTTGAAGGTTTGTGAAGGACCAGGGATATTGTTTCCCAAACTAGTATTAATTTTATGGAATATACGGAGAGATCGTAAATAAACGTCTGATCTGTACAAAGGATTTAAAAAAAAAGAATACAATACAAGTAAAGCGCTGATGCCCTCAAGCGGACAGAATTAAAACTACAATAATATGGCGCCGTTATTCAAAACTGGACAGATTTCATTATGTCAATTCAGCACTTGCCGAATGTAGGTATGTGTGGAGATGTAGATATTTTATATAATAATCTTTGTTCAAATATTTGTGACGGAGCAAAAAATTTAGGTCTGTTTTCAGTAGTAATAATCCAAGGACATTGATAATTGTTCCAAAAAATTTTATAACAGATTTCGAAAGCTTGTTGCATGCAAACAGACCGACGCCGCAGGCGGAGGTCTGTTGCCTATAAGCAACAAGCTTCAGAAAGTTGTTATAAAATTTTTGAGCATTTATCAATGTTCGAGGGTTATTCGGATAGAACATTTTTTGCTAATTATAGAAAAGAAGTACAGAGCTTCTATAATTTCATTAATATTCTCGTCAGTATTATGACCAAATCGTGACATTTTGAAATATTAAATATTTGAAACGTCAAAATCGAAATAAATAATCAAATTGTATCCATAGCAATGTGATAGAGTGAAAACAGCCCATGGGATCTGTTTTCAGTATAATGTTGTTCTGATTGGTTGTGTTCAATTAAATGAGCTCAAATTAACTGATCTCATTGGATTTTTACTGAAGCAAAAAATTTTCAACGAAAAAAATTAGTAATACAAAAAAACAACCTCGTAACTCTTGGTTTGATGTTGAGTGTAAAGAGCTAAAGACTCAAGTAGAAATTAAATTAAAAGAGCGCAAAAAGTATGGGTTTTCAGAACCATATAAAACGAATTACATTACTATAGAAAAATAATATAAGCAGCTAGTTTTAAAAAAGAAACAAGTGTGTGAAAATAATGTTATGGTTGCTCTTTCCAATACTGAAAATCAGTCAGAGTTTTGGAAAACATTAAACTTATTTAGGCGCAGAAATAAATTCTGTCCGTTATCAATTGCGGAATGGGAGTCATTTTAGGACCACTTAACTACAATTAAGGTTAAATTTAATATCAGTTTTTTTGGCGTTGGAAATGAGTTTCTGGATTCACCTATAACACTCACAGAACTTGATCAATCCTTGTTGGTGTGTAAAGATGGTAAGGCTCCTGGGAGAGATGGCATAACCTATGAGTAATACTTACCACAAAATTGGCGCTTGTACATAATGTACATGTGTCACTTATATAATAAAATATTAGAATCAGGAAAAAATTCCACTTGGCTGGTGTGACACAATTCTAACAATGCTTCATAAGAAAGGACCCTTAGATAATCCAACCAACTATCGCGATATATTGCTAATCTATTGCTGCGTTAAAGTATTCACACTAATTTTACTAAATCGTCTGTCCAGCTGGTGTGAAGATAATTCCATCCTTCCAGAAACACAATATGGCTTCCGAAAAGACAGAGGCTGTTTAGACTTCAACGCAGAAAAGTGTTTGCTGTCTTTGTAGACCTCAGAAGAGCATTTGACAGTATAGATCATAAACTTCTTTGGTTAAAACTTCATTAATTTGGGATTAGTTCTAAAGACATTCGGATACTAAAACAGATATATGATAAAGCAACATTCTCAATCAAGCAACAAAACTTATACAGTAAAAAATACAACATCTCGGAAGGTGTCTTGCAGGGAGAATCACTTAGTCCCTTAATTTTTTCTATTTTCATATCTGACATTGAAGATTATTTTCGTTGAAAAAATCTGAATGGACTTATTATTGACGGCAACAACGACGTATTAATG